>JAOTQQ010000012.1:70704908-70753407 GCA_026546715.1 Gallinago undulata
GCCTGATAACCCTTTCAGTAAAGAAATGTTTCCTAATATCTAACCTGAACTTTCCCTGGTGTAACTTGAAGCCATAATATGCCATATATATAAAAAATGCCATAACTTGGAAAGTCCCTTCCTTTCTTCTTCTTCCCCCAGCTTTATATACTGAGCAGTAATGTTGTAGGGTGTGGAATATCCCTTTGGTTGGTCAGGATCAGCTGTCCCAGCTGTGTCTCCTCTCAACTTCTTGTGCACCCCCAGCCTGCTGGCTGGTGGGGCATTGTGAGGACCAGCAAAAGCCCTGACTGCTTAACACCAACTAAAAACACCAGTGTGCTAATAAATGTATTTCTCATCCCAAATCCAAAACACAGCACTATACCAGCTGCTAATAAAAAAGTTAAATCTATCCTAACTGAAACTGCGACATGTATTGACCAAAATATTTCTTTTCTGGTTTTGTCCTTTATAGATACCAAAAGCTGTGGAAGAGTTACGTGAAGCTGCGTCATCTGCTGGCTAATAGTCCCAAAGTCAAACAGGCTGATAAACAGAAATTATCACAAAGAGAGGTATGCTGGGCCTTCCTATACCTGATGATTGAGCACAGTAATTCAGGATGGAATAAAGCCATATGACCACCCTGTTTATGGAAAGAGTAGAAATCCTTTACAAAAAACTTTTCTTTTTAAGCTGCTAACACTGATTTTATTTTTATCTTTGCTTGTTAGTGAACAATTTTTTCCCCTTTTCTCAGTTGTCAAACTACTGCATGTTTTTTCCCAATTATAGAACTGATCATTATAGAACCATAACTTCTTTATAGCCATTGCCATTAATGGTTTCAAGAATTAGCATAGAGAATGACTTCTTATTTTGGAGTGCACTTGTAACTGGCCCATAATTTTAAACATTTCTCTTTTGAGCTAAAAACTACTCCACTTGTGTATGTTTTTATACCATAACTTATTAAGCTTAGTGACATTCCTTAAGATATTTGAGTCAAAATCATTTGGTTGTTGTTATTTTCAGTAATCTTAAGTGACAAATGAGGTATTTGTTGAATTTTTGTCTTTTCTCTTTGTCCCTCAAAGTGATGAGCAATAAGCATTTTCTAAGTGCAGGTGCTCAACCAGTTGGGAATTAAAATCAGAAAAATAAAGTCGCCTAAATATAGACTAAAGCAATCTGCTCTCAGGTATCTGTTTTTTTAAGATCTTGGACTAAAGTTTTGAATTTGTCTGGTGCATGTCTACCAGGCAGTCTTAATTGGACAACATACATAAAGAATACACAGAGGAGAATTTAACTTCTCTGATACTGGGTGGAGTTTAATTAAGTGGTGGTGTATTTTTATTTATTGATCAGAAACCCTGATGATTCATAGAATCATAGGTTATCCTGAGTTGGAAAGGACCCATGGGGTTTGTTGAGTCCAATTCCTGAGTCTTTCCCAGTTTGCTTATTGTGTGGTTTGGTTGCAGTAAATTGTTGATACATTTGACATCGCATCTGATTTTTATTATTACTGCAAAGCCCAATAGGCTGTTGGCATGAGCAAGAGTCTTAGTTATCATTTTATTTATGGTGGTATTAAATAAGTCCTTAACTTCCTTACTTGTAAATGGAAAAAAAAACCTAAAGTTGTGACTGAACTGTGCCACAGTTGTAAGGAAAAAAAAATGTTGTCCCTATAGGACATTTTGTTTACTACAGCTTTCTACACTCTGAGTGAGTAGAAGGGAAGACCGTTGTTTTATAGGCATCTTTTCATTAGGGGCTAATGGACAACTTATTTGTAAAATTGCAGTGGAGTGGATACATGAGAGTGATTATGTTTTGCTTCAAAAGATAAAATGCTCCTTTGGTATTTATTACTTCCTCAGGGTGTGTGCTGATTTTTGTTTCTAGACTGTATTATCTAGGATAATGTGTTTCTCAAGTAGTTGTCTGCCATCAGAGAGGCATATGGAGCTTTCTGTGAGGATAACCTATGCGTTTTGGCAGTGGAGGTGCCGGTAGCTTAGGAGGAGCTGTAGGGCTGCACCTGACAGATACACGAGCGTTTAAAGATTATGAATCGTATATTATGAGTAACACTGGAGTGCTTCTGAGCCAGTCAGCTTGCAAGTGCATCCAGGTCTAACAAACACTCTAGCACCTGTCTTAGAAAACACCCAATGACACAGCCTCAAAATGCAAATTTTAGACAATGCACAAGGGGCGTAGTGCTGTAAGCATCTCTGTTCTCACTGCCATCGGTCATTCACTACTATGAGATTGTATGATATTATTGTTTGTGACGAGGTCGTGCCTGGGGGCTTTATTCCTCTAATCTAACTTGGAGCACTTACAGCAGGTGCATAAATTGGGACCTGAAGGCTCGCTTTGAAGTCAGTGGAGAGAGAAAAGGATTTTTTGAAGCCATTTATCCCCCTTCACTGAATATAAAAGGAGCCAGGGCTAGCTAGGCTTCTACCCTAGGTGTCTTAGTATTGAGGTGTCTGAGGTTTGATGCATCTGGATAGATGTGCCCCTTGGAACCACTCTCTGAGTCTGTGTGGAACAGAAGACAGAGCCCATTCCTGCCCGCAGATGCTAACAGGCTTCAGACTGGAAGCTGGGAAGAAACAGCTTTGAGCAAGTGCCCAGTAGTAAAAAGGAGAAAGAGAGGGAGGATGGCTTGCAGCTTTGAAGAGTTTTGTGTTCTGAAGAAGGAAGAGGACTGAGGGAATCTTCACTGTTAGTGCAGACTGTGTGGGGAGCTCGTGTGCCCCAGAGGCTTTTCAGGATTGGAACCAGGAGATCCTGATCCAGGGATGATTTATTTTAGCTGTTTTTCTTTCATTCCATTTTTACAGAAAATATTTTCTTTGAATGATTCTGTCAGAATCTTTTAATGATTCTATCTCTTTCATAGTTTCTAGAGACAAACTATTTATACAACACCAAACAGTCAGTGCTCATGGCAAGTCAGATTTAAAAAAAAATAAAAATTAATTGAAATAATATTGGTAGATTTTACCATATTAGGTTCCAGGACTAGTGAATTCTGACCCCTTTCCCAGACTAGGAGTACTGATGATGTTGAACAGGAACTATTATAGTTCCTGAGATCCCAAAATAAAGCTTTTCTTTTGTTTAGTCTGTTTTACTGAATACCTCAAACCAGGAGCACTCATGGTGATTATTTCAATCAAGAGGCTGTTTTGCACACGGGGTAAAGAAGGTGCTTTCATTATAAGGACCTTAACTTGCTTAGTTAGGTATCACCTTGGACTGGTTTGTTCAGTAATTTGCAGTAAAAAAATCTAGTCCCCTTTGTTCTCGATCTACTATGCTCTTCTCCAGCTCCATCACAGTCTGCAGCTGGCAGTTACAAGATTTGGACTAGTCTTAGAAACTGCTCACCAAAAACTAACCTCAAACACACATTGTGAACAGTCTCATGTGTTTGACTGCTTTGTCATACAAAGTTCCTCACAGAAGTTCTGTCTCCTTGTGTAGGAAGCACTGCAGAAAATTCGTCAGAAGAACACAATGAGACGTGAAGTGACTGTCGAGTTGAGTAGCCAGGGATTCTGGAAAACAGGGATACGCTCTGATGTCTGCCAGGTGACTAAACCACAGAGATGTTTGATGTATCTTTTTTTTCTTCATAGCTGCCATTTACCTCTTGCAAAGGTTTGCTGTGATTCTAAGCAAGTAGAAATTAATACCTTTGCCTGTTGATTTAGGGAACTATTCTAATGTCCTGTCCACCCCCTCCATACACACACACAAAAAGTTATTTTAAATTTTTAATTTTCTTGCCACTGCCTGATTAGCACAAAGGAGAAGGCTGAGGAATGGCCAGCCTGAGGCTGGGGATTAGCCAAATGTTGAGCCTGGTGTGGAACTCTATGGGCTTCTTCATACAAGGGCTTCTTCATCCATCAGTTGGGCTGGTTATAGATATTTTTATTTTAATATATTTTTCTATTTAGATAATTTTTTTAAAAACACAATTTTACAGTGAAGCATGAAAAAATCTTTTTGCTTGAAAGGAAAGAAATTAAAAAACACCACCACAACTAACTTCTGGATTAAAACAGATGACCCTCAGTAGGAAGATATCTTTCAGATACCTGCTTCATATCCGTGATATCTCCAAGGTACAGATCTCTGCCAGATCCCATTCTGAAGGAGCTGACAGCCACCAGCTTTGTGATTAAAAAAGTGCAGTTTTTTATATAATACTGTATTTGTTAAATTCAAGTAGTTATAGCAGCCAAATAAATGTACTAGAGGTATATTCACATATTTTTTTAGCTGTTGTTTTGGAGATCTTATTTAAGAATGATATGCTTAAACTATATAAATATTAAATTAAATGCTTAATTAAATTTAATATTAACTCAGTAGTATGAGTTATAAACTTTGGGGGTTGCTAGGCAGAAGTATAGGTAGAAATCCCATTGTTATCTTAGAAATCTGCTAAGGCCAAAGGGGAAATTCTAACGGGAGAGAAATGCTAATAACTAAAATTGCTTTTCTTCTGTCTGAAGCCATGTGATTCTTGTGATTCTACGATTGCTTCTGAAGTTGAAGTAAGAAAATAGTGCAATAGAAACTTCTCACATAGCTGAGGAAAATTACAGCTTTTTCCAAATTTTTTGTTGTGAACTGTATCTATTTTTACAGGTTAAGTAAACAGTGTAATTTCTAATTCAGTATGTGTTATTGATAATATCTTCTGTGATTCATCTCAATGTCTTCTTCGGTATTTCTCTTTCATTTTGCTGTTGAAGGACAGCAAAACACGAAAGAATGATGAAAGTAAAGCTATTTCACGTTTTTGTGCCCATCTGCAGCTGTAACATCTAAATCAGCCGGTTCTGGTATGAAGGTCTTTTGATTTGATTTCTTTGAGAGGCCAAGAGTAGGCAAACTATGTCTGTAAAATGAAAGATTACTGCTGTTGCTACATGCTTTTTCCAAGATTAAAGAAGACTAAAACTAAATTCACATAAATCAACTCTGTGAGCAGAGCTAAAGTGCAGTGATTTGAAATTAATGCTTTTAAAAGCATTGCCGTTTAGAAGATTGAAACTCTTTTAAGTTACTCTGATAGCTTATGGTTGCTCTAAGTTCCACGTAGCAGTAGTGACACTGGGCTTTGCAGTGTCAGAAATGAACCGTGCGGAAGGGGAGGAAAAAGGGTGAGTGAAATATTCCAGAAATGAAAAATGGCTATCTTCTGCCCAGCTCACTTGAAGTTATCCAGTAGATGAAGTGCACTACTTGGCCACTAAGCTGGGCAGCGTTTGCTACTCAGTCTGGCAGGATGGGGCTATGCTGAGAAGATACCAAACCCCTCCCCACACCCCCATCCTTGCCTGTATTGTTGCTGGTGTGACCTCAGCAGCTGCGTTAAGTGTTCAGTGTGAGGAGAGAAACGATGCATTACAAAATATTTCAGCTCACCGGGTTCTTCTTAGTATCTTCAGGTCAGGAGCATTTGTCAACCAGGGGGATGGTGGCAGTAGCTGGGAGCATCTGAGAGGGCCACTGCCTTGCCATGTTAGCTGCAGCAAGAAAAGAACATGCAGCATAGTTTAAATCATATATTTAAAAAAAAAAAAAAGTTGTTAATCATGTCTATGACCAGATGCAAGTACCAAGGTTATAGCTGTATGGTTTCAGGATACTTTTTTAAATCACTAGTCATTCTTTTGCCTAAAGCAATTTTTAAAGCAGTTACTTTATTTTATATGAAAGAGACAAATAAATAAAACATCAGAAACATCAAATAGCTATCATCCAATATGATGCACATTAATTGAATCAATCAAGTGTTTAGTGCCATGAAAGCAGCACTTTCAATATAACTGCAAGAGTCATATAAAAGACTTTCTATGTGCTCCCAGGGAGATGTCAATTCCTTGTTCACTGCACCACAGCTGATAAAAATCTAAAATTTTATATTTCAGTCCTCAAATTTTGGGCCACATGTATTGGTTCCTAAGTACAAAGAACATTAAATCTTGCTTGTAAATCTTTCTGCCAAGTGGCCTGTGCAGTGGGACATACAGGCAGGGAAGCAGAGTTGGCCTATGAAGAAAGTTTAGGGTTTTTTTTGTAATTAATTTTTTCCACGTAGGAAGACATAGGAAGTGTACCTCTACAGTTCATACGGAAGTAAGATGAGTGTTCCCTTAGCTTGCAAATTATACAAAGAAAATTTGAAATGAGTGACATGGGAACAAAATAAAATTTCACTTACGCAGTTTGCTTGGAGTGGTTTTTCAATTTTCTGCCATTCAGAGAACCACAGAGTCCTTTTCTTGTTGTTAAGTGATTGCTTCCATGCTTACCTTCTAGCCCGGTGTTCAGCTTTCCAGAATTTCAGTCTTTTACTTAAACAAAGTTTCGCCATTGGTTATTCTTAACTTCTCAATCTTGTAACATTCAGCAATTTGTATTTTCCACTGTTCTTTCCTTAATTACATGCAGAAATACATAAAATCATTCATTCCGTAAATTAAACATCATCTATTTTATATGCTTGGGTATTTTTCATCTTTCCACACTACCATCCTGATAAACTGCTACTTGCTTATTTCAACCCAGCTCCATCCAAAGTCATAAGTATTCGTGTAGAATTCCTGCTTTAAAGCACTGAGAGTGAGACTTTCACTGTTGCAACATACAGTTAGTTAAATTTTTATTGAAAGTTGCCTCAACGGGAAAACATCATCTGTTTCCTGGATAATCAAACAGCACCCTTTCTGATATTTTTTTAGTATGTTAAGCCAGGAAATGCCAGACTAGAGCATTTCTAAAAGCCCTTAATTCTTCCTCAGAAGGAAATGAAGCAAGGCACTTGTTTGAAAAATCAAGTAGCTACTGTTGTTTGGTGAAAGCTGGCTAATATTCCCTAATGTTATGAGGCAGAGGGAAGTGATCTTTCTTTGTCTTTGGTACTAACTTAAAAGTGCAGGGTGTTAAATGAGAAGGTACAAACACATACGATTGTTTACCGAAGCTTGATGTTACTGGTGACCAGACATTTTTTTTCCCTCATTCAAAATACTTAATTAGAAGACTGGTTTTCTGTATTTATTTATTTATTCTGGGTGGAGCTGTGTCCCCAGTGTGATTATGCAGATGGACAAATGTGATTTAAATAAGTGCTCTGCTGGTGAGGGTTGGGAAACCATATTTTTTTTTTCTTTTTCCTCTTTTAAACCAGAACAGTAAAAGGCAGTGTTGTGACAAATGGGAAGTGTTTGTATTTATAGCTTAGTCAACTGAGTACTCTATACAATGAAGTTGAATGTTTTTCCTTATTGCAATTGTTTTTTAGCATGCAATGATGCTTCCTGTCCTGACCCACCATGTCCGTTACCATCAGTGTCTGATGCATTTGGATAAATTGATAGGCTACACTTTCCGAGATAGGTGCTTGCTGCAGGTAAGATATGCAAAAAATAAACTATTTGCTGGTTTGTCTTCCTAATATTATTGAGTTTATCCATAATCCTGCCTGCTGTGCAAACTTGAGAAGCGCACTGCATTGCCACAGCTTGAAAGCGCTTGATTACTTGCACTGCAAATCTTTCAAAAGTTTCAGTTATCCTAAGAATATTCTAAATAGAGACATCTATTGTGCATGTAGGCATATACCTACCTTTGCTCCAGTGGTGGGCCTGAATTTGCGTGTAGTGTGTAGAAAGACAAAATCTGATTACTGAAAGGTCTGTTAGGTACATTACTCATTATTTTCTGCAGATAAGCATACGTGCCTTGATTCTTCCTTTTATAGTCTGTTGTTGCCTTTTTATTTTGCATCTATGGCAAGTGCAAAGGATTTTCCAAACTTCTGTTCAGCTCTTGATTTCTGTGAGTATATGATGAAACTTTTTGTATTTACAAACAAAGGCAGGAACTGGAGAGGAGAATTTCTTATTTGATTTAAATACATCTGGATTGCATGAAAAATCATTTATGTAAGTGCATATTTGGAATTGATGAACTCCAGAAGGCTGACTCTTGGTATAGTGGCCCCTTTCCCCTTATGTTTCTTCTGAAGGTATTGAATGAAAATAGAGACTTCTGTGCAGAATCTTCCCTGAAATAAGCAGCTCCTCTCTGCACTGACTGGAGCTGAGAAAGATGTATTTTCTCTAAGTCCAAAAAATGCAGTTTCTGTATATGTATGTAGACTTTAATCCCAAACTACTTTAAGCAGAGGCTTACAGAGAAATATTTTCTTATAGCTTCTCAGTTTTCTAGAAGTTGCTTTCTGGGGCTGGTCCTACTGAAGGTTACAGTAAACATTGAGCATCTTCTAGCATTTGGTTGTTTGCAGGCTGCCTTTTTTTTATCTTTCATATTAAAACTGTGATGGAAATCTTCAAAGTGTTAAGACCAAACACACGAACTAAAAAGCAAATTTCACGTGAAAAGGGGAGAAAGGATAAAATCAAGTGTCAGCATTAGTCAAATTAATGTTTGGTTATAACAAAAGTACTTTTTAATGCTTGATCCCTATGCATATTTATTTAAAACCCACAAACTTGTTCCAGAAGAGGAGCTTTAAAAAATATATATAGCAACAGTCACCTAGGCATAGGCAATTTTAGATATGTAATTTTGCAGTTTTTTTGCCTGTTTCATCATGATGCATTCTTTTTCAAGCACAAACTGGGCAAGAAAGCTTATGGTAATTTAACTATTCAGAGAAATTGTAATGTGTCATCAAGTTCAGATGGCGCAGAAGCTGAGTGTGGGCAATTATGACAAACTTAATATTAGTGAGGAACTAAAAAGGACTTGGAGAAAGTTCTTAAATTGTTGATTATATATAATTGTATTCTCTAAAATAACAAAAATAAACTTCTTTAAGTCTTGTGTTAGGAAAGGCAGAGCCAGTGTTTCAGTGAACCGCTGGAATGAATGTCTTTGCTCACAGCCTGCAGCACCATTCCTGCCAAGTGTTTCAGAAGTAACTTTCTGCAGCCTGAATTTGCCAGTGTATCTCTTGTCTTATATATAAGGTGTGTGTTGACATAAATTAATACATGCAATATATTTTAGGTGTTTATGTGTAAAGAAAGAGAAAATACATGAGTTTGCAGGATGGAGTCATAAAAGCTAGCTGTAGTTCTATTTTCTGCTGCCACTTCTGTAGTGGCAGTGTTGGCAGCATAGTAAGCTTTTGATAATGCTAAATGCATGTAAAATGTAAAAAAATAAAATAAAATGTAAAGCAGAAGACTAATTCTGCCATTGCTGGTCACTTCCAATTGAAGACTGGCCCTGAATAGTCGTAAGAGAGAGTTCTTCTGTGAGTAACTGTGTCAGAGATAATACACTTATGTTTGGGTTTTTTGATAGGAAAGTCTTAAAGATATTTAACTAACCAAATAGGTAAATGGTTGAGAAGCTCTTCTAGTTGATGATATTTTTAATATGAATATTTATGCTGCAATGTGAGAGTGAGTATATGTTTAAATAAGCAAATGTATTCAAATCAGGTCAGCAAAGCTGGTAAGCAAAACTCTTAGGGCAAATTGACAGTTCATGCTTTTTTCTCTTCTAAACTAATCTTTCTTTAAAGAAAAAAACTGTTGAAAGTTAATTAGTTAAACTGATGATTGAGCATAAATGTTGCTTCTTTCTGACATCTGAAATAGTACATCCTACATTTAAATTGCTGGAACCAAGCTACTAATTGACGACATCACTTTGTAGCCTTTCTTCAGACTGAAAAATAACAATTATTAGCTACCAGTCTAAGATATTTTTTTCTTACATTTGCAAAAATACAACTAAAACTTTTTTTTCCTGTATGTGCTACTTTATAGCTTGCCATGACTCATCCAAGCCATCACTTAAACTTCGGAATGAATCCGGATCATGCCAGAAATTCCTTATCCAACTGTGGGATTCGACAGCCAAAGTACGGAGACAGAAAAGTTCACCATATGCACATGAGAAAAAAAGGTATGCTGTTACACCACTACCATTTTTCTCTCACCTAACACTTAATCAGTAAAAAAAAAAACTTTTGTCCATTATTATTTTGTTGGCTATCGTTTTTCTGAGGGATCCATTCAGTGGCTTTCAATGGTTATACACAGACACCAGTGAGATCTTTCTAAAAGACAGGGTTTTGCAAATTAGTCAACAAGTAAAGAGCTGAGAAAAAGCAAGGATAATAAATGGGAGGGTGTATTTTGTTTGATTTTTGGCAAGTATTTTTTTTAATTTGCTTCTCAGCACAGTGAGCAAACTGGAGGAAATTTTGTAAAAATGTGTTATTAGTTTGAAATGTGATCTGTCTGCTGCAGAATATTTCTTATCCCTTCAAAGTATATTCAACAGTAATGAAGTAAATTGTTTATTTTTTATGTAATACTCGGAATGTCTTTTTCATGCAAAGATGATTTTTCTTTTGGCTCTCTGAATGCTAAAATACAATAGTATTGTAATGGGACTATGGTCAGTTAGGCAGAGAGCATCTGAAAGGATTATAGTTGCTGTAAGTATACCCTGTAAATAGCAGGATGATCTTGTGTATAGCAATTACAAAGTAATATATTGAGTAATTATTTTCTAATCCTATTCAAATAGAATTAGTCATTGTTTATTTACTAGTACATTGTTTATATTTCTAGGGATAAACACCCTGATAAATATTATGTCCCGTTTGGGACAGGATGATCCAGCTCCTTCCAGGTAATGAAAATAATTGTTTGCAAGTAGGGAAACTGTTGCAGAGGAAGATGTTTTATAGAAACAACCAAGTTAACATCAGCAACAGCTTTGGCAAATAGTTAAAATTTAAAGTCATTTTTGAATTGACTTCTTTATAGTGAAGATGTGCTGAGCCTCCATTAGCACTGACATAGTAAATGTGTGGTCATGCCTGCAGAAAACTTCTGAGGAAGATAATTCTATCATTTTTGTTTATCCTTGCAATGAGGAGGACTAAAAGGCTGCCTTTTTGCTTTCTGAAGAATGAAAAATAAGATTTGTTGTTATTGTTATCATTGCTATAAATTGGATTCTCCATCACGTTTCCTCACAGTAGTAGTAGGCATGGCACCTTGTTAACATGTGATACCGAGCGTGGACTTTGCTGATTTACTTGTCCAATTTAAAGACGTATGCAGAAACAGCTGAGGGCAGAAAGCCGAACCATTAGTGTTGTAGTGTAATAGTTTGCAAATGACCATTAAGAATTTTGTGCAAACAAATAATGTTTAAGATATGGTTTATAGCAGTAGGCACCGTATTTAGCTAACATGAATTAACGAAGTTTGTAAGGCTAATGCAAGAAGCAGTTCTATGTGAAATCCCCTAAATGTGTGAAGAGAGTGGTTTTCAGTTAACTAGTGCTATAACTGGGCCTTTTAAGACTCACCACTTTGGAGGAAGCTTGGGAATAAAAGTTGAATTGCCAATATATTACTGTTGCAGCGTTCCCCAATTGGTGTTTCAGCTAGACCATGACCACGGCCTTTCCTTTGACAGTCAGCCTCACCCTTTACTGTTTCACACAGTAGAAGTACTGGAATTCTTTCAGTCCATGACAGAGGCCTGCTATTTCAGAAATTAGATGAACTCTGTAATTGTTGGGGGAGTGCAAATTACAATAAAAGCTGATTTTGGAGGAAACAAAACTTTCTGCAAAACAAAGAAAAATCAGGAGCAGTGACAGAAGAAAAGGAAAACACAGGGAATATGAGGTTCTACTAATTTAACGGCATCTTTGAATGCATCTTCTTATACAACCATTTTTAATTCTGAGCTCTAAGGAAGTTACAGAAACCAGAGCATAAAGATGCTATGAAAAATGAAAGTACTTAATCCCGTGTAGCTCCGCCGTATCACCAAAATTGTTGTAGAGTCATCGCACCCTGCGGGTGTTGATGTTAATTACCTACATTTCCCTAGTTGCATGCACAAGACTGAAGCCAGGCAGTTTGTTTCAATCACCTGGTGCCCTCTGATGGACAATAAAAAACCCCAACCTCAGTAGGCTGTTGCACATGGGCCAATAGACTAGTTTCATTTCTTATGGTCTGACAATAGCTCAGAATTAAATGTATGGAAGTATGAAAATGTATTTCAGAGGTGGTGGTGTGAGTCCTGAGTTTCAAGATTCAAATGGTTATTATTCTGTTTTGTAAAGAATTGTTACCCAGAGAGGGTTGGGGAGCCTTCAAGAATGTCTATCATGACTGATTAGCAATCAGCTCTGTTTTGTTCTATTTTAATTGTATTGTGTAAATAATCAGCATGTGTTACTTAGCTGATAATAAACCTTAAAATGCCTTTTTCAGGATTAACCACAATGAACGTTTAGAATTTCTGGGAGATGCAGTGGTGGAGTTCTTAACGAGGTAAATGGGGAATTCCTCAACAGTTCTCACCTTTCTATGTTATTGTTGTACTGTTGGGCTTATTAAGCTTTGCAGTGTCTACTTTATGACTCTGTATGTTTGCAGCCCTGCCTGATATTTGGAGTTGCACATCTGCACAGAGCTCTCTTGAAAATCCCTTCAGTGCTGATGATACAACAAGGAAGATTACAAAATGAAAAGCTAGAGTTTCTGTTTCATGGAGTGCAATTTTAACTAGATTGGGGTTAGACATTATTCAACTACAGACAAGTTCAACTTTGTACCCTTTTTTTAAAGGATTTTTCTTAGCATGCCATTTTGTTTCTATGGGTTCCTTTTCTCTAGTTGCAAGTGAAAAGCATTTATTGGTAATACGGAATGTGTTGCGGTTCTCAGTATTTCCATTTATTAGGGCTGTAGCTTCCATAATGTCTGTATGCAAATAAAATAGTTGAGCACAAATGTAATTTATTTAGAAGTAATAACAAAAAAACCCACAGTTCATCCAAAATTGCTGCAGCTTTGGTCTACTTTGTGTATTCTGAAATCAGTACAGGGATATTTTGAGTTCTCTCCATTGGACTTTCTTACCTGAGTACCACAGTCAGGCAGTTTGCACAAAATAAAGATTATAATCCATTTTCAGCTGCTTTGTTCTACTGTTTCTAATATGGAAGTAGTCTTGCTTACTGTAAAGGTTCTCTTTAAGCAAGTTTGTTAGGTGAATATCAGAACTACCCCTGGATCTTCAGCCTCTACTAGCCAGTAGCTACTCAGTATTCAAAGCTATTGGTCTATAAAGTCTCCACTGCCCTTAAGACCCATGGCCTTTTCTCTCATACAACAGTACAGGCTGATAAGATGGAAGACTTGCTCTTGCTGATTCAAATGTCTTGTATTTTTCATTGTCATTGCTCATCAAGCACCAGTTGACTTTCTGAGCAGGCTTTTGTCTCGATTCAGAAAAAAATGAGCTACATTTCTGTTCAATAGAGCATGTAAGCACCTACTTAAGTTTGATTTTTTTTTTTTTTCTATCTCTCATGACTTCAGGTCTCTGCTTTTGTGAATTATGATGCTTGATTAGATTACCTTGAAGTTTTATAGCAATTTTTGCCCTTAAATAATGTTGCATCCATCTGCACTTTTCTCCTTGTGTACTTGGTTAATAAAATATTTTAATAATTACTGTTATCCACACCATTATTTGTGAGGTGTTGAAAACCTTGTCTGTATTAACTTCTTTCCTACACGGGTTAGGAAGTCATATATGAAGACACTCAGCATCTTTTATCCTTTACTCAGATCTTGAGTTGGATCACTGAATTACTACTTCATTTTATTTCTGTTTTATGAAGTATCTTTTTTGCATGACTACAAATATCATTAAAGGCAGTTAAAAGCCTCTGATTTTTACTCTTTTTTTTTTTTCCTGTGCTATTAATGACTTTGCACATTTGATAAATACAGACTGTTCAGCTCTATTCTTTGGCTTCATTAGCATCTGTACTGTAAGAAACTTTAGAAAAATATCCCGAGTGGTGGTCCAGCCTGAATCAGTAGTAAAGCACTGCATACCTGCAGCATGGCTTTTCTTACTGCTGACAGTTCCCTTGTGCTTTATTCCTCAGCACCCTGTAGGTGTCAACCTTGCTGAACCCACTGCTGCTGATAGATAGAAACCTTCAGATGAGGGAAATGCCTGTCGTTGAGGGATTGAGAAGTTAGGTGCTGCCCAGTAGAGAAACAGCACTCTTCCTCACTGCTTCCAGTGCTAGCCAGTCAAATATTATTGAGCATTGTTTTAATGTTTGTTTCTTTACTTCAAGCCAAGTTGCCACATTGGGAAGGGACCCGTATTACCAACTAGGATCTGAGGGAAAGGCGTGTGGGCTTAATCTTTAACCAAATGCTGACAGTATCTGATTTGATTTTTGTTTTGCCAGTGTCCACTTGTACTACCTGTTTCCCACTCTGGAGGAAGGAGGACTAGCTACGTACCGCACTGCCATCGTGCAGAACCAGCACCTGGCCATGTTGGCTAAGGTACAGTTTTATACGTCTCTGTTATTGACATCCATAGGTAGGATATGATTAGTACATGGATTGCTTCTTGAGGGATCTGCCTGCTTTGAACATCAGTGTCTTTACTGTGTTTTGTGTGTGGGATTTGGGGTACAGGAACTGTTTGCAAACAGATTTTAAAGATGATGTATGAGTTAGCGTTTTCTCCAAAGCCTCCTTTTAAATAAGAGTAATTTTTGCAGGCAGGATAAGATTTTAGGTTGCCCATGTTGAAGGTATGTCTATATTTACCTTAAACGGGTAATGAAGCTGTTAGTAGAAACTTAGTGGGGGAAAAAAAAAATGAAACAAACTGGTTGCTTATAAAAGGACTTCCTGATGGAATATGTAGGGAGAATATGGCAGCAGGTGGTAGAGAAAGTGGGGAAAAAATCATTTTGTCTGCTCCCTAACCTTTTCAGGTCAGACTGCTGAAAAGCAGTCCTTTTCAGATTCCCCGTGAAGGATAAATATGTTAGAAGGGCTTCTTGTAAAAGCTGTATTGTCTCATGGGAAATATTGAGGTGCCTCTGAATTTTATTTTATTTAATTTTGTGAATGACAGAGCTTTTTACATTTCTACATGATACTGGTGGGCGGGAATATGATGTAGAAAGTTGATTAAGTCTCTGTTCGTAGATAACTTCGTATTCCCTTGCTCATACTTGATTATGTTAGCCTTTTTTTGAAAAACAGTCTTAGGCTTACTTATGTAACGTATTAAGCTGTGCATGCGTGCATGTGCACACACACGTCCATCTGCTGCATGCTGCTGATAGTTTTCAAGTGCTCTTTTAATCTTCTCTGTTCATATTTACACAATAATTTAAACAAGCATATCCAATCTTGAGATTTTGACAAAAATGGCATGATTTCTAACATGTCATCTTTTTGCTCAGCTCTCCAGAGAGGCATAGGGTAGGGAGTGAACGCAATCATTTCCCTTCAAAGCTTTCTTTAATGATTTAGATAAGCATGAATTGATTGAAATGTTTCAAATTGGGGTTTTGTTTACAAATATGATACTGAGCTGCCTGACATTTGAATTCCTGTTACTATTTTTAAATCTGCATCAAGAAAGCTCATATATTCTTAAAGTTCTGTTCAAGCCTTTATCATTGTACATCAATGATTTTTGAATTTTTTTATTTCAACATTTAAAAAACTTTATTTATATCAGATACAATGTAAATACTATATATCTCTACATTCCTGATTTCCCAACTTGCCTTTTTTCCTCTCATATACCTTATACAACGCTCCTTGTTTCATCCCCTTTAATTATCCCCTGCAGTGTCATGCTGCATTCAGTTTACTTAATAGAATTTTCAGCTCCTTAACTTCTCTTGTGCACATGGAATGCTGTTTTAATTGAGGAGCAACCGATATATTTCTGTAGCTTCTAAGTGACATTGTAGCAGAAGTTTTAAAAATAATCTGAAACATGTTGTGATCAAAAAAATTAGAAGCAAAACACATGCAAAAAAAACTGAATGCAAGTTTGAAAATGGAGATAAGCCATTGGGGTTTGGGGAGACACACAAAGACCCAAACAATACTGTTAACATGAACAAGTGACAATAATCTGTAAGGAGTTTAAATTTTATATAAAACAATTAGAGTTCTACTTTTATGTTGGCCGCTATAAGTGCTCCTCACAATTTATAAAATGTGGCGGAACATCATAAATGGCGATTCCCTGGAGCAGTGAATAGGCTGATATTCATTGAAAACGAAGACTGCTTTTTTTCCAATTGAAATGTGCCTAAACTATGTACCTCAAACAACTTAGTTTCCACTTTTACCTCTTAAATATACTCCAGGAGGATGAAGTTGAAAGTTAATGACAGATTAGTCACTAGAAACTTATAACCAGTTGGGAAGAACCTATTCTCATACAAAGTTTGCAAGATGCACAAATTTCTTTAAAAATCTCAATAATGGTTTTGTGTCAAAAAGATGAATATGTAAAGAGAACCCGGTAGCTCTTGCCTGCATTTCTATAGCAGAATTATCATACATTATATAGGGTATCTGACTCACTACCTGAGATTCTGACTGGCAAGCAGAACTGTGATTCAGGCAACAGATGAATATTAATGATGTGCATTTGAAAGGAAAAAGAAAGCTAGATGGCACTGCAGATTAAAATATCAGTCTTCTGCTTGCGGTGCCCAGAGGCTTTTGTTACTGCCGCCTGTTGATGCTCTTTAAGGAAAAAGCCTCTGGATTCTGTCTACCAGAGTTCCTCACTGTTCTACTTTATCTTCTACTAGGCAAAATCTTTTTCTTTAGTGTTAACTCCCCTTCCTTTGAATCTCCCTTTGGCATTTCTGAAGCCAAGTCACATGAGGGCAAACTATCAGCGAGAAACACAGCACGTTGCACCATCCAGATGGTATCAGGCTATTTTTCTGTCACACCCTTAGCTCTCCTCTTGAATTCATTCCTAAATCTCACTAGTAACATGTTTTGATCTAGCTTTCCTTGACAATTTGATTTGATAACTCTTAGCTTTCCCACACTATCACACTCTAGTTGCTTGTCTCTGCTAAACAAATGTGAAGTCTTCTAATTTTAGCCCATGTCTGAACTGAAACTATAGAGAAAAGCTTTAAAGTTCCCTCGAAGTTCCCCAGTTGCTGCATGTAATTGAATTGTAGTGACTACAGCTGGTACTCTGATACTTCTGAAGCTATGCTTTTGACTCTTTCCACTTATTCTGCAGAAGCTGGAGCTAGATCGATTTATGCTTTATGCTCATGGTCCAGACCTTTGCAGGGAATCAGATCTCCGCCACGCCATGGCCAACTGCTTTGAAGCCCTAATAGGTAAAGCGTGTGCATTTGTGTGTGCAAACAGTTATGTTTCAATATGTCTACGTGCCATGATGACGGTGATGGAGGAGACGTGTGTCTCTGTTAAGTAGAGTTAGTAAGGGTAGGCGAGAGTACATCTTCTTAAATCTTCTTTGTCTCGTCCTATCTCCTGCACACATGCTGCGTGTATGACATGATGAGTGTGCCATATTACAATGAAAATCTCATCTTCTGTATCCTGCCTTCCATGCACTGAAGATGCACCCATTTCATACCGTTGTGACACAGCTCTTCTGTCTGTCACTGTAGAACACCTCTTGTGCACCACCATGGCCTACCACCTCCAGTCATCTGTGGGGTGTGGTTCAGTCATGGTGGCCTGGCTGGAAAAGTGCAGGCTCACTCCTTCCAATAGTACTTGTGCAGACTGGAAAAATGTGCAGTCCTGCTTCAGCCCTGAATTTTAAACTTTGCAGCTTGCTTTCTGAATACACCAACTACTCCCAAGAAAGTTGCCAGCCTGCTTCCTCTGTGCCCTGCTATCCTTCTCCTGGTAACACATGACATTTGCCAAGTAAAATAAAAAGCCCTGGCTGGTGTATTAAAACTACCAAAACGCTAGAGGTTTTGGTACCTTCACCTAGAGGTGAAGATGAAGGGGAGTTGTATCAGATTTGCTGTCGGGCACTGAGATGCTGATTGGTGACTGGCTGTACTAGTCAATAAATTTACGTTGGAGAAGTCAAGACTGCCTGACCAGTTACCAAATATCAAGCAGTAAGGTGTAAATCTGGTCTGTTATATCCATACAAGCCCTAGTTTAAATAGAATATGTTTATAAAATGTTACGTGTGTGAATACTAAATCTCACTGAAAGCTAAATCTCACTGATTTGGCTTCATATTCATCCAAATGTACTGTACATGATAATAGCTATGGAAATGGTTTAGCCCCAATCCAGGTCTTTACATACTGTAGAAGCTCCTAAAGCATTTTGTCCTGCTTTGAAAAATAGATCATAGGATCATAGCTGGCTTAGATGTCAGCAGTTCTGTGCGTTCTGCCTCGGGCCAAATTGCATTTCATCTTATCAAGAAATAAGATTTGTCTTTAACTCTATTTCGCTTTCTATGAGTGCTTTGATCTTTAATTTAAAGATAAAAAACAAACAGAAGAGGAACACTAGATATGTATGTATGGCATTGTTCATGTACTTCAGCTTGTGTAGGATGTAATGATGACTATTTGCCAAGCACTGGTATTTTCCAAGAGAGCAGGCTTGCTGTTTAACCTCCAATACAAAGTTGTTCGCAAAGTTAATTGAGCAATAAGGTTTTGTCAGGGCTATAGCTGAAATCTGGGAACTTGTTAAGGGGGACTATAAAAGTATATGTGGGGTCTGGAGCTCCTACTTGAGAACCTTTGTAAAAGTTTGGTGCTTCTGCCCTGCAATGGAAATAATAACCAAAAGTATAAGCAGGCTGCCTGGGACCTGTTTGAAATTCTCTGCTCTCATAATGTGCCTCTGGCAAGATAGGCTTATAAACCCTCAAACTGTTCTCCAAAGAGTCCAAAGAAAGGAGTTGACCTAGTGAGGAATTAAAAGGAAAGAGGAGGGGAAAGAAACAGCAAGGCAAACAGTGTTCTCCCTGTATGTGGGAACATTGACTCCCTTTCTCTGTGTTCTTCATGTAGCTGTGTATTCCCTTTGCTTTTATACAGTTGTGCTTACAAGAACTAGTTTGAGGTTTTCAGAAGCCCTCCTGTAAAGAGTATCAAAAGACAAAATGTTGATACTGAACTTATAAAGTGCCTGTGCAGATACAGACTGCAGACACAAAAAATATAATATGCTAGCACAAGTTTTGCAGAGCTTGTTACTAAGGGGCATGTGGAGAGCTAGATACTGAAGGCTGTATGTGCGGGCAAAAAAAAAAAAAAGGTACCACAAGCTCCAGAAATTTAAAGATGCAGAGGTGCAGTTTCCAGTTCAGACAGTATATTATTGTGATACTGGGGAGACATTGAGGTTGGGGATAGTCCTGACACGTTGTTTATATGCAGAATATAATGTTGAAAGTACAGAATATTTATTAGAATGAAAATTATTTGCTAGCTATTGAGATATATTTTGTGCCTTTCACTATCTACGTATATGGTATAGTTAGGTGATTACAGGAAATTACTTGTAGAAATAGATTGCTTCTAGCCTAATTTGTTTAAACCTTGCTCTTTGCATGTATCATTTCCTATCACTGATTTAGCTATTTCAGGTTTTTATGTGCATTTTATGACCATTGATTTATGTTGGTGCTTAACATGCTTTAAATTTCTCAAAAAAATAGGTATTACTACAGAAAGCACGCTTTTAAAAAATAAATGCATTGGAGGTGGAGAAGGCAGAGATCTTTGACTCTCCTGTGCTTAGCAATTTTGTAAGTACTAATGCATTATTGACCTTTGACTATTTGGTCCCCTCACGCAGGAGCCGTTTATCTAGAGGGGAGCCTAGAGGAAGCAAAACAACTATTTGGACGTTTACTCTTCAATGACAAGGTATTTATGAATTTATATGATTTGAAAATAACTATATAAAATAACGATATTCTTTCTTGTCAGTAGTTTTACTTGAGGATCACAAATGGAATGGGAATACACCTGTTGTACTTAGTTCCTGGAAACTAAAAGTAGTATAGCGTGTTCAGGACAGCAAGCTGCACTGGTTCAGGCAAAAAAATTATGATGTTTCTTTAGGTGTGCTGTTTGTAGGTTGGCTTAGGTAGGGAAGGGCGGGTGGCATGGGAAACCTGCAGACTTCCATGCAAAGTACTGCTCTAAGGGCTGCTGTGGATCCAGGCGAGTGGGGAAATGATGCAGGTGTAGAGTGACTGTTCCTGTTTCATCAGTTGAATCCTCCTGCTCCTAAATTTTTTAAACATATTTTTAAAAAAAATTTTCATCCAATGTTTACCCAATTGCATAATTCAAGTCTGATCTATTCTTGTGTACTATATCTTAGATCAATATTAAGTGGAATTTCTCCCATATAACGGCTAAGGAAAGTAGCCAGTACATACTGCCAGGACAATACACATGGCAGTGGTGAGGGGATAAATTATACATTATTTTCCTTCTTGAAAGTCTCTGAGTCTGTGAAATGACAAAGCTTATTAGAAATAAAAGTATTTTGAAGCCTATTGCAACTCGGTGTTTATTTGCTGCTCAGTGCCTGTAGTGAAGGAAGCCTATATGAAATAGAGGAATATAAGTGGGTTTTTTTTCTTTTTTAGTCCTTGCCTTTAGTCAAGTCAGACTTGCCACTGAGGAGTACTTGCAAATAAAGTTAGTCCTGATGCTTAAACAAATATTTTTCTTCCTTTAACCACTTTTTATTTGGTTCAAGGATTTTTCCACCTCTGACACAAGCTAATTGGAAGAACTACGGGCAGTTTGAACAGCAAATACACGATTTTAAAAATTAGTTTGCTAGCACTATTGAATTTGCAATAAGCAGAGTCAGCATCTGAAATAGTTCAGTATTTCAAGTAATGACATTTTATTTAGTACTGTGGAATTTGTTAAATGGCTCCCTTGAGCATTAAAGGCATCTCTCAATGTTTGCAGGACCTTCGGGATGTATGGCTTAATTATCCACTGCACCCACTCCAAGTAAGTGTATCCCTTTCTGTAATAAATTTCATAGCTCTGTTTTATTTTAGGAATGCTTTTCCATAGGTATCCATTGTAATGACGTCTTGGAAATTGTGCTAAAAAGTAGTCAAAGGAGAATATATATTTGCCTTTGGTTTTGATTTTAGGTTTGGTTTTTTTTTTAATAAGTGATGAGTGTCTGCCTCTGAGTATTACTCATTCACCTTTCCTTGGTTCACGTTTGATATATAACTGTGCTATACAATAAATCTAGTGAGAGGTAACATTTTGGCAGCTTCTTGTTCATATTCATGAAGTTGGGGAAAAAAGAGTACAAAACCAATCTACGTACATATGTTCTTAACCTGAAATTGACTGAAACCTTAATAGTAGGAAGGTACATTAGTTGAATGGAATAACAGCGTGATTCTGATTTTTGTGTGTGTGTACAGTGGTAGCATGGTTGTTCCAGTAGCTTTAATACCAAGTAAGCTCTAAAATTAGTCTGAAGGCTGATTCATCCTCTATGTATTGGAGGATACAAGTTCACAAGATGTTAGTTTACAAGGCTGGAAGTTGGGAAAATGGTTTCCCAGTCCTTGTTCCCTGACTGAATTTTGGGAGAGACCTAGAGCAACTCACAGAGCCTCTCTGCACTGTAACTCCTTGTCTTCACAGCAAACACGGTAGCATTTTCCAAGTGTACAGAGGTGCTGCAAGAATAGCTGCATATGAATTGTCAATCAGTCAGTTATTAAGGTTTTCCGGATCATATGAACATCTGGGAGGTTTCTTTTGTCCAACGAAATCTCTGATGTTTTGTGCAGTCAGTTTGATTCCTTTGAAACTTTATATAAGCCCACCTTTCCAGCAGAAGGTCACTTTGAGGCCTCCATCTGAAAAGCCTCATGTATATGTACCGATTTTGCAATGGGTACATAGACAAAATCCTAAGCAACAAATCAGTGCGCATGAAGCGTTTCTATGACCACCTCTCTGTGAGTGTAGATAGGCAAGAATCTTGAAGGGAAGATAAAATTTTGAGATTTAGTACCAGATATCCTGAATGGTGGCACAAGCTCCCAAGAAAATTCTTCTTACTTTGGATTTCTTTCTTTTCTCTCACTTTTTGTTTTAAACTTTTTATCTCTGCTTTCACAAAGAAGACTTGGACTCTGCTTAGATATTGGAGACAGTTTGTATGCATCTTGTCATTTCTTACTGCTACACTAACTCTGTGATGAAAATGTAGTCTCTTCCATGTCACAGAAGCTATCCTAGCTCTCTACTCTACTTGCTAGTAGAGTAAATACAGCCTCCTCAGGTTAGCTTTTGGGCACAGCTAGCCTGAAAAATGGCATTTTAAAAATTATTGATAGTCACCATAGCATGACAAATGAGATGCCAATTAAAAAAAAAGAAAAAAAGAAAAAACCCCAAAAGCTTTGGGTAAGTTATATAGAACTAAAGGCCTATAACCCTATTATTTGGCAGTAGTCGTGTCTGTAGAAATACTGATGAAAAACTTAATTAGTGGTCACCTGGATAAATGTGATCTTTAAAGAAGGTGTCAACATATAAAGACCAGTGCAGCCTCACAAACAAATAGGAGATTTTAGAGGACACAAAAAAGCATGTGATAATGCAGATGATAATGTCAGCTGTGTTTCCTAAGAGGCTGTTGAAAAGGCAGTCATGAGAGGCTTTTAAAAATGTGGTTTTTTTAAAAAAGGAAGGAAGTAAAAAAAAAGGCAAACCAAAACAACCCCAGTGAATACTGTCAGTCTGTACAAGATTTAAAGGAATGGCTGAAACATAGGAAATGGAGAACAGGAGTGAAATGACCACATGTTACAAGGGATGGAGATCACTGGCAAGATTTCCCTGAGGATCTTTGCTGAAGTACAGGCTGCTCACATGGACAGCTTAGGGAAAGGGATGAGCAGTGAGGTGGCAGTTTGTTGACAATACCAAGTTATTCAGGGTAGCAGGGCAACAGAAGGCTGAAGAATTGCTATCTGTTTGCGAGAATGCAAGAGTGACTAACTATGGAGTAAAAAAGCACATTCAATTCTTTGTAGGTAAATATAAAGGACTGTGTGTGAGGAAGCAGAAAGCAATCTCAGCTCCACATGCAACTAGACTGCAAACTGACCATTAGCACCCAACCATGGCATTTTGGTGCCAGGATATGTAGTTCCATGAAAATGTCAGCTGAAAGCTTAGTGGTGTTGAAGGAAAAAGACAAATTGAATGGAATCAATTAATAGAAAAGGGACAGGCAACAAACCAAAAATAAAATTTTAATGCCACTTAAAAAAAACTGTGGCTGTTCTTAACTTTTCCTTTCAGCATCCTGATCTGGATGATTCCTCCTCTAAGGCACTACTGTACAAAAGCAATGTCCAGAGTGGCTGAAGAAAAGGCTTAAGCCATTTTGCAGCTCCAGAAAGCCATTAAACAGTATCACCACATCAAGGACATCAGACAAGAAACTGATAAGAAAAGATACTGACCAAAAGTGATAATTTTAATTTTCTTGTGTTATTATACCCTTTTGAATTTCATATACTAGGTATTTATTCTTGATTTTTGATACTGAAGTGGGAGAAATAGATTAGGATTTTGTCTCATCCTGACATGCTGTCAGTCTGCCACCCCTTTTCTAATAATTTTTGAATCTATTGCTCAGTTGCAAAGAATGTGATAATACGTACAATTCTACATATTTTGTGAAAATAAGTAGCCCATGCGATCCATATGTAGAGATAAGACCATATAAGCAATGTGTTTTAAATACCTCAACTGTTAAAAAAGCATACATCAGAGTTCACATCTTCTTTGAGTGGTAATTATCCAAGGAAAAAAGCCAGAGGAAACTGGCTTTTCTCAGTTCAGTTGTCCGTAGAGTGACTTGTTCACTGTATTCTTTGCCCTTGGTTTACAGAAGGCTTCCTTTTCTCTGTCAGTTTGTCCTTTACACTTCATTTTGTTTACAGCTGCAGGAATCCAATACTGACAGGCAACTTATTGAGACCTCTCCAGTTCTTCAAAAGCTTACAGAGTTTGAGGAGGCAATTGGAGTCATCTTTACTCATGTTCGGCTTCTAGCACGTGCATTCACACTGAGGACAGTAGGCTTTAACCATCTGACTCTGTGAGTACACAGCAAGAGCAGTGTAGCTCTGTTGGTCCCTTTTAGTGTACCAGATTGCTTTGTTTGTAAACAAACTCTAGATGTTATATCTGTTCTCCAGAAGTGAATAGAGCAGTGGCGTTCACAAGCCCACCTGGCTCAGTATCCTGGCTCTGACAGGAGTCAGTAGTGGATACCTTGTCAAAAGACTACGTAAGGTGTTAGAGAGCCATCCTGGTGTTTACTCTGAGCTTCCTGTGCTACTGATGTTTGCACATGACTCCTGGACAGTAGCAAAACACACTTGGAGGTACATTTGGGCAGAGGAAAGAAGTAAATTCATGTTCTTTGGTCCAGCTGCAGCCCTTGTGCTCTGTGGTATGTAGAGCTGCCAGGCCCAATTTATGGCAAACACTAGAGCCATACCAATGGTTACCCAGTCCAGGATCTCACATGGGTTTAAACCCTGATCCTTTTATTTTTTGTGAATGGATAGACCTTTTTCTTTATTGAAGTCATTGCATTCATTAGTTTGCTTTCTTAAAAGACGCTGCAGATAAAGACCTTATCCCATTACAAACTTGATGTCAACTGCTCTTCTCCTTCAATTAGTCCCAGGCTGTGATCTAATAATTGTGTTTGTATGTAGCTACTCTGATTTGCTTTCTCCCTAAAAGTTGGTGTTACAACAGTAATGAACTGTGTTTTCATCTCACCTGGTTAATACTGGAAAATTGTCTTAAATGCATTTTGAAATGAGCGAGGCTCACTTTCAGATAGCTCCTTATTTTAATTTGTATGTGCATGCTGGTTTTGTTTTTTCCTCCCTGAGTGCTTATTGATTTTGCTGCATTGATGTCTCATTTTTCAGAGGCCACAACCAGAGGATGGAATTCCTGGGTGACTCCATAATGCAGTTGGTAGCCACAGAGTATTTATTCATACATTTCCCTGATCATCATGAAGGGCACTTAACGGTGAGACTGCCATCAATCACGCTGTCTGGGAGAGCGAGAGTGGGATGGAGGCTGAAATTATGGGAGCAGCTAGTGAATTATTCTGGATTTGATTAATAAAAGAAGCCTCAGCAACCACTGCTTTTAATAACACTTTGTTAATTTTAAGTCATGAGCGCTGCAGTGAATAGGAAATAGTGATTTATGAGCCCCGTGCAATAATTTTTGTTCTGTTTGTGAAATGGATCAATAATTTTAAGTGATGTCAGTGATGAAGTTGGGAGATAAGACTAGTTCTTGTTTAAAGATGGGTGTCTAAAACCATTTATTTAAATAGGCACATTGCATGACTTTTTTTATTCATGACTTTTAGTCTTGAACCTGCAACTAGGCAGGGTTTTGTTTCCTGATAAGAAAGTTTTACAATCTATTTTAGCCTTGTTTTCCTGTTGTTTTCAGTTGGGAGCTCCTGTGGTAGCTTTTTGAATTTAATTTTACTATTGTTATAGCCGTCTGTTGTTGATTGCTGTAGCCTTTCAGCCTCTCTCAGCTGGCCTATGAACAACCCAGTCTGGGAGTCTTTCAGCAATTTACAGTGCTTTAAACATGGATTGGTAGTATATGTAGTTTTCTCCCTGATTGATTCATTTAGTCCTGCAGCTAGACAGCTGTGGCTGTATTTGTAAGGAAGAAATTTTCTTAGGCTAAATTTTTCTTAATTTTCAAGTCTTGACTAGAATACAAAAGCAGTAAGTGTATCAGGAATATGAGTCAAGTCTTCTAGTTAAAATTTGGAAGTAGTAGGTTTCTTAGCTACTCAGAGTGGTTTTCTCAAATCAATAACCGGATGGCAATGCTGTGTCTCTAGCAGGCAATGTGTTTTCAAGAATATGCTTCTTGAGTCTTTGGGGCTAAAGCTGTTTAGAAGAAAAAAGTACGTGCTCTGACTGAAAGTAATTTAAATTTTCTTCAACACTTTTTAAGTTTCATTTACATTCATATGTATTCTTCTGCACCATTCAGGAGACAGAGTACATAAAGCCTGAACTTTTGAAGTAAAAGTTAAAAGGGGAAGAGCCTTGTCATATTAATTCTTCAGAGAAACAAAACCATAAGGCAGAAATCCAAGACTGGCGGATTTTTTTGCTTTGTAGGTGACTTTTAAGAATGTACTCATCAGTGTTGTTATAGTAAGATAAATCTTTCGAGAACTATTTGGCAGGAAGGATATGAAGTGTTGCTATTAATGGGTGTAAATACTCAGAACAATGATCAAGAGAGTCTCCGTGTTACTTAATTTAATGATCATAGTCAGTTGGCAAGTAGAACAAGCTGCACAGTCCAAGTTTGTCGGTGATATCACAAAGTTAGACTGGAATGGATGCTGAAAACACATTAAGACATGGAGAAGTAGGCAATGCCTAGAGTAAAATTTCAACACTAGGGATGAGCATGCAGTGAAAAAGAAAATTTGTCTTAGAATGTTTAGAAGGCACAGGTACCGCATCTTCCTCATATCATTAAGTAGCATTGAGTTTCTTGCTAGATCACACTTACAGAGGAGGCAAATCTAATATGAAGCAAGTTGATAACCAAAGTGCTAGAAGGATAACTGGGGGGGGGGGGGGGGTTATCTCAAATTCACTATGTAGTGTGTATATTGTTCTTTGTTTTATGGTACTGCTAATCATGACTACGGGTCCCATCAAAATAAATACTCTACAAACACAGCAAAAGAGATCCTTCTTTTCCCGTTACAAGAAACAGATTTCTGCTACATGATACTGCACTTCTGTCATGTAGGTGGCATATCATACTTAGGATTTTGTTGGGGAAAGTATTGTTTATTTATCTTAAGGACATAAAAGGGAAGGATTTTGGAAAGGAACAAGTGGAAGATGAGTTTAAGCAGAGGTTAGGGAGGCAGGTAATAATCCTCTCTGCAGCCTGTCTAGTTTATGAAGATCAAGTTTTGAGTATCTGCTTCATACATCATTGCCAA
This sequence comes from Gallinago undulata, assembly GCA_026546715.1. NCBI lineage: Eukaryota > Metazoa > Chordata > Aves > Charadriiformes > Scolopacidae > Gallinago > Gallinago undulata. The sequence goes on from JAOTQQ010000012.1 coordinate 70,731,917, forward strand.
ACAAATTATGAACGTACTGTTCTTTATTTATCTGTTGTCAGAGATGAAATATCAAGTGCAGCAAATAAATCTTGATTTTCATAAGCTCGGTTGACATGCTGGAGCCAGGTAGTGTATAACTTGGATCTAATAAGCTGAGCAAATGTGACATGGAAGACAAAGAGAAAAAAAATGTCTATGCAGCTTCTCGACTCTAGATTATATATAAACAGTGGAAAAGAGAGACATTCTTTCTCTCTTGCCCCCATCGCCCATAATATCCTGAACTTCTTAAATTAATTCTGTTTCATTTAAAGAAAAAAAGCAAACAGAAAATACAGCTCACGTTAACCAGGGGTTCAGAAAATTGTATGAAACCCTAAAAATCAAAAATACTCCTTTAAACTGTATGGGATTGTATCTTTGGCAGAGCTCTGTGCTTATTTAAGCAATCTGCCTCAAGCCAGGGTTAAGTACTTCAGGGAACTCTGCTGGAGAACCAAATGTTCTGGACTTTGTCATACACAAAAATAGTTAGAGCCAGATCTTTGTCAAGTGTGCATCAGGTCAGCTATACAGACTTCAGCAGAGCATACAGTACATACAGGCTATCTAGCTGTGCACTTTCTTCTCTGGCCAAATGAATGGAGCAGCTTCCTCATCTGCTTGTTCTGAAACATTAGACTGTCTTGCTTTAATATGCATTTGTTTTAATCACTGCCAATTTATTTCTTATTTGGTGAACACTGGAGACTGCTCTATAGACTCTGGAATATTGTATGTTTATACTTTATGTGGAAAAATTTATATAACTATGTATTAGTTAAACTAGAAAAATGCAGATCAGCTGAAGAAATACAGGACGGATGAACAGATGGTATATGAGTGCAAAGAAGCTCACAAACAAGCATTTAAATGCAAGACATCTACAGAAGTAATGTGTCCATAGAATAAATAAAATTTGGTGAGAAGAATTAAAACAGAAGGAAAAATCATCAGTAGAAATAATGAATGTGTGTGTTTATGTAAATCATTTCAGTTGTGCTGAAACAAAATGTCAGTAAATGAGAGAAGTGAGAGGCTACAAGGAGAAAAGTAACTTTTTTTCCCCAGCTCTCTCTACCTTTTAGATAGTTTCACATTGCTAATTGGTACCATTAAGTGCAACTTCTTTCTTTTGCAGCTGTTGAGAAGTTCTTTGGTGAACAACAGGACACAGGCCAAAGTGGCAGAAGAGCTGGGTATGCAAGAATTTGCCATCACTAATGACAAGACAAAAAGACCCGTAGCTCTTCGAACGAAGACTTTGGCTGATCTCTTGGAATGTGAGTTAATTTGGTAGTAACAGCTTAGTACTTACACAACTTCTTTTTCCTCAGGGCTTGTTTAAAAAAGCTATTAGAAATCCCCGGTTCACTATTAAAACTGTATGTTCAGGTTTTCAAATTAATTATGCCTATACCTCTGAAAGTCGAATTTTTGAACAGTAGCCTAGATTTTTGAAGTCTGTACGAAAGCATGAAGGAGGTGTAATTGCAGATGGTTTAGAGCTGTAGGCTTAGAAATTGAGGGGTTGTGATGACCAGGTCAAACGCACGTCTAGAAGTCAAAGCTTGTAATCCGAGTTGAGCTATTTAACAGCAGTTTCAATGTTTTGTCAATACCCTCTTGTCACTGCTGGAAGAAAAAGTAGTTCTTTCAGCAGATGAATATTTCTGTGGATCATCTGACTGCATTTTAAGTTTCAAAATCGTCATTCCACAAGAGGGAAGGCTACATGGAAATTATTTTTAGTCCATTTATGGAAGGTTGTGCTACCTTCTTTCCAAAGAAAGTGGAAACACTGATAAATATTCTCCAGAGAAAGTTAACCCATACCTTGTATATTTTGATATATTTTGTGAGCCATTCAGACCCTTGGCTTTTGCCAAATCCTCTAAGTAAATGGAAATATAACACAAACAAGAGTGATTTATACCTAAAACTTTTTTATGGTACCTAGTAGTGATTTATTTGTAAGTATCCATGGTCTCCTGGTTAAAATGTGGGATTAGGAGCTGAGTGTTTTTTCTAGCTCTTTAAATGACTGTGTGGATTTGGGTAAGTCACTTAATCTCTTGGTCAACTTTATTTTTTTCTTGTGTATGCAGGATAATAACACCCTGATCACATCACTGCTGTGAAACATAATTGAATGTGGCTTTAGAGTACTTGGAGATACTTGTTTCTAAAGGTGCAAGCCATTAACTTTCTTCTTGGTTGAGTAACTCCCTTTTTTTTTTCTTTTTTTTTTCACCTCAGCCTTTATTGCTGCCCTGTACATTGATAAAGATTTGGAATATGTTCACACTTTCATGAATGTATGTTTTTTTCCACGGCTAAAGGTAAGATCAATCAGATTCCTTCTTTTCTGCCACTATATTTTAACATGTTATTGCATTTGAGACTCTTACCACAGTCTCTCAATTGTAAAAGTGTATTTGTGAACTTCTTACAGGAGTTTATTTTAAATCAAGATTGGAATGATCCTAAATCTCAGCTTCAACAGTGCTGCTTGACTCTCAGGACAGAAGGAAAAGAGCCAGACATTCCTCTTTACAAGTAAGACCTGGCATCTTATGGCTAATTATCAGCCTTTCTTGCATATGGAAGAAGATGTGATCAGTCACCCTATGTTTTTCCCATAGTTTGATTTTATTGTAGTTATCCAAGCCCTTCAGTCTCTCTTTATTTGAATATGAAAAATGTCAAATCAATGTTTTCCAACCTTTAGGTGTTTTAAGCTATTACAAGGAAGAATTAATAAGTACAGTTGCAAGCTGGATGAATAGATCTCCCTTCTCTATTTCAATTGTAATATAGTGTAATAGCTGCTTCAAAGAGGCAATAATAAAATTAAGATTGTATATTGCATCCATATCTAATGGAATTAATCTAGGAATGGGTTCACTGTTAGTTCCCAAGAGAAGAGATAAAGGCTATGAAAGTTCAAGGCTTGTGTTGTTCAGGTTATTATATCAAAAAGGTACAAAGAATGGAAGTCCAAGTGCATTTGTCACATTTACTGAAGTAAAGTTTTCAATGAAATGTAGTGGTTCAGTTTTAGTGACAAACAGTGCACTTCAGAAATGTGATCGCTTTAACACTGCAACCGATGCTCTGCAAATGCGACTCCTCAGTGTCTCTGTATGAGGGTCAACAGCTTTGTCTTGAGTGAGGGAGATGAATACAAAAGAAACAATTCCTGATTCTTGAAAACCCACTGAGCATCAAGTACCAAATGTTTGTTTTGTTCTGCTGTGATGATAAATTGATTTTTATAGTATAGCTTAGAGCTAGTAACGTGCTGTTATCTTCCTATTATCTTGTTAAATTCCTTTTCTTGGGGTTATCTGTTTCACTGCAGTAAGTACTATTGCTTTTAAATTTAGGGTGGGTTTTATTTGCTCTTGTCACAGCACATGGAGACAGTACTATAGTTAGATACTTTAAAAATTGATGTGAAATTGGTGCTTCTTCCCAAAAGAAATGAGGTAGTGGACAGAACTCGAGCTGACAGTGGGGAGAGATTTGGGACAGCAAGAAGAAGGAGCTAAAGAAGCAATTCATTGCATGTCCAGGGAATTATTTTTTTTCCCCTTTAGGTGGTTGTTGATGCATGTCCTAGACTTCAGCTAAAATGAAAAGTTGGTTTTGTAACAAACTGTAACTTTTCAAAGCTGATGGAAAATTTCTTTGTACTGTGATAATTCACAGCAGAGAGCTAACACATCCAATATAAAGTCCTTTTAAAACCTTGCTAACTGCACACACAACTCTCAGGGACTAAAATTTTAGTGCAAACAATAATCATATTGGTGTGATTATTTGCAATTGCACAGCTATGCACAATTTATATGACTTTATTGCAAGTGTTTTCACAGTGTTTAAACAGTTTGAGTTAGAGTTTGCATTTTTGCTTATGGGTTAAATTTTAATTTTCATATGGTCCTCCTGAATGAACTTGGAGTAAATATAACCAATATTAAAAAGGTGCATCTTATTTAAAATTCTCCTTTTTATTGTGTGCCATACTGGTAATCTCTGGGTTACTGTTATTTGTACAGGCATTTTTCAACCCTTGCTCTCCATCCTTTGCACTAATTCCACTGTATGTATTGACCAGACTGAAAGCTTGATGATATCTGTGCCACAAACAGATTCTGTTTTTTAACACTTCCTGCTTGAGTAAATCATACCTTTCTGATTTCAGGACTTTGCAGACAGTGGGACCATCTCATGCCAGGACATACACAGTAGCTGTTTACTTCAAAGGGGAAAGAATAGGATGCGGTAAAGGCCCAAGGTATAGTGAAACATTAATCACATGGTGTTAAAGTTTGGGTGTGGCAGTTGCCAAAATGACTAGCCTTGGAGATAGACAAGTGTGTGGTTGGCCTTAGAAAAGGAAAGCTATAAAGCCTTCTTCAGTAGAGCTATTCTGAGTTTCTGCCTCAGGAATATCTGAAGGTTTCAATGCCTGTATAGTTTTGGGTCTTAAGCTTCTTTGGTGAGCTTGCCTACAAGGTGGCTGGCGATGCTAGATGATTTGTGGCTCTCAGACTAGAAACTGCAGAACAGCTTCCAGAGAACGGTGACTTTAATCTTTGGCTTTGCTACAGGATTACTGTCCAAATTAAGATGGCATGCTAAGGGTGCAAGGCATTTTTTTTTAATGTTATTACTTCTAGACATTTCAGAGATGGTTTCTAAAGTTGCAAAGACTTCAACCATGAACTCCAAAGATTTCATCTTATTTTCTGCTGCCAAATCTGGTGGTGGTTATAAAAATATCATTGGTTTTATAGCATTCACACCTCTGTGGTTTTGTTCCTTGTATTTTTGTCTCAAGTAAAAGCAAATGTTTCAGTGAAGAATGGACTAGAATATTCTTTTAGTGCTATTGATCTAAGCTTAAAAATATTCTACTGGAACTGTAGTTCTATTGTTCACATATTTATGGAAAGGCTGATATGTCATTCTCTCTGGGAATTACTAGCTACTGGTTATCCAAAGAGTTTTATTACAAAAGAGTAGCTAGTGTTTCACTCTGTCAGAAACTTTGGACTTGGATGTCATGTAACACATTTTTGTTTTGCTTTCACAGTATTCAGCAAGCAGAAATGGGAGCTGCAATGGATGCACTTGAAAAATGTAAGATATTTGGGCAACAAAGAAAATAATTTATAGTTTATACTTTAGTGAGGTGAGGTGCAGGTTTTGTGGGGGATAAGATTTGAACATAACATATATGCTGAATGCTGTCAGCTTCTCAGCAGCAGATTTTTCTTTTAGTACTTCTAAAATAATTTTGTAGAGGGGAAGTTAATACGATACCAACAGTTATTTTTTTAAAGGAAGTTGATCAGTGACAGAGATTGGAACTTACAGGGAACCCAGTGCAGTGAAGTTCTATTGAGATTTTCCGTGCCTAACTATGGAGTAGGATAAGAATGCTTAGTCTCTGACAGTGTCGTTACCTCATCCTCTAATTTCGGGGAGGAAAATTACTTTTCAGTTGCCAATTAAGAAAATAAAATTTGATCTCAGATTATAGAGTAGACTAGGTGAAAATATAGCAGGCAGATCCCCAACCAATGTAAGTCAGTATTTATCTGTTAAGAACAGCTTACCTCAGTTGAGGATCCAGTGATCTGTGTGTGCATCTCTCAGAATTATGCGCAGGATAGCCAGCATGGGAGCAGTCCTTCATTGCAATAGAGTCTCAGATATGAAAGGAATGACTGCATGCAAACATCTGATATGAAAGGACTTTGGTCAGTTGAATTAAAATGCCAGTTGTGGACGTATTGTAAGCAAATAATTACATGCATTTTGTGAAGCAGAAGCTCTCTATTCAGAAGAAGATGAGGTGGTACATTTTTTTATTTGATTCAAAGGAAAGGCATGCAGTTTCTCAGATGCTAAAGGATTTAAATCTGTTATCTCTGCATCTGGAAATCCCAGGCCTTAAAAATTTCAGAAGACAATGAGCAAGGAGTCCCTATAATTGAGAATTTTTATATATCTGTCTGCTAGGCTATACTTCTCACCACCAGTAAATTTGACAAGTAGTAAAATGTAACTTCCCTTCTCCACTGAGTATCTGCAAAATGTTACTGGGATTTTTTTTGAGTGTTTTTTCTTGTGACAGTATCATCACTCAGAGAGCTGTGAGCTTCATCTCTTATCAGTCCAAGTCCACTATTTTCTGACATACATATTTGTTTGAATGTTGTAGACCTCTAGAGGTCTCTACTCCAACCACTCCTCAAAACAGAGCCAACTTTGAAGTTCGGTTTCTCAGTGCCTTGCCAATCAAGTTTTGACTGACTTTAGGGATGGAGGCTCTACAGCCCCTACGGGCACCTGTTGTGTTATGTATACATTTGCAAAGTGGACTTTTTGATTGGGTTTTTGTTTGTTCATGCATAAGTAGTTAACCTAAAGGAAAATTACTTTTCATTTACCTGTTAATATATATATGATAGCCGTGATGAGCTTACTGCATAAATTTCCTTCTCAACATCTGAAATGGATTATAAACAAACAGGTTGCTACCACGCTGAGTTCTTCAGAGTTCTTAAAGAATCCTATTATAGGCACAGTGCTGAAAATCAGATTTTCATTTTATGGTGCACATGAGCAACAACAGATCCCAGAACTCCATTAAACAAAGCACTAGTGTTTTTAAAAACAGCAGCAATTTAAAAACAATTTACTTCTGTTTAGATTGCTTTCTGGTTTAAATAAATATACCATACTATGTCAGAGTTGTACATAACTGATCAATAAACCTTTTATTCCCGTAGTATATAATAAAAGGCACAAATTTCACCGGCCAATAAGACAAAGCAGTAGAAAGTCATTCTACTCTACCACAGTCTCCTGCAGATTATGTGGCTTCTGCACCACGTTCTCTAGCTGAACAAATCTATGCTGCCTGGGACCCAGATAGAGGAGGAAGACACTTGGTGTCAAGGAACTCCTCCGTGAGGAGCCTCTGCTGAAATTTTCTCTTGGTAGCCAACTAGAGAGAGAGCAGTCCTTTTCTGAGACAGCTCCCAGATTTGTTTAATGTCTTTTAAAGGTCAGCGTAGCAACCTTTTGCATTCATCTTAGGCACAGATAGGTACCCAGTGTTGATCCCAGAGCTCTGTGTGATCCCAGCAGGATTTACCACCAACCAGAGTCTACTACCTCTTTGTTCTCTGACCAGCTGGAGGGTCAGGTCTCTGCAGCACAGAGAGACACAGATGAATGTCAGCACCCTGGTCATGCAGAAAATGCCGTATTCTATCAGCTGTGCCCCAAATTGAGAGCAATTCTGATCAATTATATAATCTGGCTTTACATCCTCAGTTCTATGTAGTGTACATATGTACCAGCCAATGGACACATGTCTGAAATCAGAAGCATCCATCATCCCTGTGGCTATTTCTCCATCACCTCAGCCTTGTCTAGTCTGTTTTAGCCAGTCTTCACTCATCCATGCTCTTAAGACTGCTAAGGCTGTATTCTGGTACTTAGCCAAGCATTAACTTTTTCAGGAACAAATTTTATGCATTCCATTTTGCTACACTTACTTTCCCATTAGGAACCTTGCCATAATGCGGGGCATCTAGTGGATTCTGCGTAGTCTAAAATAATAGTGGAAATATCTGTACAATGCTTGGAACCAGTGACTAATACTTTTTGGAGTGAGAACAAGACAAAAAGCCCTGACAACACTGACCGTAGTCTCACATTCATTTTTCAGTATCGACCACCTGTTGCTAAGGGAACAGAATGTAAAATCCAGGTAATACCTGGCCATGTTGCTATATCAGGATTTTATATTTTATTTTTGTGAGTGTATTAGATTTGGCAGTGCTTTGTAGCAGGAGAAACAGATGTGGAAATCATAAAGAAACCGAAGTTTTATAACGCAGAGCCCTGGTTTACTGTGGATTATTAGAAATAAAGGAGTAAAAATGGTAATAACATTATTCCCTCCTACCTCTAATCTCATCAAAGTTTTTTTGGTTTTTTTTGAAATATGAGAGCTGAGGCTTTCCACGTTACCAGTTTGTTTATTAATGTAAAATATTTCTCCTTGTGTCAGATAACTTTCCCCAGATGGCCCATCAGAAACGGTTCATTGAACGGAAGTACAGACAAGAGTTGAAAGAAATGAGGTGGGAAAGAGAGCATCAAGAGAGAGAGCCAGATGAGACTGAAGAAGCAAGGAAATAAAAGAAGGGCAGAGAAGCAGTGGCATATTTACTTACTTAATAACTGACTGTGGCCTATGGAGACCTAACCTAGTTTCTTGCAGATGATGAATGAAGAGTGCCTGTTGATATCAAATAGAAAATCATAATCTCTTCTTTAAAAAGTGTCTGTATATATAGTATTTCTTTAACTTGAAGTGTGAAGTTTGCTTGGCATTTTAATACGATTTGTTTTTAAATCCTTTTAATTTTTATGAAAAGTTGTGGGATTATTTTTATTGTTTTTACTGTCTTGTATGAAGTAATAAAGTACGAATTTCAAAAGCCTGTAGGAGGAAAAGCTATTTAACAGTTGTGTTCTATATCCAAATGCTGTTTTGCCAGTGACCAGCAAAGTTATTGCATGAACTCCACTGTGAAGGACAAAAGTATTATGAGAAACTAATTCAGCACAGCACTTAAGCATGTACCTACCTTAAGTTTTGCAGTAAAATGTTCCTCTTGATTCTGCTAAACCAGAGCAATAAAATTCAGGTCCTTTTACAGAAGCTAGTACAGTAATTTAAGCAAGGAGATATTCAGTTTTGTTTTAAACAGTGGATTCCACATCTAGAATGTGACACAAGTGTGTGTGGAAGGTTGGGGCGGGGAGGTTTGTCTTTAAATCAGTATTATAAAACTAAAAAAAAAAAGAAAAGGTAATTATGAAGCAAGAGGATTACAGCTTTTTTTTTCATAGAAAATATACTGAGTTTAGTTTCATTCTCAGCTTCTTGGTCTATCAAACTGATGTCTAATTTAATGTATTTCTTTGTCCAGAAGATACGAGTGTGACCATAACACTTAAGTGATGTATTAGAAATTCCATACAGGTGTCATTCCAGATAGGTTCATTGGAAACTGGTTGTATCGAAAGGAGGGCAGAATTTGTCCCCCAAGGTGTAGTTCAAAGGTGGCATACAGTTTTAAGTCACCCAGTTTCCTTCATTTTTGGTGTCTATGGCTTTTATTAGATAGACAGATGTTTCTTCTATAAAAGCTCTGAATGGTACCAAAAGTGAAACATCCACTGTGCCTGTTGGTGTTTTTTTTCCACTGATTCCCAGCTTCATTGTAGATGTGGGTGTTGTTTGTACTTATTTGCCTGCTTCAAGCTATTCATTTCCATTATGATGATTTCTGAGTTAAAATAGTCCCTTAATACATTCTGCGTAGTCATTTCTCTTTCCTTCTTTTCTGTAAGTGAAACAGATACAACTCTTCTTTTTCTAAAATGCGCATTTTCTTCCTGCTTTAGATCCTTTTTGATGAGTTATTTATGCATCTTTTCTGGTATAAGTAGCACAGAGATATGAAGCAGCTTCACGTGGGTGCACGTGTCTGGGCCAAAGAATTCATATAGACTCCTGAAAGAAACCCTTTTGCCCATTGGCGACATTACGGCGAGCAACAAGTTCAGTGGTTGTGTGAAGCACCTTTCTGTAGGTGTGCAGTGGGCACCCGTGGAAGCACTGTGTTGCAGGTGCCAAAGTAGACACAAGTGTAACTGAAAAGTTCTGGCTACCCAAATATCTTCCCAAAGTTTCACTTCTGAGCTTATTAATATGTGTATTTTCATAAGCACATTTTTATACACATGCAATGTGAGATGCTCTTAAATGTGTTGTTTTGTTTTTTTTTTTAACTTGACCCCATAGTACTACCTCAGCTTCTTCCAGCTTCTATGATTGCCTTTTCTTAGTGGATTGATGCTTTAAATCCATTTCAGGGGATGAAAGAGAAAAAAAAAAAGCCAAATACATTCTGTAATTTAGAGACTGATAATAAACCATTGAAACATAGAGGGGGGGGATAAAAACAACAAGCTAAAGGCAAGGAGCTGCTCTCTGGTGGATGCTGCTGTTCTTTGATTTTTGAGAAGTGATTGTAACTCTTTATGGCTTCCGTCTGTAAATAAAAAGCTGAAATGTCTCTGAACAGCAGCAGGCTTGAAAAGCAAGAAACGGCAACTCCCCTGCCCTCAAGTCTTTTGTATTTCAGATTCTTTTGTAGAACTGCCCATCTGCTTCTAGCAGTACATTCAAGTGGTGCATTGGTAGAGGGTTAAGGGTAATTATGTACACAATTATTCTTTTTTTTTTCCATAGTAATTGTGACCAGGTGGATGTGTTTAACAAGTAGAATGTGCAGTGACTTCATTTTCAGGTGTACAGTTGCTTTGCAAATTTCTCTCATGCTATGTGATATCAGCAGTGTACCCCAGGGGAGCTGTTAGCTCATAGTTTAATGTTACTTTCATTCTTTTTATACATCATTTAATTTTTCAGTTCTAAGAAGACTGTGAGCTTATTCATAAATATTTGCACAAAAATAGATTGAATTTATCAGATATGCTGTTCGGGGGGAGGAACCCAGAACTGTTCTCTTTTCTTCTTTGACCCAGAAATTGCTTGAAAACAAACTTTTAAAACGATTTCTGCATTCCATTACTGCAGTTAACGAATTTTAGATCTTTCTCAATAAAATGTAGATGGTAACTATTTTTTCATAAGTGGGCTATTTTCCCTTTTTTCTCTTGTATAAGCGTGGGCTGGGAAGATTGCCTGAAGAAATTTTGTTTTCCTTGTCTTGAGGACAAGGAAAAACAGGTAAAGAAATTCAGATTTCCTTTATCTATGTCAGAAAGACAGTGTCTTTTTATGTAAAAAGACAGCAGCTGTGAATGTTTCTGATAATTTAAGGAGATGCATAGAATGTATAATGTGAGTAAAGTCCTTTATAACACACACTAAGGAGTGAAAGTTGTTTGTTTAAGTTGCCTTAAATTTGGGAAAAATGATTACTGAGCTCATGTTAATCAGTGGAACAGCTGTAATCTACAACTGGACAATTTGGCTGCTCTTTTTAAAATGTGAAGGTGTCTCTGACTTTTTGATAAAGGAAGGTCCTTTTTTGGTTGCTCCAGAGCCCGATCTGTTCTGATCTAGAAGTTCTCATACAAGATCTGTTGATGTGATTCGGGTACAAGTAGATGAATGACGAACAAGATCTGTGTGGATCCAGCAGATCTTGTGAAAGCACATCTTTCTTTTTTTTTTTTTTTAATGTGTATATGTACAGAGCATTGAATAGAATTGTAGCTCATTTGACTAGGAGTTTTAATTGAATTTACATAAAATTCATCATTGTTGTTTGCAGAGCCTAAGTTTGCTTTGTAAGATTTCAGTTTCTGTAGGATTATTTAACGGTGATACTAAGAGAACCTTGATCTCTAAGACTGTTGTAAACATTGTTGCTAATAAAATTTTCCAGAAAAGACTTCAGGCATAGTTGTTACTTGCTAAAACAATTTGGGAAGATCAAAAGGCAAATCCTGATCATCTGTCTCCCTACTTCAAAGATGCTGATTATTCAGGCTACATATTTAAATTAAGTAAGCGATTCACTTGTAAAAAGTTTCTGTTTGGTGGAAGTTTGTGCAGCCCTGTGTGTGCTTAGGGAGTTGATCATCTACATTGTACCACTGTGCGTTGTCTTTGGTGGGGATGGTGTCACCACAGAAATTTCTGTGACCCATACATCCCACCCTCCTCCTCCCTGCTTCCCTCCACAAGTAATATGTTTGCCATTGAGCATTTGAAATAGTTTTACTTAAATGGGGGAACAATAACCTGAAAGTGGTTCCTGTTTTGTTCCTTCAAGGGTCATGAAAACTTGCAGTTGAAGAGTGCTCTGCTGTCTTCTGTTGCCTGCAAGCCTAAATGTTTAGCTCTTGGAATGACTAGCAACTTACCGTGAACAGGCTCAGAAAAGAAATGTGACATGTCCCACCGTTGGTTGCTGGTAATTATTCTTGGCCAGTAAGCCATGGTGTCTGGGGACATGCGCTCTGGATTCTTCTGTCTGTTCTTTCATTCATACTTCAGCAAATATGGTGAATAACCAGGAAAGCAGCAGCAAAATAAACAGGTGGCTGTATAATGAACCTGTATTAACTTAATACACTAAGAAAAAAAAATAAATTGCCATAACAATACAGTAGGCGGAGCAGGGAATCAGATCTCTCTTCCTTCATGGACATATCTCGATACTATTTGTTATTGCAGAGCTGCTCATTTATACCATCTACCATTGAAAAATAGATTTAACTTCTTGTATTTTGAAGACATAATTTCTCTTTGTATGAAGACTGTCCTGATAAAAGGCGAGACGATTAAAAGGAATTGCAAATCTGGAGTTGTACTGGTCACTTCAAGTTGTAGACAAGGTAGAGAGTTTTATGGTAGTGAGAATGGCCTTTTTAAGATATTTCATGACTTCTTCCCTCATATCCTGATGTATTTTGTGCTCCCAGTTTGAGTTGCAGATGGTGTTTTTCTTAGTAAATTGTGTGTGTTTATGGATACACTATGTCCACCTGGCGATGAAATGTTTATCTCTGGATTCCTCTTTTAAAGCATTTTTCTAACTGTAGAAGGAAATACTGGTCAATGTCTTTGCACTGGTCTTGTTTTGTTTTCTTTATTTTCTTCTCTTCATGGTAGCCTACCTCGTTGCCGTTGCAGTGAGGTCCTCAGCTAGAGCAACTCTCTGAAGCTTGCAGAGGAGAAGACCGTTGTAGGCTCGTGTGCCTGTGCTTTCTGCCGGGAGGCACATTCTTGGCCTGGAAGGCCGTGAGCTGAGGGAAAGGAGCACTGCTGACCAGCGTGCGTTGGCTGGTGTCAGCAGGCTGGAAGCCCAAGGCAGCGCGGTCGGAGAGGCTGACCCCCCAGCTGGGTGCGTGGGCCAGAGCAGGTAGGCCGAGTTTGTGAAGATAAAGGAGTTGTCTCCCCTGCTTTTAAAAAGTCGAAAGAGAAGGACTTCTCAAAGACAAAGAAAAGACTGACTGTCTTCACCGACTCTCCTGGATTTTTTGTTTGCATGCCTCTTTTTTCAGGGACCCTCAAATTTCCCAGATTCTTTCCGGGGGCCTAAGATGAGATGGGGCATGTGCTCCAGCCACTCCGATCTCCCCATCCATCAGGGAGCAGGTTTACCTCATAGGCCCTTCTCTTCACCTGCTTGCTTACAGGTAACAAAGAAAGCACCAAATTACACTCAAAACCACCCTAACTAGCTTATTTCCCTTTGTCTAAATCCTCATTACATTCCTCAGAAGGAATCTGAAACCTTTTAAGAATAAGGGTGTAAAGGATATACCTGTGACTTACAATACAACCATACCAGAATGCCTCAAGCATGTGATTCTGATGCTCTTCACTGCACCTGTGTGGAAGGAATAAAGGGCTATTTACTCTGTTGCTGAGACATGAAAACAAGAATGAAATTGTCACTTGGGTCCAGGCCTCAGGAAGCCTGTGGTAGGGCAATGACACCTCATCCAGTGGATGCCCCAATCTGTGGATTAAATAGCTTCTTTTCTTTGAAAGCCTGCTACGTGTCCCATGCCTGAGAGTGCCTTTGAGGGAGAAAAGGAGAACCTGGCTGCGAAGGCCGGGTACTGTCACCCTTATCCTTTTTTCCTGTGGAGTCTCGATAAACAATGATTGAGAAGGTCTGTAAAATTAGGGACTCTACTACAAGAAGCCAGGCCCAAACAGTGTGTTGCTTGTACACAAAGCTTTTTAGAAAAACCAAATCAATAAATAAAAACTTCTACTTACAGCAGACATTTCAAAAGTAATCCATTAGCAAAGGACAGACTTAAGCTGACAAATCGTGAACTTTCACCAGTGGCAGGAGCAGCTCATACATCAGTGGTCCAGAAGTGATGCAGCAGTGATGGGTGAGTGTTTGTCGTTGGACGTAGCTTGTTACTTTATTTAAAGATGGGGATGGTGGTCATGGGAACCCATGGGACCCCACTGATGGAAGCTGAGCCAACATTTCTATAAAAAAATAAAATTACTTCCCTGCAGATTTCCTCCTGTCATTACTTCAGCCATTTACTGTGTCAGAACAGTTCTGACATGGTGACCAGTTTTTGCTGCCAACTAGAATTACGATTCAAATGTTGCAGCTCTGTTTCCAGAGGGATACTTGAACTGGCAAACAAAAAGCAACCATCTCCCAATCCAGCAGCACTTGAAAATGCTAATGTTTTTCAATATCCATTTATAAAGTCCTTTTTTTTTAAAGAAAAAAAAAAATAAAATATCCAGTTAAAATTCTCTAAGTTAAGAATTTTTAATGACCTCATTGGACAAGTAATCCAAAATTGTTGCTTTTACCTTCTGTTTTTGTGATGATAAACATTGCCAATATACATGAGAATCTTTTAGCTTTGTTATCACTAAGAAAAAATAAATATCATGCCATCCAAAGGGAAAAATAAGAAAAAACCTATTTTAATTGGTGTTTAAAATTTGTAATTCAAACTGTTTTCTTCTTGCTTCTTCCAAAAACTAAGCCAAGTATTTTAAATATGGTTTCCACCTGTCAGAATGTGTCAGATTTTACAACCAATATCCTGCCTTGGTAGGTGTCTGTACGCTAACAATCGAAAGCAATCTATGTGTTATTTCTTAGTGTTTTTTGAGTCAGGGCTTGACCAGCTATCCAAAATGGTGGGGCACCGCCAACTTATAAACCCTCAAAATTTTCAGAGAACTCGATGCCTTTACCCAGCAACTGGTTTTCAAGACTTCACATTCCTTTTGCTCCTATTGCTATCAGTGGTTGTTTTTAATTTTTTAGCGTTTTCAGTATTTCTTTTTTAATGTGGTCCATAGAACTACTGTCTCCTATTTCAAAGTTTCCTGATCCTTACTTTTGGTTAGAAGATACAGCATCAATTCCTTGCCCGGTGTGGGAAAAAAAAATAAATGACCTTGAACTCTTTGCCCTTGTAAGTCATACTTCAATATTTATATCAGAAATCAACTGCCAACAGTAAGAACAAAAACCTCACTGTGCACCCATGCAACTAAAATAATCTTTCCAGTATAATTTTGGGGAGATTCTGTCAGGGGGATAATAATTCTATAATAATAATAATTCTGGGGGGGGGTTAAGAGAGGTTGTGAAGTCTTAAGGTATGTAGTGAGGTACTTTTTGCAGCTTAAGTTGTGAATTTTTGCAATTGGATTAAGTTTGGCATCTATTCAGCTGGCAGCTTATAAATGGACACGTAAGCAAGGACAGAGGTAAGAAAAGGCAGAACTGTTACCTAAAATGCTAGAAAAAGGCGTATTTCAACACTGACTGCTGAGAAGTAGATTGATTTGGATAGAAAAATACATTAACTGCTTTCAAATACATACTGAAAAACATGGGGTTTCATTGTAACATAAATACAATTCTGTGCCATGTGCTTGAGATAATGATAGCCTTAAATAAATTCATTTAGTTGAGTTTTATGCAGGGCCAGAGTGTAAATCTTAAAGATAAGATATAGCAAATCAATACTTTTTATTAGAAGTGAGGTGATAAAGTTTTAATATATTAAGATACAGAGGTGGTAAATAACTAGCAAAGCTGTAATAGCTATCTGGAGTTTAATTGGGAACATATTTGAATATGTGTGTTTGGGGTAAATGCAGATATATATGTATATATTTATTTATTAAACACCTGAAGTTTTCACTCATTGCAACATGATACTTTTTCACAAAGGGAAAAAAGTCTCCTCTGTGTTCGTCGTTTGTTTAACAGGTATTTAAATATTGTTTATATTGTAGTAGTATCCAGACATCCTCACTAGCACTGGAGCTTTTCATGCCAGCCACTGTATGAGCACAAAATGACAAGTAGTCCTTGACCCAGAAAGAAATAAAACGAAAGCAACCACTTACTCAAAGTCACCAAAGAGGTCAAGGGAAGAAATGAGAACAAAACCTGAGTCTGCCAGGTCCCAGCTGAGATTCATCTTCTCTTCATACTACATAACTATTTATTTACAGCATTTAGTTTTATACATAGCAGTTGTTTTATTTCTGCATTGATGTGGACGTTCTAAACTTCACGCACAGCAGACTAGCAGGTGATTTTCTGTAATCTCTTTCGTACTGAAATCTTACAAAAGTCATTTTAAAAAGTGAAAGAAAGTTCAAGTGCCTGCTGCTGCGTGGTAGGAGTCTCTCTCCGCAGCCAGCACGTTCACGTTCGCCTGCCTTTGCTGTTGAGCTCCCGTGGTGGCAGCTTGGGCTCGTAGCTCCAAGGTCCCTGCGCTGACAGGGCGTGTGACAAGCACCACTCGGGCAGTGTCGTGCTGTGGCAGAGCTGGCGCCGGTGTCATTGTGCACAAGCTGGACGAGGCAGTTCTCTCCTCTGGATTCATGGCCAGGCGTTATGGCTGTTGGTGTTTCAACTTGGGTCACATCCCCACCAAACCCACTAGAGGTTAGTATGGCCCTAAGCACGTGTGCTATACTTCCAGTGTAGTTACAAAAGGAAATAAGCAAGCAAACAGCTGTGTTCTCGTTCATGCAAAGTACTTGATTTCAAAGTGCCTGAGGAATTTCCCTGTTTCCTTGAAACGAAATCATTTGAGAACCGTTTGCCTTCCAGTAATGGCCGTGGGTAGGGTCGTGGGTTAATCACATTAAAAAAAGAGCATTCCCTCTTTTAAATCTTGTGCTCCCACATGTAGTTGTTCTTGCAGGAGGATTAGTGGCTGCCAACCCCTGTGGCAGTAACGGGAGGTGGGGGCAAGACCCCTTCGGCACGGTCCCTGGGCTGGGAGCGGCAATGGCCGGCACCGAGGTGGGCCAGTAGGAACCTGTCCAGTGCATTTTCAGCTGGTAAGAAGGCAGGTGGAGGAACAAGCACGGGTTTTAGCCCAGCCTTGACTGGCAGAGATTAACTGGGGATAATTTCTGACTAAAATAGCATTTCCTGCAAGGCAGTGAGGAGGAAAACTAGGAGTCCAGAGGGCAGTCCACATGCAGAAGATCTCACTTTGACCAGCTATTTCTTCCATACTGTTTGATAATGGCTTATCTCACAGCTTCCCATTTTGGGGGGAGATTTTTTCCTGGTCCCCTCATATGTGCATGCATTGTACAGACATCTATATGCATGGGGTTAAATAGACAAGAGCATGTGTGTGCATAAAGAAGTTTGGGACCGTGCAAGTGCAGGAGTGAAGGAGGCCCAGAGAGACAGCTGCATGACTCCTTCGCCTCCTAGGCAGATCTGTCATTTTTGGCTATAGGATTGGTTTGTTTATTCTGTTTAATGATACTGACCTTTGTGTTGAATAGGTTGGCCTGTTGCAAAGCTAGGATTTGTGGCCTTTTGGGACTTTAGCTGCTTGAAAGACTGAGGATATTTTTTACTATATCGGGTCCAAAGAGAATGACTTCTGATGGCCCAGCTGCCCTTAAAACTTATTTGCCCTTTACCTTTTGACAGACAAAGTGACTTCAGATTTAGTCATATGTTAGAGACTGTTTAAACTTGAAGAACATTCTGGTAATAGATGATGTGTTATGGCAAAAAGAAATTGAAAGTTGTTTTGAAAATACCTATCTTTATTATATATTGCATGTACTTTCTTGGGGGAAAACTAATCCTAAATATGTGCTGTGAGTTTCAGAAAGGACTTATCTTGAAAAGTAGAAAAAAAATTATAATTTGGATAGATTGGAGGGTGTATTGCCTCAAACTGTGTTGTCTTCCACAATAGATCTTACACCAATATTACTTGTCTCTGAAAGAGCAACCAGTTTCTCTCTTACAGTGTAAGAAATTGTCCCCATGTCTTAGCAGATTTTTGAGACCCCCAAACTGATTTCAGAATCCTTTTTCACTAAGCAGATGTCTCAGGATTGACATAGAAGGGGTGGGTTTTTGGCACATCAACAAATATTTGGTTTCTAGTCTCTAGACTTGTAGCAGCCCTGATCCTGCAACGCTCATGCCTAAGACTGATGTTAAGCACGTGACTGTCCATCTCTGAGCTGAGCACATCAGCTGGGATTGTGGACTCCTGTTGCTTTGACTTGGGTGCCATCAGTGAAAACAACTTTGCAAGGTCTGCTTGTACATGCAGCCCTCCACCACCTGCAGTGGGAGCGTAACATTGGTCACAACCCGATGTCCTGGTTTGAAGTAAAACAGAACCGATTTTCTGTTCAGTAGTTTTACTTTTTAGCAAAGCTTCTTCTAACTCTCTGAAACTCTGCTAATGAAATTAACAGCATATTGTGGAGACAGTGCCAGTGCTCAGAGTGATAAGACCAAGGAATGGTATGTAGAGAGGGTCTTCCAATTACTTATTGCTATAACAGCCAAGGTCAACTAACTTTGTTATTTGCCCCATTGGAGGGTCAGAAGTGGAAAAGCGTAGAGGGATTGCACCTTCAGGGAGGTTCAGATGGGATGGGTGACCCCAAACTGACTATTTTGTCATTTGGGTATTCCATCCCATCTACCTCATCCTCAGTATAAAAGCTGAGGGACCAAAGGGTCAGCCCTCTTTCTTCAATGGCTGGTGTCTGAGAAGGACTGTCTGTTTGTTTGCCTTTGATCCCAATCTGTGCATTCCTGAATCCAGATTTGGAATCCCGTCTCTTGCTGAGTCCAGTCTGGGACTTTCCCAGTGCCTGCTGGTGATGTGATCATGATCCTTGAAGCTTGACATGGTTTTGTATATATTTCATTATTTTCCTTTACCTATTTTATTAATGTTTTCATCGAGGTAGCTTAGTTTTCTTCTAAACTCATAAGTCTCTCTCTGTCCTTCCTCTCCTTGGAGAGGGAGGTGGGGGAGAGCATCCGTTGTTTGTCTCAGTGGCCAGTCTGGCCCAGACTATGACACCCAGAGACCCAGGGGCTGCCCAAGTTGCCCTGCAGTTCCATCAACAGCCCTGAAAATATACGAGCCAAAATTCTGTCCTTTTTGCCTCCTCTCAGCTCTATTGGTTCTGCTGGGTGGAAAGCAGGGAGGGGGGTAAAAAGAAGATTTTAGTACTTTTTATGGTAACTTAAGTAGCACTCTTTCTGACTTCACACAGGAAAGGGATCTGCTGAGTAAGAAAGTGCTAATTTCACATCGTTGTTTTTCGCAGTAGAGCTACACTGTAAGTACCAAGCCCATGAGGAACAAGAGCATAGTCAAATTAATGAAAAATAGGTTATGATGATAAATTATTCAACTGGATAAAACTACTTTGGATTTAGAATACGCTGAAACTTAATGGCCAGATCCTTTTCTGGTATAAAAAGATTCAGCTTCATCACTTTCAGGGAAACAGTGGGAACTTATATCATTCGGTTGAGAATCTGATGTGATTGGCAGCATAAGCAATCACTTAAAACTCGGTGGCACATATTTCATCTACTTTGGGTGACAGCCATAAGGTGAATGTTTTAAATTCTGACATGGCATAGCCTTTCTTTTGAGATCTGTGGTGTGATTTTAAAGGAGATGAGATAAAAGCTGTGCCTCTCCAAAGGCACCTTTTCTCTGATGTTAAAGGAAACAATGTAAAAATATGCCCACTAAATAAATCATCAGGGACTTTCAGAATAGATCACATCCTTCTGTCTTAAAACTTGTAATACAACTCAAGATGTTCACCTTAACTCAGTTTCTTTTGTTCAGCAATTTTTCTGTACAAGGAGGCATACATAGAGAAGACAAGGCTGGAGGAGACACCCCATCAGAAGAGGTTCCAGTCAACACAGACACAAAGCTCCTCTTTTGACTTCTGGCATGACACTTTCAGAATTTTAACCCTCGTTGATCCCTCTCACATTTCCAAGGTGGGGATGGTGGAGAAAGGACTTAGGTTTTTTGCTGACTCAGTTATTTTGCTGAATGTGAATACCAGCGGCCTGTATACATCTGGCTCTGTAGAATAGCCTCTGTATTTTTAAGTACCTTAGCCAACATAGTGAAAGTACTATGCTGATTTGGCTTCTGCTGCTCTAGGATGAATTTTCAGTAACATTTGTCTTCAGCTTGCATGCATGTAAGCACATAGGATGGTGGAGGGAAGCACAGGCTGGCACAATGCGTGTTTAAAGACTATGCCTGAAGTTGCAGCAAGTTGCATCTATAGAAAAAGAAAATGCCCCCAACTTAAGAACTCCCGCCAAGTCCATCTACTGTACTAAACTCTAAGGTTGAAATGCTATGACTTCAGTGCAAATAGTAGGCACTGAAGTCATAGCTATGGCCCCCTAGGCCCCTGCTGTGATAAGTGGAGAGAGAAAGCAACACCTCCAGAGACTGGTTCACAGTGTAGGGAGGATGAATCACCCACCCATGTCTGAGAACTGAAGGGTGACAGCTCTTTTATCTTTCTCATTAGACCAGTGCCCATAGTTAGATGAGTTGAGCCTAGGCTTTAAATATTTGTGGCATGTAGCTGTAATAAGACACAAGTGCACAAATTGAGCCAGATGGCACAGCCTCCTTAACACTTTGCATAGCCATTGCTGTGAGGAGAATGCTTCTTTATCCCCAGATGACTTGCTCAATGATCCCCTTATGTGCAGATGTGAGGAGTGACATTTTCCCCAAAGTAAGAATATTTTCAAATGTCAAGAAGCTTTATTTTTTAATGTGTTAATCTATATAAATTCCCAAGATAATATACTTCACAACTGAACTAAGACTAATTAGTAGGAAGGTAATGAGAGACCATTCACAGAGGTTACACCCCAAGGTCTGGTCGCTGCTATGGCAAACACAGAGAGGGGTAAAAACTGCATTCTGCTTTGTTCCTGTAGAACTGGCATGCACAGTTGTTAATTAACCTCAGCAAGGGCAACTTTAGAATGGCAAAATGAGGAGAAAATTGTTAAGGGACTATAAACTTTGTCATTCCTTTCTCTCCCCTTTGCCTCCTGTCAGTGTCCCTGTGCTGGCATGAGCTCCTCACTGCTCCACCAACCTGCCCTTGCATCCACACCAGTGTTGGGGCTCCATCCAGCTTTCTCTGCGTGATGGCTACACTCTTGGAAACTCAGATTCAAGTGCTTTTTCCAGGAAATGCTGAAGGGCTATTGGAACACCACAGAATTCCTTTTGGCATAGATCACCAAGGTTATGTAGGTCCCTGACTCGTTTTTAACGGAGAATCAATTGCCCATCTGCAAAAGTAGAAAATAGCACTTCTTTACCCTGTAGTATTGGAAGTGTAAGTCTGTTATGGGTTTTTGAGCACTTGCATACAAAAGTACGGAGAGTTGTGTGAGGATTTAAGACAGACCATTGAATTAGACTGTCATCAGCAGAAGCTATTGTACTGACTCCATGGTAAAGGATCCAAATGGCAAATTTATGCTCTGGGTTACTTAAGCTTGAAT
>JAOTQQ010000012.1:70753507-70792972 GCA_026546715.1 Gallinago undulata
TTTTGAGCACTTGCATACAAAAGTACGGAGAGTTGTGTGAGGATTTAAGACAGACCATTGAATTAGACTGTCATCAGTGATAGCAGAAGCAGAAGCTATTGTACTGACTCCATGGTAAAGGATCCAAATGGCAAATTTATGCTCTGGGTTACTTAAGCTTGAATAGAAGTACGAGGTCTTGTTCTAAACTCATCTGAATTAATAGGATCTTTCCCTTGACTTTAACAAGCTTCTATATTGAGCTGAAAGTTGAACCTTGAAATGAAACCTTGGCATGAAAGTAACTGAGACTTTAAAAGCATGAATTTACAGTTTGTCAAAATATCAAGGAGATACTGTTGATGAAACAACATCTGTGCTGTGTACTAAATCATAACGTACTTATCGAAACACAGATACCTCTTTTAAAAGAAAAGACCTATTGAAAACCAGGCCCATACTAAATAAGGGTCATCCATTTACACAGCTTTGAACAGTCACAACTTACACCTGAACAGCTATGGGCTCTTTTGTATCGTTCAGAATGCTTGAGGCAAATGCGTCTGAAGGAACGTACAGTCAAATCAGTGCTCCCTGCAAAAGAAGCATCTGTGTCTGTATACTGATTGAAGGAGCTGTATGGAGAGGGAACAAAATGATGAGCTGGGAAGACGCAGCAACTGAAGTATAACTGATGAGAAGTCAAATAAGGTTTAAAAAAAAGAAAGAAGAGAATAGCACTGATGTCAGCTGTCAAAAAAGAAAAAAATAGGAACAAGGAGGTGTAATGAGAAAATAGGTATGTTGCAAGTAACAGAATTTGAGCACTGTAGCAATCTGAAGTTGATCAGACCATTGTGGAGAAAAATCATAGACAAGGTGCCAGGGAAGACTTTCTTCTCTATTTCCTCTCAAAACTTAAGTTTTACAGATCTGTTCTTTTCACCATTTTATTCTTGATCCAGCGTGCATTAATTGCGCATCAGCTACCTTTGAATTTTTCACTACCCTAATTACTCTTAGAGTTTTGTTCATGTTTAGCATAAACTTTTTTCCTTCCTTTGCTTATGACCATTAATTCTTTTTTCTGTTTTCTTCTGAGACTTGGTGTAATTTCCTTCCTTCATTTACATTTTTACCTTGAAGATATTTACAGGCTATGCTCATTTTCCTCCTGAGGTTTACCTTTTCCCCTGTGTTGTCTTTTCAGTTCCTTTCTTTTTTCTTCTCTTTCCCTAATTTGTATGTTCCTCCTCTTTTTTTTTATTACCAGTACAGCTAAGCACTTTGGCTAATTTTACATGTAATCTTTTTCTCATATGTTTAAGGCTAATAGTTTAGTAGCAGAACTGACCTTAAAATGCTGTGAGGAACATTTCCACAAAAATACTGCATAATATTCCCTCTTTGATCACACTGTTTTGTGCTTTTAATGTCCATCAGCAGCAAACTTCTTGTACCTCTAAGCCAGCTACTGTGACTGCACAAAAAAAAAAAAAAGTAAAATAAATCGGTAGCCTTCAGATTTAGGACTTTATGCTTCCCTTGCTTTAATTTCTCACTTGCAAATATCCTATTTGCAAGCTGCCCAGACTTACATAGGTCCTGCATGACTTGTGATACATACGTGAGGCTGGTACGTGCATCTGAACAAGCAGGTGGAGTCTGTGCTCTGCAATTAGAACACAAGAATGGCATTCAGTGTGCGTGTCCCGCTTTGGATGCTTTTCAATTTAAGAAAGGCCAGGCCAGGTTTACAGCTGTATTTAAGCACATTGCCCTACAATGTAGACGTCTAGCAGGATTTTCAGAAGTGACTAGGCAGGTTGAGTTCCTAATTCTTTGTTTCCCGATTTTACTGGTTTACACCTGAATTCCTTTGGACATCTGCTGCCTGTTCCTGGTAAGTTTGCTGAGGTGGGAACTACCATTTTCTCCGTGCAGTGCTGAGAACAGGAGAGCCCTGCCCTTACCAGTTCCTCAGCAGTACTAACTGCTAGGAAAATGCCTAGCAGCAGCTAAAGAAAACCAGAGTGATGCCAAGGGGCCACGCAGTGAGAATTAATTAAGTAAAAAGAGCCAAGCAAAAAGACACCGTGCAATCAGTTCATCTGACGACGAGAGAGTAAAGAACTAATGAGCAGAAACATCTTGCTTAGCAATTCAAGATGAGGCACCATCTTCCCGTTCATTGCAGATAGACTGATTAAAAACATCCCCAAATAAAGAAATAGGTTGGATGTATTAAATGGGCAAGGATATACTTTTCCTTCCAAACTCTGGCCTCATATTTGTTTCTAAAGATTACCGAATAGAGGCACAGCTGCAATCTGAGAAGGTGCCTGCACTGGCAGTACGGTGCCAGGGAAAAGAAATATGTATAGTAACCCATGAGCTCAAGAAGATACATCGCCTTCACCCCGAGCCCCCTGTTGTCCCTGGCTGCTGTCAACCGGAGGGTTCGGTTTCAATGTTGTGAGAAACCTTAGGCAATCTCACACAATGCAAGTGAGAAAATGACAGTCCTCTGATGATGTAGCCAGTTTTCCTGATCGGCGTGATTGTATGAGAGCGCTGTACTTAGTTACATTGATTTGTCTCTGAGAGCTCTTTCTGCCACATAAATCTCATCGAAAATCTTTAAAGATCTTGCCCCAGAAGGCCACTATGTTTTCTTTCGCAGTAAAAAGAAGCAGAGCCAGGAATTAATTCCTCAAAGTTTCAACTAGAATGGTCCATTTATGAGGCAGGTCTGAATGCATATCTATTTTACATTTTGAAAAATTTAAAAACAGCGCCGCACTTTATGATTAACCTTCACATCTAAGCAGTACTACAAAGAGCTGTATCTATCTCTTCTCCTCTTTTTTTCTTAGTTTGAGAGGCTTGAATAAAGAAAATCACCTTTCTTTTAGATGAGGCAATTTACAGGAGCATTGTGCTTATTGTAGCTCAAGCCTTAAGTACAATAGGCACCATATTATAAAGGTACTATTTTTGCCTCTCTAGTTAAAAAAAAAAACTGATAGTGCTTCCCTGATGAAATTTTTCTCTTAAAGTAAAATAATTTTAAAAATAAATATTTTAAATTAAGAATCAAATCTTTCTACTCAGACAGAGCTAAGGAAGCAAAAAATGCACATTCTTACTAATCCTCCATAGAATTATGAATAAGTCTGAGTCATAAACGGTGTCTTTATGCCTGGCAGACTCGTTTCTTCTAGGGTATATAAAAGTAAATATGAGAAAATACAAAAAGTTCGACCTTTTTTCCCCCTGACAAAAACACTTTTTGGAAAAAGGTAATTATTAAGTCTGAATTATCTGTAACAGAAAGAACCTCTTTGTGTAAATGCATACGTGTGTGTTTGTTAGTTTTAAGCTTTTCAGGTACAGAATAGCTTGTATGATGGGGTTATAAATGTTTCAGTAACACTAAATGTTTTGTACCATTATTTTTTTTTCCTATTTAGTAGCCTGGTAAATTATTCCTTGGCTTGCACTGTTGCTCTGCACAGATGCAGCTGTCCGTCCACAGATTGTAATAGGTGACTAGGGACTTCATTTCTTTCTCCTTGTTTTTTTTTCCCTTCTAAACAAACTAAGACTAAGACCTTCTACAAGCAATATACGCCAAAGTGTAACTTACTCATTCTAACTGTGCAGCCCAGTGCAACATAAACATAATTACTGCCCAGCAAACAAAGCTAACTTCATCAAACCAGTGAATTCAAAAAACAGTGAATTTACTCTCAAAACTTCTTAGCCTAAGTATTCTTATTCTGATATTATGGTAAATGACTTGAAGTTGCTACAGCAAATGAATGAGAAATCTAATGCAGTAAAGCTGCAAGGTTTTTAAGGACTGGCATGGACAGCATATTAGCATGTGATTTTGGTATATACCTAGTTCCAGATGTTTGTTGTGCACAACGTTATGATAAAGATTTTCAGAGTAAAATGTATAAAAAAATGACTCAAAGGGATGATGGAAAATACGGACAACACATTCCTTAAAAAGGTTGTTCTGGTATTCATAAGCGTGGAAATGTTTTTTCAAGGGATGGTTCAGACTGACTAGAGTTTTTTGAATCCTTGTCCCAGAGTTGAAAATCTTGCCCAGATTTATGCATAATTTTCATTTTATATACCAGGACTAGTGCCTTTAGTTTCAGTGAACTGACAGACTGAATAATAGTAAAATATGAAAAAATTCAAAGTTTCTGAGCCCCCATCAGGTTCTAGAAACCAAGTCAATGGTTTTTGGAGCACTCTTGATTTCTGAGTTCCCCTTGGTCAGCTCTTGTGTGGCTGCAATATGGATGGTTCAGGTTTATGGGAGAGATTTAACCATGTCTGCTAATCCCTTGTGGCAGTCCAAGTTATATTTCTGTCAGGAGCAGCATTTCTCCAGCTGACCCTCAGCACCTCTTTACGTTTCCTGCACTATCAACCCCTTTTGTCCTTAGACGAGGTAAACACAGACAGACTCCTGTCTCCCTTTCCCATGGCTGGTATTATGGAAAATAGTACCCCCCCCAAAATAAAACATATACCTTATGTGCTAAGCAGCCTAGAAAGAGTTCTGGTGGCCTCTAACTCGCTGCTGTCTCAAAGAGACTGGGCAGTGAGAAGGCAGTCTAAGTGGACAGTGTTTTCCTTTGAGTAATATAAAAATATCTTCTGGAGTTTGGATTTTCTCACTTCATCACAACACTAGCTCCAGCGATGACAGGAATAACTTTTGTGCTGGTGTTACTGCACATACAGAAAAAGTCTTCTGAACATTATCAATGTGAGTGACCAGAACTATGTACATCAGCAAACCTTGAATGGTCCATTCACACTTACAGGGGTGAAGCAGAGTGTGGGCTAACTATGAAGCAGGCTTTTAAAAGACAAGATGGAGTATGATGATTAAGACTAAATAATCATTAGCATAACAGCTTTATACGTATTTAGTATATAATGTGTTTATGAATGTATGTAGGATGTTCAGCGCATAAAAGGAAGGAGATACAAGAACTGAATGAAAGAAAGATTTGCAGCTCAGCTTTGGTCCAGCTTGTCTAGAGGCTGTGTATGCAGGAGGGGTGGCCAGAGCTGGCACAAGCAAGTGCTGCCTGCAGCAGGGATATGACCTTCCAACGGAGAGAAATTGAGGGAGAGACGAGAGACAGCTGACAGGATTTGGTGATGTCTCAGCTGACCTACAACAAGGGGTTCTTTTGTTTTTTGCAAGGTAATTGTTAACAGGCAACAAAATGAAATGCTGAAGTCTTGGCACAGTGTTTTATATGTTCTATATATTACGATCCTCTTGCCAGAGATCTTTGTTTGCATGTGGTTCTTTGATTTCATAGTCCTCAGGAGCAACACCTATAATCTGAGTCCCTTCGTTCTCTGTTGCACTTCATTCTGGTCATCAAACAGTTAACCTGCATTGTCTTTCAGTAGTCCCATTTCACCCCTGTCAGAATCAATGATAAAATTCTGGCTGCACAAGTGAGCAAGCCCATGGGCCAGATGGATATTTGGTATCAAGACATTTGAAAGAATCTTTCTGCAATAAAGAGTTATATGAAGTATTTGCTCTAAAGTACCAATCTCTTGTCTCCAGGGAATTTGTAATCAATATTATATTACAGGCTGATTAAATACCAAGATATTAGAACGGTGAATCTCAAAGTGTAGTTTTGACTTTTCTTTGTTACTCAAAAACAACTGTAGAAATTGTTTAGAGAAATGTTGACAATACTAGAAAACAACAAAATCAAAATAGCATCATAGTTACTACTTCTGAACACGAGAACTCAGCAAGGGGAAAGCAGTTGTCATTGGATTGGTACCTGGCAGATGCCGTAGCTGGGCAGAACACTATAACCTTCTGAGCTATTTTGCCTGTTTATCTTGTGCTCTGTGCAAGTAGATAGTAGAATGTGTGGAATAATTTCTACACATAGTTCTTAGACTAGTATCCAGAGTGCGTATAAAAGGTGGATGTGTCTCAGAAAGCTGGTGGCACCCATGGGAAGCCAAAAAGAAAGGTTGAAATCTGTTGTCTTCACAGATGTCAAATAAGGGGCGTGTCTGGGAAACTGTAGATTTGATGCATTTGACAAAAAAATGGATAAGCACAAAAACAAAGGCCACGAGAAGATGCACAGCTAACCCAGCCATTATTTGGACCATTAACAGCTGACGTGGCCCTCTTGTCACTGGATTCCTTTTATCCCTTTAGTCTTTCTGCCTTTGATAATAGATATTAGGTTCATGTCCATGTGAACATGAGTGATAAAGGCTGGGACTGGTGTGAGGAGGCGGCAGAGAGAACCTGGCTCTGTGGTCTAACTGTAAAAAAGTTTGGCCACCAAAATGCCCAACAGCAGCAAAAGGAAGGTGCACCTGGCTGTTTTTAGTTCTGACAGTGACACCTTGATACGTGGGGGAGAAAAGTACACAAAATGAGTGTACCTTCTGCGAGCAGACAGCAAACAGACTTACAGGAATGCTGTGTCAGAGACTAAGCCAGGCAGTTAGACACCTCCCTGCCTTTCTCCCTCTGTCCCTACACCGGCTTCCTCACTCTTTTGCTTGCCAGAGCTCAGTCTCCTTTTCAATGTCTCATTACTAAAGTTTAGGTTTGTTCTTTGGGGGCATTTTTGGTTTTATTTTATTTTATTAAAGGAGGTTTGAGTGTTTGTTCTAATAAGCTGGAGCTGTAATTGGGAAATGGGTTAAGCCTGCTTCCAATTAAGATAATTGATGTGAAATACCCAATTGCATCCTAAGAGAGAGAGAGAAAGAAATAAGTTCCCCAGCTGAGTTGTAGAAGAGACCAGCTTTGTCTAACAAGGTAGGTAGAAGCAGATGTTTAGAAAAACATGTAAAAGCAATCAGGAGGGGATTTATTCATTTGTTTATTAATTAAGATGCATGCTTGAGCAGACAGCAAGCAAAGTTCTGAGTTAAGAAAGGCAAAGTTCCAGCAGGGGAGTACAAAGAAAGCCGTATACAGCTGATTTTTTCTTTTTTTTTTTTTTTATTTTTAATTTTTATTTATTTTTTAAGTAAAGGAAGAGCTACCCCAAAGCTTTTTGGAAGATGCAGGTCAGTGTGTTCCCTTGCATACAGTCTTCCTGACTGCATTCCCTTGGTCCTAGTAAGTCTCTTCTCTTTCACTTGTATAAAGTGACATACGTGATAAAGTTCTATCAAGACCATAGTAGCTCCACAGCTGGTGAAAATATACGTGGGTTTGTGCTCTCTGTGGCTTGCCGAGGTTAAACAATGACTAGTGAGTTCTGGAGCGATTCTGAAGGTGAGTGACTGAGGACTTCTGACAACACTGATGTTTGCTTTCTAATTTGTTGGGAGTAAGGAAAGTGAAATCAGCTTTTCCACTGGAGAGTCAGAGATACTTGGGATTCTGGTGTGGGGGCAGACAGCTACTGAGAACCTATTAGTTTGTGTGGCCAGTTTGGAGAAAAAAAAAATTTAAAGGGTGGGTATTGGCTAGACAGCTGGCTATACTTAAAACAGGGAAAGATGTTGCCATGGTTTCTGCTGGGATGGGACTGACTCTTGCTAGCAGTTGATGTAGTGTTATGTTTTGGATTTGGGATGAAAATAGCATTGGTAGCACACTGATGTTTTCGGTTGTAAGTAGGCTTGGGGTGCACAAAAATTTGGGGGGAGACAGCTGGGCCAGCTGACCCAACTGACCAAAGGGATATGCCATGCTGTATGATGTCATGCTTGGCATATAAAGCTGGAGGAGAAAGAAGAGGGAAGGGAGGGGACATCCAGAATGATGGTGTTTGTCTTCCCAAGTACCCATTACATGTGATAGAGCCCTGCTTTCCTGGAGATGGCTGAACACTGCATGGGAAGCAATGAAAGAATTCCTTGTTTTGCTTTCCTGGTGTGCATAGCTTTGCTTTTCTTACTAAACTGTCATTATCTCAACCCGCGAGTATTTTTTTCTCACTCTTACTCTTCTGATTCTCTTCCCCATCCCAACCAGGGGGAGTGAGTTTAAGTCTTCCCTCTTTTAAACTGTCCTATTGCAAGAGGCCTGACTAAAAAGTTTGTCCCCATCTTTCCTGCAGGCCCCCGTTTAAGTATTGAAAGGCTGTTACAAGGTCTCCGTGGAGCCTTCTCTTCTCCAGGCTGAACAACCCCAACTCAGCCTTGTCCTCACAGGAGAAGTGCTCCATCCCCCTCCCTTCCACAGCAATGGTGATGTGCCTGGGCTGGAGGATGGCCAGGACACTGCTGTTTTCTGTGCTGTTGTACTAGACAGGCTGGAACTCTGGTGTGAGATCGAGTCGAAACAACTCTGCAGACACCAAGGTCAGTGAAGGAAGGAGGGGGAGGAGGTGCTTTAGGTGCTGGAGCAGAGATTCCCCTGCAGCCAGTGGTGAAGGCAGGATGGAGCCCTGAACTCCCCTGAAGCCCGCGGAGTTTAGTGCCTGAACAGGTGGATGCTTGAAGGAAGGGACCACGTTGAGGCAGTTTGTGGGTGAGATCCCACACCAGAGCAGGACAAGAATGTGAGAAGTCCCCGCCCCTGAGGAGGAAGGAGTGGCAGAAATGTGTGATGAACTGACTGCAACCTCCATTCCCCATCCACCTGTGCTACTCAGGGTGGGGTGGGTGGTAGAGAAATCAGGAGTAAAATTGAACCTGAGATTTGAGCTGCATTTTATGGGAATCGCTATAGCAGGAAGCCCTAGCCTTGCTAGCCAGGCTAGGAGCAAGGGGAGGAGTCCATTGCAATGTGCAACTCTATAACCTGGCCCAAATGGACCAGGCGTGGAGATTGTAATGGATATACCTTTTGTAAGACATGATTTGAGCTGTATATTATAGGAATTGCTATAGCAAGAATCACCTGAATTGGTGGAGGACAAACCTCACAAGAAGCAGTGCCAGTGCAAAAGTGACCCAACCTTAGCTGGCTTTGGTGCCTGGTAACACCACACAACACCAGACACCATCTCTCTCGTGCCCTGAAAGACTCTTATGACAGAGAGAGGCAAAAGTCCTGGACTAAATAAACTCAATGGACTTTTTGTGGACAGTTATGGACATTTTACAGATACTTCACAGGGGTGATCTATGAACTAAAGGAATGATATCTGTGTATTATATCAAAGAATGGGAAGAGGGGTGATGGTTAATGGGGATGTATTGGGTAGTGTGGGACATGAACACAATGTAAATGGTATGGAATAAGGGGTGAAGAATGTCATGATTTTATCAGCGATGAGGTTGACTTTCTTGCTAGCAGGTTGGAGAGTCAAAATTTGGGTTGTGATCATAGACTACTATCCTCCTTATAGTAAGAGTCACTAAATGAAATCTTCTGAAATTATATCATACTTTTTGGGAGGCCTCACTGATTGCAGAATAGTGACCCTACTGCTCTTACAGCGTGTTGCAAGCCAGATGCTTACAAAAGGCATTTAAAAAAACTGAGCCAATTTAACAGTGTCTGAAAGTGATTGCAAAGTCTTTTTGAAGGCTTATCTTTATGATAGCTTTGTAAATACAAACCATAGATTGAGAGAAGTAGAAAAGAAAAAAAAACAAGTTAGAAAAAACAATTTATTAAGTAGTATCATATAAATAACTTGTTACAAAAATCAATTTGCAAAAAGGCAAATTCACTCTGTCTGTGAGAAATTGTTGTTGAAATTGGTTTCTCGTTAAATCCTTAAATTTCATTTCCCCCT
This sequence comes from Gallinago undulata, assembly GCA_026546715.1. Lineage (NCBI taxonomy): Eukaryota > Metazoa > Chordata > Aves > Charadriiformes > Scolopacidae > Gallinago > Gallinago undulata. Next base: position 70,763,227 of record JAOTQQ010000012.1, read on the forward strand.
GCCCCCCACCCCCAAAAGAGAAGCCAGTACAGTGAACAGGAAATATAAGGGACGGAGTGCACACTTGCCATCTGACCATAACAAATTGCCCATGCATGCTGCAGAAGAGATAGTAATTCCAGCATGGTCCCTTTGCAACACAGGGAAGCTTCTAGGTACAAATCTCTTGGGCGACAAAAATCTTGTCGTCTGCAAATGTCCCTCTGGGCTGAGCAGTGACCAAACCCACCGGATGCTGGGGGTCCCTCAGCACAACCAGGGGACGACATCGCGAGAGACTGTGTGGCTGGAGCATGTCAGCAAGTAAATCTTCCCAGGTGGTGGCATCAGTTTCGATTTATGCTTGGAAGGATTTTTAATTAAAAAAATCAATACAGAAAAACATTTATTTTAAGGGTTTAAAAATCACAAATCGCAATAGTTGGCCAGATTGATTTTGCTCAGTAACACAGTTAAGATGAACATAGAATTTATTATAAGGCCTTTCTTTTAAGTTTAATTTTTCAAAGCAATGAAAGTAATCACAGAATTAAAACAGTACAGTGATTCTGAAGAGATTTTTATGTGTCAAGATCCAGTACAATTTTGTGTTTGCAGTGTCGTTTCTGTGTTGTGTTCACCTGAATGCTTAATAATACTATACATTTGTTTCTTTAATAAACACTAAAGTAATAGTTAGTAGAAAACTAAAAGCTTATAGAAAGTGTCTTCAGGTATATTTACATAAATAGTGCAGTCTCATAGGAAAGGTCAAAAGCCCATGGGAGTGGAAAGGATTTCTCTGTATGCTGGACTTATGCCTTACTTGTCAAATTGACTTTGTGGAAGGAGAAATTTGAAGTTAGCAGCTCCTTTTTTTTTTTTTTTTTTGACGAAAGCAAAAGACATATGCAGGAAAAAAAAAAAAAACCAAAACAGGTTCTGTAGAGCTCCTCTGAAATCCAGTGACTCTATGCGTAATATGACAGCTTTGCGTCTTCTAAGTGCCATGGGCCTGCCTTGCAGGTGACTGATTACATCCCCACTCCCTCCCCATGAAACTCACTTTCTGTTCTTCCTGAAACTCCCAGTTCTCTGACTCTTGTATGCCCTGTAACCCCAGTCACGGCTTTCGGATACCTACTGCTGAATTTAACGAACTATTCCGGAAAGTGTTTAGTGTATGACAAACGCAGGTCTGGGCTGAAAAGTGTAACGTGGCAAAATGATGGGCAGGACCAAGATTGTCTCAGCTGTGCCTAAATAAAACTGCTGAAGGGAGAGGCTGGCACTAAAACACTGTGTTGGCTGCTGTTTTTTTTCCCCCTCCTTCTGGAGAGGAATGCATGAGGCTATAGACATTAAATATGTTTTTGTTCCTCTTTTTTCTAAAGTACAGAAACAATGTCTTAGAAAACAAGTCTTTCTGAAGACTAAACTCAAAATAAAAACCATTGTGGCTTTGACATGTATTGGAGGAGGCTGCTGTTTCACAGGTCTAGAGGGGCTGGAAAAAACCCTGCCTCTCACAACTTATAATTTAGTTCATACTCACTGGAAGTAGCTCTCATTTGACAAGGAGTTCAGACTGCAGTGTTAATTGAAACACAAATGGCCAGGGCATGGCAACATTCAGTTGGGACACAGGTTTTTTGAAACCCTTCAATACTACTTATAACCAAAGGAAGCATGCAGAGATTTAAAACAGTGGCAGGAAGAGCTAACACAGTGGGGTTTGCAGAGAGTTACCTGCTCAGAATCACTGTCCACAATTCACCCTGCAGAAGTCCATTATGATAGATCTGCTGCAGTAATTTAACATGTTTTAATAATAATAATGACAAAGGGACTTTCTTTCCTAGAGATTTGCATGGAAATGACTTAATGATTTAATTTAGTTGGTCTGAAAAAGATGATGTCTTTCTTCCTATCCATGCAAATATCTCTTTGGCTGTTGTAGGAAACCTGGAAGTGTTAGAAGTGACTATGCATTGTTGTTGTCCCTGCTCAACATGGGTAAGTCTGATTTTGAAGCACAGCCAGCTTCCAGTGTTCATTATTTCCCTTCTTTTTATTCATACTGCACACGTGCAGGCACACATTCTCAAAGCCATTTCTCCCTGCTCTACTTTTTTATGACCATTCTGCTTTTTGTGGTACTAAAAATTTTCTGTAAGTTGTTTTTTGTGGGTTTTTTTGTTTGTTTTGGGGCAGAGAAATGGGTATGTTGTGCCTTGTGATGTAGCCTGCTACTTCCAAAACTGGATTGCTGGGAGGTTGCCTCTCCCGTTCACATTTAACAGCTAGGAAATACCTGTCTATAGTAAGAAGTAAGACCTATCAACTAATGAAATTTAAAAAAAAAAAGTCAGAAAAATATACCTGTTTCTCAGGACAAATTTTTAAAAACTGGTGTTGGTACAAGTGAAGTGTTCTTCTTCTACTCAGAATTTTTCCCAGCATTTTTTTTTTTTTTTTTACAAACAATAACTGAAACACACAGACAACTTGTTTTTCTCATTGTTAGACAGCATGTCTGTCAACATCAGCTGTGGGAATGCATCCCAGCCCTGTGGTACTGTCAGTAGAGCCCTGTGGAACCCCCCGATTTCCCTTGTTCAGAGCTGGCTGCAGGTCTCTCCCTCAGCTCTCTTCCAAGCACCTGTCTACACAAAGACGTGTCCTGGCACTGCTGCAGTTGGAGGCATGTGCTGTTGTGTCTCCCTATACTGTGGGACAGTAAGGTTTTTAACCTGAAATGATCATTACTCTGGAGTAAAAAAAAATAATCCCTTTTTCTGGAACAAAGTGGCTGGTTTGGGAGCTGGGAGGGAATAGCTGTACTAGAAACCTTACTCCCTTTCAAGTGCAGAGATATTACTGTTCTGCAGTAGCAAGCCTGGAAACATCTCCCATGTAAACATGCCTCTGTATCATGATAACACCACTGAAGTCCTTGGTATCTTTTAATAAGTCCTCTGCTATGTTTTAGGATGTTTTTCCTAATTAAAAGCCAACTGCATTGCTCATCTCTCTACCTGGCTTAGCTAAACTTCCTAATAATATTTCTTCTTCTCAAATAGGTGCGGTTGTAAGAAGAGCAGGCTTAAAACAGCCTTCAAACAAACTTCTTAGGCCATAGTCTAACACTTGTTTATCTATAAATGGCAATTCTAGCACTGTGTGAAAGCATTGTTAAATACTCATTTCTATCATCTAGCACGCCGGCATGCAACAAGGTACAAAGAAATACTACTGCAAGTTTTGTATTCACTGCAATATGGCACTTTCAATATTTAATATGCAGTACTGATTTTATAAATTGCACTTTGTGGTACTGCCAAGCAAGAAGAAAAGACAGAATTGAACTCTTCTTGCTATGTGAGAAATGCTAAATCTGTCTAATTTGCAGGAAAAAAAAAAAAGACTTTAAAACCTAGATGCATAAATAAAAATTTGGATGTGAGTTTGCCTTGAATTTCCTTAGAAGAATCCATTTGCTATTCAGGCACCATATTTGTGGTGACATAACATAATTTTATATATAATATATTTACACAACAGGCACGAGTAGCCACTCTCTATTATTTACTGTGTCACTCAATGGACAAGATTAAACCAGCTTTGAATTCAAATAAAAAACCAACCAAACAACAACAAAAAAAACCCAAAGAAAAAGAAACTTGAGCTTGGAGTGCCACTAACAATCACTAAATCAGACAAAATCACTGTACAAATATAGGAAAGTAGTTACAAGATCAGTGATCCTCCTGTCTTGTAGTGACCCACCCCAAGTAGTGACTAACGCAAGCTGACCTGAGGGGTGGCCCGGCCCCTTCAGGGTGCAAGGTCTCTCTGCAGTCAAGCGATGGTGACTCCCTCTTCCCTGTGAGCAGGGCCAAGCAGGTGTGTGGTTTCACAGCCACCTCTGCCATCCCATCCCTCCACATGCAGATCTGTTTCCCTGGGGCTTGAGGAGGGAAGGGGAAGGGAAGGCTTTGGGCGTTCGACTGGACTTTTGAGCTTGAGGCGATTTGCTTGAGGCAACCCCCAATGCAGCGAGGGGTGAGACACAGGCCTGTGTCAGGGAGCCTTTCGGAAGAGCCCCCCGAGGGGTTCGCTGCCTCCACCGACGGTATGAGAGCAGCTGAAGTGAGGGACCTGCGGCAGGTGGTTCTGAGCATCTGCTGCTCCTCCATGTATCTGAAATCCAGATGGTCCCTCCTGTGTGCCAGAGCCAGGTTTCAGAAAGGTTGCTTTCTTGTATGCTCTGATTTCAGGGAAGCCACGAAGGGCTAGACTTTCAAAGGCTTTTATCATTTTAAATTACTGACAGGAAGGCCTAGTTGTGCCATTGCCACTGTGACAGGTGTGAAAGGCTCAGCCCCAACGAAGCTGGGCACCTTGCTCTGCTGAACTGAAGCACCCTGAGAGCTCAGTGACACTGGGGGCTCAGGACCCTTTGAAACTTTGGGCTACTCCACTCTGAAAACCCATCCAACCTATCATGCTGGGCATCTGGAAGCCATTAGATGCCTTCCCCTAACCTCCACATGTGCAGTGGTCCCCACCACAAAGGAGACCTTCCCAGTCTCAGCTGGAACCACAGCATGGCTCAGAAAACCTGAAATTTTGTCATCATGCTTGTAAAAATCGAATACTTGGGAATCTTACTGGTCTCTTTATTTAACTCTCTAGGCGCAATGAATTCCAGGGATTAATTTTTAATCCCTTTTAATTTTCTGTTTATTAACTTTTTTTCCCTTCTCTCTTTATTTTTAGAGCAAATTGGAGCTCTTTCTTCAGTTTTCAAACTGGTTCACATAAGATTCAGGGAAAGGGGGAAATAGATCCATGCCTATAATTCTGGTATTAAATATTGTTTCAAAATGAAATACATGAGATCAGTTATGTATGAGGTATGTTAAAAAAAGAAAAAAAAAGAAAAAAAAAAAGAAAAAAAGGAATTCCTTCTTTTCTTGACACAGTGCCATGGGCTATGTGACTTCAGCACACAGGGTAGCTTTTAGGTGATATGTCCCATGGCAGCCCCTTAATTTTTTCTCCAGACAGCCTCTCCTAATGGCTGGATTTGAAGAGCAGCAATAGTATGCATTTGACAAACCGACAGAAATGCTGAGTGGTGCACAAGCTATAAAGAAAATTGTTTTGGCCTGAGACTATGGCATCTTCCCCCACCCTGCCCCTGGACAAAAATTAGCTTGGCAAAGCAGATAATCACACACAGAGAGACTTGTGATTAGAATTTTAACTTTTGGTGAAATTTTTAACTGCCTCGGCTGAGTAGTTTATTTTTAAAAATGAGTTATAGTTATAAACCCTACTTTTCAGGCCACTGGAATGACAATTGATTCTTGCTAACTTGTGCATTCAGGCCTTGAATCTGAAAAAAAGAAAAAAGAAAAAGAAAACAACCACCAAAAGCATGAGAAATTGCTTCCTCTGGCAGAATGCCAGCACTTTCCATCTCTAAAGCATTTTCCAAATGACTTGTATAATTCTTGCAACATCCTGATGAGGTAGGCATTATTTCCCCACTTTACAGATAGCAGAACTGGGCAGAGAGTCAGTCAGGAAGCCACTCTGGGCACCCAGGCAGGGAAGGTCAGGAGAAGAAAAGCACTCTCTCCTCCTTTGCAGTTGCTCCTTTTGCCCCAAGGGGTGGCAGACGAGGCTACCACTCCTCTCCTGCACATGAGAACAGGTAGGAGTAGGTGGATATGAAAAGCCTGACTCCCACCCACCTCTCCAGCGCAGTGGCCATCACTGAACTGATGTGTAGGTGGAGGCTGACCAAAGAAAGTACACAGCACAGTTATGACCTGCTCCTTCCTCCACATCATGATCTAATCTGGAGTTGGATTAGATGACTTTCCCCGTATCAAAAGGCAAGTCTGGATTAGAACTGGATATTGGGGCTAGTGACCACACACACATGCACTCACGCACACCGCTCCAGCAATGCTAGGTCAGAAGAATATATACATAGCAGTCAATGAACTATATATATGTGTGTGTTAGTATGATTCAGTGCATTGGGGGCAATGACGAGTTCTAGAAAAACACTTAGATTTAAATGACCATTAGGCCCTTCTACCCTCCTCGTGAGTAAAATGCATGTTTCATGGTTTTTCTCAGCTTACTCGTATAATAAACCTTCATTCCATCACCACTACTTTTGACTATAATACATAGGGTAAACTAGGGTACCTCATTACATTGGGATGTGCAATACACAATCGACAGAGCAGTCATCTGAGCTGAATAGTCTGAATACAAGTAAAAAGAGCAAGTGAGCTTAAACAGTAATATACTCCAATTTACAATATAAGCAGAACAAGTAAAAATATTGCTCCCCATCTGATCCTTTTTTTCCCCTCCACTACTGCCGTGCCTGTGAGATTGGCTTGGTAAACTGGATGCACTAAAAAATAAGAATTTTGCCTCTTGGAAGCTCATAAAATGATACTAGAAAAAGTTTTCTGATGGCTGATCCACACAGACTGCAGTCATTAGACATTTGAACGGGTAGACCAGAGAACCCCTTCACACAGTTGTGGAGAAAGAAAGAAATAGCCACTTCACATATCTCAATGCTGTTTCTGAAAACGAGGAAGGGGAAAAAAGAAAAGAAAAAAACAAAACAAAACAAAACAAAAAGGCAACATATTAAGAGTCTTTGTCACTGTCCATTGCGCCATACATATCTGCCAGCTTTTTAAACCGCGGCCCCCAGTCACTGAGGTAATCGTAGTCCTGATCTCCGTCCGTAGTCACCGACTCCAAGGAGCTGAGGGACTCGGCCACAGAACCATTACCTTCATACGCGTAGGTTGCTAACGAGTCATACGGGGGTGCCGTTGGATCTGTATCGTTTTCCTTTAACCTTTGGTTAATGAAATCTCTGACATCCGTGTTATCCCGTGCTGTCGCAGTCCGCCGTGGCATAAAAAGTGTTTCTGGCACAATGTCTCTGCGCAATTTATTATCGTCTATGGCTTCGGGATTCCTCAGAGTGCCGATATCAAATGCCTGGGTGTCTTCCTCTCCACCACCTTCATCATTATAACTGACAATGTTGTCTCTGATGTCTTCTTTGGAAATAATCAAAGGCTCTTTTTTCCGCTGCCGTCTCAGTGCTGCAAACAGCACCACTGTAACTGGAAACAAAAATAACAGGGGAAGAGAAAGGGAAAGGTTAATCCCTAAGTCTATTCAAACCCAGAAGTGCTGCACTTCTGCTCGAACTCAAAGTTTTAAAAGATGTTTTGCCAAACTGCAAATGTGCATGTCAGGTTTCCAGACTGTGCTTGCTCTGCCTGTGAGTGAGTACCTCGGGAGATGAAATAGCATGGGTATGCGCTAGAAGAAAGGAGACGCCAAGCTTGTAAGAAGCCAAGTGGAGTATCGTTTTGTCAGTAGGCACATTTTTACCCAGAGTCATACAGCAATTTTGTTGCCTTGAGAATAGAACTAGTTTCATGAGAGTTGGGAAAGGAGAAACACTTCCACAAAAATAAGTAACATCAGGTGTTAGTTATTTGAATCCCAGGGATGAGATGCAACTTGTGCTATGGACAAGGCTAGTGTGTACTGGGCTATGATAATAAGTTAGCAAAACTGGATTTCAAGATAAGTAAATCTGTCCTCCTCTGGAAAAAAAGCTTGGAATATGGATTTCATTTTCAACCAGCATGAAGTTCAAGTTTTATTATCTTCCCTGGCATCTTTTTACGGTGTACATCACCTTAAAAAAGTACATGGCTTAAATCTTAGGCTGATGAGATATGGTAATATTTTAATTTAATCTGCCAAAGGCATGACATTTCTCAAACAGATAATTTTAGGCCTTTCATTCTAAAGTGTGTGTGATATATATATAATTTATTTGGAGAACAGGAACCCTTTCCAAGGCTCTGATCCAAATTTAAATATTTTTACTCAATAGTGATCGCTGGTACTGTTGGAGAAGTCGGTACAGAGGGTGGGAGGAGGTATTTCAGGAAGAAATTTTTCACTATGAGAGTGGTGAGACACTGGAACAGGTTGCCTAGAGGAGCTGTGGATGCCCCATCCCTGGAAGTGTTCGAGACCAGGTTGGATGGGGCTCTGAGCAACCTGGTCCGGTGGGAGGTGTGCCTGCCCATGTCAGTGGGGTTGGGACTAGATGAGCTTTAAGGTCACTTCCAACCCAAACAGTTCTATGATTCTATAGTTCTATGTTCAATGTGTTGTTTCCTTTAGAAGCTAATTTCAAATTTCTTAGCTGGATTCTACCTTAAGATGGTAAATGACTGAATATTTATAAATGAACAGCAGCAAGGAACCAAGATGTATGCTACTATCACTGTTGCTTTCACAGTCTGAGGTCCCCAGTGCCCAGTATTTGAGCTCTGCTGCGCAGACTCTGGAAAAAGATGCATCTTTCTGTCTTGATAGTTCATTCATTGCAAAGCAAAGCAAATCAGAAAATGCCTAAACGCATTGACCTGAGATGATAAGGTGTCTCAAAATTATCTTTAATGTCAGCTGTATTTATAAAGTGGTGTGTGAGTCAAAGCACAGTAAGTGTTAAAGACTTTGTTTTTTTCGCAGTCCCTTCCTCATTTGTCTAGACCCTGTTGAAGGCTATGCCAAGGACTAAGGACATCTCCAAAACAAAATTCTAGCCCATTAAAACTTGCTTTTCTCAGCTTTCTTCAACAAACAAAAAACTGATTTATTTCTTTTTAAATTATAGACTCCCCTGAAGTACAATCCTCCAAGAGCAAGATGCTATCTGTAGGTGTCCTCAAGCATGTTGTGGAAGATTCTCATACTCTTCCTCTCCATTGATGATAGAGGGATCCCCAAAACACAGAATAACATAGGAAAATGCTCTAATTCCTGCTATGTCCTTACCATAGGAATAGTGTGAGTATGGGAGAACATCTGTTAATACGAGTTGAAAGTAAACAAGTGAGGGGGTGAAACTGAAAGAATTAGGAAGGCTGGTTAAAATGGTAAAAGCTTCAGGCTCTCTCCCTAGTGACGAGGATTTACTTACAGTGTCCTGTAAGGGTCCTAATCTAAGTGATGCTTCTCTGTGTTGCTGTGCAAAAATACATTAAGAGAGAATTCTCTTCCTTAAGAGTATAAAGCTGTGACACTACGTGGGAGGATTGGAGACAGGTCTATGTGACATAACAGAGATAGCTGGAGAAAATTTTTGAGAACTTGAAAAACACAGCATCAATTCTGAAGGTGCTTCCATAATAGTGACTGGTAGAATGATCTGAGAAAGTGTAGGAATGATAGTTTTTACATGGAAGTGTTGCTGAAGTATCTCATTAACAAAAAAGGTATTACACAGAATATGAAGGATAAGACTTTGACAATCATGTCATATCTCTGATACTTGGATTTTCTTATTTTGTGCTGAACTTGCAGGCAAAAAACCCCAACACATTAGAAGTTATGTGTTAAAGTACATCACCTTTATTTTCATGCCAGTGTTTAGCAGTATCTGATGCCTCCTGATAAGCCACTAGACTTACTCAAATTGCAAATAAACCTAGCAATTTACAGGCACTTTTTGTTGCCTCTAAATTTCAAGTTGTGGTTCAGGTCTGCCCAGAGTATTGTTTTTCACTCAGTAATGGTTGCACATGCAAACCCTGCAACCAGCCTGAAAATAGAAAATTATATAGCTGAGTTAATTGAAAATCTGCTTATGGTGCATGGTGGCGTGAGCAGTAATTGACATAAAGTGCTACTTAGCACACAGAATCAATTATTTTCGATTGACATAAAACAGGAAATCGTTTAATGTCAGATTGATATTAATGAGCACAGTTGTACTAACGAATGCAAGGCTATCTGCAGCATTAGATTTCTTTTTCTGGTAAGGAACTTGATACAAAGTGAGCTCAGCCCTTAGAGGCAATGATACCATGCTTTGAAAAATGAATTTAATGACAAATTAAGGGTAAGATTGTTATTGTGGTAATCTTTTCTGAAAATGGGATAGTGCTTATTCGGGCAAGTCTTGACTATATTGTTAAAGTCTGAGAATCACAACATGGTCTTTGACTCATCACTGGAGAGGGAAATTTTGTTAATAATAAAGATCAGGATGATTCTGCAGTGGTGATGAGCATGCCCAAGGAAGATAAAAGTATGGTAGAAAGAACTGGAATCATAGAATTGTCTAGGTTGAAAAGGACATTTCAGATCACTGAGCTCAACCATCAACGTAACACTGACAAAAACCATCACTAAACCTTGTTGCTAAGCACCACAGCTACCCATCTTTTAAATACTTATAGGGACAGTGAGGATCACTTTTTCTCCCTTGATTGACCCCACTGCTATAAAATTGTTCTGACTCCCTTCTTTCCTGGCCACATACAAAAGGTGACTAGTAATATCTCTCTGAGAAATGTCTTTGTCATATTGTACAGATCTCCCCAGATGAATAGGCTATGGCTAATGGTCAAGGGACAAATCTTCTCTGCTGTACAAGAAGGGTTGAACCTGAGTGAGAGGAATGTGAGATATTTTTATAAAAAAATAAATGCTGACCACCTATAAGTGCTGTAGCCAGATCTGTACATCTTCCAAACACAGGATTCAACCTCTTCATTTTTACAGTTGTCTGAAAGGGAGGACCCTGATACTTTTGAGAGAGTGCTTTAGTAGCCACCCCATTTCAGCATCCTTTTCCAGCAGAACAGAAGCACTGAGACTTGTTTCTCCTTAGTTTGGACACAGGAAGTTAATTGCTTAAAACTGATCTAAGTTATCATCTGGCCTCCTTCTATGGTCAACAGAAAGAGACCGGCACCTGCATAGGATGATTAGTCTGGTCCAACTCAGATACCAATAAAGGGATGGGATGAATGGAATGTCTCTCTACAGGTACCTGTCTCTTTCCATTGACCAGAGAGTGAAGCCCACCCGTCTCCTTTTACTTGCTTGCTTGCTACCTTTTAGGTAACTAATATTAGATAGGATGTGTTCTATACACCGTATCGTAGCAGCCCACAGAGAAGGAAATACAATAAGACAACAGTAGACAAGGATGTCTTTCCTTTGCTCTTGACCTAGCCTTGGTATAATCACTCATAGCAATACAAAATAACCATGAATGGAACAAAATGACTCTGAGCTACTTACCTAGTAATATAATAATACAGAGAAGAATGGCAATAAGAGCCCCAGTGCTAAGACCAGTAGGATGAATCAAGGCTTCTGCATTACAGGACAGCATCTTTCCTCGATGGTCACAAGCACATACTCGAATAGTCACTGTTTCAGTGCTGCTCTGGATAGGGTAGTCATTGTCTGATATTACCACTGGCAAGAAGTAGGTGCTCATTTCATGCCGGTTATATCTGGTTTTTCGGGTGAAAATCCCTGCTGTGTTGTCTGGAAACACAAAGCACACATTAAATCTTCATCTGAAGACCAAAAGCAAGGTTGAGATAATAAAGAAAATTCTTCCTAGAAATTCACCTCTGTTGTCCTGTAGTGTAAAGTTTGAGCTGCTGGCTGCCTCAGGAGCTAAGGAGAATGAAAACTGATGTCCGCTGTAAGAATCATCTTTATCAACAGCACTTAATGTTTGTATCAGCTGAAACAATAAGAACAAAATTATCTTCAAAGTCAGTGAACTTTATGCTTATTTATGTACTTTAGGACTGTAAAGCAATTATTGTATTCAGTTTTTTTCTTCTGTTTTAAGGCAGCTGATGCTGCTATGGCAAACAAGAACAGTGATCCATCTGTTGATGCTTATGTTTAGGATCACCATGCTATTGTATTCCATCAGCCAGTAACATAATGAATTTGAAAGCTGGCAGGGAAATCATGTTGAATTCAAGAACAGACTTGGGTTGATGCCACTCAAGACAGGTAGGAAACCTTTGCATGTGACAAGCAATAGACATGAAAGGTGACCCTATGTTTATCTACCCAAATCTCGGGTCACAGGAACTGTTTGGATGAATCTTCCAAATTATCTGCTACTATGAACCATTTAGTAATAGGACTGGTAGAGCGAGAGTTAATTAGAAGGAAATAGCTATATCACAGACAGAACCTGTAATAGTTACGGACCTGAAACTGTTTTTGAAGGAAACAGTGGAGGCGCCTGAGTAAAGCAAAGAATCACAGAATGAAAATGAATCAGGGATAACAAGGTGCAGTACAGAACATAACAGTGTAAAACATACTGTCACATTAGCTGAAAGAATGCTAAGTGTAATCAGATACTGTGCAGCCACTGTTTAGTTTAATTTTGCAAAACCGACAGCTTGATGTAATGCAAAGTATACCTCTTGATGAGTAGGAGCAAAACTCAATTAATTTGGAATATTTTCTTAGTACAAGCAGGCAACACACCTGTTCTGCCTTTGCATTTTCACAAACGAAGGTCTCGTAAAACATGGCAAACTCTGGAGCATTGTCATTTACATCCAAAACCTTAATGAACACTGGGACACGGCTGCTTTGTTTTGGGTTGTCTGAAATGATAAAACCAGAAAGAATAGAGATTTTATTTAGCCCAGCTACTGACTCAGTGCGTGAGAAGAAAAGGACATACTTAGGGGCTCATTGACTTCATTTTTCTCATTTACAACACTCCACTTATATTCTGCTGATTTCTGGAGAATGCGTTATGGGTCGAATTCTACAAAATTATTTTGTATTATCATTACTTTGATTCTGTGTAAGCTACAAAGTTAAGATTGGGTGTGAGTTCAGGATTTAAAAATTCCTTTAAATGTTCTAAGTACAATTATGAATATATGTGTGAGATATATATATATATACACACACAAAAATATAATTCTGGAATTCAATGAAACCTCTTTATTAACCTGGCTGATACAGGTTGGTGGCAACAAAGTTTCTAGGACATATTCCCTTCCTTAACTCTGAAACAGGAAGACTGAAGATTGAATTGAGTTGTTAGTTTTTTCCCTCTCTACCTGTTATATGTAATATTCTGTCCTCTACAAATCTTGTGATGCAGTTTCTTAAGCTACCACTATTACCATTATTTCATACAAATAGTAACTGCATCTGTGATCATAGATAATTTTTAATCGGTTGAGAATTTATTTGGATGATATTCTGGAGTTAACATTAAAATGTATCAGCTGAAGAACATAAGCACTATACAGAATCTGCGGATCCCCATATGTAAACATTTTTTTTCCCTATAAGGGAAAAAACAGTCCCTATTTTACAGTATAAGAACTGTATAGTGCCAAGAGATTGAATTTGGCAAGGGTATTCCTGAGCATAAAATACTGATGAAAATATTGTAATCTTTCTAGATAAAAATAAAAATGTGGAAATGCACCACATTATATAGGCCATGCCTTTTGCTGCTGGACTATTCGTCCTGTTGGACCTTTCCTTTCCCTATTGGGAGGAGACAGACTTTAGTTATGAAGATACACAAAATAAGAAAGAAAGGCAACAGGCAGCAACCTTGCCTAGGAGCCATGAATGGTGAAATAGGCAAGATTCTGAGGCAAGAAGTCACATCGTAACAACCATTGACTCCTAAAACTTACAAGACCTGCCCTCAAACCAATTTGTCATCACCAATTAAAAGGAAACCAAGAGACATTCCCAGGACTTGATATGTGTCCTTTGTGCCCTGTGCTCCCCAGGAAGGCATCTAGGCCAGGTCACCCAGATGCACCCATCTCAGTGCCTGGGAACGTGTGGCTGTTAGAACGTGAGAGAGTGAAATCTATGAGGGAATGAGTGTGATTGAAATTAGTTTCATGTAAAATAAATAACTTCCCCCTTCCTTTCATGAGGGCTCACACTGAGTTTTACTATGGTTTGTTTTCTTTTCCCTGCCTGTTTTAATATAGTTTATTGATGCATTTTAACCTATGATTCAAGTGAAAAAAAAAATAGTGCAATAAAACATAGCACATCTAAGACTCTGTATGCTTCTACAAGCATTCATTATAGTAGCTTGTTGAGTTAGGATTTAATAAAAGTCCTATTACTGTGTTTATCATACTTTTATAAATTTGAAAATGCCTTCTCCAAAATTGGCACTGTATATTTTTATTGCAGAGCTCAGTCATTTGGACAAAATATTGTGCTTTAAAGCTCCACAGTCCCATTGAAGTTAATATGATTCCATTAGGCATAAACCACTTTCTAATATGAATCATTGGGCTAAATTCATTCAATGTATAAAATAACAATTTATGTATACTATAGACTAGGCTGAATTCTATGCTAAAATACATCAATACAAATGTTGAATTTTTATAATAGGCAGAAATAAAAGGTACTCATTTGAAGTTGCAGGACTATTGGCAAGACTATTTTATAAGGGTATACCTTTCTAACAAATACATTCAAATATATTGGCAAACATGTTTCTTTTCCTTTCAAGGATGACAATTGTTTTCTTGACTGCTTTTTGAAACATGAACTACATATTTTCATTTTACTCCTAAGTGCTTAAGATCCTCACAATTTAAAATTATACTGTAATGAATAGAAGCTTCATAAAAGCCCTATGCTCTATGCACATGGGCCTTTTTTTCTGATTTACTGGAAATGTAAGTTGAAATATGTGTATGCATCTTGGAGTCTTTTTTTTTATCATCTTTCAAAATTTTTGCAAATTAATTGGTGTAGGCTAATTTGTTCGCCTTATCCTTTAATTACTGTTGGACTCCATCTCCAACAAAAGCTCCACAGACTCAAAAAACTGCTTAAATCTATTCATCTCTACAGTGGTATGTTTTCTGCTGATGCAGCAACCAAACTGTTAAAGTTTTTTTTTTTCTGAATACAGCCTCAAAGTCCTGCCAATGTTTGATTTACCCTTAAGTGTTAAGTAGATAATATTTAAAAATACTTGGGAATTCCATCCAGTAAATCAGCTGTAATTCTGCAGCTGTGAATCAGTATCCCCATATACTGACTTTTATCGCCGGTTTGCCTTCTAGCTACGGCAGATGTACTGACCCAGTGTTTCACCAACTATTTGTTTTAAACATTCATGTCATGATTCTCCAGGCTGCTGAGCAACTGCAGCTCATACTGGTGAAAAAGAAGAACATTCAAACATGGAGCTGCCTAAATTTACTGATGATTTTAGACAATTAAAGGAAAAATAACTTCTGTATTTTCATTTTTTTCCTACTGTAAAATGAAATCAAGAACAGTCATCACTGAAGAGCTGTTTCTCTTTATGACTTTATAATTTTTTTTCTTTTTTTTTGATATCACAGGGAGCACCCATCCACCTGAACACATGTCCTGCCTGTAACATGACTGGATATTTCTTTTAGATTACTTCAGTGAAGCATACCTGGAGTTTGATGTGATGGTATGTCACTAGAGAAATAGGCGGTTAGCTGAAATTTAGTGGAATGGGACTTTAGCTAGCCTCACTAGAAATTACTGGTTTCTAGTTAGGAGTATTAAGCAGTGGTGCTTTCCAGTCTAGTCTCTTGGGACTGAAATTAGTGAGGTAGCCTGGATCAGACCAAAGCTTCTTTCAACAGTAGCCGCATTTCAGCCAAGAAAATTGCCTTTGGAAGGCATCTACCCCAGTTATGCCAAATTTGGTCTAAGCTCAGTGAAGCACAGCCTGGGAAGTAGCTTGTTGCAGCCTGGAAGAATTCAAACTAAAGAGGATTGGTAATTAAGACAGAAGTCTGTGTCAGACACAAAAGGTTTAGCTGAGAGGGTTTGGCCCAGTAGAAGGTCCGTCCTTAGGGGAGGAGGCAAAGAATTACATGAACATTTCATATCGATGCTAAGTTGGTTTTCAGATAGTATACGATTTTATATACTGTGTATTATTTCATGTCTGCTGGGATCAATACAACTCTGCCTCCTAAATGTTATTGCTATTCTTTCCTTTCTGGGTGTTTATTTTTCCCCTCCTCCTCTGCCCAGGAGGTCAGTCTGTAGCATACAATTCTTGACCCTAGATCACTTCTTTAAAACTTAACAGAGACACAGACGCCTAACTAACAGGCAGCTAGAAGTCAGAGTTTGGTATGCTGAAACAACATACCTAGAATTAAAAGGTAAAAGCTTTCAAGAAATAGAGAAAACTATTAAGAAACTTCATTCCTGTAAGCTCTAGCCCACTATTTTTTTACATAAACACATTTTCTTGCCTCAATAGGATTGTTTCACATCAGTTTTCACTTTTAAAATGACTTACAGAATACAGAAATCTGGAGTCAAGAACCCCTCACTTATACTCTTCTCACTGTTCAGCAGCTGCTTGGGTCATAAATACATATACACAACATAAGAAAGTAGAGCTTATGTTGTCTTAGATTATATTTAAAAATAATAATCCATTTAGCCTCTGAGTTGCACTAAGACTTTCTGATGGTCATAGAAGTAGTGTTTATATTAGATCTACCTACCATCCCACCATGCTTCACAATCATAGCCACTGTGACTCCATAAAAGTGAAAAGAATTGCATTCTCTAATACTTAACTACATCCTGTGCTTTTAGTTAATGTATTAACTAAAATTGTCTGTCATGGCCACCTAACATACACATCCTTATCCAGGTCCCTGGCATTTCAGCTCCTAAAATGAGCATGAATGGTATTATCACAAGTTTACACCTTCTGAGCAATCCTAAAGTAAGTGACAGACTGACTTGTTACTATGGCTTGTAATTTCAAAGGACGCTAAAAGGCTAAAAATGGAAAATCTTAAAACTGCTTAAGATCTGGGCACCTAGCTCAGCCCAGCCACCTTACTCGTACTTGAAAACATCAAACTATATTCAGTCTGGATCAGGCTGAATTCAGCCATGGAATACAGTTTGGTTTTAAAACATCTTTCCTCCTGCATACCAATTTCAGAATTCAACAATCACGTTTGAAATCAAAAACGCCTGTTACTGATTAGAAAATAAAGAATTGTTACCTTTCCTCCCTGTTCAGCTAAATTACCTCTTCATGAACTCTGGCCTTAGTAAACATAAAGCTGCAGACCACCTCTTGCAGAGTTTCCGCTTCTTCATTAGTATTGAATGGACTATCCATATAACCTGACATCTGTCCAGCCGTGCTTTCCACATGCTCGGCTAGAAGGCTAAATTCATTACATCAGGGACAGCAGTGGTATTTAGGTTTGACTTACTGATCTCTGCTGCTATTACTGTAATGTTGTGCCATAGCAGTGTTTCCCGGTCAAGGGGTTTTGAAGTAAATATCGAACCATTTCCCGAGTTGATGTTGAATACTCTGTCCATATCAGTGTGTCGATCTACAGAGTACCTGCAAATACAGAGACAGGGGTTAGGAGAGTGCTTTCCTTTTAATTTCTATGTTCTTAAACCATTTTCTAAGACTAGACATCAAACAGCTAGTAAATGGGTTGCCTTTTGTTTTCAGTGCAGGCTTCAGTCTTCACACAAAGAGCTAGTTCTGAGCTGCTGGATAATGACACATTGGAGGTTTGATTTAGAAGGTGGAGCACTGTCACTGAATAAACGAATTACTTCAGAATTTACATACCTCTGAGAATCATCAAAGCTTTGTTTTTAGTGAGAAATGTGAAGTCTGTGTCCTGAAAGATATGAAGTTTATTTTAAGACTGAGTTGGCTTTCCCATTATAAAACCCTCTTTTTAGGATTTGATACCTCAACTGTTCCAAATAATTTCTGATATAAAATTTGACAGCTGGGTTGCATTTCTTCCTTTCACTTCCCAGTATTTAAAAAGATTGCCCCCCAAAACCAGTCAGCATGGAACAGATTCATTATTCCATGACACATAGCCCATAAAGGTTTGATGTAATTAATTAAAGCTAATATTCTCAGTCCTGCTTGATGGTACCTAGATATGAAAATGAATGCTAAAAAGCTCTGGAGCTCAGACCTAAATATGGATTTAAATTTTCAACCTGATCTTTTGCTTTTCCTGCTGAGCTGAATCCAACTTTAAAAACAGCACTCTCCAGTTCGGGAGAGGGTGCTACCACCCCGAATCAAATGCTGTGACTTGTTTTCATCTCTCATGAAGAGAGAATTCTTGCATAAATTACGGAGGTTTTGATGGAAATTTATCTCTGATGTTGCCAAAGCAAGAATGTGATTGCATTATTCTGGCTTGTTTCAAGCCCAAATGTGTGCTGATGTACCACCCAGGACGGAGCCTTAGGAAGCTCATTGTGCTCCCTTGGGCTCTTTGCAGGCCACTTCGATGGAGACAAGGCAGCTACTGCTGTCCCTCAGGTCCAGACAAGGATAAAGATACGGCTGAGCTGGTATGCAGTCGGACGAAAACTGGGCCAGGAGAATGGCTGGTGGAGTTTCCTGCCACCACTGAACTGAGGGGAATGCAGAGGCTGAAGAAAAATTTCCTTTCCCTGCTCTGCCCTAGGAGCAGCTGCGTGACATGTCCCTCATTCTGCACAGATTTCCCAGTGCCCGTGCAGCGACTCTTAACTTCTGATAAAGATCTGGCATGGAAGAAGGAGGGAACAGCAGAGTCCAGTTGAAACATGTGATTCCGACAAAGGTTTAAAATGAACTAATTTGCTAATTATCTTTCAACCGGTTTGAGTTGGTTTTAATTATTATTTACAGTTAAAATAATGGGATATGATATCCACAGCAAATTGGACTGTTCTTATTCTGAAATGAGAATTTTAGTGTAGTCTAGCCTCCTAAACAAAACTATAGCAAGTATTCATTATTTACACTATATTGTTTTTCTTTTCCACATTAAATTCCAATGAAAATACCCAAACGGGGATCAAAGGTACTCTCACAAAAAGCTAACTTTTTTTTTTTGCTAGGACTTGCACAGGCACACCTTGCTAGTTTTTCAGGAGTTGATTAAGTTTTTATTTGTTGCTGTCGCTTGACTAACACTACCACAACTTCAGCTGCATGAAGTCAGTGGTGGTATCACTAACCTAGTTCCTTTATGCAGCATTTGTAACGTCCCCATCAGCTTGAAAAGAGTCTGTGAGAAGGTATGTAGCACACAGCCCTGGCTGATGGGGCAGCTCCAGCAAGCTGTGTTGTTTTGTCCAAAGCTAAATATTACATGTGAATTCGTTGACTTAGCTGAAATGTTTGATGGAAACAAATTTATACAAACTGGTCTTACTCTTGTATTTTGACAAAATAAGTATCTGATATGGTAAACATTTCATTTTAACTTTCATTCATTCAGGCTTTTATATGGTATTATGTTGGTATTTTGTGAATTCAATTATTTTTCAGATATTCTGTAGCTCATTTCCATATCTCTCAACTGAAATACTTTGGTATTTCCATTTTCAGCAAATCTCTGTTTTGCATTCCTATTTGAAATGAAATATCAGGATTTTCCGCAGATTAGCTGTTCCAACCATCTGTAACAGTATGTTTCAGGCTCTTATTCAGCAAGATATTTAACTCAGCAACTAGCTTGAGGAATGAGTTGTCCATTTGTTGGGTTTTTTTTCTTCAATTACGCTTTCACTCATGCTTCATATCATGAATGGACTTAAAATATCTTACTGCCTTAGCATATTTTAATGCCTTGGCATATTGTAATCGCTATCTTTACTTTGTAAGATTTCCCAAATTCAATCTGTGGTACAGTATCTGTAAGAAATGAAAAAAAAATATTTTCTAGACTTTTTCTAAGGTTATCAGAGCAGTAACATTGAGGACTTCTTCAAGATATTAAGAATTTAAAAATATAAGTTCTTGCAAAACTGTATGTATATTCAGTCATTTGTACAGTAGAAAGTTAAACTCACAAAACCCCCCAAACCAAACAACCCAACAAACAACCAGGGAACAGCTTCTTAATGATATGTTAGTTTTATTTCTTCATATTGAAAAGAAAATACATACAAGGTCAATGCAGTAAAAGTATATTCTGATTATACCATTAACCCTGGTCTAGGAGCATGATTTTAATAACCTAGACTGTCACTTCTGTTTCTCAGTTTGTATAATCCAGTCTCTTTTGATCACAGGCTGTTAATTATGTTGAATTGGTTGTGATTCTGACTTATAGATCATAACCTAGTAAGAATTAAGCAGACAACATCAAACTCATTTTTACATTTATTTAATGAATTTACTGGTGTGTATTTGTCAGATTTCAGGACTTCATCCTTTTCAAACCTTGAGGAATTGGCAAGCTAGGAAGCTAAAAGGTGTCTATGTGGATTCCAGCCTCTCTTTGTTCATAACAGGAAGAAAGGGAGGGTGAAAGAGAGAATCTAACACATGCAAATGTGTTGTCAGTAAAATACACAAACAAAATTAAGCCTTACATTTGTTTGCAGATCATTTTCATCTGGGATACTTTAGTAAATCAAATCACAGCAGGGAAACAGTTCCAGTGACTGATGAACTTCATTATGCCTCTGAAGAGTTACTATAGCAAAAAAACTCAACTAGCAATTTAAAACGATCTGATGTACAATACAGCAGTGCCAGCTAAAGCATTATTTTTTTTCACCATGCGGCGGTTCGTAATACCTTGGTTCAGACATACACAAGCATAATGTAAAACTTGTTTTTATAACACAGCTGGACAGTGGAGTGTTATTCAGGAGTGTATTAATGTTGTTACATATGGATGTATATTCAAATACAGCCAAATATGTATTGGTGTACTTTTGTATTTACTTAATATCATGCCACAGAAAAACTTATTTATAAGGGCTGGATTGATGAAATACAGCTTTACCAACACTCAGGTCATGAACATGCACTCTTACAACCAGGGCAGGTATCAGCTTCATATTTTGCTTTGTTTCATTGTCTTCTGGTGTTCAGCAGCTTGCTGTCTAATGTAACCACAAGTCAGGAAGATTTGTGGGTCAGGAAGGGATGTGTGCGTGAATTTTTCATAATGCATTTTCATAATGATATTGTGAAGGTTTCCTTTAATGGAAGATCAAAGGGGCTTTCATCTAACAGGGTTAGGGCTCAGTTTGTTTAAAAAGAGAAATCTTCACTCGAGCAGAGGAGAAAATGGAAGGTTTTCATTGTAATATCAAGTGTCTAAAGATTTTATTTTTAACCGTCAAGAAAAATTGACAAGCAAGTGACAAGTCATATATATACAGTCTAATTGCATCTTCCCCGAAGCTCAGAGTGAAAATCGGATTTAGCATCTCTGTTGCATGATTGAAAAAAAAAAAAATCACTCTGTCAAAAAGATGCAGACTCAACCCATGCCCCTAAATTCTAGGAGATACCCAAGATATTAGCACCATAAAATTACATTATTGGAAGTTAACATCTCTCAGGCTACTGCTCTCTGCTGATTTCCTTCCCTTCTTAACTGATTTTCATGTTTCTTCTTGCTGTGTTTATTTCTATTACCTTAACCTCTTCATCATTTTTCTTTTTCTTCTCCTTTCACCTTGACTGTTGCATGCTATTAGAGTATAAAGGAGACAAGTTTTCCATTGCACTGCATCAGTTTTGACACCTCTGCTAAATTTTGCTCAATAATTATCAGATACTATAATATCCAAAATACCTATATCGTATTAAAGAACTGCCCTTTGAAAGACAGGTAAGTTTTAGCACACACATTCAATCAATAGACAAGAGCCAGTAGGCAGTACTCAACAATGAACAGCATAATCCCTATCCACTGTAAATCACTTATAATTAGGAGCTGGTGCTGGTGTGAAATGCAAATGGTAGTAGTTATCACCACAGGGAAGTAGATGGAAGCAGGGAAGCAGTCCCCTCACTCTCCAGTACCATTAGATATGAAAAACCAGGTTCATATGAAGACTGGAAGGGGCCTGGGTGTCATCCCAACCAATTTTTCCTCTTCATGCTGGCATGCCCATGAAGACATGCTATAGAGGTGTTAATTCTGTTCCTGGGCTTCACCAAAGTATCAAAACATTATGTTGCTCTTTACGTTACTACACTTGGCTAGTTCAGAACTCCATATAATTTAATTGTTGCATGTCATGATATAAATAAAAGAAAACCTTAATTGAAATTACAAGGTTTAGTCTTGAACAAGAATTCATGTGCAGGGTATTGCATGTAAATTGAAGACAGAGAGGGCTGCTGCCAGAAACCTTTTACATTTAGTTTCTTCATCTAGGAAATTAAGATGATAATGTTTACCCCTCTCACGAAATGAGATGAGAGCTTAAAACTTACTCATGCCTCATAAACTTTATAAGATATCGTGATGAAAGATAGTTGTTTGCAGAAGTGCAAAGAACTGATGGATTGGATTTTTATTAAACCTGCATTGTTCTATTTCGATCTTAAGGCTACTATTGCATTTCCAAGGTGCCCAACCCAGAGACATGCTGAAAATGGACCAGGATTTAATATTGCTGTATTTTTCATTTCCTCCTCTTACTGCCTTGTCAGTAGCAATGAATTTTAATTAAAGCACAGAACTATTTAAAAGTACTTTTATACTCTGTATTTCAGTATGTTTTCAAATGTACTGAAACAATGCACCTGTTAATTTACAAATAATGAAGGCTTCGGTTTAGATACTCTAACCTTAACATTTCCTCCACTTCCTCTAAGACTAGTTTATTGATTCATGGCAAATGTAATTTATGAAGTCCATGAGACTGATTCTTATCTTACTAGCCTTACGCTGATACAAGTGACATCAGAGACCGTGTCTGTGTACATGAGCTTTTAAGGCATTTCCACTTGCAGTTTAGAGAAGGTAAATGTGACCTCTGTTAAACAAGTCTGGACAGATGGGAGAAGAAAGGGCTGCTGAAGAACCCTCCTCTAATATAGCCAAGAGGATGCACCGTGTTGCATTGGAAAATGTTAAAGGTGGAAGGAGAGCACTAACATCTTATTACTGCTCTTTTTGCAGTAAATTCTTCCATGGTAGAGAAATAGCCACAAACATCAGTTACTGAAGAGGATAGGATATAATCCAAGCTGCAAGGGCTATGCACAACACATTCACACATATCTAAATATGCTTGTGTGAGACATCATATACCATCTACAATACTTCATATTTAAACATACCTAAACAATTTCATTGCTAAAAGTGATTTTTTTGTGTGTGCTGACATGAAAAAAACAAAATTAAAGCTGTAAAAAATTTATGCACAAGCTGAAATAATCTATGCTTACTTGACAGGGTTCTTGGCAGCATCTGGATCCTGAGCAGTTACTGTGCCTATTACAGTGTTTATTGGAACATCTTCTTTCACTTCCATTATGTATGCTGGTCTGCTGAACACAGGGGGTTCATCTACATCTTCCACCTGAATTCTGACTGTAGCTGAGTCTTTGAACGGCCCCAAGTAGAGGAATCGAGGGTCCACGTGAGTATTGGTAGCTTCCACTTTCAGAATATACAGGCTTTTATTTTCAAAATCCAATGCCTGGGGAAAGAAAAAAGAAATAAAAGGTTTGAGAGGTCTGTGGGGATAGCTGTGGCTTGCGGCCAGATGAGCCCAATGGACAGTAGGATGTCATGGAGAGGCCCGTGCCAGACAACAGAGACTGAACTGAAATTGAAATGCCAGCGTAAAGGAAAAAGACAGGGCTCTATGCTACTGATGATACGGTATATAAAAAAGCCCACCACTTTTGGGGGGAATTCTATGCCTGGAACTCCGAAACATCAATTAATCTTTCTTTTTCAATTAGTCTTAACTATTCATGCATTTTATTCTGTCATTTTTGACATTTTGATTTTTTCCTGTCTATTCCTTGCCCATCCATAAGCACCACATACTAAAGGGGGAGAGCAGACTTACTGGGAGTTTCTTGTTTAAAAATTGGCATTTCATCACTGAAATAAAACACTGTGACATCTGGTGTCTGGACATCCAGGACCACCCATCAAGGAAAACATGATTTTATGATAGCTTATGACTGTATCACACTCTGTTACAAGTGTGAAGAAGCATCATTTAGTGACTCTTTGTTACAGTTCTTAGAGAAAGGTGGGGAGAGAGTAGTCACCCCATTTTTCCATTATGTTGTAGAAGATTCACAGCTTCTGTTTGAAACAGACAGAAATACAAACAGAGTTAGACCGATATCATAATCAGCCCCTGGAAGGCATCTCCTAAGAAATAAGTAATGACAGGTGTCGTACTGATATCAACAAGCAAGTGCATATTCGGAAAATCTACCAAATGTCTATCTAGTGATGACTGAACTTGAACTGATGGAGGATGATATCTGTAACCTTATCAAGCTTGCATGATAAGCCACTGTAAACAATATTTCTCAAACCTTTTCTGACAGCCAATGTGCAACCTAGTAGATGATGTCCACTGTGATCCAGCAAGGTGGATGTAATTTTTTTTTTCTAAAACAAAAGCATGCTGATTGATTTGTTAGTTACACTTTTACAAAATGTGAGTCAAAAGAAATTTGTCTATGTGCCTTAATACATTATAGCAATACAATTCAACACTTTCTGATAGTGCAAAACAGCCAATACTGATTATTTCTGTGGTCTTGGCATAGTGCAAATTCTCTAAGTGAGCAAATTCTCTAAGCATCATGTGAAGAAAATCACATTTGCATGGTGGTATCTCCTTGAGTTTTTCTGTGGATATGTTCAGACTGTAGAGTTTTATCTCAGTGATTCCTACCCCACTCCCTAGGTTATTTACTCTCTGAAGTCCTTCAAAATATGTGCATTGTTTTAGTAAATGAGGGTATGTAGGAAGGACCACAATTGCTTGTAGATAATAAAGTTTATATAGCTATTGGAGATTCCTAATACATAGCATTCAAACAAATAATCAGCACACATTGCACCAAAAATGGAAAACAAATATGTGTTAGATAAAGTTTTGACTGGTATTTCAGAGGCTGGGATTAAGTGTGTTAGGATGCATACCTTTTTGACAGTTATAATTCCTTCCTGTGTGTCCTTGTCTGTGGTAATTCCAAACATGTCATATCCATCCCCCTCAGTGATGCTGTATTCAATCTCTGCATTTTCATCCACGTCAGCATCGTTAGCTTTTATCCTGCCAATCGGTGAGTCAGGTGGTGTGGACTCAGGAGCTCTGAATTGGTATGTGCCTACACGAGACAGAGAAGGAAATTTTGTCAGTCAGTCTCATGGTACTTTGGACACGGTCTCTCAGCACACTGTCCAGACTGGGCATGCACAGATGAGCTAGTGAGTCACTGTGTCTTCGGGCCTCCCTGGGACAACAGCCTTCAGCTTTTGCCTTACTTTCATGTGGATAAAAGTAGCCTATTTTTCTATATATTTTCTAGAATGAAGGATGGGCATTTTGTCTTCCAACGTATATGTATCTTTAGCAACGTATGTCCCTTTCTAGATATTATCAGGGTCTCTGCTGGCCATATCATAATTGTATATGAAAAATGTCTTGAGGCCAAAAGACAAACATTAAGAGTTGCCAGAGGCCAATGCAGCTTAGTAATACTAAAACCAAATCCAGCCAAATGCCTATTCATAATGTGCTACATTGAATCCTCTTCTGAAAAAAATCTACTTGGGGAATGTTGGCATGATGAAGCTGTATCTTTGGCTTTTATATTGAAGACACTTATGTCCAGAGATGTATAATTAACTCATTGGAGGCAAAGTGCTATATTTTCTCTTAAGTTGCTCTAATTTAAATGGAAACGCTTTGCCCAGGGCTAAGAACAGACTTTGAACTTAAATGACAAGTTGCTTCCAATAACTTTCCCAATGACTTAACCGCCAAAGCTCGCTGATTTGTCTGATAGTATCTGCAATTATTTTCTCTAACAGCTGCTCTTGACTGACACACACTGACACTGTGGTACACACACATCACACACAGAACAATAGTTAGACAAAGCAAAGAAGAAGAAAAAAGAAAGGAAGAGAGAAAGGGAGAAAGGAAGAAAGAAGGGAAATAGAAGGGGATAAAAACTGAATCACTTTGAATCAGTTATGGCCATGAGTGGTCATTAATAGAAGTTACTTTCTAAGAGCTCTGGCTCAAGTGATTCCCACAAATATCAAACAGATACTGCCAAATGATCTGAGAGAGAGGAAGGAAAATAGGCAGAAATATCTGCTATATTTATTTATGTATGTGCTTTTGTTTCTGTATGCAAAGAATATAGGAAAATCCATTGAGGCAAATGCTTCCTGGGTGTAAGTATTTATTTTAATAGAATTGCTCTTGGGATCATTTTACTTACTTAAATTAGTATGTTTCAAAAATTAAATATGTTAGATTAAACAGATATCTTAAAATGCAGTCAATGAGAAGGTCTAATAGAAATAATATTAATCAATAAATATAGATTATATCAAAGCTATTTAATTAGCATGAAAAATAATGTTTCTGTACATTAAATCACTTAGACTTTATATTGCAACTGGAGTAAAAACATTAAGGATATATTTCCCAATTATTGCAATTAACCTTAGCATGATCCTATTGCTTTCTTGTGTGTTGTCTTGTTTTTTCTTAAAGGAAGTCTGATACTCAGTAAGTTCATGAGAACAGAAGCAATATCTGAGGTGAAAAAGAAAAAGTAAATTTTTGTCCATTTTACTTTAAAAATGTAGAATGTAAATACTCCATACTCTGGGGGAAGCGCGGTGGATTGTCATTTACGTCAGTCAACGTGATGTTCACAGTGGTGGTTCCTGATAATCCTCCCATCTGGCCTCCCATGTCCTTAGCCTGGATGACCACTTGGTATTGCTCCCTGTTTTCACGGTCCATGTTTAGCAAAGCAGTTTTAATAATGCCTGAAAATATGAAAATTAAAGAGGGGGAATTCACAAGTAAGGTACTGACTTTGATGGAAATTCTTATTAAAAAAACCACCAGCCTAAAGAACAAAACAGTCTCTGTGTAATAAGTAAACTTCACCCAGTACAAATATTTACTGTTATGAGATGGCACATTAAATTACAGACTTGTCATATCATATCTCAGGCTGCTGCCTATGTGACAGACACAATATTAATGGTATCCCCGGAAAGATGTTTTGCCTATTTGTGAGCAGTGTTATTTTACATAACTATTTACCCCCTTTTGGATCCATACTAAACTCTCTCACTGAACTGGAAAAAGTTTTCCAACTTTTCTCTCCTGTTCTGTCAATAGTTTTACTTTGACGGATGTGGTAAAAAAAAAAAAAAAACTAAGTTCAGCAAGATGTTATTAGACTGTACAACAACTTTAAATGGGAGAAGAGAAATCAGCTAAGAAAATTCTGAGCATCCAAGCATGCACAAGGATATATATTTCAACTTATGAATTGATAAAAATGATTTTGCCAGCCATTTCCTTCTTTGAAGGCACAATATCAGTTATGAGGCCATCTCCTATTAAAATTCAATCATTCAGATTTACCAT
Source organism: Gallinago undulata (assembly GCA_026546715.1). Lineage (NCBI taxonomy): Eukaryota > Metazoa > Chordata > Aves > Charadriiformes > Scolopacidae > Gallinago > Gallinago undulata. Next base: position 70,790,569 of record JAOTQQ010000012.1, read on the forward strand.
GAAGCAAAATGTTTGCGTTCTCACTGAGTCTCTTTAGGCTAAGAACTGACACCTTTGTAGGCAAAAGGGAAGAAATTCAAGCGCTGAAATCCATGGCAAAATTCACAGCAGCTTCAACAGATACTTTTTTTACTCTAGGAGTTTTGCAATTGATTTCCATGGCAGGAAGACCAAGCCTGTGGTTTACCTTACTTCCCCCCTGTGCCCCATACAACCCTCTTCTTAAACGATTATGACTAGTGAACTCCCAGCTACTTTATCCTTATTATAACTCGAGATAGAAAGCCACATAGTGTACTGTCCAAGTCAGAATGAGTGCATCAGTGCAAAAATCCTTGCTTGTAGTATCTAATACCTTATGCTTGAAGGGAAGCTCCCTTTGATCTTGGCTCTCCCCCTCTTCAGAATTATGTACGTTTTTTCACCTCAGGTTTTTCTTTGAGACGTCTAATCTCTCACTCCTTTTCCCTGCCTGAGTCTCTAAGATTTAAGAAAAAATACTAAAACCTGACTAATTGTCTGAGATAATACATTCCTTTCTCACAAGGATGCTGAGGAGAACCGATTTCTCTACCTTCCAGCAATCTATCACAAAGCATGTTCGCATTTAAAGAGTTTCTTGAGATCCTTTGTTTGTTATTAGAGAATTGTGTCATAAATCTTGGGAACAGACTATCTATGTAGTCAGTACAGCAGATTCAGTCATGTTTTACATGCACGGGTTCCAAAACTGTCTCTTATTCAGCCCATAAAAGATTCCAGTCACTGTGTATAATTTAAACATCTTCCAAAAACAGAACTCAGAAGTTTTTTTATTCTATTTGTGATCTTCTAGTGTAGCGTAACAGCCAATTTTACCTCTTCTATCATTATTCTTAATTAAGATTTCTTTCATAAAATTAGCATTAAAGTGATATGTTGCAGATGTACAGAAATTATAATTACTTTAAACAAGTTTTGAAGAAGCAGAAGGAGGAAAAAAACCCACCTGAACAAACCTTCAGTCTTAATTTAGCCATTATAAAGATCTACGAGGATTAAACACTTATTTCCACACCCACCTGTTTCTCATTTTCTCCTAAAAGCCACCCTATTTGGTTTAATTTAAGCATCCATGGCAGCCTCTGTACCCACTGCTTGTTAAAAATGATTGAAAACTGGTTCACATCCAGTACTAATTGTATTTATTAGACTTTGCCGGTGAGATTAAAATGGTGTAGGTGTCATGTTTACAGATATATTGCTCTGTTAAGTTTGTCAGATATTGCACTAAGATGTAATCTCTTTGAAGTTTTTGTCTAATATGTCCTAGCTTGGTTTAGTATGTCATTTTAAATTACAGACATTGTCACAGAATGACAGATAAGGTCCCCTGACCTGTCTCAGATTCAACGGAGAAATATGGTTGTCCCTGGAGAATGCTGTAGACAACTTTAGCACTGTTCCCATATGTTGGATCATCAGCATCAGTTGCGGTGACTTGCACAACAAAGGTACCTGAAATGGTAAATTAAAGAAAATAAAAATCCACTTTTTTTTTTTTTTCATGACCAAGACAGTTTATGATGTAGAAAAGTCATAGTTGAGATTCAGGTCAGACTTGTGGCAAAAAGTTAGAGATATTCTTACTTTGTAGAAGTTTCTATGTTCATGAAGGATATAGATACAGAACACAAATGATAGTTGGCTTATTCTCAGTTCATTAAAATAGAGAGTTATTGATTGGATATGTAGATTCTTCATCATATTTCTTATGAAGGAATCAGGAATACACCCTTCCCCAGATATTGAAGGCATTCAGAATTTCAATCTAGGTCAAGAATATAGTTTTGCAAATTTACTCATGCTTGTAAAGTGTTTGACATAGGAATGTAAATCTGTTTTTCATGTGTCTTCTAGGGAAATAAATGATGTTGAATCCTAGGCAAAGTGTTAACAAACATAAAAAGATCATCTTAGGTTTTGGCATTTAAAACAGATTTGTGAATAAAGTATTCACATATTAAAATGTAAATATTAGGTTCTCTCTTCACCAGATGAGGTTTCATCCATGTGACAAGTCCCATGAATGAGGGGAGAGTATGCCCCGAAGTCTTTATTTTCATATTGTTTGAGCTTTATTTTAGTCTCGTTCTTGATTATGATTAATTAATGCTTTTCTCCCTGGATATAATTTCAGATTAGAAATGTGCTTCTTGCAGTTTAACAATCTATCACTCTCTGACAAAGAAATCAAAATGACCTCCCTAAGAATCAGAGACAAAGAATCATAGAATCATAGAATCAATTCAGTTGGAAAAGACCCTTGGGATCATCAAGTCCAACACTCTACCCTACTCTACAAAGTTCTCCCCTACACCATATCCCCCAACACCACATCTAAACGACTCTTAAACATGTCCAG
>JAOTQQ010000012.1:70793072-70850820 GCA_026546715.1 Gallinago undulata
CTACCCTGTTGGAGCTTGAAGCCATTCCCTCTCATTCTGTCACTAATTACCTGCGAGAAGAGACCAGCACCAACCTCCCTACAGTGTCCTTTCAAGTAATTGTAGAGAGTGATGAGGTCTCCCCAAAGCCTCCTCTTCTTCAAACTAAACAGTCCCAGCTCCTTCAACTGCTCTTCATAAGATTTATTCTTCAGGCCCTTCACCAGCTTCGTTGCCCTCCTCTGCGCTTGCTTCTGCACCTTGATGTCTCTCTGGTATTGAGGTGACTAGAACTGGACACAATACTCGAGGTGTGGCCTCACCAGTGCTGAGTCCGGAGGACAATCACCTCCCTACTTCTGCTGGTCTATTTCTAATATAAGCCAAGATGCGAACTTGCTGATGATACACCCTATGTCCTTATCAAGACAGTCAATAAAGATGTTAAACAGAAATGGTCCCAACACTGAGCCCTGAGGATCAAAATCTGTCAACCTCTCTGGAAGAGATCCAGTCTTAAAACCATATTTCAAGGAAGTTATTTTCTTTTCTTTTCTTGATTGATTCTTACAGCTTGATACATTTAGAATCGATAGAAAGATTTCAGTGGTATTCAGTGGACTTTTGAGCTTTTTTCTTTTGCATGAAAAGAGCAGCAAAGGTCATAGGAAGTTAATGATATATCTCAGAATCAGATGAGTTGACTCAGGTCACAGTTTTTGCTCCTGAAGTGTGTACAAGCACTTCTGCACCTGCCCTTTTCCATTTTTTTTACTCTCCTGAACTAAAGAAGGGTGGCTGAACAAATCTAGGGGTAGTATGGACACAGTGAGGTGACCATGGTTTACCATATTATTACACTGCTGCTAAATCACATCAACAAAGCATATTAAATTATTTACAGATGTCAACTAAAACAGCTTAGCTCAGCTCACCTTCACTAAACTAGCTAAACCAGACTGTACTAATCTGCATTTTTTGTGGTACAATAGAGGAAGTAGATTTTGCTCAGCTGTCACCTCTGATTCCAGCAAACTGTTGTCACTATTTTCCTTGAGTTTGATTATATTTTTTTAAATAGCTGAGGTACTTTTACTTCAGACTCAAACAGCAGATGTCTGTATTCAGTGCCTGTAAACTTTGTGACTCTCATTAAGTCCGTAAAATGAACCCAGACCAGACACTGAAATCAATTATTGGTTAGCACCTACCAACATCTGACATTTCGGGAATGCTGGCATTATAAACGTCCTTTGTAAACATTGGCTCATTGTCATTGATATCATGGATCTTAATGATGAACTCAGATTCTGGTTCCACTGGTCTTCCAGTCCTTCTGTTTATAGCCTGGGCACGGAGTATATATACAGGCTTTTCTTCCCTGTCTAGTCTCTTTGTGGCCTGGATGTCACCAGTGTTTTCATTGATAATGAAGAGGTCTCCTGCTCCATCTCCAGAAAGGATGTACTTAAGTGATCCGTCGCCTTTATCCTGGTCTGAATGCAGCTGGTGGTGAAAAGGGAATAAAAAAAAGAAAGGAAAATAAATAATTGGGACACAATTTTAGATACTTTAATTGGTACCATGACACATACTCTACTATTCTTAATACTCAGCCAAAGGCTCTACACTACTTTTGGGAAATGAGATGATACCACAGTAGAACAGTGAATTGATAGAGCTGTGTCTTGATGTTGGAATTGAAATGGTCTGCAATATTGTAAGAAATTGCCTGAGGAAATCCACTAACTGAAGCTGTAGATTGTTTTCCTAAGCTAAGCATACATTAATGAGATCTAAATGCTACTGTTTTGGGTGGAATCCTAGAGATATGTTGGACAGTGAGATACTACATATGGATGGGAAAACACTGGAATCAGAAATTGCAGTAAGCAAAGAATTAAAAAGTGGCCAGGCCAGCCACCTCTTGACTTTACATTCTGGATGTTCTGCTCTTATGACCCATAGACATTATGCAATAAACTACACAGTGCACAAGATAATAACATACTAAATACATACATGAATAGTACATAATACACGCATTCGCAGATGTGGCAAACTAAGAGCAGAGGCAGGCAGGCATACTGAACCATCCCAGCACTGGCAATGAAGAGACCAGTTGCCTTATCCAAAGGGACATGGACCAAACTGAAACATGGTGGGGTCAGGGGGAAGAAAAGAGCGATGGTAATTCGCATACAAAGCATGAGCTGCCCAATCGTCTTTTTTTTGCCATGAGATTTCCACATCTTACGCTCTTTAGCACAAACACAAGGTATGACCAATTAAATCATACTCTTATGGCTGTTCCTTTGATGAAGGCTTATTTATGACTTATTTATCCCTCCTGGCCTTAAAATCAAGGCTAATCAACTATAATTTATTTTGTTGCTACATCAGAGAAAATAAAAATTCAAAAAAATGAAACATCAAAATGCTTTTTTAAAGTCAGGGCAGAGGTGATGAAATTCATGGGAGAAAAATGAAACTATCAGGTAGCAGATACCTGGGAACTGTTAATTTCAGAGAAAAGACATGTTTATGAGTCAGGAAAGCTGGACTTTCTCAACCAACTCTTTGTGTCTCTTTTCCGGCATACAAGTTAGAAAAAAATAATACCCTTTTCCCATGTGACAAAGTACTTAGCATTTCTGGATGGCACGCTTTGCAGAAGAGAAAGATTTGTAGGCTGAAAGCGTATAGAAAATCTTCATATAGACTTTATCCTGCTGGAAAGGCAGCCTCCAGCATGACCTCATGGTCAATGTTCTGAGCTTCCTCCAACTTTCTGCCCAGACAAGTGCTATGCTGGCAGCCGACTCGCAGCCCAGTGAGTGGCACAGGGCTCCACCATGCGCGCTTACGCCTATGGTCCCTACAGAAAACATGTTTCATGCAGCAAGTCTGATTTTAAACAAAACTCTTTGTCACCACACATTCTAAATGTGTCCAAAAATACAAAATAGCAGAGCTGCAGCATGTTTAATCATTAGCAGATGTGCTGAGGCACTCTTCTTTTCTCCTTCAGGAAGAAAATGAACATTCCATGCAATTTTGCACAGAGCCCTCTCTTGATAATATCAAAAAACAGCTTGCATGCAGCATTTTTCAAAAGCAGATTTCAAAACCCTTCACAAAAGTAGTCAATACCATTTGCTCTGTTTTTGGATAACAAAGCATAGAAACTTGAAATTTCTCAGAAAGCTAGTCCTGGAACCTGGAATAGAGTTCAGGTCTCCTGATTTACTAGATAAAACCTCAGCCTCTTATGAATATCCATTAGACCTGTTTGTTAAGAAGTCAGACTAGAAGTTTACTGTAGGAAGTAATTTCAATAGGCTGTTTGAATATCATTTTCCTCAGAGGTAGCTTGCAACAGAAAAAGCATGAAAAGAATTTTGTTTTCAAAACTGCATTTTTATGATTGTTTCACATCAAAAATTCAACTTCTGTTTTCCTTGAAAGCGTCTTTAACTTTGTCTGTAACATACTGGGCCAGAACCAGCCCTTGGTAACAGACTATCATTAATTCACATGAATCATGGAATAGTTCTGGTATAAGACTTGTTACAGGCCAAACTCCCAAACTTATTTTTATCATCATTTTAAATAAATCTGGTTTCAATGAATAAGGAAGCAAAAAAGGTCAAACTATAAAAGGTATTGGAACCACTGCAAATTGTCATTTTTACCTAGCCCAGACCATCTAAAGAGCTAAAAATGGAAACTTGTGTGATTTTTTCAAGTCCAGAGTATATGAAATTTCCATTCTTCCTTCACAATTAATTCACCTGTGTAAGGTTGACTGTGACTTTGGATACCAAGACAAAGTATATTTCAATGTAATGATTCATCAATGTTGAGAATGAGGTAATCTTCATCCAAGGTTCAATCTCTAGCCTTTAAGCAAAAGCAGTAACTTTTGAAAATAAACATTCCCTCTGACAAGATCCTTTCCAACTTCACTACCTTTACTTTTACAACATTCCTAAAACATGACAGAACAAAGTGCTCAGCTGGCCAGGCTGTGGATTATTTATTGTGAGAGCAAGACCTGTCCTATATACTGGTATATATTACGTAGAACTAAGGCTGGCTGAGAGCTTGGTCTTCAAACCAACACCGAATTTACAGTGTGTCATGATGTGTGGCCTCAAGAACCTGATTCACAAAGGGTCTCAAAAGGTATGATTACAATCTGTTTGATTTCAGTAAACTAGGATAGTTGTCTAACTGCTTGCCATCAGGGTTTTTGTGGGATAGGCCTATATCAAAAAACCAGCATCAACTGCTTAGTAGCTGGGCCAAAATAGTTTGGGTTTTGTTCCCTTCCTTTCAGAAAAAAATAATAATTAGTTTTATATTTTAGAAAAAACAAGCTGTTCTCTATAAAATTTTCTCATAGATGATAAATTTGTTACATTCACTTATGAGGAAAATACCCCAAACCCCCGATTTATTATTTTAGATTATGTTACCTGTCCTTGACTGTTTGCTTGGTAGAAAAGTTTTTATCCAGGCAAAGACAATCATCTGTTTTATTTTTTCTTAAGTGTCAGTTTATCTTAGAAGCAATATTTTGTGTGTGTGACCTATATGAAGGGGGAAATTGCTACTGTAACCAGATTAAAAAAAATAAATTCAGAATAAAATTAGAGGAGAAAAAAATAGTGCATGTTGAGGCCAAAAGAAGAGCCTGGAGGTGAGATGCACTTAAAAATACAGTTGATGGTTTTGTATATAAAACTTAATACCATTCTTAGGTTATGAGGATGAAATGAGTAGTAATAACAACCTCTCCTTCCCTTTTAAATTGGAGTTATTTTTCACTACCCGGACACCTCATTGCAAAGGAAGTTTGCTATGATGAGGTATGTGCATAAAATATACTGCAGATGCTTTTAGCAGGACTGATCCCAGCCAATATAAGATATTATAGCTTCACTCTGTGTGATAACCAATGTTGCAAAAGACTGTCCGTTATCCTCTACATAAAGCTGCTCAGATAAATGGGCCATGGCAGATAGTCATGGGATAGAATAAAATGTCTTGGGACACAGTACTAATGTCATCTGGGCTGTATCATACTGCCATTCCTCAAGACCAAGTAACTTCAACCAAAGGTTTTTAGGATTCCATGTAAAAGTAGATTTTTTATTTCCATAGGAACTTGATGGCATTCATTTCAATTGATGACTGAACTGAGCAATACCCCTAGGGTAAGCACAATTGTGAAGAAGTAAGTCTATGCAATAAAAAGTAAATGCATCAGCAATTGCACTGTATTAATATTACAGTAAATTGATTCATTCAGAATCTAATCTGGACACTTCTGTGAAATTGTCCATCAATCACTGGCTAAGGCTGAGAATGAATGACAAATTGAAGATTTTACTATGCCCTAGGCATACTTTTACTCATTTTACTTTAATACCACTGTTAAGTGAACCATCTGGTCTGCTTTCAATGACTTACAGTCAGATAAAAACTGTCCAGCCTCTGTCTTTCTTCTTCCACCCTCCAAATGCCCTGGCCCAAAACACTCAAATACAGTTGCCTGAAAACAGGGAAGGCTTCATGCCTCCAGCAAAAGGTGCACGCAGGACTGCAGCATTAGCCGCCTGTATTTGACATGCTGTTTGTTGTCACATACATAATTACCTTAAAAGGAGAGCTGTTGTTTTTATTTCCAAATTAGCCACAGTTTGGAGAAGCCTCCTCTGGCAGAGCCCTCTGAAAGTGCTAAGCTTCAGCACAATGAAAAGGAAAAAGCATGGGAAAGCCGGGCTTGGAGTGTTCATACCATAACCTTTCGTTTTTATTTTTATTTTATTTCTGAAGTGAATATATTTACAACATTACTGTTCATCTCCAGTAGATAGCTTCAATTTAAAACAGCACTCCAGGAAAATTTTACCAGGGTTTTAAACATTGAGTAGGACCCATGCTACACACACAGGAATTACTTCAGCAAAGCGTCTGGGAAGAATTTAAGGGAGTCTCTCACGTGCTTTTGCAGTAAGACTATAAATTGGATTTGCAGATCCAATTGGCATTAAGTTGCACTATTCATTAAGGTCCATCTCTGGTATTACAAAACCGTGAGCTATACTCCACAATGTCAGCAGCACTTCCAAAAGCAGCATTAGTCTGTTTGAACTGAGGTGAGAGATGGCAGCTCTCTGGGGGGTGATGGCAGGGCCTGGCAGCCATGTCCCTTCCCACCACTCCAGCCAGGAGCGGGCCAGCTGGGGTCACTGGGATAGCCCCAGCCCTGGGCATCCCCCTGGGGCTGGGGACAGGCTGAGGGCAGGATGTGGGCCCGCAGCTGGGCCTGGGTCAGCAGGGCCCATGGCCAGGCCGGGCAGGGCTGTGGGGAGCTGGAGATCAGCCCTGCTGTGGTGTTGTCGCTGGGGCAGGGGCTGATGGCCCTGGGGGGTAATGTGGGGTGGTGGGCCATGGACAGGTGGGGGGAACCCTGGGGGCTGGGCAGGGGCAGTCAGAGCTGTCAGGGCCTCAGGGCCCTTTTCTAAGCGTGCTAAATTCATCTTGATATGAAACTGTATGAAACAGTACCAAAACTGTATAGTGACGGTGAGATCCCATATACTTTAATAGGTTAAGGCCAAGAGCTAACTTTTTTGTGTGTTTAAATGGAATACATTAGAGGCAAGCAGCATTCTACCACGCATATATGTAACAAGGTTGTTCTGAAAATGTATTTTTATAGCTGTGGTAATTAAATTCCAAAGAATTGAAATTACAGGCTGTGGATATTCTCTGGAATGAAATAACCTCCTTCCTCTACCTCACTCTCTAAGACTGATTTAAACAGCATAGTTAATCTTGTTTATGAAGTGGCTTTAGGTTATGTAAGACGTCTGTAAATTGCAGTTTAGCTCCCAATTATGTCATACTGCTGGTTATGATACCTGGTAATTCAGTGGGTAAGATGGTTTTTCATCCATCCTACCAACCAAATTCTGTTTCCTGTTGTGAATAGAACACCCTACTCACTGAATTTCAGAGTGGTTACTGAACCTCTGCAAAGATCAAAGTCAATTGACCTTGGGATGTACCCACTGAACCACCAACCTACAATTATCCAGAAATAAGCTGCCTGTTGTGTCTTATTATTTGTTTGTATTTATAAGAGGAACTTGCTATTCTGGGGTTGCTGTGGTCACATTTTTTCTCCTAACAAAATAATAAACTAGACACCAATTATTAAAATAGTAAGTAAGCAGTTGGTAGATAGCTAACAAAGAGAATCATGGGTTTACTCTTGGCAGTATTCATAGCACATGATTTGACTCCAAATTGAATGGATCTAAACAGTAGAGTTCTGCCTAGTAATGAACAAATTCAACTGCATATATTGCTTGAGGTTACAGAGTGCAATATTACAGCATTCAGAAAAAAGTAAAGCATTCAAAATGAAACTGCTAATACTATAATATTGCACACAGTTTCTATTTCAGAATAATAACAACCTTGCACTCTTCCCTGTCTTTTCTGGTATTCTGTATCCCTATAGCATCAACCAACTTCCCTAATTAATAGAATAATCAACACTGTTCATATCATCAAAAAATCGGCACCAAAATTTTTACTCCACTTGGTGACTGCTCCAGCCTGTGTCCTCAAAACATCTTGAGTGCAAAATGCTGCTACTTCTTGTATTCCCTAAATAGCGGCTGGAGAAGAGACAGCATGGCCTGTGGTTGGTGGCAGCTTATATGTGTATTCATGGAACTGCCAGCTGACCAAGCAGTCAAGGTACAATGTAGTTTTATTTACATTATGCAGCTATTGTCCTTCAAACCATATACAAAATTAATGGTTTTGACACCTTTACTCTTCTCTGAAATTTAATTGAAAGCAATTAATGAACTTAAAAAGAGGGGGCCAATGGAGCAAGATAGAGGCGAAAGTGCTGAAGCTACTTATCTGCTCTGGTCAGATAGCTGGAAGGTTCTGTCAAGATTTAGGTACCTACCCTTAGGGACCACTATTTCAAAACTGTAGCTTAAATTTCTGTTAAAAATGTTAGGATAGATGCTAAAAAAGACAACGGGAGAAAGATGCTTCCAACTTTTCTTGGTGCTTAGAAAAGATGATTCTTTTCTTTTCTTCTATAAAGTATTTTGAAGATTATAGGAACATTTATACATTACATCCTCAAAAGAGCTGGAGAGCTGGAGTTTGAAGTAAGATTCAGGCTCTGTCATTTTCAAAGAAAATAAAACAACAAAGAAATATTTGATAAGATTAAAAAAGATATGCAAGCAGACCCAGCCTTACCAAATGACAGCACCATGATTCCAGATGTACAGCTCCCAGAAACAACAGCTCTTAGAATGCTACAACAGAGGTTTCAAGTAGATTCCAACTTTTTTGTCTCTCCTCACTAACACAAGATCTGCTGTCCTAAGCAACCAGCAGCCTTCATTGTTCATCACTTTCTTGACCTTACAGGTGTCATGGTTTATAGAATACTTAAATTAACTACAATTAAGTGATTAGTCTATGATAGGAAGTATAGTTACTATGCTGTAATTACTACAGTACACCTGAATATGACTCTGTGTGACCAATTCCTGAGTCTTTCAGTTTGTTAATGCAGTTTTAACTTGCTTGCTTCCCACTATGCCTAGTGAAGAAAAAGGTTCAAAAGGTACACAGTTCGTATTTGAAGAAATTGTCCCTCTAGTGTGGGATCTTGTTTCCCAGATCAGATGTTCTGTTCCTCTGCTAGCATTGTTTTTCTGTTTTAAGAACCTCCTCCCACATAGATACATTCTTCCTCATTCAACATTTATAGATAATAATTCCATATGCTCTCATAATTTTACTTTGCTCAGCTACCAGCATATATACTTGGCTTGCAAAACAGGCACTTCTAAGTCCTTAGCTGGAATCCTGTTTACAACTTCAGTCTCTCATTTTCAAGACAAGTGGATTCCAAAAAGAGCCAGTGAAGAGAAGGCCACATATGAAGGGCTGATGATCCTAGTCATTTTTCGGTAATTGCTACATTTCAATTGGCCTGCATTCTCTATGAATTGGACAACAATGATGTTAATTTTCCTATCTCAATTAGAGAATGAGTACAAACATTTGCCATTTTCATTGCCATATCAAACCAGCTTCTTCCTGTCATCCTATGACTGACTAAAACACTCAAGTTTTTATCCTTCTCCTGTTGTTTTTAATGTATGACCATTCGGTGTGTAATATTTTTTTTTTCATGACTCCTATTTCAAGAACATTGTGTTTTTATTCTGTTTCTATTCCTTCCATTTTGAAGGGCATCCTTTTATTCCTGTAGGATATTCTGGTCAGCAATGAAGGGTACGATTCAGTACTGAAATCAGGCATGGAAACATTAAGACTGTAGTAAATTAATAACATAGAGCACTGAAGAATTACTGACGTTATATGGGATTTCTACATTTTGGGGTGTTGGTTTCTTTGAGTTATTGGGAAATACACTATGTCCTGTTTGGAATGTGCTTGCATTTTTGGGTTTTGTGTGTAAGAGATTGTATGGCAAAATGAGAAATACCTTAAACCCTGTCTCATTCAGATGTGGAATCCTATTAATATAATAATACATAATAGAATATGTTTTTCTATAAAAATTCATATTTGCAAGCTCCTTTTTTTAAGAAAATAATGTCAGGCCCTGATAGCATAAAACCAGGTATATTAAAAGGAAAACTCAGTAAAAATTTAAAAAGAAATTGTAAAGGGTACAAGGATCCAACACTTGGACTAGTAAAATGCAAATTAAATGTTTTATTAAGATAATCATCTCAGAGTATGCCAGTGAAAGGGTAAAACAGTAATGCTCTCTATGGACCCCTTTTAAACTAAGTACTGGTTCTTAGCTCTAACCCTGAGGTTTTTATCAAAAAAAAATCCATAAGATTAAAAAAAAAAGAAAAAAATGCTAAATTTGCAACCACTGCAAACGGTGAAAACAGCTAGATGTCAGATAAAAGTGTTCAGTAACAGCATCATAGTCTGTAAAATAGATTGTCCCGATATCAAGAACTATAGGAGGAATAAAAAAAATCTAGAAAAAAACCCCACCAGAGTGATGTTATCATACTGTTTCTTGAGAATAGCAAAATGTCAGTGATCTTTCTCATTCACTCTCAAAAGTAGGAGTGCCACTCTATTCCCTGTAAATGGGTGACACTAAGAGAAGCCACAAAACAGTTTTGTGCTGCTGAACAACTTCAGGAAATGAATGGACCAAAAAGCATTAAGAACATTTCAAGACTCAGAAGTAACCAGGTACTCAAAAGGCAAACTGGCAATAAAAAATAGTGGCAGCTGATTTCAAAACAAACAAACCAACCATAGAAAATACACTATCACAAGAGTACAGGGCACTAGAATTAAATAAATAATGATAATAAAAAATGGAGTAAGAAATAGAGTATAAAGGGCACTGGAATAAAAATTTGTCATTAGACCAGGGACAAGAGGCAAAGTGCTCTCACTTTGGAACCTCCAGGCTCACACCCTCCGGACAGGCTGGAAGGTTCCTTTTTTTTTTCTTTTTGTCAGGGCTATATGTGAGGCTGCACGGCCTGATCTAGAAAGGGACAACAGTTTGGCTGATGTTGTGGTCCTTGGCTTATGGAATAGGCCACCCAAAGAGTAGTTGGGAACCTGTTGTTCTATTTTAAATCTATGAAGCTAAGACTAAACATCCACACTCTGGTGACTCACACCTTTATTACACACCCTTCAAAATCACAAATGGGTTTTCTAACCTGAAGTGCAAACATGCAGCTACAGCTAATCAGCTTTTCAAAAAATCAATTGGAAAGTGTCAATCCTTTCAACATTGCCCAGGGCCTATCAACTCTTTTCCCTCTTGGGTTCCCCAACTGCTGCTGCTCTTCACTGTGATTAAACAGGGACAATGGCACGAGAGCTTTTGCCCTGCACTGCAGTATGTCAAACTAGAAAGGTCTCTTATTCTGTTGGCCCTTCTCTCTAGGGGCAACTTGTTATCAGATCTTAATGAATATTTAGCAAAGCTGCAAACTAGGTAAAGGTGTCTCCATGTTCTCCTGAGCTGAGTGCTGCTCATCTCTTTTGTGGTAATGCAGTTTTATTTGTTCCTCTTCCTATTATCTCTGAGCTTATTTATAGCAGGCATTTACACATTTTGCCTTTACAAAGACAAACAGGTCTTTAATTTCTAAGGCACAAGAGACTGTGGTGTCAAATGTGATCTCTATACATATGGGCCCTTGAATTTAATGTTCTTTTGTCAAACTTCTTGCTTTTCTTTGAATAACTGTATAACAGAAAGATAACCTATCTTCCTTTTAGACTCTAAGGTACTCAAAACAGTTCTTCCTCTGAAATCCTTGGTTGTTTTACTTACAGCAGTTGGGTTTCATTATGCCTTTCTCTGAAAGGTTAAAGAGCCCTCTCCAGCTAAACAGTAGTGATGGTAACAAAGGAGCATAGTACAGACTTCTGCAATTACCCTCACAAAAACATGGAGATCTGGTTGTTCTCTTAAGGAAGGCCAAGGCAGTTTTGTTTTGTTTTGTTTTGTTTTTAAAGTGTTATGCTTTTTGGTCCGCCTATTTCAACATTTGGCATTTCTTTGCCATGCTGACATCATTCCTTTTTGCAACTGTTTTTAAATTCTGTGGTAGCAATGGTACCTGGTAGACATGAGGAAAGGTTTTAGTCAAGGTATCAGCATTCACTTACTAAAATTCATAAAGGACTTAGCCACCTCCAGACTTGTCATAACCTAAACTCAGGTACAAAGAAAACTCTCTTACATGAATATCTGAGCAGCAGACTAGGAGAAATTAAGAGTTATTTTTTTACTTAGTGGGTACACTTCAGTGATCAGGAATGAAAATTCAAGCCTTTGAACCCTTGAAAGCCATAAAGAACTGTACAAGTCATTCTGTTTTAGAAGGCAGACTTTCTCATCACTGCAAATTTACCACCATGACTGAATAGTTAGTCATTGGATTCAACTGTGAGTCTTAAAGGCTAAATGGGAAAATTAGTTTGAGGCATCACTGATGATTTCCTCGGTATAAAAAAAAAATGGAAACAAGGAGTGAAGTGCTTTTAAGTGTGTCTCTGACAAAATGCAAGATATGCAAGGGAAAGATAGTCTTCTAGCCTCATATACAGGACTGGCAGGTTTTAATATTATCTCTGTCACAGTCTTCCTGTCTGATCTTAGACAGATCACTTTTTGATACTTATACATTCTCCCTGCAGTAAATCTGGGTTGTTAACAATGTCCAATTCTGTATGTAATGATTATAACATGATTTGAGAGCCTTGGGCGTAACTTGTTCTCTGTTAGTTTCTGGAAAGGCTGAAGATTGTTTAACTTGAGTAAAGATTAGCAATACTGTAGCTTTACCACAGCCTGCTGCATTCAGAGAGTGAGGGGGTGGCCTATTCCTAATCCAGATGCAATACTAGAAAATCTAATTGCTCTCAGGTGTTTGGTATTATCCACCAGCTGAAGGTTATTGTCACCACAGGTTAGCTAAGGGATGAGGTAAACAGAGGAGTTTCTGCACTCTAGGGCTCTATTAGCTCCTTACATTTTGAGGTATCTTAAGACTTTGTGGTGAAGTGAAAAGGGATATATGTGCTTTCATTTCTGCTGTTAAGGAAAATTAAGTGCCTAGCTTGTAATGGCTTTCAATGGAAAAACAATGAGTCCCTAAAGGAATGCATGCCTCCCTGGGAAATCTCTCCCTGAAACCCCTGTTTTTCAATGAGAATTGTGCATAGAATTCAAGACCACCAACATTCACTGTAGCTTCTTTCCATGTCAAAGCAAAGTAGTTCCAATATCCTGATATCCTTGTATCTCTAAAAATCAGGTATGTGCACAGGAAAAGGTATCTACAGCATTGTTAATGTACCTCCACTCTTTAAACTTACTAGCTAATATATAAACTATGTCACATTTTCATTTTTTTGCAAGAGAATACTCACTGAACCCAAAGGCCAAGATATATATCTCTTCTTTTAAAAATTACACAGAAAAAAAAATCATAAGATGTTTTTTGTGTACCCAGCTATTTCATGCCATGATGGGACTTCTGTCCTGTAGTGTGTTACTCAATCAAAAAATGAACTCATACAGCCTCTACTTTATATGTCCAGCTTTGATTGCCTTTTATTTTTGCAGGGAATTTACCCAGGGATAGTTGCTTACTCTTTGTCAGTGGTCAGAATTATCCATTTCATCCCTGAGAAAACGTTTTCTTTGGATTAATGAACTTTCAAAAATGTCTCAAAATTTTATGGTAAGGAAATTCAGCACCTTAATTAAGGTATATGAACAAGTACCTTTATAATTCAGTGAAAACTTCTATTCTCCTGTGGGGGTAGGGGTGAATATATCTTAAAGATGAACTAGGAAAAAAAACAAAACAAACAAAGCAAAAAAAACCCTTGGCCTAATATCCAGAAATGTTTGTACCGGGATATAGTTGAATAAAACATCAGGCTTCTTCAGCAAGTAACAGCTTCTGACTACTCCCTGATGGATGCGCTTGAAAGCAAATGCTCATCCTTTGCTTACTGACAAAGGTGACCCTTTGATATTCTGAGCACTTGATGCTGACAATCAAATCCTGAAATATGTGTATGAATTTTATATGCTATATAAAAGTGTGTGTGGCAGGGAGGAAAGCAGGGGGATGGAAAAGGGAGGATATAGACAAACACTAAAACAAGTGGGAACCCACATTCAGATTTGAATGAAGACTTAACAAGAAGGAAATTAATTCATATCCATAGGTTTAGTTGAGTTGTTAATCTATTTGCATGCCTGGATTATCTAGTTCTACAGTTCAGAAGATGGGGAAAGGAAAAATATCTCCATGCTGCCATATTCCCCAACTTTGTTTCTAAACAAAAGTTTTTGTTGTGAAAATGGATAGTTAAGGATTTGTGTGAAACAGCAGGTAATATCTAAAAGGCTGCACATTTAAATTGCAACAGAACCTTCCAGAGGAAGGTTGCTCAATTAGGAATATGTTTATAGAAAACCTTAGCCAAGGCTGCAATTGAGTAGATTCTTCTTTCAAACAAGTATTCCTCAAAGTGCATAAGTCAGGATGTGAAGTGATAGCAGGCCAGGAAGGCAAGGAGGTGGATTAGTGAAAGATCAGCTCAGGCAGATGGAGATTCACTTTGGAATAGGTGGCAAATCAGTCAAGAGCTTGTGGATAAGAGGACAGACCAACACAAGACATCACTGTAGGCATCTGTTACAGAGTGGCTGCTCAAAGAGATGAAGTAGGTGAAGCCTTCTTTAGACAGATGGAAGAAATCCTGTGATTGCAGGCTATAGTACTCATGGAGGACTTTAATCATTCTGACATTTGCTGGAAGGGCAATATATCTGTACGTGAGCAACTCAGGTTTCTGCAGAGTGTCATAAGACAATTTCTTGACTGAAGTGACTGAGGAGTTGACCAGAAGATGCATTGTGTTGGACTCCTTACTCATGAATTAAGAAGGGATGTGAAAGTGCTATTTGCCTACAAGTCCCAAAGATCCCTGACCCTAGCAGAAAATTCTGGTGGAATGAAGCATTATCCACAGCAGGCAAAACCCAATAAATTAGGAGCTTTTTAAGCAAATTGGACAAACTCCATTCTGTGGGACAACACTGGATGCATCAAGGGATGATGATGAAATGTTTTCTTTTTATAATGCCTGAAAAGTCATAGTGATTGGGGAAGGTTCTTAAATTTTGAAAATAGGGAAAGTCCTACCCATTCGAAAGAGGGGCAAGAAGAAGGATCTGAGAACTAGAGACTGGCCAGCTATACCTCAGTTCCAGAGAAAGTTATAAAGCAAATGTGCATGGAGGCTAAATCCAAGTACACAAAGGAAAAGAAGATGACTTGGAACATGGATTTAGTAGTGGAAAATCACATTTAACTAATCTGACTGCCTTCTGTGATGGCATGGGTGGCACTGTGGACAAGCAGGGAGCAGTGGATATTGCATGACTTTAGCAAGGTCTTTGACACAGTCCTAATAGAAAAACCAGTGAGATATGGACTGGAAAAATGCCTGATAAGGTGGGTGGAAAATTTGCTGGATAGTCAAGCTCAAATGGTTGTGATCTGTGGTATGAGGTCCAACTGGTGGCTGATTATTAATGATGTTCCTCAGGGGTTGACACTGGGGGACAGTAAATGTCTTTATTAATGACTCAAATGATGGAATGCATCCTCAGCAGTTTTGCAAATAATATAAAAAGGGAAATTAGTTGAGTGAAGTGCTCTCAATATTGAGAAGGAAGACCTGCTATCTGCAGGGACCTCAACAGCCTGGAGAAATGGACGAAAGGAAACCTCGTGAAGTTCAGAACAGACAAATATTAAGTCCTGCATCTATGCTGGAATAATCCCTTGCAGCAGAACAAGCTGGATAGAGAATGGTTTTGCAGTGAAGTATCTGGGCATTCCAGCAGACAAGAAATTGAACATGAATCATCAGTTTGTCCTTGAAGAAAGTCAACTGGTTTGTTTTAGCAAATGCATAGCCTGTTGCTTGAGGGCATCGATCATTGTCTTCCACTCACAGTAAGTGGGGGCTGGGGGGCTGGAGCATATGATGTATGAGAGGAGAGTTTTATTTAGAATTAAGAAGAGAAAGCTTTTTTTTTTTTTTTGCTGTTTACCATTACCTAAGGGGAGGCTGTAGAGAAGATAGAGCCAGAGAAGAGAGTGATAGGATGAGAGGCAATAGAGACAAGTTGCAATGGGGAAAATTCTGATTAGATATTAGGAGGGGGGAAAAAAAAAAAAAAAGAAAGAAAGAAGAGATGGTTAAGCACTGAGAGAAGTGCCTGGAAAAGTTGTGGAATCTCCATCCTTGGAAATGCACAAAACTTGACCAGACACTGCCCTGAACCACCTGCTGTAATTGGATCTGCTTTGAGGATCTGGTTTCTTCCAGCTTCTGCGATTCTATCTGGCAGGAGTGATATTCAGTCCCAGGCTGCAGTTAATAGTTTAAGGTCCAACATTGCCTTTGTAGGAATGCATATTCATTTTGACTGGAGAGCTTGGAATTCTTTTGGTGAAAATACTTGTGTCTACGCTCTCCCAATTATATCATATCTAGTATTCATGAAAGAAAAGAATTCTCTGTGAAGCACATATAATTGGTGTGATCCTACCAGTCTAAAAAATCTAAAAGGAAGTATTCATAAAATATTTTTTGCAGGTAAAATAATAGATATTTACATGAGGTGGGTTTATCAGATAAATGGTGTAGAGATCCTGACAGTTTTCATTACTTGGATGTAGCATGAGGCTCAAACACCAGTTTGCAATTACCATGAATATATATGCAAAAATTTTCATCCACAGGGCACTAACTCTTTGCCTGCAACCCCCTTAGTAGTTGTTATTCCCTATATGTATAGGACATTCTGTAAGGAATTTTAGCAGTTGTAAGCAGCATTGACTCTGCTTTAAGCAACTAACCTTTTCTGTGTAAAACCACAGAAAGATAATGAAATGGAAAGAAACTATGAATGCTCTGACACCTCTATTTGCACACCCTTTAAATCCCCACATGATCAGCTTGATTGCAAGGGCAGCTAGGGAGGAGGAAGAATGTCACAAAACCAAAGGTACAGTTATACTGTTTGGTTCTGTCTTTTAGGGAGAACGTAACTTTCCATTAATGACAATGTGATGCAAAACACAGAAGTTGTACAAATGACTTGACTTAGCTTGAGGTTGTCTTCCAACATGAAGATATAGTATGGGCAAAGCTGACAAACATGCTAAAGATGACTGAATGATCATTATGTGAGCCTGTGTGGGACAGTAAATCCTTCTTTGTTCCAAGAGATATCTAATGGTGAAATATCGCTTGATGTTTCACAAAAAGTAAGACACAGTGCCAGACAGACGGTATTCCTATCCAGACAGGCCATTCCAGCTGAGCAATTCCAGAGCCTCGCTCTCTACAACACAGTATATGCAAGTTGGGGATAGAAGGACTGAAGTTGTCTTTGGATTATATGACTCCAAACCCAACAACTCTGAAAATAAAACAGTGGGAATGATAGTTCTAGCATAAATGTTTGCTGTTGCTCATCTGTTTCCCCCTTTCTTCTTTAATATATGTTTTTAACTTTCAGCTCACTCAGTGTTTTATTTCTTAACAACTTTTGTTGTTCTGGGTTTTATTGTGAAATTAGAAGAAAGGAGAGAAAGGATTGACATTTTTCCTTTTTCTTTTCTTTTCAGAGGGTGATTCTTCGCTTTCCTTCATCTGCCACCTCAGACTTTCATGATAACTACAAGCTTCACTGAATCCTGGAGTACTTGCAAGTGCACGCTGAGGTTTGTTTCACCCCATTAATGGTGAAAGCAAGCCACAGTCTGCATTAGCGCATACGGATCAACAGTAGCTATTCACATCACAACACATTTTCAGTCTGTGTTTTGAAATGCTACACTGACTGGCCACAGCTCTCAATCTGCTGCTGCCCCACTGTGAACCGATGTTCACCAGTAAGGGAAATGGCAGCAAAAGAAAAGGGAAACACAGACAATAGAAGTTTCATTTAATAAAGAGATTCCTCTAAGCTTTATGGTTTAATATTTTTGTTGAGCCAACTGTAAACAACAAATGGTGGAATAACAATGGTTCTTTGTCTTGAGCCTGAAAACGGGATTTTTGTCTTGCCGTTGCTAGCCTGCAAATTCTGTATTTGTGACATTGCAGCTTTATAGTGAGGACTTTACTGAGCTATACAAACAAATAAGAAAATGGTAATCAGAGCTCCAAAGACCAGTGATCTAAGTACCACAAAATAAAACATTAACTTCACCTGCAGTCTCCCCTTGGGGAGGAAGATTAATGCGTTTGTCTATTTTCCTATAGCCAGAAGTCTAAGGACACACAATTTAAGAAGACATGCAGATTCTAACAAGGGTAGGAAAGGACGATCCGTGAAAAGATGTGGCCCAAAATGTAAGCAGTGGTCTGAGCAGGTCATTAATATATGGAAAACAAAATTGTTCAAATCAGGGCACAAAACCAAAAGAAATTAAGAGAAATATTGGCTCAAGGGTCCCAGGATTTGCTTGCTTCTCTAGGTAGAATGGGAAGAAGGGAAGGAGGTTATGTACAGCTACGCTGTAAGTACCATCATGTGCCATAATGTAGGAAATGTGCTATGTTTGAAACAGATGGTTGTAAGACTCTTATATTGTGTAATTTATTTGGGTACAAGGATGATGCCAAGTAGATTCACAATTATGATGATCGTAAGCATTAACCATGCTATATTTCCTGCCTTTTCATTTTCTGGATAACATTCTTGCCCATCCCACCCATTTCTCATTATCTCCTTTCTTAGCCCCGATATGATGGTTTGAAATCTGCAAGCTGTTTCTGGATTGTCATCCTGGGCCTCTAACCTCTCAACTGTCCCTCATTTCAGACTTATCTCTATTCCACAGAGACCGACAGTACAGAGAACTTCTATCAGCACCAGTAAATCTTTCAAAGAGGAATATAAGACAAGTGTGTGTATGTGTGTGCAATTCAATATAGGAATGAAGGGCAGTTGGGAAAGTCAAGTGGTGGAACATAAAATATGAATGATGGATGAGGAATAAAGGAAGTGCAGATGTGCCAAGGCATTTGTTCTACCTTTTAAGAGAAAGACAAGTATTCAGCCTATTGAAGCAGGAGGCAGGGGAGCTAATCATTTAAATAAGAGGGAAGGGGGCTGAGAAATCTGGTTTATTTATTTTTTAAAAAAATCTCAGTTTAGAAATTTCTGATTGTTAGCTGTGCATAAGGTCATTTAACCTTCCTGTACAGTTAAACATATTGTGATTAGCTTATATTGGTGCATGTAAAGAACCCTGTGACTTTCTTGTCAGGAGCAAGGGCAGGAGTCCCATAAATGGCTCAAAAAAAGGCCTGTGCTCTGCTAAGAGAGAAGTTCCTCTGCAGAGAGTGGTGCAGACAACCGTTAGTGCTCCCCAAGGACTACAGCACCCTCACCCAGATGGCGTGTTGGAGGGACCCTAAATCTAGAAAGGTGAAAAACTTTAGTTCTTTAGTTCTCCTCCGTCTGCAGGGTAAAGTGTGTGGAGGTCCTCTGAGAGGTACAGCGTAAAGTCAAATTTCATGTGCGCATTTAGCTGTGAAAGAAAACTGCTGACTACTTGCCAGGGACCAGAGCCTTATCTACACTGTGGGCAGTGCTGCAATCCACAGGGCACCTCAGATTGACTGATGCAACCCAGGGGTGACTGATAGCTGTCTTCAGTTTTGCTGTGAGCCACTTCAAGCCCAAGAATTGTTCCACACTGAGAGGTCATTCAGAGACTCAAAGCTTGGCACTTGAGCTGCCAGTTCTCTTGGAAGTGCAGAATCTAGACCTGGAGAAAGGATATACTAATCACTACTAATAAACTGAAACTCTTTTGAGTGGACTCCCTGAAAAAGAAAGCATCACAAGCGTAACTTTTAATTTCAGGCCTTGTAAAGAAAACAAATAGTCACTGTTAGGAACAGGAAACTGAAGGCATCAGGTCTATATCATAGTGTGAGTTACAAGGTAAAAAAAAATACTGATCAAGTGTTTCCCAATAGAACTGCATAAAGGTTGTTTAAAGTGCAAATGGGAAAAGTCATTTTAGTATGCCTTTTCACATCTTGTTTTTTGGGGGAAGAAAAGTTTTGATGATAAGTACAGAAGTACTAAAGATCTGAAAGTGAATGTTTATTCAGCTAGTTATCACATCATCCAATTAAGATATGATACTTTTTAACCATTGGAGTAATGTGTCCCATTACTGCCTCAAATGCTAAAAATGCATGGACTGTATTACACGACAGTAATTTTCCTTGTTTAAATAGCCCCTATCTAGATATTTTTGCCTCAGTGTATGGCTTAGTCCCACTATTTGCAATGGTTTGGAGTGATTTTACCTTTTGTTTGATTTGTTTCTGATGAAATACACTGCAAGGGATGGTTCTGCTTGCCTTCAGAACAGTCGTAGCCAGAAGTAAAATCAGGCAAAACATGAAACTCTATTATGATATCTTTTAATTCATCCCCTCCTCCTCCAAAGCAGAATCAACGGTATCTTAAACCATTCCTGACAGAGGGTAAGTTATCTTTCTTAGTGGTTCTTTGAACACCAAACGGAAGGATTCTGGTTTTGGCTAGAGTAATGCAGCATACTTTCTACTTTGCCAAGCCACATAGCAACAGGACTTTAACTTTATCTTCCTAGAAAAATGTGGTTGTCAGCAGAGGATGATTGTTTATGAAGGGTTGTACAGGTAGTAACACCAGATAGCTTCCAGGCGAGCACACTGCTTGAACTATATAAACATCAATAAGACACAGCAAAAATGAAAAGTGTGTCTGGAAGTGTCCTTTCAGTGCCAGACAGACAGAGTGTGACAAAACTGTTCCCCAATTGTGCCTGTTTTTATCAGGAAAGCAAGTTGCTCCTTTCCACTGAAGGCTGCCAGAAGCTGTTTCTGGGTTAATGAGTAAGATTTAAGACTTGTTCACATCTTTCTTTAGTCTAAAAGAAAGGGGTATCCTACCCCTTTATGTAACAGTGATTTGTAGGTTTGTGCTCTGACAAGACCACTCAGTGATGGATGCCAGCAAACAGATTTTATGTAGCCAGTGGGACAGCTGTGCAAAGACATCAAGTAACATACAAATGGTAACTATACCTTTGAGTACAGTATTGGAACAGGGCAGATTTTTTTTCACTCTTTTGCCCAGGAATATCTGAAGACCTCTAGGGAAAGCAGCATATATTTCTGTATACAGCTATGCTACCACTTCATCGTTTTACCTGTGATTTAGAGACACATTCACACCAGCCCTTTAAAATTGCACTAAGCAGCCACAGGTACAACTAGATCACTTTTAAAACCCAACTCAAATGTTGCAGATTTTGGCTAGGTAGTAGTCCTGGACACTTCTCTACTTTGATGTTCATGTAATCCTTTTATTTTATTTTGGGATTGAGTCCCTGCCAAGTGCCATAATTTCTGAACCAGAAGAAAAGATATCTTCAGGTTAAAATGTCACTGTGCCCATCAATCACACTTCAGTGAATAGCTCTAGTTCACAAGTTACTCAGCAGTGCAATGAATAATTCCAGTCTAGAACTTTTCTGCAAGTTCCTTTTCTTATTATGTCTGAGACTAACCAAGCCTGGAGGTGTGAATTTCTAGTCTTTTTAAAAGGTTTTATTTCATGAATACACAGGAACAAAATTCAGAAATGCAAGAACTGCAGAGTAAGATGGTGGATCTGGTGTCTGAGCCACAGCACACAACCCGCTTGTATCGATAAGGCTGAGAGCTTCTTGTTGGCAGCCACATGTTCTTGTCCAGTGTGATACAACATCATATCTGGGCTGACAGTAAAGTGTGTAACATACAAAACTGGGGAGCACTTTTTAATAGCTGACAGTACCCAGAGGTTCCAAAAAAGGGCTACTTTGTTTTGCATGTAGTTGGACAATCATCTCCTAAAGGATGGAAAGCATTTGGGTTCACTGGATATAGCGTAAACGGGGTATGGAGCACAGTAGTGCTCCGATCCATGGCTCGGGTAGCTCTGCCCTGAGCTCTACCTTCAGAGAGATTACTTTTCATTTTTATTACCTCAAACCTGAGTGCATTCCCCTTCACTTTTCTTCCCCTTCTCTCTAAAGCTATTATGATCTAAATGTGGGGTTTGTAGTAGAAATTGTTACAGGGTTTTACAATTGTAATTTGGGCAGTTTATAGAAATAATGTTGTTTCTTAGAATCTTTCATTATATCTTCTTATATCTCAAATTTTGACATAGATGTTTAAATTAAACAGATGTTAACAAATAAAAAAGACAAAAGTAAAACCAGCCTGAGTAACATACTTTTTTTTTCTTGTAGCTTATGTGGAATAACTTTTTTTTTATAATTATGATTTTAATGGCCACCAGTTTTAATTGCTAAACACAAAACCTCAGAAGATCCAGGTTTGACTGCTTATACAGCAAGGCATAAGCACAATTCCCCTTGACATACATATTGTTCTAAATTATTCTCCTGTTCATATTTATTTATGATATAAGATAATAAAAAGATTATAACCAAATATTCTTACCAATTTAAGTTCATGCTTAAGGTTAACATTTAGTCCTCTGAGAAAAAAATATGCTTCATAAACATGTTCATTATCCTCATTTGCTCACACCAATCAAGTTTAATTGCTCAGTTAAATTGCCTGGTTACCTCAATTTGGAGACATTCAGCTGTTTCTACCATTTATCCTCACACCAATACTCAACTTTCTCTAATCATAAATGGCTTCTCTTCCATGCCTCTTGGCTAATTGTTCAATTACAAGGGTGTGAGCAGTTCTGGCATTTGAAAGGCATGTGAAAGGCCAATTGTGAACAGCCCAGGGACACAGAATCAATGACATTTATACTTTACGTGACATTTCTATGCTTTGTAAGTGTATTAAAGTACCAATAAACAGAAGAACAACTTTTGAAAATAACATCCACACATCCACATTTTTTTTCTCTTTCAATGACTCCAGTTCAAACTTTCTTTGTTTTCTGGCCCAACTAGACCATTTTTGAACTGTTTCTCAGGAAATTTTTCCTGCAGGAATATTCACTCCCCCATCAGTCCCCCTGAAGCCAATAGCTTCTACTCAAATTCTGCAGTGGAGAGAATGGGGGACTTAAGACTGAGCAGGTATAATGTCAAAATTCACAGTGAAAATGACAAGCTGTAGGACTCACCTCAGCACCACATGATTTATATTTGGAGAGAGAGATTCCCATTACCCTGGCCTCCCCTGAGTAGAGTGTGAAGCAGGAGAGTGTGTGAAGAACTGCTCTGTCTTTTGTTTTCACTTTTTTTTTTTCCAGGACTCCAAATTTCTTACCTTGTTGGTTTGTGTTTTCTTTTTTTTTTTTTCTTTTTCTTTTTCCCTTCACTGTCTCATCTTCTGTTTTTATTTGTGGTCTCTTTAGGTAACCTTTTCCTCTCGACTCCTATCCTCTACCCTTATTTGATGTCTCTTTCCCCTCCTCTATCTTGATTTCTCTTTGTAAAGTTTCCTTTGCATTCACCTCTGTCTTTCTAGTTCTTCCCTCTTACTCTCTTCTGGCTTTTTTTTCTTACCCTCTTATTTTCCCTCTCTACTTCTCCTCTCAGAGGACTCTCTGCCTTTGGCTTTTTCCTGTAGATTGGGCTCCATGATACCCTTCATGAATGCTGATTATCCTGGTCAGAGCTCTATGAGTATTACACCAGCCGAGTCGCTCTTCATTTGAATCATGCCTTGCAGCCATTTAGCAGGAAAGGAGTGTTGCATCCAGCTTTGACTGACAGCTGATTGGCAGGCAAGAAAAGCAGCCACCATCTCTCATGGGAGTGCTCAGAAGCTTGCAGAGGGAGATAAAACGTCAAACCGCTGTGATCTGTAGCCTTTGCTAAGAGGCTTGAGAGATCAAACTAGATCAGACACGGTCCCATTTTAGTTTGGAAAAATAAGCTGTATTGTTTCTACTTTGAATGTCATCATCGATAGCATAATTTCTGCATTCTGCAAAAGAGGCTCCTACAGACTATGGCATCTTTGGACAGTGTAGACTCTCTCTAGACTTACCACATGTACAATAGCTCTACAATTCACAGAAAGGTTGTTACCTATGTGGGTGTATGCTGCTCAGGGAGGTGGACATTCTCCGACCTAAGCTGTGATTTTTATTTTTTTTTACAGCCCCTTTTCTAACCGTCAGCATGTTTTGAATTTAGAAATTTTCAGCTGCCTGTTGCTTCTTAGTATATAAGCAGAGCGTGCTTCAAGTCTTTGTAATAGTATGGCTTGTGGTATTATGATAATGCCACAGAGTCCTAAGTGGCACCACAGAACCTCATCAGAAAATGGCTGCAGCATCGTTGTGTGCAGTGGGGAATAAAAAGGGAAATGGTTGCCTTTTGCTGGATAGAGAGAATCCTCACCGAAGTATGGGTACTGTGAATCCTAAACATTTTGGGCCAAAAACTCTTCTGGTTTACATAGTTTGACTGCAGTAAAATTAACAGTCATGAGGGAAAATGCAGATTATATTTTAAAGCTAAAAATCTCGCCTAGACAATGCTATAATTAAGCTGCAATATTTCCAGACAAAATCTAAAAAAAAAATATTTAACATAATTGTGCACGATTGGCCATGGGACTTGCTGGTTAAATGAGGAACTTCCTGTTGTTGATCACAATTTGAAGCTGAAGTGTATTAAACTTTCCACTGAATTATTCCTCAGCGGAAGCTGGGCAGACAACAAGGTGAACTGAAAGTTGTAGCAGGCACTATTCTTACCTATTTGCTATTGCTGGCTTTCTAACATTTCTAAAATCAAAACACAGATGCGTAGGAAAGAATCTTACCTTGCCAACATATTGGTAGTCAGTTCCTGTGTATTCCTCCAATAAAAAGAACTGATTCCACATCCAGCTCCTTTTGGAACGATGGAGGTCTCGCCTGCTGTTTCCAGACAATACCAAAACCTTTTCCGTTTCTGGAAAGCCACTAGTCCTTTTGGATAACGGAGTTAAGAAACTTTGGTGGGGCTGACCAGCCCAAAACAGCAACCAGAAGCAATGATAAGTTCTCATCACGGCAACACAAGAAGGTCTAAATAATGACTTTTTTTCTTGTCCTCACACTAACCTACTTTACTGCACTGAATCCAGTCTCATGCCGTCTTCCTTTTTTAAATAGTCTTTGCAGTCTCAAAGGATCTCTGAAAAGAAAAATAACAACTTTTTAAGCATTTTCAAAGACACTTAGCATTTGTCACTACAGCAAATAAGTCCAAAGAGTAGAAGAGTCTTAGTGATTGTTGAAAAGCTGGGATGTTTCTGGTTCAAAATGTTGCAAGTGGCCCTTCAAATAAGCTGAGTATACTGAGTGCGTGTGTATATATATATATATATATATATATTTACACTACTATACTGAGTAGGAGGAAACAGTCCTGATCTTTGTGTTTGTGTTTTGGGTTTTTTTTTTTCCTTTAACTCCATTTACTTCCATTCATTGACCAAGGCAAACCAGGCTTTTCTGTTTTTACTGACTGGACTTTGGGATGTAACTGATTAGTTTTTGACTGGGGATCTTGATGAGGTTACCTTATTACATCGAAGAAGGGCTAGCAAGAGTGCACACTGTCTTCCCAGGAGGTATTCTGTTGCTATAGTTATGGACTGAAGAGCCTGGACTTATATAACTCCAAGATTTTTCCCTCACATTTAAGGAGTTTTGCCTTTGACTTCATTTGGGAAGGGTCAGGTAAACAGGTTAGTGAAATAAATGTGCATATTTGCCAGTATCTCCCACATACTAGACCTGTTTGCTACTGCGTAGGAAGTTAAGTGGACATTTTGATTTCCTGAGTTACTTAAGTGCCAGAGTTTTGTACTGAGTTTTGGATCTTTAAAAACATAGTTATATACATAAATACTTTGATTATTTATTAACTTCTAAAAATAAAAAAATTCAGCTAGTTCATCTCCACCTGTAGGGTTGTACTAGATACTCCTTCCTACTATTATTAATACTAAATATCTGTGTACCTTCAGAATAAATGATGAAAATGATTCCTATCTCTGAAGACTGGATGATTCTCATGACAAAAAAAGCGCCATACATATAGTACCATAGGGTAGTGTGGACAGTTCTGTTTTTAAAGGAGTTGAAAGCTTCTATCAGGAGGAAGAAATGATATCATGTGTAACAAATCATGCAAAATGCCTAATAAACAGCCTTGGAACATTTTCTAATCTGAAGAAATAAGAATTAGTTGACAGAAACATTCCACAACATGTGTTTTTCATAAACACTTTGTCAAATTTTTAGTCCAAACAGATCCATTCTCTTAGAGAAGGATCATTTGATTAATTTTCATTTGGTTTCACAAATGGAAAAGTAACTGTTTTTCAATATCCTGAACAAAAAACTGTAAATCATTCTGAACCAGCTCAAAATTCAAGAGCTGTTCTCAATATTTATAAATAAAGAATGTGAATGACAGTCTGACTATACCAAGCTGAAAAGCAAATTTTTTGTTTGTTTTATTTTGTAAGCATTTCACACAATCCTACTTGAATCATATTCTATACTAAGGGCAATTTTTTCCCTATATTATATGTATTTGTTATTTTAAAGGTGTAAATCAGGCAGAATTTAGCCTTTGAGCTACATTGATGGAGTTAAAGCATTTACAATGCCTCAGGTTAGCCACTCTTCTGCTTGTCATTGCTCTTAGTAATAATTTTTTTAAAATAACCTCAAGTCGCTTACAGTTCTTCATAGGAAATCATTTTCTATAAAGAAATACCACTTAGCTTTTAGTTGGATACTAGGTAATGGAACAGGGCTGTTGAAGCATTGTTTTACTTCTTAATAAGATAAAATACTGTAAAAAGATAACATCCGGGTGAGAAGGAGTCAGTTTTTTAGCATTTAGAGGAAGAATGGAAATGGCACAATTAATTCTGAAGCACTGTAGTTTCCTTGGGAAAAGAGGGAAGGTTTCTTGTTAGCTCTCGTTAATGCCAGTGAACTTTCTGTAGGTAAAAATAACTCTGTCCTGCAGAGTGTCCATGTAGGGTTCTGAGTCCAGTGAGATAGACCCAGGCACACGAGGCATACACATACTCCCATACGTGTAAGCAGGCACGCACACACACCCCCCCACAGGTGTAACAGCCACAACAGACCTGCTGCCTACCACAAGATTACCTTCATAGAGGAGGAACAGAACAAGGCAGCATGACTAAGCTGTGGGGTGTCTTCTGCGATTGCCTCCAGAGCAGTTCATGGGATGCTGGCAATCAAACGTGCAGGTCACTAGAGGGGTACATGGGCAGATTCAGGCACCAGGCTAGGTGGTTTTAACTCTCTTCCAGTATTTATAGTCTCTCTTATTCTCCTCCTGTACCCTTCTAACCTGTGTAAGGTCTCGTCTTTTACTGCTCTGCCAATATCCACTCCTCTAACCCCCAGCTCTGAGCGGAGTCTGTTCCGGCGGGCATCTTCCCTGACGTGATATGAAAGAGGAGATTATGCCTCTCGCAATATTTTTGACTTCCACTTCCTTGCCAGGTTGCTTCGCAGGGAACCTGGGGCCTGCCCAGGTGAGTAATTAGCGCCCCGGGGCAGCGGCAGCCATGGCAGGCTGCCACCGAGCAGCAGGGCCCCTCGTCATCTCTGCGTGGAGGGCAGATGCGAAAAGACGGATGAGATGGTCCTTCTGGCTGTGCCCACGTGGCTTGCCGTGTCGGGGAGGCAGGGTGTGAGGTAGGGAGCCCGGCACACGAGTGAAGCTATTATTTTGCTATTAGTGATGTCTGCGTGGATTGCTGAGGCGTGAGGGAGGGAAAATGATCACTTGACAGGCTCCCCCAGCGCTCGCCTCGTTACCCCTACGGCCAAATCCCACAGTGGGGCTCCACACCTCTGCTCCCGCCTGGAATGTTTCCTGAGCCGGGCTGCCTGGAGCAGCATTACCTGGACAGGACTTGTGCCAGCCTTTTAAAGGATCAGTCCTTCAAATGCCAATTGCCAGGAAGCAATTTTTCTTGCGGGGGAATTTTCTGCATGTGAAGTCAGCTGTACTTCACAGCTCTGATGTCACGGGAGAGGTTTTATAGTGGCTCGTGCTGAAATACAGCTCAGGAGAATGATATCATAGCTGTGAAATGCAGCCTTTTCTCTGCAGAGACGTGTCCAAAATGCTGAAGTAAGGGCATGATCCTGTAATGTCCTTCTTGACTGGGTAGCCTTCACGAAGCAGCGGAGCAGCTAAGCCCCAGCAGCTTTCCTGCGAGTCCCAAGAGAGGAGACACACCTTCATGGACCTCAGCTAAAGCGTGCAACTGGCGTAAGGACCAGCTGAAGACCAGGGGGTCTTTGCCCTGTAGGTGCTGATAACTGTTTTACGGGTCGCAGTAATAAATCCAGTTGAGTGAATAAAAAGGACAGGAGCGCTATACTCTGAGCTGAGCCTTTAGTAAAGACTGAGCTCTTGTGGCTCTTAAATGCCATTTTGTGCTCCAGTCTCAGTGTATCATGCTTCAGAGAGGTCTCTGCAATGTAAAGTTCTTCTCATGCAATCTCCTCTCTTTATTTTGAAAACAAGTCATTCACCAGGGATATTTTATTTTCTTTAAATAGAGATATGCAAATATAACTGACGGGACCTTGGGATAGGAGCTAACATTTCTTTGTTTTCTTCACATCATAAAAAGACAGGCAATAAGACAAAAGAGGAGAGTTAAACATGGCATTTCTCTCAACCATCAGCCGGTCAGGTGGTTGGGGAACTCGCTGTGTTAATCAACTGTCAAGAATGAAAAACGATTTTACTGTACAGCAGCCTCAGACAACTGGCTTAGCTCTGTCAGCTCAAATATATAGCAAATGTGGGCTTTTTATGGGAGAAGAAGGAATCTGCATACCCAAGCTTAAAAAAAATCCCAATCTAACTTTAGATATGATGATTGTTAACATAAAAGCAATGTCACTTGCAGTCACAGAACTGTCTTCCGTGTGACAAGTCACAGATTTAAAGTTTATGTTCACACCTCTTTGAAGGATCAAAACCTCAGACAATTGCTTAATCACTATAAATATCAACTTGAAAATTATTTCTCCTAGGTGATGATAGTCATAGTCAATCGTCCTAGTCACCCTTTCTCCCAGTATCTTGTTAATGTAGGTAATGTCTTAATGCCATCAATGTGAGAATTTGTGCAAATTTACACCTCTCCAGAGAAATACTTAATTATTTCAACCATAAATCAAAGAGGAAATATGTCCATAGGAGTCACTCCTATGAATCATGAAGCTCTGCCCCTGGCAATGCCTTCCTGGTATAGTGTCAGGCATCAGGTGCAGGTTCTTGAGATGAGGAACCTCAAAGAGGTTCCACCTCTGCTCCCACTCAGCACTATGGGTTGTGGTGCTCTTCCCAGTTGGTGGTCAAATAAACCAGACTAGCAAAGAGCCTTCCTATGAGTCAGATCAGCAAGGAGAGGGAAAACATTTTGACTTCATTCCTTTCTGTTCAGCCCCATAGCACTCCCCCCTCAATAGACTCTGAAAGGAATATGCTTTATAAAGTGTCCTAGACTTCGGACTTGAGCATAATTTCTTTTCAGATCCCATGCATTCAATTACATTCCTGTATGTATTTATACATCTTGGCTGTTATGAGCTGCTGATTATTATTTTAAATAGCCTCTAAATATGCCAACAACCATCAGTGTCTCCAAAGTTTCTGACACAGCCTTTATTCAAGCAGAAGTGTCAGTATAATAGATCTTTTATTCCCTAGTCAGGTACGGTTTCATTGTTTGAGGGCTGGGTACAAAGCTTCACACATTAGGATTAAGGTCCATTAGTACACGGGAATGAACATTAATTGTATTTTCAAGAATTGATAATGTACTGTTATTCTCACACTGGGAATGAATGAAGAGGTGAAAGTTAATAATGATGTGGCATAGTAATTTAGGAAACCAAGCATGGGAAATGATACTGATATACCTTGGGTGAGTGTTATATGGATCTGAAAATTCAGCTAATGGGAATAGTTAGTTTTAGGGTTTGGTTTGGGGTTTTTTATGTTTCTGTTTGTTTGTTTGTTTATTTGTTTTTGGGTTTTTTGCTTAGGTGACACAAAAAACTGCATCCATCCTCATGGCAATTGCCTAGGATCTTGGAGAAAAATGCACAAATGCAGAGAATAGACCCTGTTCTTTCATTCTAGCAGATTACACTGTGAACGCACCAGGATATATAGCTTTACTGCCCCAAAATCAGGTCTGATTTATGATAGGTGGTGGAAAGAATCAGACTAGTCCCTGGCTTTATCAACTGCTGTATTATATGAAGTGTCTACCACTGCCTTTGGAAAAGAAGGAGGGTTCTGCCCTGTAAGCTTTAATTTATATTTAATTTTGTAGAAGATGTGGGGGTGCACCAGAAATATTTCTTCTAGAAGCTTACCCAGCCAGAACGAATTGAGTTTGTCAGGCAAACTGACCCTGCTTAAATCCCAAACAATTCTACAGAGCAAACTGCCAGCCACAGTAACTGGACTGACTGCAGGCTTCAGCTTCACAATTTCCCTGTGCAGGAGAATCAGTTGCTTGCCCCCTGGCAAGACCATGCGGTGAGAGATACTCTTCATACTCACATGGTCCAGCTGGAAGGACCTACCCCAGGCTCAAACATCAGGTGCAAGTGTTTAACCCATCAAGCCTGAGAGAGAGGAAGTCATTAACACTTCATTGTCAAAGCTTGAGGAATAAAAAGTGGGGAATCATTAATAGGGGAGTAGGGTGATAGCCAAATAGTGAGTCCTGTGTTTGCTGTATAAGGTGCTACAGTCTCTGGTATGGAATGAGGCATGACAGGTAAGGATCTGGTGATTATTTTCTTGCATTTTACCTTGTTGCAAAACCATGCCAAAGAAGCAATGTTGAAGTCTGTAAGAGAACTTGAATGACCCAGAGAAGCCAGGGCCCTAGGCTGCTGAGGCTGTCCTCACAAATGAGAAATATGTGGTTCTGCTACCCGGCAGGCAAGACTGCAAGGAAAGGATTAAGGCTGTAAGGAAAATCTGCACAAAAATTACTTTCTTATCATGGGGGGGAAAGGTTAAAATAGCAATAGCTACACAAAGAAAAGAAAGTGTTCCAGTTAACCTCAAAAAAATAGAGGCTTCCAAATTTTTCATATTCACTCTTCTTCAGTGTCGCATTCATATATTTTAATATATCATATTGATACATTTTCATATATAGCAAAGAATTCCTTATTAGATATTTTCAGTAATTGCTGAGTTTCATGTGCTCAGAAGCTGTAATATTGCACACTTGTCTATAATTGACTTGGACTTAAAAAGCGGTTGTTGAGTTTGAGCTTTCTTTACAATTATGTCTTTCTTATGACCAGTCATATCTGAAAGTCTCCATTTAATAGTTTCCTTGAGTGTGAATTAGCTTTTATATCTCTGAAATCCAAATGCCCTTTTCATTTGTTGTCCATGAGGCATTCATTTGTAAATATCAATCATAAACAGAAAAAAAGAGTCAAATTTTCAGTGTAAAGATAGCTGATGAAATTTTACTTGTCTGATGTTCCTTTTTTTGATGTCTTTGTTATATAAACCCATATGCTCTAGCGACAGCTCCTGTAAATACACCTCTGAAATAAAAAAAAAAAAAAAACAAAACAACAAAAAAAACCAACAAACCCCGAAACAACAGAACAGAGCTAAGAGAGAATTCAAACTCAAAGATTTCTGGTTTTAAACTAGGGGTACTTTCTGCAGACATCAAGTACACAATGTAATTGCAGCCAGCAGTGGTTGATTATAGTGTCTTTCAAAGTCACTTTATTCGGTCCTCTCAGCAGGAAAAAAAACTCCAGAGCTATAAAAATAACTAAATGCCACAGAAATGTTAAGATAACTACTACCTCTATCCTGCATTGGGATCTATTAACTTGGCCCTTTTGACCAACGCAGCTGCTTTAACCTTAGTGGACCTGAATGTACACGAACACCAGTCTTCACAAAAGCACACACTGACAAAAGAGGGAAAATGAGAAGTATGCCTTCTTCTTTAGTTTGTGAATGGTGGTGGCAAAAGATGACTGTATGACTTTGTTCAGTAGCTAGTGAGTGAATTGATTATATTGTTTGTCTGTTCTCAGATATTTTTATTTTCTTCACCTGCTATTTGAAAAGAGCCTTAGTGTCAACTTGTTTCAGACATGCCCACTCTAAATCTCTGTATTTAGCCACACTGGGAGCGTATCTTTGATCCACTGTGCACAAACAGTCTCAACACACAAGACAGAGGAATGGCACAGAAAAGAAAACCTTGTTTCCGTTGTATGGTTAAGTGACTTTTCTGTGGTCTTTCAGGAATGTCTGTGGCTGATCTGGTACCTGGACTTAGATTTCCTGAGGCATGCACCATCTCCAGTAGTTCTGTCCCTCTTGAACTGGGGAGCCCAGATCCGGATGCAGTATTCCAGTTGTGGCCTTACCAGTGTAGAGGGGGAGAATGACCTCCCTCCACCTAATGGTCACACTCTTCCCTATGCAGCCCAGGATCCCATTGGCCCCCTTTACAACAAGAGCACACTGCATGGAAAGTGTGCTATCTACCAGGACTCCCAGATCCTTCTCCTCAGTAGTGCTTCCCAGAAGATCCATCCCTAACCTGTATTGGTGCCTGGGGTTCTTCCTCCCCAGGTGCAGGACCCTACATTTGTCCTTGTTGAACCTCATGAGGTTCTTCTCTGCCTAGCTCTCCAGCCTGTTCAGGTCATGCTGGATGGCAGCACAGCCCTCTGGAGTGTCAGCCAGCCCTCTAATTTGGTATCATCAGCAAACTTTCTTAGTTTGCTTGCTTAACAGAACTTAATGTAATTTACAGTATTAGTCCATTCCTTCATGGACAGGAGACTAAAGCAGTTAAGCAAACAACTGCATTTACTGGGAGAACAAATAGGTAGCAGTCCTACTGCTGTTCATATGTGGTACATGGGTCTTTTATTCCTAATCAATATCTTAATGGCAGAGATGTGCGTGGAATCATAGCCAAAGCAGTACAAAAAGCATCCCTGAAGCCATGAAAATGCTGTAGGAAAACCTTATTCCTTGTTGCAGTACATGATGGATGTCTGCAGTGGCGTTGTCCTGTTGTGAATGTTACTGTTGTTTTCAGACATCCAATACGCTACTCTGGAACTTGCAGATGCTTTTATAAAGTTGGTGTTTTCCCTACCTTATTTATTTATTTTTAGAATAGGGAACTAGCAGGTTCTTCAAAGTAGACGTGTCATCAAAAAGAAATTCAGTCTACCTTATGCATGGAAATCTGATGCCTGAAAAGGAGCCGAGCCTCCCTACCTAGTTAATAGGAAGTGAAAGGCTCTTTGGTGACTTGAAGTGCCTCAGTTAAAGTATTTTGTCTCTCCACTGAAAAAGCTACATGGTTTGAATACCTGTTCTTCTGTTTCTTTTTAAATTCTGGTTCTTGAAAGTCTCCTAGGCAGGCTCTTAGAAGTGATCGTTGACACTTTAAGCTTTTCGTTGTAAAGCAAAAATAGAGCTATTTTAAACAAGACTGCATTTGGAGAAAGGTATGAGATGCCACCACCCAAAAATTTCTAGTAGGGAAACTATTTCAAATATTTAGACAAATTTAAAAAAAAAAACAAAGCGTGTCAGCTTCTCCCTGAAAAATTTTTGATTTTTTTTCTTTTCTTTTTAATGTAGGTGAGATAGCCTGTTCTGTTTTTTCCATGCACACTCAGCCTACTAATTATTAGGCACCTACTTCCGTGCCATCACAGGAAAATTATCCACAAGCTCCCAGAAACGAGACAGAGCCATAGACAACAAATCCTCTCTGTGCTGATCTGCGATTACTCCAAGCCAAGGTGTCAGTGATACTCTCCAAACACAAGAGAAAAATCTGGGCTTGCAGCTGCTTCAGTGGCGTTGCCGTTCTCCCTCAAGTGTTGTTGCAGTGTGACAGTGAAGGCAGAGGCTGTACTGCCCTGTGCATAGCCAGCAACAAAAGATAGGAGGAGGTAAGGTTTCTTTTTCAACAAGCACCAGCATATCTTCCTCTCAAAGGCTGACTATTTTTGACAGTAGTAATTAAGCAGTTCAATAACAGACACAAGTGAAAGAAAATTCTTTGACAGGAATGTTTTGGTTGTGCTGTGGGCACATATTATTGTCAAACATGATATTAGTTGCTAAAATTTTCTGTGGAAGAAACCCACAGGCTGAGATAACAGAATTGTTATAGCAAATGGTACAGCTGAGGGCAAACAGGTAAGCAGAGTGCACCTGATTTTAATTAAGGCATATTAGAGCTTATGCACTCTTCTTATGTACAAAAGAGATTGCTCTTTTCTGGCTTTTATTTACAACTGCCTGTAACTTCACATTTTTTAGGATAGTCACAACCCTACATGTGATGGTTATTATCTTTTGTATGTTTGTTTTAGCAACCCTCATTGATTCTGCTTGCCTTCTGTAGTTCCCCTGTACAAGGACTCTCCTCCCCACCTTCATCACCACCATGCCCTGTTTCACCCACGGTAGAGCAAAGCAGTTGTCTGTCTTAGGCAGCTTTCCATTCACCAGCTGCTGCTTGCTCCTTTCTCTCTGCTAGAGGCTCAGTGCTCACTATATTTTTCTTTAATTCTTGACAGAAACATATGCTAATTTCCCCACTCTGAAGTTAGGCGAAAACAATCACTAGCTGGGCCATAAGGAACTGGACCTGGGGTAGACAGAAACAGCTAAACTCTGGCTTTGTATTTGATTGCCAAGAGCTTTCTTATTTCTCATAGGCTTTCACGGCCATTTGCCACTGTGAAATGGATGCAGAGTGCTACCAAATCAGAAATGCCTGCAATGCTCAGCTTATTGTGGGCAAGTGAACTCCATTTGTGCAAATACACTCCAACAGGAGCAATCAACTGTAAAATAGAGAGGTACCCATTAAGACTCATTTCATTACAAATGTGCTATTAAAAGAACTGCGGATTAGTAGGTCATGTCTCTTTTTTGATGAAAGAGTCTATCATTTCTTTGATCATGATAGTAACTGGCTATACTAAAATGCTATAGCTCCTTTAAAAGCCTCTTAATGTTATCCCTATTAACTGCACAGCTTAAGAAGCTGTAGCAAAAGTCAGGAGAGCTAATGCAGATCTGCTGCCTCCCTTCTCAGTTCTCTTGATCCTACATGGGATCCTATTCAGGATCTAGGACATCTTCTCAAGCAGGGCTGGTTTGCGATGGCCTCCGTTGCCCTCAGCTGATCAAAAAGGAGTCAGGTTCAGATCTCCAAATCCAGTGGTGAACTGGATAACAGAGTGTGGAAATAACTGTGGCAAGTCCTCCTGTGCTATTCTCATGGCTAGCATCAACAAAACCTGCAGCAGTGAGGGGGACTGAGCCATTTCCAAGTGACTTCACAGTTACTAGGACTGCATAATGACTATTAAAATGGCAATAAGACATGCTTGCGGTGAATAAATACCATACCGTGGCGGTAGGGATGTTCTAGCAGTCTGACCACTAGGAGATTCTTGTCCAGGCAGGTTGATATTTATTCATCATAGCTGCATGCCAGAAACATCTACACTCTGCCTGTAGCTTCAGGTGGGGGAATAAACTTACCACTTCAGTGTGTATTTCCAGCCACAATGACTCATTACTTAACTGAGGTTTTGTGAACAGTGAGTGATGTTTCTGAAACTCTTGAAGTTTCTTGAATAGGAAACATGCATACTTGCTTTTCAAATCACTAATCTGAGAGGTGGCTTTCTTCTTTGAAAAGGGCCTTTTAATATGTTTTTGCTAGTAATTTTATGTTTCTCAGAATATGAAAACATATAAAAGAATAATGTTACTTGTGACTGAATAGCTTCTGAAGTATTTAATAATGCCACTTATGTCACTAGTTCATTGAAAAACCTCAATGAGTTGTTTAATTAGGAATATTGAGGAAATTTGAATCAATGATTTTTATTTTTTTTGCTCTCTTGGTTCACAAAGATCTGCATACATACACTGTGAACATCAAATACCGTACAGGTGACCAACCCCTTTGCTTGTATTATTAAAGCATGCTCATCCGTCCATTGAAACCAGTAAGAAAGTTCCTTTCAGTGGTATGTGATCAGTTCCCTATAAATGTGTTACTTAGGAGTAAAAAAAAAAAAGTAATCTGGAAAACTCCAGTCTGACTTAAAACAATTAGTGTTCATAGTATTATTAAATTCTTTGCAATTATATGTGGAATCTCATTGGGATGTAAACAGAATTTATATTTTTGCAAAGTGGGGTCTCTAATGGAATTACTGAAATCTTCTCGTGTAATGGAGACTTCAATATGGTGCTTTATTTTTAAAATCTGTTCCAGATGGACTCTTTGCTTTCCATGGAAGGGAGAGGAAATCATGCTGCAGCTCTTAACTATATTGTTAATTCTAAATAACTATGTAATCATCATATGCAGCAAATTCGGGATTAGAAGCTTCTAGGACAGCCCTGCTCTTATGTTTTAGACAACTGAAGGAGCTAATCCTAAAAATACAAAACACATGATGCAATTGGTTGTTCTTGGTCCAGGATTCAGTGGAATATTACTCTGTGCAAACCACTGAAGATGGCAAAATTGGCCTTCTTTGCTCAGTGGA
This sequence comes from Gallinago undulata, assembly GCA_026546715.1. Classification (NCBI taxonomy): domain Eukaryota; kingdom Metazoa; phylum Chordata; class Aves; order Charadriiformes; family Scolopacidae; genus Gallinago; species Gallinago undulata. Next base: position 70,829,434 of record JAOTQQ010000012.1, read on the forward strand.
GTTTTGGTTTTGATTTTAAATTAATTCCAGAGAGTTGCCAGGATTGATAGCCAAGATCAAAAACACTGGATAAGTGGTTTGGGAGGAGCAGAATTAAAAGAAACTATTTCTGCATAATTTGTGTTTTCATGCCTGTAAACAGATGTCTCTGTTAAAAAAAACAAAGAGATACTAATCTGGACAAGAGAGACTTCCCTCTTACTGCGGAAAATCCTTTTCGTCTAAAAGGTATTCCCCTGAGCAGTTAATGCTCAAGAAAAGTCTTTCTGGTAAGAAATTAAACGACCAACTGAGGTGTTGGCAAAACTTCTGACACTGCTCTTTACGTCAGAGCAGGTAAATCTGCTATTCTTCCATACTGGAAAGACTACTCTGTAGGTCTTAAGTATTTTCTTAAACAAAACCTAAACTTCTCCAGCGCTCTTATAGAAACTGCTAGGTAGAAACAACCAGCCTTGTTCTTGCTGAAACAGATGAGAACTTCATGTCACTAGAGCCAGTGTATCAATCCTATTTTTAATTTTTTAAAAACATGTTTCTTAGTTCTACTATTGCTTCTTTCAATTGTTGCTAATTTTTTCACTGGCAAATTTCTGTTAGCCTGATTTTAATGACTACAGCTGAAGACACTGGAGCTTAAATACCACACAAAGTGACCAAATATTTACTGACTGCATCGAGAGAAATCCATGCTTTTGCAACAAAGGATGCATTTAACTAAATTTCAAATATTCCTATAAATTGCATTTATTTGGACACACAGTGTGTTCCACCCCCAGTATCTTAAATATTGCATGCACTTCTACTGCATTGTGACTGTCATCAGCTTAGGCTGCTTCTTTCTGGAGAGATAAAAGCCTCCTTCCTTTCAAGGTCACTTAGCTTTGATCCTAAAGCCTTCCCACTTTCTGCTTTCCTGTTTCCTTCTCACCTCTAATTATGGGCAAACTGATGTAAGCTGAAAATTGACAAATTGCCCTGAAGGCAAATATGAGTGCTTATTCACCTGTCTAAGGTACCCGCATAGTCTCAATTACCAAGGAGTTCGATCACTTAATAATCTTTATTGTATTTATCCTCAGAGTCATTTTGTGAGAATTGCAAAGCTACCATTCCTGAACGTGGAAGCAGACTTAATATAAAGAGGAGACCTTCGAAGGCATTTAGAAACCTAACTCTTACTGCAATCCGGTCAATGGCATTTAAGCCTCTTATCCTGTGACGTTTTAGCAGCAATTCAAAACCATATGACTATATGGACACGGAAAAATCTGAGGAGTCATTAAAAAATGAACTTGGATAAACTCATAAATATATACACGCGTACCCTTCTCACTACTCTGTAACATATCATGTACTCCTACTCGAGCCTTGACAACTTTGGTTTTAATGATCTTTTCTTAAATAAGCTGTAAGACATTTGCAGTTTTATGTTATTTCTCACCTGCTGGATGAAGACAGTTTCAAAACAAATTCAAAATTACACCAGCAGTTTATTATCTCCATCTACACATTACCTGTTGAATTTACTGTCTTGTAATGAAATGTTGTTTTTTTCCGTTATATAACCAATCCATAATTTCTCTGTTTTAAACCAGAAACTAGATTCTTTCTCCTATTTAAAGCCCTTGCAACCTAGCAACAATGCAGGTGTTAGGTATATGCAGGTAATGCGAGGGGAAGTCTGCCCTGGAGTTATCTGCCTCTGCTCCCTCCTTGTAATCTCTAACTGATACCCCTTTCCTCTGATTTACTGCAGGTTATTTTACCCTCCAAGTTGTAAGAGAACTTATTTTCAAGTACATGCACTTATAAAGCAGTAGGGATTATCCAAGATTCAGACTGTCTATGAGAAAATATGGCATTTCATTAAATAGGCAATCTAAAATTTATGATCTCAGATTTTCTTTCCTTTCTGTTTATAAATGCCTGAAATGTGTCGAAAGTGTGATATGTTGTCACTTAGTATCATATTCCAAGTGTTGAACTTACATGTGTATATATGAAAATATATTTAAAAATATTTAAATATATAAGAATACAGATTTAAAAAAAACATATTTATGCCCACCTCTGTGTGGTAGAAACTACTACCTATACCAGTACTGGCTGTAGTAATGCTACTATTGCTGGTGGAAACTGAACTTTGATTTCTGTGCTGAAGGGCTAAAGCACTTTCTTGACGTTAGCATCCAGGATAGGATGGAGGCTTAAAACCACAAGCTGCTGTTCCTTGAAATGAAAGTGTGACTCAGATGTGAATAGAGAAAGAAAACCTCAGGTGTTTGAGGGAATAGCATCTAGCACTCTGACTGCAGTCCGTTTGACTGTAACAAGGTCTGGGAAGCAGTTTTACTGACAAAAGCATTGGTGTAATCGGTGTCTACGCTTGTTTGGAGGACAGCGTGAATGCACCAGCAGCACCAGTGTGAAGGTGGCTTTTGCAGCCCTGCACCTTGGGATATAAGAAGTTGCCATTGCTACTGACAGATTGTGGATTTTGTTTTGCCTTAACACGGGCCACTTCAGGCCTTGTCTGGTCCCGGGCTTGTGTTAGCTTCTGTTAACTGGACCAGCAATTGCCCAGCAGGTAACTGAAGTCCAGCTTATTTTTTTGTTAGCTTGACTTTGTGAAATTCCATGGTTTTACCCTAAAGAAACGAGACCATGTATGTGTTCCAGCAACTCTAACTCTGTAACTAAAGTTGGGCACCAATTCAAAAAGCAATAGCAACAGGCTGTGGGAAAAGCCCACACAGGATCGAGGAGGAAGAAACTCTGACCATTCCACTGAGGAACTTAGGATGCTCGTTACTCACTGATGCTACTCCTAGGAAAGGTGAGCATAACATGACCAAAAGAGGCAGATGCCAGGAAGTCAGTGACTAAAAAACTGGAGTGTACTATTAATGGGAATCAGGAATAATTAGATAATATATACTATAAATGTTAACATTGTCGTAACTGGAGCTAGAATAACTGTTTGATTCATTTTGATTTTACTGTTGAAACATTAATTAGACCAAGAATAAACTCTAACTGTTGGCTCTGCGTATAAGGTGTGTTCCCTATAATGAGATTTTGACTGTAACGCTCTCCTTCAGATGGGCAATTTTTACGCAACAGAATGGTGGAAAAAGGGAGAATAATGAGAAGTTAGCAGCAAGGAGAAAGAGGAATGGCAGCAGAGAGTCTCCTAGCCTGGCAACGCTTCAGAGCTGGGATGCAGCTGGTTATCCAGCTGTGAGCCTGGGATGCAGCCAGATGAGACTGGGGGCACACACCCCAGGTGTACCTTTTCACTGCATTTATATCAAGCTCATGCCAGTGGCCCTCTGACATATTGACCGGTATCGCAGGTATTCTCTCAGGCTCCAGTCCAGCGAGGAATCTGAGCGGGTGTCCCTCCCCTGCGCTGGCCACGGGGAGAGGCATCAAAGGCAGGGGCCTGCCCGCAGAGCTGAGGGCTGCCGTCGCCCTCTTGGTCACAGCATCAATATTGCTCCTGAAGCAGCCCCCCTACTCCCGGCAGTTTCGCGCTGCGGGGATGAGCTCCGTGCCAAAGCAGAGAGCAGCAGGTCATCAGGCAAGGCTGGCTGAAATTCAGAGCCGCACCTCAGAGGTGCAGCCTGTAATCTGGGGGCTTGAAGGAAACGGGCATGAGGGTGGCTTCAAGCAGCCTTGCTTTCTGGAAAGCTCAGGGGCCAGAAGTGGCCCTGACAAAGCCTGGGTGGTCCTGGGGAGGTCTGTAGTCGCTGCAGCAGCCTGTGTTTTGCTGCTGAGTCTCTGCCTTTCCAAATCTCTGCATCTAGAAACTGCAGTCTGAGGCGCGCATCCTGGGCATGCTCCCTGTGCTGACAGACACGTGAGCAGAGTCCCTGGAGTTCAGTCCCTGTGCAAATGAAGAAGTCTGGGGGAATGTGTCCTTCCTTGCGGCGTCGGGAGCTTTTAAGGCTCCTTTAATGGCTCCTTAAACAGACCCTTTAGTAAACACAGGGAATCTGGGAGAGTGATGGATGGCTCCCTATTCGTGTCCAGTTGAAACGTAAGATGTGACACACGAGTTAGTTTTCTCAATCGTACAAAAAGAGAAAAACAACATGCCTCACTGCCCTCGAATGCTGAAGAGGGAAAGGGAGCATTTCACTTCAGTGGAGTTGCATACCCATTGAACTGCTGTAGTGGGGAAAGGCCAGGACGTGGTTACTGGGAGGGGGGGCTCACAGTTAAAATGCACCTGAGCCATGCATCCTGAACAAGCGTATGAAGGAAAATGAGTTGTCTTCAAGGAAAAAAGGCGATGTCTGGCCTGCCTTGCCATTCCTTCTCAAAGGGGGGAGTACAATATATCATCCCTGCCTAAACTCTGCATATTCAGTTAAGCCTAACGTTTGGATTTATTAATAGTACAACTTCCCTCCTCCATTCCCCAAAGATAAGAATTCAAATTTTTTTTCCCAGGAGCTACATTTTTATGCATACTTCTGGGCTGGCAAGGTTTGCAGAAGGTGACTCCCTACAGAAAATGTGCAGCTTCTTAATGTTAATTTGTTTCTGCGTTTGCTGGAGGACCCTGCAGTAATCTGGATGAATACTTGCTGTAAATTGATAACAAAATATGGTGTCCTAGAAAGTATATGCTAGTGTGAAACACGGGTAAAAAGAATCCCCATTCCATTTAAAATTAGCAAAGTTGTTACAAAATGGAGAGGTTTCCCTTCCTGTTCTGAAGTAATTTATAAGGGTGGGTTTTTTCTATCACAGCTGTTTGGTGCGTGGGATGGGAAAGAGACAGATAATTGATGAATGTGCTTTTTCTGACATAGGGGGATGTAAGCACAGCTTGCGGCTGGGGGAGAAAGGAAGATTAATTGTCAGTTGGTGTATTGTGCATAACTTTGACAAACTTCTACTGTGGGGAATGTACACTTTTTTTAATGTCTTTTTTTCTCTTCCTGGATATATGTGAACATAATACACATAGTTCATATTTCTAGGTGTGGCAGGAAGGCTACTAAAAAGCAAAACTGTGGGGAAGAAAATCAGAAGTAGAATGGGTCATTATTTTACTTTTGAACATTTCAGAGCCTGGGAGAGATGGGAAAGGAGCAGCAGACAACTTTGGCTTGGTCAAACAGAATTTCCCCTTGGGTTTAAAAAGGAGCGTGTGCTGCCATCGCATCTCTTTCAGCCACTGTGAGGGGATAGTACCCCCTGAGCACTCTGAGTATCTAACCCTATTCCTTGTACTTCTGACTGGGTAGCATCAACCTTGTGACTGTGGGTCCTCTTCTGACTTTTGCCTGCAGCTGCATTTGTTTTAGTCATGATTAGGGTTTTTTCCTGAATTGCTTCTAATTGCACTTTAAGGCTGTTGTATCCTACTTTATTTTCATCCTCATAGCAAAAGGGCAAAATCTATAAAGTCTATTTTAGACAAGGAAAAAAGCTCTGAACAATTTTTTTAAACTGTTTTTCTTACTTGCTGTTATTTATAGGCTTGATCTCCAACCCTATGCCCCAGCTCACCTCTGTACCAAACCACATTAAGTCTTAATGAGAAAATCTTTAGGGTGAGATCATAACAAATAAGTAGCTGTTTACCCATGAGTCCTTTCAGTTTCTCTTTTTTTTTGGTGTGCTGTAGTATTTCTGTGGTTTGATAGGATCAAAGTAGCCTGGCTTTTATATTCCCATAGCCGGTCACGGGCTATATGAACATTTTTCAAATTCAACCTTCCACCCAGGATATGTACTAGCTCTCAAGGAGGCATAAAGGAAACATCCCAATCCAATGACTGCTGCAGATGTGTTCAATAAAAGAAGAGCTGTAACTACACAAATTACCTTTGCTAAGCTGCAGGGTGCTTCAGAACTCCTGGAATGAGTTTCTCCCTGCCACACTTTTCATTCTCTCTGCTGGTTGTGAATGAATACAAATAAAGAAGAAATCCCTGAAAGAGGCTGTAGGCCTATACAAATATCTTACAAGAGAATCGGGCTGCTCATGCAGCTTATTTTTCACATTGTTGAAAATTTCAGGAAGACAGGGATGCTACCTCTTTAGAAGCCTGCATGAGTAGGGCAGGAATGTGAGACATTCAGTACAGCTGACTGGCAATTTCATTATAAGTCTTGCAATAATTGATATTTTAATTAAAGCCCCAGATCCTGGAGATGGGTGATTGTTGGAGAATGCCCATTTTCATTTAGGAAAGCATGTTTCTAGTCCAATGCTTTCAAAATATACATTTGGAAATATAACCTGTGTCCTTGCTATCCCAGACCTGGAATGCAATGAAAGCCAATCTATACTTAAAACGTGTTTTCATTGTGTGAGACAAAATACCTTCTGAGCGGAAAGCCAAACTGATACACATTGGGGCTGGGCTTTCAGATGTAGCATGGTTAGTTCTGGACATTTAAATTAAAGATCTGAAATGTGCTGAGATTGAGAGAGGCAGATGGAAGGGGTCACAGCAGTCTGTCATGGGGAGGAGAGTGGAAGGGGCTGAGAAATACCTGTGGGGACCACGAGGCACAGAATAGTCTTAGTAAACTCTTAGCTGCTAGCTGCCTCCCCAGGAGGAGCAGAAGCCTGCTCTCTGCATGTGAACGAAAAGCTAACAGAATTGTTTTGTTACTGTCTATGAGAAAAACAGTTTCTTACAAAGATTGATTTACGGCATCTTTTGGCTCCAAAATGCCATCATACAGCATGTTCAAAACTGTATGATAAAAAACTGAGTCCTGGTTTCAGTCCACAAACAACTCTCTTCAGACCTCTATACCTGGCTGAGGCTCAGCCTAGTTCTTTCTCCAGTGGCATCCTCATCTCTGTCGTGTCTTAAGAAATCCACCTGCCGCTTCTTCTCTGGCAGAGCTGCAGAGAGGAACCGCTTGTATTTTGGCTTTGTAGGTGTAAAAGCAGGGCTTAAACTGTTCTTCCATACACATAGATCTGTTTTATTTTTCCTAGCAACTGCTTTGTAGAGTTCCTCCTGCTGCAGAGCCCTGGGAAACAAGACCAGGAGTTTACCTACATGAGTGATATATGCTGCCATAGTTTTTTTGCTATTTGTGAATTTGCTATGCACAATCAATTTCAAAATACTATAAAAAGAGCCAACATGAAAGAAATTCAAAACCCTTAGCGGAGTGTTGCCTTTAAAAATAACAACATTTTGGCTTCAGGCTAACTACACTGAGAACAAATGGAAGAAAAATTCACTTAAAATATTTAACATTACACAGTGGATTATACTGGATTACAAATAATCAAACATGTCTGTTTATTTAAAAAAAAAAAAAACCAAACCACATTCATGTCAAGTGTGGTTCTATAGCTTTCACATTTGTTTGTTACTACTCAATAATATTTTAGTAAAAGCCTCTAACTGGCCAGAAAATGATACATTATTCTTTACTGGGTTTTGCCTCTTTCTTATATCTGTGTAAAATAAAAGGATTTCTTGCATGGAATTCAAGAAGAGCAGGGTGGAATCATTTTCCAGGTAGCAAATGGTACTCTCTTCTTCGTTACCTGTCTCATGAAACGTGCCAAGTTACACATATAATGATGGCCATGAAGTGACCTAGTTTGTTGTACCAAATCATTGATGTGAATATAACCAGTTTTACATATAATCTTTTCTGGCATTAGCTGATAGCATAGGTAATTTGATGCCTTTTTTCTCACAAATGTGGCTGACAATGGTCTCCACTTACATAATTGGCAGAGTTTTGGGAACAAGCTTTATTAATTTGTCCACTTTTAAAAGGATGAGTACATCAGGAAGGAAAAAAAATAGGAAAAAGGAATGGAGTAAGAGAGCTTATTATATGGGATTTTTAGTGGATTGGTGACATTTGAGGGAGAAAGTGAGTTGAGAACTGAGAAAGCAACTTTCAAATTATGGAAGTGTTTTTTGTCCAACCATTGAAATAAAATAGTCAATAGAATCAATTCTCCTGTCCTGTCTCCTGGACAGAGAACTTGCACCCTGAAGCTCAGTATTTAGAGCCTTTGAACCTCTTCTCAGCTGCCAGCTGACCCTGGTGGTGCCAGAATTCCCCAGGCACTTGTGCTTCTGCCATCAAAGCCCTCCAGGTGCGTGCACTTCTGCTATTGAGAAAGGGCAAAATTATGCAAATCTGATGCAGGCAGGCAATGTGGCAGCTAACATTTGGCATGATTCACAAGCTAGACCCCTCCTTTCCTTATTTCCCCTCAGGAGCCTCAGCTGGGACATCAAAATGTGTCCACCAAATTGGAACAGCATTCAAGCCCAATTCCCACCTCCAACCACTGTGCCCTGGTGGGGCTCTCTGAGCTGGATCCTTTTCAATTTGTTGTGCTGGGGCTGTGTAACATACTCGAATATTCACAGGACCCAGGCTACCCATCTGACTGCCCTAGCTGCCACATCTAAGCCTCCTCTCCAGCCTTTCTTTGGCCCAGTAGCAAAGGGAAAGTTTTGGCTTAAGTTCTTTCTCCTGTCTGATTTTTTTTCCTTTTCCCTGCATCTGCCTAAGTAGATAGAGCACAAACTGCACTGCAGCTTTACCTTACACAACCAAATGGGCTCAGATGGGTGACAGAGGTCCTCTCTCAGCTGCAGCTGTGTTGGCTTAAGAGCCTTTTTGTCACCAGACACTCATCTGTGCACCCTGCCAGGAGAGGAGGTTGTTAGCTGTACCACACCTTAACACCTTTCAGGCAAAATAAGCTCACTGTAGCTTGCAGATCTCTAGCAAACCTATACAGTTGTGATGCAAAGGAGGTGGGGAGAGTTCCTGGGAGTGGATCGAAGTGAAAAGCTCTGGGAAGGTGGTCTGAGGGTGGAGGAGTGGTATCTCTTTCACCAGCACAGCCAGAAGAGGATGTAATAATAAGACTTCAGCCACATTGTAAAACGGGGGCTGATGCAGCATGTGTGCAGAATAATTGAAGGGAGTCAATTGTGTCTGAACCCCTGTCTTTGCTTCCGTTTCCCAACCTGGTCTGCAAGATGCCAATTTAGCTATTAAGGTCTAATAACAAAATGAAAAGCTCAATTATAAAGGATGAAATGTTGCATTAGAGGTTAATAGAATGGTCTGAGAAACAAATCAGTTGTTGTATTTCATCTCCCCGTTACTAAATTACTGGTTTGTCAGTTGTATGCTTCCACCCTTCCCTACTCTTTTCCTATGTGTTTTTTGTAATGGAGTTGCGTTATATTATCTATCTTCTCTTTAAAGATAATAAAGTATAACTAAGACTTAGCTATGTTTCTTTAGCTAAAATATCTCCTGTTCTTTTATCCCTCAAACCACATCTCTTGCTTCAGTCATGCAGAAATGGATGAAATGGGAATTGGACTTGGGGGATTTAATTGCAATGCCAAAAGCAACAGAGAGCCCTGGGGATTCAGCACCCTCTTTTAGTTGTATGATGTTGACACCAGTGAAATTTTGAGATGAATGTATCTGATAGAACAGAGCTTCACATCTTCTGCATAGGGAAAAAAAAAAATCCCCACTGTTTCCAGTTTCACTGAATACTGTACAGTTAGGCACTTCTGCCAGCACTGAAAATCACTTTATAGGCACTGAGTGGAGCCTTGCAACACATCTTTATGCTAAATGCTATCTTTATTTAAAAGATTGCAGGGGGAAGGAGAAAAGGGAAGGGAGGCCGAGAGGGATCAGTGCTAAGAGGGACTTACAAAAAATACTTGCATGAGTTAACTTAATGGGAATTAGGCAGCCAGTTGACTCCAGTGCATCCCACGAGGGCATCTAACTCCTATAGAGGAATTCCCTCAGGGACTTTTGCAAGTCCCTTGAAGTAACATTAAATCTTCATAAATCTCATACAGAAGAGTGTGTCAAGGCTGAGCCAACTGTGATTAGGGTGAAATGTTTCTACCTCTCATTGAAGTAAATGGGACTTGGGGCTCTACAAGAGGTCAGCCTTTACACAACTCGAAGGGGATGATAGCGAGCCTGAATAATCCAGGAGCCTGCCAAACTAGAGCACAAGTTGGCCAAGTGCGCTCAAACATGAGAGGCTCCATGGCTGTGCATCCAGGAACAGTGTTTAGCTGGTACTAAGGGTGGGCCTGGGTCTGCAAAAGGCTGACACCTCCATGGTGACTTGCACGTGCCACTCTGTAATGGAGGAAAAAACAAAATCTAGCTCGTCTTGCTCCAGCCACGGAGATCATGCTTCTTTTTGGTGTAGTTAGTGGCAGGGTAGGGAAGGAGCCGAGGCAGTAAAGGCTACAAGGAAGTAACCTGTTCCCCCTTAAGTGTTGACATATCTGGTGGCTCTTTTGTGGCTCAATGTTTGCAAAGTTAAGGGGTTTTCTACTTCTGATTCTCTGACCTCTATGATTACACAAAGCCTCTACAAACCTTTTGAATTAGAGATTGTTTTAAAATCTCATTGTCTTTTCAAGAATCAAACGTCTCCCTCCCCCCAAAATCTCAGCAAGACAATTGACGAATCCACACTTGCAGCAGAAAGTACAGAAACTTGAAAAATACACAGACAACACAAAACAAGGTAGGAATTCAACGATACGTAGTGTACCGCACTCTCTGAGCTAGTTCAGTATAGATGAGACACTGTCAGAGCTTTTTGAAACCTCTTCATACATTTTACAGTGCGCTGCAAAACTAGCAGGCTTGGCCCCAGTGCTTCTCTGATCACGAAGCAAAGAGAAAAGCAATGGCAGAGAATAGCAGGAGTGAGAGCCGTGTCTGCTGATACAGTGAACGCTATGTAACCTGCTGGAGCATTGCTGATACAGGGCTGCACGTAAAACCCCGTGTGTTTGCTCAGGTGTGAATATACGTATTGCCTCCCTTTGTTTACATGGATGCTTTTGTTTCCTGTGTTTATACAAGCTCGTTTTAAAGGCTGGCACATCTCGTCTTTGAAGCTGTGAATCCCTCAAATTCCATCCGAGCACACTGCCAGCAATCCACAGCTGTACACAGCAAGAGCAAGTGAATAAAACAAGTGTGACTGGGAGGAAAGCAATGCTGCTTTGCTCTCGTGTGAGCTTTCTCTTTAGTCCTGTGAAGGACCCAATTTAGCAGAGCACTTTACTTTCAAACTGTATGCTTTTACTGAAGGCTGCTAGCAGACCTAAAGATAAAGACGTACCTGAATGCTTTGCTGAATCGAGGCCTAAGAAGCAGAGCCTAACAGAGAAAATGTTGATCATTATCTAAGAAATGATGGGCTGGCATCATGCTGATAGAAGTACTTTTTCAGTGCACATAAAAACAGTAGGGATTACAGGTGAGGAATGGCTTTCTGCATCTAATCTCTCACTCATTGAAATAAATGGTTTTATGTTTCCAGCAAGTTTATTTAACTTATTTCTTCCAAACAAGCATTTTGTGTTTGAGCCAGGTAGGGAAGAAGGTGAATGAACTCTTCTGAGTGATCTAAGTTTGGGGCAGCCTTGGTTTTTTTCCAATGATGCACCTGTAAGTGTGGTGCAAGGCTTCACGTGGGTAGAATCTTTGTACTGAGACCTTCCCTTTGCCAAACAGCAAAGAACATTTTTGTCTTACAATGGGTTGGCAGACCAAGAGCGAGGTGTCTCAGTTTATTACCTACGCTGGAGACCAGCACACTTTGCTATTCCCAAAGTACAATAACGTTTCTAAAACTGGGAAAAAGTAAACAATGGTCTGGTAACGTGATCTTTTCCATGAGTTAACAATTTCTGTTGCAGGGAGAGAGAAGAGAGAGGAGGATTTAAATTTGAATGTGCCCCCCTCCAAACACAGGCACACATGCTTATGTACCTCCTGCCAAAAGATGCATCTGGTTCTATAAAAATCCCCCATCCTCTTGCGTGAGTGCAATCTGAACTCATAGGTTTGCATAAGAACCAAATCCTCAGCCAGAGGGCTGTGAAGTATCTGTCAGCTCGTCAGCTGGATACATACAGAGCGAGCTATTTACAGCTGATGTTGCTACTTGGGAGACAGGGACTTGGTTATCTTCGCACTTCTGTGCACCTGTGGCCTGTCTTGCTTATTTCGTAACGCAGGGACTTGCTTTCACCTCGCCTTGTTTGAGCTAAGGGCAAATTCAAAGCAAGAGGCTAACGTTTTGGTCCTCCAGCCCTTGCGCCTGGCAAACCTTCGCCCGGGGACAGAGGGGCAGCGCCGTGCCGAGGTGCTGCCCACCCCGTGAGCTGGGGAAGGAGGGAGGGAGGACACGATAGAGAAGGAGAGACCTGTGTGGAAGGAGAGCCTGGTGGGTGTCAGGGAGAAGAGGCAGTCAGCAGAGCCAAGGGGCGTGCGTCTGACCCACCAGATCTTTGGGGAGGTGGCTCGGGAAAGGTCTGCATTTTATGAAGGAAGCAACTGCAGCGTGAGAAGGGCCATGTGAAATAATGTCGTCTCGGGTGATGTATGCTATGCTTTAATTCCTGATTCCAGCCAACTATAGGCTTTGAACAAAAATTCAGCCAAAACAATGCAGGTTAAACAAACAGGCTTTCAGAAAATCATGATGCGACTGACCATACTATTCTGCAAAGAAGCACCTTTGTAACAGAGGGCAATGACACCACCAACTCTCTGCCCTTTTAAAAAACAAATGGAAAAACCTAAATTATGATTTTGGTCCTGTTGTCTCTAGATAAGCTACAGGTCTCTACAAACTATAAGGAAGTTACTCAGAGGAGATACTGCTGTACGTAATGCTGGCACGTCAGAATCTCCTCCTAGATGGAGGTGCTGGCCAGCAAACTTGAAATTAAATCCCACTGTGATGTTCTTTTTCCTATTGCACTGAAACAAATGGGGTAGTGGTGCACTGCTGACTCCTTCTCAAAGTGTGGTCGGTGACAGCAACCTTGGAAACGGGTCTGCGAGGCGAGCTCTCCTGTTCCTGCTCTGAAGTGCTCTAGCAGATTAAAAACAGTGGGATGGAGAAGGAGAGGTTGCTGAGCAGTTAATGGCACTAGAATGGGGAGACTGCATGTTGTGATGAACATTGCCATAGTTTGTGACCTTGCTTGGTGCATGCAGTGCTTATTATACCAAAGGATCAAGCAGATGCGAAGGAAAATTGAGTTTCATCTCCTCCCAGCTATCACAGACCCTCTTTGGTAAGTGGAGGATTATGATACTTTAGGAAAATAATGTATGTATCTGTGTGCAGATGCAATAATGATGGATTTTTTTCCGCAACCAAAGTAACAGTGATTGATGCATCTGGCAGCTACCTATAACGAACACTAAGGTTAATTGGAGCCAAGGGCACAACAGTCCTTAAGTGGCGTTATTCTGCGGTGCACTCATGTGCTGCCATTAATTTTCCTATTTGTTTGACTTTACAAAAACGCATAGAAAAGAATCTCAAAAAGAAAACAGAAAAAAGAGCTCAATTATACCTCTTACAAGGTAATACTGAGGATGGGGAGGAGCTGAGTCGCCCAAGTGCTTGATGACATTATGCTTTTGTACAGCATAACGCTTCCAGGTAACTGGAGAGCACTCCGTGCAGTGGCATTTGCTACATCTGTGCTCTTCTGTCTCTTCTAGCTGGTGCATTAAAAGATTGGGCATCATAACTCTTCCAGGCCACAACTATTTTATCACAGCAGAGTTCAACCTGAGTCAGAATTTAAACTCCTGAAGCACTGAAAAAATATATGGAACATGGGACTAGAGCCATTGTGCTGTGTGAGAAAGAATCCATGGCAGATATAGCCTGGCAGCTCTTCCCTGAAGGTGACCAGCACCTGATGGATGGTCAGCATCTAGAGGAAGGATCAAAGATACCAGCAATAGGCTGATATGGGGATAATCTGCTTTCCATGTGAGGAACCTAATCTGATATGAGTTAGAGACTGCTTCTTTGAACTCCGAAAATCTGAGGTGTTATGGACTTCCCAAAAGCAGCTGGGGGGACTCTGGAGCATTCTCATTCACAGTCTGCCGTTTGTGTCCGCACGTGTGTCCCGTTCCCTTTTGGACATTAGTGAAGTTGGGTTTAGCAGGATTATGTGCTGCAGTGGTTCCTGCAGTACATATCCCTGTTAGATGAAAAAAAAAAGCAAAACCAAACCCAAACAATATTTCCTGTCCTCTATTTATACATTTAGGGATTGGGCCACAAAGCTTAGAGTTGTGGGCTGTACTGCAAAGCAGCCGTAAGAGTGGAAGGTAGCAGGAATTACAACAGTGATATGAATAAGAACTGATAAAACAGAGATACCTGGCAAATGATGTTTGTCTCTGCTGATGCCACAGTGCTGCACAAATATACAAGACGAGTCAAGCCCATAGACCATGTGAAATACTGTATGCTTGTCAGAATATTCCAAACAAAAACCTACCAGCCTACTCTGTCCCCTCCCAAAAAACAATGTTGTATAAGATCTTTTTCTTTATTACAGAAGTCAACAAATCAGAAATTATTCATATTCTTATATAAAATAGACTTTTACGTGGTTTTGTTTGAATGAATGGTGACTGACAGATGGCTATATTAGGATGTGTATAAGGAGAGCTTTCAGTGTAATGCAGTTTCAAGGACGTAAATTAAATTCAGAGTACAGGGAAAATTACTTCCCTATGATCCACCTAAAGGATACCCTAACTTCTAATACCTTTGCAAAACGATAACATGCCAGGTGCAAAACCTACTGCCCAGTTAATTCCATGATAATGGCCAAATTATGATGTTTGGCCATCAGAAATAAATATGCACACCAAGAAAAATTGCAAGTGTCTCTGTGCTGCCTACGAGTAACTCCAAATGTGTACTTTTTCGCACTTGCACCCTGACAACATGTTGGAAGTGCGTGAGGGAGAGAAGGAAATGGGAGCAGAGGCAGGATTCCTGCGTTTACAGATACTGCTAACAGCTTTTTTTTGTTGTTTTTTTTTTTTAGTCTTTCCCTAGTCTTTCCGTCTGATTCCTGCATTTCATATGTGAGAAAATTTCAAGATCCTTCCGTTGTTATTAGTTATTCTAACAGCTATTTGTGCCCCGATGAGACTATTTTCTTGGACGTATTCTTATTAGTGCTCTTAAACACGTATTTTGATATGACTCTTTTGGCTCAACCACAGCACAAAACTGTAGACATACTGGAAAATAAGAACATAAACTTTTCCAGACTTTTGGAAACAAAAAAAAAGCTAGACTTCTGAAGAAGAGGAATTATTATTGCTTTTGAACTGCTTCTTTCTTGGGAAACATGAAGTCCTGCCACTGTAACCAGTATTGCATAGAAGTTTGAGTGAGCAATACTATGTCATTGTCAATCTAACTAATAAGCAATTGAAAAGCTGGCAAGTAAAATTCAAACTCCTGAACAAAATTTCTGAATATATTTCACATTCATAATTTTAATTATTCATTAAAAGAAACCAGAATGACTGACAGGATCACAATCCTTTTCAGTGGGCCCTAAAAAGTAACCAAGATCCTGACTCCACCAGTGGTGGCTTTTTCTGCAGAAACGTAGCAAGAAAGTAGGGAAAGCATAGGTATAATTTGAGGCAAAATGTTTCAAATAGTCATTATTGTCATGTATTTCAAAGAGTAGAATCATGTTCACTTTTCATGTGAGCCTGTATTTCATATGGTGGTATACTGACAGGGACGTAATACCGGGGGGGGGGGGAGGGCGAGGACATTGCCACAGCGAGCAAGACCTTGCTTTTGGCCAGTATCAAAACCAGAACTATTTTATCATGTATCTTTCAGCTCATCAGTATGACTTTACATGATCCAGCAGAAAACATATGGTACAAACTCCTACACGGTTGCAAAGCGCTCGGGCTTTAAAATGAGTGCCACAAATACTTTTGCCAATGCTTTGTACTTCTTCTAGAAAGGATTACAAAGTTAGGATTGCACAAAAGCAGCCCAGGAGAGCCTCAATCATTTCAAACTGTGGCTTGAGAGCAGCTTGGGGAGCAAAGGTAAGGTTAAAGGTGGTGTTATGCCATCCTTATGTTCTACTAGTCCTCTGTCAGTTTCTGCCAGATCATACCCTTGATCTCTTCCTGTCCTTTATTGCAATGTTTTACCATTTTTAAGCTGCTTCTGCATCTTGTACTCCAGGTCTCAGGTGGGTTACAGGATGTAGTGAAGGGTGAAGTGTGCTGTGCACTCCTGCAAACTAGATGTCTATTATGTGGAGTCTTGTGATTATGGGAGAGCTGGACTCGGTGTCCCAAATGATTCCTTCTAGTGCTGTGTTCCCAGGAAATTCAGCAATATTTAGAGTAGCCTGAAGGCTATTTTAAGTTGTGCCAGCTGCTAAACACAGCAGGGATTCAACAGGGTGATAAAGGACATTTTAGACCAAGTCCTGACTTATACTCTCTGCAGGGAGTGTAATATAAAAACTGCTCGGTCTGAGAATTCACCTATTTTGGGATAAGCCTTCCAGAGCTGAGTGAGGGCAGATTTATGCTGGAGGAACGGTGCCAATCTGCACTAATGCAAACAGAGTCTGACTGTGGAAAGGGAATAACAATAGCAGAATTATTTAAGGCCAAAGATTGATATTTGAGACCTTGCTGGCTGGAGGCTGGGCTTTTTAATATTTGATTTTTCATTCATTAAACTGATAACTTAACCTATTTTCAGTCCCCGTTAATGCAACTCAATTGCATGAGTGCTTTACCAAGCCATCAAAGGAACCACCTTGTAGAAACAGATGGACAAAATAGTGTCCGTGTTACTGCACTGTGACTCTGATCACAGGCATAATGTACTGAGCATGATATAGTGCTCCTTCCGTGCTCTCACTGAGGCTAATAAAAAGTAAAGATAGGATGTTTGAGGGAAAGTCTCTAAGCCCTGCGCTTTCACGTGTGATTCAGAAGCCGGGATTTTGAAATGACACTGGCTGGGTATAAATTGAAGCTGCAAGAAGCAGCAGTGTGTCCAGATAAAAGCGCCCTGCCTTGTTATATGTATCGAAGGAAGGATACTGAAAAACTTGGGGAAAGTGTTGATGTTATCAGCCCCTGTGACTTCTTGTGCTTGCTGTCTTAGTGAATTTTTTTGCTTGCCTGAAAAAAATATTCATGCTCCGTGGCCTGCATGTTGCTAATATAAGTGGTGGAAAGGGGCTACAGGGACCCTCTTGCTCCTCGTGGAGGTCACAGGCTGATCCAGTAGGGAGGCTCTGGACTCACTGGGGCGAGGGCTGAGTCAGATGATGCAGGTATCTCTGCAGGGCTCCGACCGAAAGATCAGTCACAGCAACTCAGTTGGAATTCTTTATCCCTACACCTAAACAGTGAGACCCTACGTGGGTTGGGTCCTCGGGCACTCTGGGACAAAGTCAGCACACAATTTATACACCAGTGGAGCCTGGTTGGGGTAAGGCCAGGTGATTTTGCACCGAACTAAGTTATTGCGTTCTATCAGTACTAACCACTGGTAGCGGTACAGCAACACATGGCCAGTGGCAAAAACCTTCTAAACCATTTCCACAGTGCCTTTCTGCCCCGCAGCTGAATGCCTCCACTTTAAATGCTCAATGGAAAGTTGTGGTATTTTTAGCCCCCCCATTCCCTGCCTGTGCTTTCAGCTTTTGCTGTGTTTGTCCCACCAGGCAGACGGGGTAACACAGCCTTCCTTCATGGAAGGCCTCTTTTTCTGTCTGGGTCCATGACCTGGCCTGACGAAAGCCATGGCATCCATGGTCCCAGGGGGTCATGCCAAAGGACTGTGGCTTTCCAGGCTGGAAACGAGCCACCACAACCCAAAGAGATGACTCGCACCACCTAAAGCCTGACTACACTACTCTCTGGAGGAGTTTGTTCCCCCTTCTTCATTGCCTTAGAAGAAAACCTTGCAAAACTAGATTCAGTAAAAACGGGGCGGGGAAGGATGGTTGGGGGCTTTTTTTTAAAAAAAAAATAAAAATAAAAAAAATAAAATTAGAAGCGGTGCTGCGGTGCCAATTCTAATGAGGTATGTTTGTATCTGACGGCAGGGGCAGAATTCTCGTGCGAGATTCCCAGGCGGGAGGTGCGGGGAGGGTCGCCCCGGCGGCGGGGGCAGACCCCGGCCCCGGCCCTGGTCCCGGTCACCAGCGGCGGTCCCGGTCCCGGTGGCGGTGGCGGCCGCCACGCGGGGGAGCTCCAGGCTTTGCTGCCGGTCCGGGGACTCAACTTGTCCTCGGACTCGGTCCGCTCATGCTCTAAAAAAAAAAAAAAAACAAAACAAAAAAACCCCACAAAACACCAAAAAAAACCCCAAACCCCCTGAATTAAATTGGGGCTTTGATGGGCTGTGTAGCTCGGCAAATAATTTAAGGGTAGAAGGGAAAGGCCTGGCAGTCTGTAAAGGAAAGAAAAGTATCTCCTTCAGGGGCGCGCAGTCTCAAACACAAGCGGCTAATCCCGTCGCCGTTTCCTAGTACTTAACGGAGACAAAAAAAGGGGCTTTTTTTTGACCACTTTAAACAGCTCAGCTGGAAGCCCAGAAATTAGCATGAAGTGAAATATTTATGGGAGCTTAATACAGTTTAAGATCGCTATTTGCTCTGCCATAAAACACCAGGGCCAATTAACTATTTCTAATTAAGTAGCCTATAACAAAACAGAGCAAGAAATCGCAGCCAAGTAGTTATGACTGGACTGAGGAATGAAGAAAGACTGACCCTGACTGTGAGGTAAATAATTTTCTTATACCAAAACATGAAACTACTAAAGCATGAAAAGGCAACAATTGGATGAAAGAATGAGAAGGGAAAATCCCGTTCAGCCCTGACGTTATTAAATACTGTTCTCTTCAAATCCTATCTGCTAAATGTGAAGCCTTTTGTTTGTCTAGATGTACATCATATTGCATCGCATAAGCCTGCTGCACAAGTGTGTAGTGGAATGCATTCCTCTCTACTCATCTGTCAAATTGGTCATTTTTTGTGACATTTCTTTATAAAAAAAAGTTAAACATATAAAACGAGATAAATTTATTTAGTTTTGTCTTTGAATGACTCAAAAATTATCTAATCAGCTTATCGCCAGGCTGCAGCTATGTGTGTTTTATTACTCCAGATTTTTTAAATTTATTTTTTCTCTTGTTTAATGTTTTTGGCATCTAAACAGTTGACAATGGAGTTGGCAGTTTGTATCTCATTGTAGGAATGGGGAAGAGAGTCAAAATTTCGCTGAAATGGATGAGGTAATGTTTACAGATTCATAACCAGGCAGTTGCTTGTGCTGTTGTTTGCTCTTCAAGGTTGGGTTAACAGTCTAACTGCCATGGTGACTCCCTGGAAACCTAGAAATGCAGAACAGCACTTTAACAATAGAAAAAGACAAAAATCTAGTGTTAGATTACAGGATGCTTTGTAGCAAGGCAAAAATTTTGGAAGAAATCCTGCAGTCCCAGAGGTTGTATTTATTTTCACATTGGTGATTTATGATGACAATTTTCTCACACTTTGTAATGACACCTCAGGTAAACTGTCTTGTTCATAACACAGAGCTTGGCCACAATGGAGAGAAAAAGCGCATTGCAGCCTCACCGGTAGAGCCTGACAAAAATCTTAAGATGTTCTGATACTTTTGGGTGCTAAAAAAGCAAGCTCAGAGTGGCTTTCCAAATGACAAATGTTTTCCTGGGAGCCCAGGATGAATATATACATCAGCGGCTATTTTTCAACTGCCATTTTTCACAGTTCAGCCAACTTTGAGTTATTTGCATTGGAACAGTGTCTTAAAGAGACCTAAAAAGGTGTGGGTTTAAGCTACGTTGTAATGATGATCTTCCTCAAGATCATTGCATGTAATGATTAGATCTTCCTTAAACCTTTCTGAATGACAAGCAGAAGTAGGCTAGTGGCTACACATGTTAAGTGCTTGAGACTATTTGTATCTCTAAAAATATATCCATGCCCAAGTATTTGCGTTAGACCAGCTGGGCTCAATCTTGCGTGTGGTCTAAAGTCTTCATTTTAGCTTAAATTAACATTATTTGCACTTGTAAGTGTCCTTTGTCCAATACCCCGGTAGCTTTGCCTTGCTGCTACAAAAAGGAGAGGCAACTTTAATTGCAATTCGCTGTGAAAAATTTTCCAGGCTCCAGAGATGAAAGAGATTTGCCTTGACCGAGCATCCACGTTTCACAGCTCGCTCTCTCTCAGTCACTCCCGTTCTGCTGCGAACCTGGAATAAAACACTGCTGCCTGCAGCTGTACGGAGCCGTGCTCTTTACCCGCGGCGCTTGTAAGGGCATACCTACAGGGTTGTGCAGTGGAGTGTGATGGGGAGAACCTCCGGCTCTCCCAGGTGCTGCCAGCAAGCCCGGCCGTACCAGCACCGCGCTGCACCTCGCCTCATCCATCCTCCTGACAGGCAGAGTTAACCAGCCCCGGAGGTGGCACGGGAGCTGGTACAGCTCGGCTGCTGCTGGGGAGGACCTCTGCCTGGCCCTGGACTCAACCCTGGTGTGGGTAACAGCGAGCTTTGGGACCTGCAGCAGGGCACCAAAACCCTCCCGTGAAGATGTTCTCACCACCTCGGTATCGAAATCAACGGTATCGCTATCAAACGCTGCCGGGGAGAGACATCTGCTATTTGAATGTGTTATAGCAGATGAAAGAAATTGAAACATGAAAAACAAACACATCCCTTTTTCCTAATATAATCAGTATTTTTAAGCAGTTTATCCGCTTAATAGGAAGGTTTTAAAACATTTTGCTTGAGCTGACATTCTTTAATTATAATATTCACACTGCTGAATATGCAGTCACACCAGCAGAAGCTCCATTGTGAAAGAACTCACAGATTCAATCTGTTTCTTTCTCTGAATTTTTCTGACTTGGTCATATTTTTCCATTCATCGTTATTTTTTTGTTTCCTTCTCATGTCTCCTCTTAAATGTGTGGGTTTTTTCCTCTTACTCTGTTGTTACACTTGAAAACACCAGGATTAGCATGCAGATGTTTTTTTGATCAGAGATATTTTTTAATCATTCCCATTTTCCACAGTCTACTTGGGTAGCTGTGGATTTTTTGTTTGTTTGTTTATTTTCAACCCTGTCTTGTTGTTTTTTTTTTCTGTTAAACGCATTACCCTAGTCTTCCGAGTGTAAACACCTTCTGTCTGCTATTGTTTCCTTAAAACAGCATTTTAGAAAATTAACTATTACTTCTAGTTAAATAAAACATGGGCTATGCTAACTATGCCAATAATGTAACATCTTCCATGTTTTCAGTGCTTTGCTAACTGTGAAAGTTTAGGTGAAAAAGATACTGTTTTAGAAGGTTTTAAGAAAAAAAGTTTTCAGCATGTCTGTTATCTGTTGTAAATTTTCACTGAATTTCACTGAATTTTTGGAGTTGGAAGGGACCATAGAGATCATCTAGTCCAACTCCCCTGCCA
>JAOTQQ010000012.1:70850920-70870124 GCA_026546715.1 Gallinago undulata
TTGTCCTCTCACTGGCAACCACTGAAAAGAGTTTGGTTCCCTCCTCCTTCAACCCACCCTTGAGATACTTATAGGCAATACCTTTAAAAATTGCTTTTAGAATTCACTGAAGTTGTAGGATTTACTGAACACGGAGAAGGTGGAGAAGAAAAGCAATCATACTTCTTGCCAATAAGAAAGGACCAGCTTTTTACATATTTTTTAAAAAAGAATAATGACCTCTTTAAACGAGTACCAATTGTAATTTTGGCTCTCTTGTAATCTGCAGGCTAACGTTCACAGGAGTTAAATTACATTTAATTTTTAGAAAGCTGAGAAGAGAAAAAGATGTTCAGTAGCTTAGCATAGGGAAACTGCCATCAAATGCCACTTAAGCAACGACCAGCACAAAGAATACAACCTGAGCTGTTACCATCCATGAAACTGGCAACATGCACCTTCATTAAATCTATATTATAAACACTGAAGAAGTTCAGAAATGCCTTCTCTCTTGCATTAGAACAAGTAATCAATGGACTTTACAGGGCTGGTATTCCAATATAAATTTTTAATGTCAAGAAACTACAGTTCCATAACCCTGAATGTTGCCAGTAACTAGGGTATCCACCACTGGCATTTAGCAGCTTCATAGTTTTTTAAGAACTTCCATGCCCAGAGCACCCGGAGAGAGGGAAGCTCACCTATATACCATCCCTTACAAGGAAAAGCAAAATTGCCTTCAATGACGTGTGCTGGGCAAGCTCAGAGATGCCATAAACTTCAGTTGTTTGGGAGCTTGGCCAAGTCAACAGAACATCCTGCTCATTTCCAAAGTTGGTTTAATGCCTAAAATCCAGAAAGACCTCGCTCTTCCCTGGTGGGCAACAGCAATTGAATCACCATGTCCTGATACTGCTGAGGAGCAGGTCCAGGGTAGCCCCACAGAGCCTGAGGAGAGGTCAGTTCAGCAGAGAGAAAGCACAACCCACACTATTTAGTTGCCTCTTAGAGAGCCTCTGCCACCACCTCTTCAGTGCAGTGGACTTAATTCCTGAAAAGGGTTATCAGTTGAAGTTAAAAAATATTAAAAATAAATAAAAATATTTAAAATCCATGAATGATGCTTTTTCCTCTTCTTTGTTGTGAGACACCTTGTAAAAAATTGGATTTTTTTTCAGTAAGTTTTTAAAACAAGCTATCTTTTCTTTCACAAGAGAAAGCAGGAGATTATCTATTACCTGTAGCTATAATCAGGTTAATATTGCAAATCTGTTTTTTTCCCTGCAAGCCTATTTCTTTTTGCTCAAGTAATTAATTTTTTGTGACAACACACACTTTAAGGAGAAAACACAAGATGAGTCTGCTACTGCAGTATAAGCAGAGCAGAAAAGACAGGATTTTTTTCTCTCTTACTCTGCAGTATGTAACTGAAAATGCTTTGGGGGTTAGTCAGCTTTCTTTAAACCTGTGGCAGTTAAAAAGTGTTTTTCCCAGCCCTTCTTCTGTGTCCTATCAGCAATAGACAAATGCAGAAATTCCTGTTGCCCTGCAGCCCCTTTGCAAAGATACAGCTGAAACAAAGGTAACTCAGGCAAGGTATAACCCTCTCCTGAAAAAAAGATCGGGTGTTTGTGTGGAAGTTTAGGTGTCTGCCATCTCCAGTGAGGGACCTGGGCCCATGAGGTTACAGAGGGATTATCCTAAAGCTGCCTCCTATCTTGTAATCTAGTGATTTCCTATCCCAGCACAGCATTTTACTACAGTAAGGACACAATACAGCATCTCTCTGAACATACCATTATTACCCAGCCTACTGTAATTAGCTCCTGCTTGTGAAGCACTTGGACACAGAGGAACATGTAAGTGCTAAGTGTTACAGTCATTATCATTCACCTTTGCTTGATACATTTCCATTTTATTTAGCCACTTGTGACCAAGGCATCCTGGAAAAGGAAAGTGGAGTCCTGTTAGGTCCCGGTGAATTCTGAAAGCTGAGAGATAAGTTTGCTGCTAATGTAGTAAGCTATTAGTTAGTAAGGAAGTCATAAATTATTGCAATTAAATTAACTGTATTGCCAACCCCAAGTTTCCAAATAAATCATGAGTTAGACTCACTTAAAAATAACTTAGATTTTTCTTTTATCTTTTTTCCCCTTGGTAGACAATGTTTTCAAGGCTTTCTTTATATGCAAGAGCTAGAAATTTTACCTTTTAAGTGAAAATTAAATCTCTGTACAATAACATCCTTACCTTAATGGGTCAGAGCTTTAAGGAAACTGAATGCTATGAGTGGACAAGGCCTGACAATTGCAGTGGATGTCAAGATGAAATAACCACCAAACCCCTAAAATATAAGGGCCTTATTCAATGCAACTAGCCACACAATCTGAGAATAATTTCACTAAAATCTCCGAGTAGAATCTCAGCCTCCCAAACTCATAGAAGTCCATTGAAAATGTTGCCAGGATCTCCAGTGGAGAGGGAAGACCAATAAGCCAATGTAAATAAGAGCGAATGTAGGTCCTGTCATTTGACCAGACAGTGTAAATGACAGGAAACAGAATCATGTCCTCAGCTGTTACAAATTTCACATTTTTTGCTTTGCCTCTCCCTTCAAAGAGTACTGACTTGCCTGTTTGATGACGCAAAACTTAGAGGCTGAGCTTTAGGTCTGACTTAAGTGGAATAAAAAAGCATCTGCATGGGATGAACAGCTATATGCATTTCAGACACATATACATCTAGTTGTGTGAGGACAAGATCTGTCCTATTTATGACTGCATGCCATATGGTCTCCTTTTGCACACCCGTGCTTTTGTTGAGGTGCATGTCTACAAAGCCTGAATCCTCAGCCAATCTTCAAACACCAGTGTCCAGGTTTGCAAACTCCTATTCAAGTGAGTCACCACCAGCTCCCTGAAATAATTTCTCCATTGTAAATTTGAAAGTTATCTGTTCTGGGGTATAAAGACCTTAAAAGGTAGTGATAAAAACACACTTTATTAAAAAAATTGAACTCAGCATGAGTAAGGATTACTCATGAAAGGAAGGGCACTGACACTTAATCTCAAGTTATCCAATTCCTTTTTAAAAACTGGTCTCTAATGAGTGGTTGCAAAACTGTGAGTGCCTTTTGTTCTCCCTTTCCCGTTTCCCCTTCCATCGCAGGAGATATTGCAAGTCAAAGTGTTAAGATTTAAAGATGTGGCCTGAATTCATCAGGTATATTCACTGCGGGTCTTTCACGGCATGACTAGAGTGTGAGAAAAGTGAATTCCACCCTGAGATAAGAGACTCCCCTGTCTGTGTTTCTCTGCAGATTTGAGGAAACACAGGCTGTGGGCTCTTTGAGTAACACAGGGTCCCAAAAGTTCAGGAATCCTTCCTGTGCCTGCCTCCACTGCAAATCAGCTACTCTGGAATGAGGCTTTTTTTTTTTTTTCTCTCTCTTTCAAATCTCTCTACTGATGCAATGCTTCTGGAGCTTGGATACTGGCAGCTGCAGAAGCTGAAGACTTTCATTTGTCCACAGAACAGATAACAGATCAAAAGCATCAATGGCAGTTTCTTCAGCCCACCTCACCAAGGGCCCTAGAGCTCATTTTGCAGCAACATACTCCACGCCATTTCTGCTACTGGTTCACAGCCCAGTGCCACTGAAGTTCTCAACAGATGATCCTATTAATACATCCCCCACTATTCATTTTTTTTTCCTGTATGAAAGGGAATGGAAATAGTTGTTTTGCTTACACAGACCTCTGAAGAGCCATTAGGTGGTACTAATGGTGCTTTCGACTGCTGGCATCTCTTCTAGCTGGAGTTTCAGAGGAGGCCTTGAAGGTAGAAGGGCTTTAAAAGCCCGTTTGCTTGCCAGTCCCCTGAGGAACACCAGCTATATGGTGGTATCAACATACTGAACGATGTGTGATGATACCAGCCAGCAAGCCAGGTGCTCTCAATGGCAGAGTAATTGTTCATTGAAAGAGACAGGCATGTGAGGGTGAGCTGTGAAGTAAAGATGCACGATTTCTCTTGTGAGGCCTTTTAAACACTCTTACTGAATTGCCTTGTCCAAGTAGTGTTAGTTAAAAGCTTTTGGAGAGTATTCTGTTCTGTTCCCACATATCTCTCCCCCAGAGGCATTTGCCAATCCACCGTACTGTGGGGAAAAGATAAATGCTAAAAGTCTCTCATTCTTTTTGAAAATAGAGATAGTTTAAGAAGTAAAACAGAAACATATTCTTTATAAATTCTTACCATTCTTCATTTCTTTCCCTGACGGTCCTGTATTTTCTCCAGTGCCAGTGGCCCGAACAGCACTGGTGTAGCATGAGCCTGGCTGTCATACACTACGCGTCCTGAGCAGATGTCAGGTCAAAATGCTTACTCTTCTGTCCAAAAAACAACTTGGGTCATTATTTTAATCTTTTAAGGTGGCGGTGTTTTGGTTTTTTTCTTCCCGATAGAAGAGAAATCTCACACACAACCAAAACGTCCTTTCTGGTGTGAGGTGGCGCCACATCTTTATCCCCTATTTGCTTACAGCTTTTAAAGAGATCATTTCTGCGGGAGCCAGGGTTCGGCTTCCTATTTTTGGCACCGGGTCCCCACTTCTGACTTTGCAGGGGAAGGGCTAAGAAAGCAAAGCTGAGCGTTTATATTCCGAGGTATGCGAGTTGCGCCGAGAGCCAAGCAGCCAGGAGTGCAGAAGGCGGCGTGCGAGCTGCGGTTTGTGGGTGTACACCCCGCTCTGCACAGCACACAGCAACCAGAAGGCTGCCTCCACGAGAGTCTACTCCTTGCCTCTGGCATCCCTTCAGTCAGGCAGAAACAATGCACAGCCCAAAGGCTCCAAAGCCTCCTCTGCTTTGCAGTCGCAGAGGCCTGTTCATTAGCTGGTAACGGCGCTGACAGTTCCTTAAAGTTTCTACAGTTACACATGGATTTACTCCAATTAAGGACTTGGCCCAGATTCTGGGGTTTTTTATCTTTTTTTTTTTAAAATGCGTTAGCAGATGGCAAATATGCACTGAGCACCGATAAACTACTGGTTTTTGAGGGCAATGGCTGCTTGCAATGCTAATTTGGGGGTTTATGTTTATGCAAGCTACCTGGAGGGACACATTTCAGAGTTGGGTTGAAGCAGGAGAAAGATTCAAGCCACAAACTGCATGGCTGGGTACCAACAAACCATTTAAAGCTGGGGTGTGTGGATGCAGGGCTAGGCCTCTGCCCGTTCTGGAGAGATTCAGAAAATAGGGTAGAAGCAGATATTGAGAGGTCAGTACTTCATGCATTTCCCTCATTCAGTCCTGTCAAGATGAGGTCACTTGCACAACGTGGACCTCACTCCAGTCTCCACATACCTTCAACATGTGAAGGTATTTGGCTTTATGATTTGGATTCAGGCCAGCTGACACTCCACTGCAAGCTGATATCCACATGTTCTCCTGGAAATGACATCCACATGAGAAAATTTTAGTGCACTGTTGTGTGGCGGAACTTGATTAGTAATGAGCATCCAAAAGTAGAGGTTGATAGATGTGTACAAACCAAGTGTTGACAGATTTTTTTTTTTCCATCTAGCAGTTGTTTTGACCCATACACCGTGTCCGTGTCTGCAAACTGTGACCTTCTGTTGCAGATTCGTGTGGAACAAAGGCATCATTTCCCACAAAACTTTGTTGCCCTTGCTGCAGAAAGCAACCCAGGATAACCAGAAAATACCTATTGCCTGAGGTTGAATAGCTTATATATAACTAGTCACTAATTAGCACCTAGTTCAGACTGTGCAGTCAAAGAATAGGAATAAAATGAAAAACAAAGCAAAGAGGCTATTTTCCTGGCAACAGTCCTATCCACAAATACAGTGCAACAGTGTGTGACACTGAGGGCAGAATTTATCCTGAAGACCACTGAAAGCCCATCATACGGTCTCCACTGACCTCTAGGAGCTCCCACTGAATGTTTTGTACCTCTCTTAGTTCTTTGCCTTTCATCATAGAATTGTGATATTCTTATGTTAGGCCTGATACCGTGTTGATCCTCCACATAAGATATTCTTGTGCATTATGGTCAGACCTCTTTTTTTTTTCTCATTTCTGATTCATTTAAGAGAATCAAAAAGCCACCATTGTGAGTGAAAATCACACTGATCTGACCTGAAAATTCTGTACACAGAAGACTAAAATAATTCCCGTGGTTACAGAATGAATCGTAATATAGTAGGCATTTAGCTATTTTTTTTAATAAGTGTGCTTTAATTGGACAAAAGTATAGCTGACATATTTAACTTCCACATCTATTACAGGGTAGATAGAACTCACTTAACTACTCTGTTCTAATAAGATTTGCTGCGAAGTTAGCCACATTTTGGTCAAATAATCCTGCAACCATGACTGATTTCTCTGAGCATATTTGCCAGCTGGGACTCTATTAGGTTAGAGCACTGCTTCACACAATTAGGACCTGTGGGCACTAATGTAATACAAATAAATAATAATACATTGCTGTAGAATAGTTTGCATAAATAATTCATCACACAGATTAAGTATGAACTATTTGCTCATGCTGTTGTTTGCTGTGTTACTGGCCACAGAAGTCCCGTGAAATTGCTCCTGCTCTCTGGCTACATGGTTGGGGATTTTTTTAACATTGAGAGTGAAGAGAAGGGTGGGGGGGAGGTGACTGCTCTCAGTTCTTGGGCATGTCCACTGTTGATAATTTATTCATGTATTTCTTCTGCTTGCTTGGACCAGTTTTTCAGCTCATGTTTATCATTACAGCTCCCTGGAAGTCAATGGAATAACACTCATTTGTCCCCTCTTGACTAAGAATACGACAAGATAAAATTTCAGTCAGAACTAAGAATAAGATAGAAACCCTGAGTGTTGCTAATCCCGAATCTAAGGGCCTTATTCCACGCAGGTACTGCTCAGTCCCTGATTCAGCACAATCTTTTGAGCATTTGCTTAAATCCCACTGACAGTAATGGCCCACAAGCACATGCTGAACACAAACCGAAAGAAAATATTCTGATTGCAGTTCTCAGAGTCCTTCTAACAGCAGATCCTTGAAATGTGAATGCAGTCCTAAAACTAAAATTCAGTTTATCACATCCTGAAAAGCCAGGGAAATGAGAAATGTTCTTCTGAATGTGTTAATGCTCATTTTTGCCTTAAAGAACCAGCAGTTTTCAGATTATGGCGCCAGTATTTTAAAACTTAAAGCCCTCAAGTTCAAGACAAAAACTAAGCTATTGATTAAAAGCAAAGCCATGGAGACGTTGAGAGTTCAAATAAAACAATGAAGATGCTTAAATATCAGCATTTCTTTGGAGCCTTTTAGTGTCTTACTGACTATGGAAGCTTAAGAGGACAAAAATAGCTTGTTCCTTGCTGTGAGCCAGCGGAGCTCATAGCCTGTAGCTGACAATCTTTTCCCTTAGGTCTACAGGCTACAACCACCACATCCAACCTTTGGTGAAATGAGTCTTAAATCCATTGAAGAGTACCAGAAATGGAAATACATGGGAGGGGAAAAAAAGAAAATTGCCATACAAAATGCTTTCTGAAGCACCTCAACTCAGAGAAGACAGTGTCAAGGGTGGGGGTGGGATTATGTCAATTTGAAAATAGGTAACAGAACATACCATTGTTATTATTTACTATTTGAACATTAAAATAAAAATAAAATCAAAAATAACCGTGCCAGAAGTTTAATAAATTCCACTCTGTTCCACTAAGCTGCACGGCTTTGGCCTGATTTTATACACAGGAGAGAGAGCAAAGTTTGGCCAGCAGATTTACTGGTGTCTTACTCCCCACCCCCTTCCACCTGGTAGCACACTCCTTCCTGGGCTGCCTCTGTAACAGCAAAAAGTGACAGCTCCTGCTCCACTGCGCCCCAGAATACAGCAGCAGGATCACCCCCTGCCTCCTCTCCTAGCAGAGGCTGCCCAGCAGTAACCTAATAAGCAGAGCTGGGAGACTCATAGAAAAAACATTACTGAGACAGAGATGCAACTAGTTGCACAAAGTAAATGTCAAAAAAGGAAAATTCCTCCCTGGGAAGACATGTCAGGGAAGCCCTGGTCACGTACATTTGGATTTCATTCTCTAAAGTAATGTTAGCTGGACAACGTTCAGCTCCTGGGCTTGCAGATCTCAGCCTGACTCTGCCAAGTGCTGATCACCCTCTGTCCCAATGGACTCCAGGGACAAAAGGCATCATTTTGCAGGATTGAGCCCGTCCCATGATGTAAAAGGCCAGTTTTCCTTCGGACACGTGTGAGGAGCTGAGGTACTAAAAGATCAGCTAACTGGTGCCTGCAATGTTCACATAAGCAATGTTTTGGAGGCAGCAATAGTAATAACAAAGATAATAAATAATGAAAATATAAACCTGGGTATGGTTTCTCTTAGATGCAAATTAAGATTTAAATATAAAAATGATAGGTTTCTTCTAATCCTTTTTAGGAAGTCATAAATTGTTAATCAGACCTTAGGCGGTGTTGTTTAATACCAACTTTAATAAAATAGCTGCCTGAAGCAGAAAGACAGTTGGGATCCTGACTCTAAAACTTTGGTAACCTCATCCACATTTTTGTAGCCTGAGGCTCTTACACTACCATTGGTACCAACTCCTTTGAAATACACTCATTTTTTAGGCTGCTAAATTATTAAACACCTTATTAGTAGAAAGATTAGATGGACGAAAAGTCATCTCTGTATGATGGAAAACGGATTGGAAGAGGAAGGAAAAGTTGAGGGAATATTTACATAAAAGATACAGTTCTGTTGTTGATATACAGAAGTAATCCATAATCCATAATTCATTCAAGACATGAACCCATCAAATTACATCACAATGCATGAAAAATTGCTACTGTTGAGCTACCTTACAAAAAATTACATAGAATTATTCCTGTCAAGAGTAAAACTTGTTTGAGGCTAAAAAAGCAATGTCACTACAAGGTTATTTTCTCTGTTGTTCCATAGGATTTGTCTATCACACACAATGTCTCACATTTCCATCACATACTTCGATGGGGGTAGCAAAAGTTGCCTTGTACAGGGTAACCGCTAAGTCTGCCAAATTTAAACTGCTTTGAAAATGGCAAGAAAAGGGGAAAGGAAGAAAAAGGAGAAATGTTTCTTCCTTGTTGTTCCTTAATACTTGTCAGTCAGGTGAGCAGATCTTTAGACTAAAAAATAAGCAGCAGTCATTTCCTTAAGTTCAATGCCTTTTCACTCTATGTCCAGAGCAGCTTGTTAGCATGCTAATTGTTTAGTTTAATATGCAATACAGAGCACACTTACTACTTTGAAATGCTTATTCATGATGTCATGGGTATTAGTGTATATTTCTTAATTATACAACAGGACAATCTTTCTTCCCTTCAACCTACACTTTCTGTTGCTCTGATTGGTTTCTTTAACTAGCCAGAATAATCATTTTGCCACAC
The DNA here is from genome assembly GCA_026546715.1 of Gallinago undulata. Classification (NCBI taxonomy): domain Eukaryota; kingdom Metazoa; phylum Chordata; class Aves; order Charadriiformes; family Scolopacidae; genus Gallinago; species Gallinago undulata. The sequence continues at coordinate 70,860,366 of JAOTQQ010000012.1, forward strand.
AGAAGCAGATAAGGAAAAAAAAAATTGTAAACAATTTTAAAAGCCATTTTAATTTAATAACAAATTGGGAGCTGTACTTTGTGTTAAATTAGCACTGCAAGGCTCATATCAATTCAAGGCAAGGTTCCTTGTTCGTTACTGCTTAATTAATCAGTCCTGTTTCCATCTAAATGAAAAGTTTTCTCTCTCTTTCCTATCATCTCTAATATCTCATTTCAGGCAGCACATCAAGTTAATCTTGCTTACATTAGCAATTTATTTCTAATGGCTCAGCTTAGTTATTTACAATAATTCATCCTATCCCAGCTCGCAGCTGAATCCCACTTGGTCTCTTTGCTCTGCTCGGACAGTCGGATTCAATGGGAAACCAGCAAGTGCTGAGCGAGTTCATCCAGCCTTGTGAGGCAGCCTGTGAAGACAAAGACCTGCTTCCAACACACTGATGTCTACTGAACTTTTGGCTTCCTGGCGTGTCTTGTCTTCCCAGAGGCAACATGCACAGAGCTGGGCAAAGGACTGTTACCTTATAGAACAACAGATGAGCATGAAACAGTTCAATGGAAGAAGAGAACTATGTAAGGAAAGGAGAACATAAAAAGTTGGGTGGTACCTGAAAATATGTCCTCATTATACAGAAAATCTTGTAAATAAAGATGGAATAACCATGAGTCCTGCACTACCATCAGTAGTGCATATTCAAAATTACCACCATGCCACCTTCGAAGGAAGTGAAGAATGGGACTTTTAAGCACCATCTTTCTGAGTGCTCTCCTCCTTGTGCTCACCCCACTATTCCCATAGCCAGAAACTGCTGCCACTGCCATAATCTGGTACTTTCTGTCACCACAGTAGCCAAGCACACTAATTTGGGACTTAAGAAAAGATCTCTGATGGTTTCAATTGCATCAACCTGGCCCCAGTCAAACACTTACTGCAGCTGTGGTCACTGGTAGACATCTAGTTTATGCGCTCGCCATTCCTAAGTTCAGGCTCCAGAAGTAAGTTTTCTGGTTGCCTCCTGGGGCTGGGATGCCTGCCCATGTCAGGATGCCTGTTGCTAGCCCCGCTGCTCCCCTCGCAAGGCAGCACCACTGCTCCAGCAGCTCCGTCCCACAGTGACCCACAGCCTCTGAGACGTAACGGATACTTGTTCAGGTCAGGGCTTGAAACTAAATCTGCACCTGAGGTGCCTGCATCACATGAAGTCTGGTTTTATTGCCAGTTTGAGCAAACATAAATACCTCTGTAATAAACACAAAATACACTTAATATTAAAGGAGCCATTCTAAGAGAACAAAACCTGTTTCTGAGTAACCCCAATATTTACTTTTGCTCATCCAGGATTCAGGATGGTGTTGCAACATGAAACAATGATGTGCAGTGTATTTTAACCTCCTAGATTTGCGACAACCGGCTTCTGACCTCACACTTACCAGCCTGGTTGAAATTACAACCTGTTGCTAAGGAAAACTGTCATACCTTAAAGTAGCTGCGATATCAAGTAGCTTTGAGATATCTGACGAATTACGGTAGATTAATGAGGAGGGACTTCAGAAATCCTGCATAAGACGCCCTAACACGTTACAATATGATAATACATTTAAATTAATAACAATATAAATTCTGTGGTGAGAAAAGTGGGAGGCTGGTTTTGTGTTGTTTTGTTTTTGTTTTTTGTTTTTCCCAAGAAGAATAGAAATCCTTTCTACAAATCACAGTGCACACTTCTCTTTCCAATGGGAAATGCTGCTCTGAAAAGCACTGAATTTCAAAGCTGCTTGAGACCAGATTGTCTGCAGAATTGTGCTGATGACTATAAATATTAATAAATAAGATACACTGGGCCAGCTTATTTCCTCGGATTCTTATGCACTGTTTCTTCTTAAGTCATCTGCAGATGACCTAAAGCCACAGGCACCAGAAGGAAGAATCTTGTCTTTATAGATGTAACTCACAGCGACGCTTGCACAAATGAAAGATACTTTTGCTATGTTCCAGCAGCCCCAGCCACCAAATGACAATTACAGTCCAGTCTTCTGCATCCCTACTGCAACTGCTGCCAGCTGCTGATGGGAGCAGGACAGCAGAGAATCCTTCTGTATGCTGTACAAATGAGCCAGGCCTATATTGCTGAAGGGGCTTCGATGGGAAGTAATGACTGTTCCTTATACAGGTTTTTTTCCATCCCCACTTTTCCTAGTCTACTATTTAGGGAGACCAAGTATACATATTTTTGGAGGTCAAGGTTTGGTCACCATGGAAATAATTGCAAAGTTGTAAACACTTCATTACAAGATCCTGACATCTTGATCCAGGAAGGCACTTAAGTATTCAAACAGTCTTGCAGACTTCAGTGCAGTTTATTGGTATGTTTAAAAGTAAACTGCTCTGGGACCAGGTATGATAAAGCAGAGAGAGAGAAGAACACTGCTTTGTTTATAGCAGAAATAACTTGGTAATTATCATCAGTGAGAAGGGAAACACCATAGCAGGGCATTCATATTTTTTAAACTTAAATGGAGTTCAGATGAAATACAGTTTTATAAAACTGGTTGGCACAGCATGAATTGCTTGAAGGGATGTGGCTGGTGGACTTAAAAGTTGCTTCTGCATCTTTTTCCCTTTCAGCAGTGACAGCTAAATTGAGCACCAATTTCACAAAAGGAATTTTCTCCCTGAAAGGGATTCTAACTCTATATATTCCTGTGCTGTGATCTGCCCGAGCACTCTTCACACTGTGAAAATGAGGAAATAGGCTCTCTTGAATTCTTGTAGTGCTTGATCAGTTTGTGAGGCCAGCTCCAAAAGCATTAGGGCATAGTAGGTGGCACGCCACTCAGAACCTGGCGCTATTTGGATCTAACCCTGCCATATAACTTGCAAATTTAACGTGTCTTTTTACTGTGTCTTTTTCTACTTGTCTATTTGTTTATACTAGGATGAATGCTGAATACCCGTGCCGGGAGTATTGGTGTAGGCCATGTCCTTATCCAAGTGACTTCCCTTTGACTCACCTTCATATCTATGCACTAGGAATACTACTCTTTAGATGTTTACAAAGCAGGGGTGCTTTGAAATGAATTCATACAGGCATGGACCTGAATGAGAGAGAGTGTGGTGTGACCTCTGGCTGCCCCAAACCACGGGCAGCAGCATGCAGAAAAGGCAGCCTTTTATGAGACTTTTTTATTCCCTTCTGTCCCACAGGCATAAGCAGGCAGGAATGGACGAGGCAGGGAATGGTAAAGAAACTCTGGGGCCAGTCCATCTGGGCCAATGCAGAGAGGAAGGTCATCGCCACCTTGCTTGGGGACAGCTCAGATTACTTTCTCCCGGGAATAAGATATCCAGTCTTGTCCCACACAGCTCTTGGAGCTACCCAGCCTCCCTCTTCCCCTCCATGTAGAACACAGCTGAAAAAACAAGCAAAATACATCCAGAAAATCCTTTGGGGAGAGAGTGTCAAAGTGGCTGCAAGGAGTCCTTGAGAAAAATAATTGGCTTTCTTTCGGATGAAAAAAAAAAAAAAAAAAAAGAGACCCAAATCTGATTTTTTTTTCCCCCATCCATTCTTTGATCAGCTCCAACAACACTCGAGTGAGCAGCAGAGAGGCAGGAGGGTTGAGTGCAAGATGTACTTGCTGCAAGATCCTGGCTCAGCACCCCTGCGGTGCTACGGCCTCCTCATATGACCTTGGGCAAGTCACTCACCTCCGTTGGGATTCTCTTCCCCCTGCTGTAAAACAAGGCCAATTATACGGGCCAGTCTCACAGGGGGGCTGTGTGGTGAAGACATATTTTTTAGAAACTGTGTATTACTTGAACAGCTTTTGAGTGAAGGCCCCATGTCGATCAACTGTGCTTTGTCCCTTACTTGAAGCAAGAATCCCAAATGTCCACAGAGCATCTCACAATGACAGTGGGGTTTTCTTGGCAGGATACTAAAGGGTATTTCATTTTCCCTTTGTCCATGAAGATGCTTTTGTCAAATAATGATTGCCAGGCTAATGACACCCTAAAGTTACAAACCACTAGGCACTCAAAGAATCAATTCAGCAAGGAAACAGATTTCACCTGAATGCTTAGGGCAAAACTAAAAGCAACTGTGTTTTTCATTATTTTTGTTAATGTATTGGAGCTGAGGGGGAGTGAGGGAGGTGAACACGTGGACATCTTTCTAAGAAAGAGAGCTTTCCCTTGGGCGAGAGCATCAGTATGGAGATTGGCCACCATGCTGCATGGGGGGGTCAGCACCTGGTTGGGACCCACAGGCACATGTGGTCCTCCCACCATCCCACAGGCAGGACTGGTCTGGATCCCCAAGACCTTTGAGAATGCAAAGTGGAGTTGCCATCAGAGGCAAGCATTTTCTTTGAGTTTGGTCTTACCCTTCACACCAAAGCAGAGCTACATGCTAATGACCGTGTTGATTAAGCAGTCTTTGTGCTTATAGAAGCTATTAACTGACAATTGAAATGCAGCAGTTAGGGAGTAGGTGGCTCTGCCTTACACCCAGACAACCACGCACCTGCAGTACCTGGGGAAACTCAACTAGTGTTTAATTTCTGTGCTAATTTTCAATTCCTGCTGACCCTTCTCCTAGGTCCTCCTGCTCTGGCTCTGCGATTAGATGCAGAAGTGTGAATGCTGGAAAGATACACTACCTATTATCTCGCAGGCAGCTGTAAACATTACAGCAAGATAATGGAATTAGTTTAGCTGAGAGGAATTAAGGTATCCAGATAGTACAGGACCGATCTCATTCATAAAGTGCTCACTTTTGTATGTTGCAGTGTGTCACTGGGGAAGAGATGAGGGGTTAAAATGGGTTCTAATGTTGTAAATCAAATCTTATAGTCACATTCTGGCGAGAACTAAGCACTTTCTAACTATAGATAAATACATATGTACATCCTGACAAGGCAGGCTAATTAATCCATAAAATATTTGTCTACAATGCCAGAATAAAGCCATTATTGAACAGGTTACTTAAAAGATAGCAAGATTGGCACTATTCCTGAATGAGACCAGATGGAAATGTATATGCTCTTTTGTCTATGCACTTGGCAAAGAGGAGAGTATGGAGAGGGTGTCTTGTGGCTGGGCATGAAGAAAGATAATGCAGTACCAGTGTAATCTTGGATGTTTCAGCACAGTGCTATCAAGTGCTCTGGCACTGCCATGGTTAAGCAATCACTTCTTCTCTTAAAGCTTCTTTTTGGAGGTCCAACACCATAACTCATGAAGGACACCATGCCAGATATGCCTTTTCCATTCTGGCAGGATTCGCAGGCTCCCCTCACCAGAAGGAGGGTTTCCCTTCCCCCTCAGCATTGCTCCTTGCCACTGCTGAGGGGGCTGCAGCTGCAGGAAAAACTAGTATTTTCTGCTTGTTTTGAAAGAGGAAAATACTTGAGGAGTGGGCAGCTCCACGAACACTGGATGTACCAACAAGTAATATTAATTCACACCACTCTATACAGTTATCCTAGCTTCTTCTGGGAATGCTCTTGTTAACAAACAAACAAAAGCATAAATACAAATATTCACAGAATTTGTTTGGGCCTTTCAGTGCCAAGTGCACAACCGGGAAAATAAATAAAGTGGAAGACAATGTTGGCAGTCAGCCACACCTGTACTAACTACAGGAGGTGGTCAGAGGTACAAGAAGGGATAACGCTGCCTGAAATAGGGAGGGGAAGCTTCTGCTGCATGATCAGGATTAGGACACACAGCAGTGTCCTGGAGAAGCTAGGAACCCGAGGCTGGATGGACTCCCAACAGATATCAGCAAGTCATTGGGGAAGGATGAGAGAGAAGCTCTTAGGCTGAGATTTACGGCAAGAAAAACCCAAATGGATGTGAAGACTCAAACGTGTGACTCAAATTTAAACTTTAAAAATGCTTTTATCCAGCACTTTCTCCACCTAGTTCCACTGCAGCATAACTCACAACACAACCCAGAGAGGATGACTTTTACTGCTGATGTTTTGCATTAATTATGCATTCTTCAAGGGTGTTTTTAAAACTCAGGGACTAATAATCTGCCCTGTACCTTTTGTTAAGCAATAAAGACAGATAACAGCCGGGTTTAATCGCACTAAACATTCTCTCCCCATCCCAAATGAAACAAGGCGAGATATCATAACACCTCTCTCCTCACAGAGCCCAGTTTTTCCAGACTCCTTGGGAAGGGCTGCCATGACTAAGCAAGCAGCATGAGCCAACCAGCTGCTACTGGATTTTTTTCTCTCAACCAGAACACATTTAAACTTGAGAACTGTGTTTATACTGCAAGTTGAATCCTGCATAGAGTCAGCAGAAGAGATTGGGTTTGGTAGCACACTTCATCTGCAGGATGAGGGACTCACTTTAAAGGTTTATGTTGAAAAGGTCCTGTATTTGGCCCCACATGGCAGTCAGGATAATCACAACTGAGTTTATCAGCCCTGTTTCCGAGAGTTGTGAACCTAAGTAATTATTTAGAAAAAATGCAAAGCAAAAAAAGAAGCAAACCCCAAATGACACAAAGCATCTGAGGAAATCAGAACAGTTACTGCAGGTAGCTAGGTCTTTAGAGGGTTAACAAAGAAGTCTCCCTAAAACCCAGCTTCTAAGGCACAGCCCCTCCATAGCATTTCCCACACGTTTATGATAATCAAAAGATACTGAAAACCAATTCTACTTTATTCTGTTATAATTGCAGCAGAGCCACTAGAGGAATTGCAACCATTATGCAAGATGAGGCACCATCACAGTGGGGCCTGCTGTTTCCAACGAATTCTACCCACTCGTTTTTACAGATTTCAGCTACCTTTCATTTTAGTAATTAGCCACCATTTCCAAGGAGATCCATAAGCAATTTCCTGCCCATCTTGAGCCATAATGCTACAAGATTGCACTAGAAAGAGAACGTAGTTTAAGAGTAGTCAACAAAGGGCAGACGGCACACTAAAAAGTTCAGTTAAGCAAGAGACGGAGACCACCATTTCATTTAACAACAGATAAATGTTGATGCCTTCTAGATTGCTTGAGTACTACATAACACACAGGCATCCACTAGAAAACCCAATAGCAACTCCTTCCAATCCCCAAAATACTCTAGGAGCCTATTAACAAGCAGCAGATCAGCGTGCTGAAATCTTCAGTCAAAGCAAAAATGATGTAGCAGACCCAAGGGGACAGTGGTCAGGAGGGAGGACCCTGCCCTGAGTAGTGCCCAGTGTGGTCTTGAGTAGAAGGTTTCTTGAAGGCGTTGTGGCAGGATCCCAGATGGTGAGAGCACAGGCACATTCATAACTTCTATCAAGTTTGCATTAGTTTTGAGATCTTCAGTAGAAAGGAGGAGGAAAAAAAAACACAACATTTTTTAATGTGCGTGTTTTGCTTTCAAGGAAGTCTCTCAACTAAATATTATTGAAACAGCAGATGGCAAAATGCAAACTTCATGAAAAGGAAGGCTGCCTTGAGCGGCAGGTTACTGTTTGCATGGGAGAGCTGTGCAAGGGAGGAGGGAAGAAGGGAAGAAGTTAGGAGGCATATTTCTAGCTGAACAACTTGGTTAGAAAGTGATGGCCATGTCTTTAAATGTAATCTTTGGAGTGCTGGCGTGGAGATATGCAAGAGCAGTGAACTGGTGTGAAAACTGAAATACCTAGAGGGACTAATAAGTCCCTACGGGGACCCCAGTTCCTTAAATGACTGCAAAGGATAATTGCAGAGAACTACAACAGGACCGAATCAATGCCATTTTCCCTGGGAAGAAAAAAAAAAAAAAGTATTGCTGCCTCTGATTACGTTATTCTGAAAAGGCTGGCTGCCTTCTCCCTCCCACCCCTCCCCCAGCTCAAAAGTCAACCGTAAGCCACTAGAAATATGTCCAGAAAGATTATGGTGCAGCTGAAAGCCAGAAGCATATGAGATTATATATTTACCGGTGCTGTGTCAGATAACATCTGAGAGGAGAGCAAAAAAGGATTCAGCCCTGCAGTCTTTATTAGCATGTTTGGGCTGTTTAAAGGAGCTATCCAATTGTATCATTGTTGCCAGGCCTTTACAGCTGTATATATCCATGATAAAGGAATCTACTTGATCTTGATCAGAAGCCTCCAAGCCCTATCTGACTCTCCTTCGACATGCAAACTTACTGCCTTTAAACAGAAATTAGAAAAAAAAAAAAATGAATAGGGATGCACCATTACCCATAGCATTATATTGCTCAGGAACAGATGTTAATCAATTTTATGGAATGCTTTAAGTAATATGCAAATACTTTTGCACACAACTGACTGCATAATAGAGATTTCAGCCCAGCAAATACATGAGATAAGCCTTTACCTTGACTGGGAGACTTATGTCTATTTTGATTAAAACCAAAGAGGTCTGCACGTTCAAGCAATTTTATTCTCTTAGAATTATGTTCTTTACAGGGTGCTATTACATATGATATGATGTCCCATGATAAAAGGGAATGGAAATAACCTGTGCTCTTGACTGTAGTGTTCTTCTTGCACATATGTTCACATACATAGCTCATGAAGTACATATGTAGGATGTATGTACCATCCTCACGGATCCCTGAATAGATAGGAACAACTGTACTCTATTGCAGCTGTGCTAGAAGAACAGTAAATTTGGAGAAAGGTCTGCCCTTAGAATCTGTAAGTAATTTTGCTACACAGTCTCCCACATAATGATAACAGAACTTTAAAAACCCACACCATACACGAGTACAAGGAAAAAGGTGCCCTGTCTCCTCAATTTGTATAAAAGTAGCAGCTGTGCCATCGTGCTGGGAGTAATTTTGGTCATTAAACTTCTTGATCCTTGAATGTCATCAGGAGTTACTTAGGTGACCATCCACTTGCACTTACAAAGTACTGCATTTAACTCTCCATAAAATATGGATTTTATTGCAGCAGTGACAAGACTTGTTTCCAGAGCCACTGACCTCTACTGCTACTGCTTATCTCTTGACTCAACCTTTTGCGTGAGAATACTTATATATAGTACATATAATGTGTATTGGCTTCCCTGTGCATGCGTGTAGGTGTTATATACATGCTAATAAATAAATACTTCAATCTATCTGACATATGAAGTATGTTAGCAGTTCCTTCGAGACATTTACAACGTAACCAAATTCAGCGTTTTCTTTCTGCAATTATCCAACTTCTCTCCTGAAAAACGCCTGTACGCCTACCCCCTTTCTTCCACCACCTCCATCACTCCCCAACCCATTCTTTTATCAAATAAAAGAGTTCACGTTTGTCAATTCCAGTAACGTCCCCAGATCTGTCCCCTCTGCCCCCTTCCTCTCGCTGAGGGGGCGCCTCATTTTAACTGCGCTCCACATTCAGCTCTGCACTTTGCCTCGGATTCTGCTCATCATCCGAGGGGTTTTGCCCTGTATCCGTTTCACAGCAACTAGGCAGCGTCAAGAAACCGAGGCAGATTTTTTTTAATCATTATTATTATTTTCTAGTAATTCAATCACGCTTCTCCTCTTGTTGTTGTTATTATAATTATTATTATTATTCCCTGCCAAACGCACACGACCCTCCTCCGGCTCTTACCACCTCCCCTCGACCGAAGTGTCTTGCCGGCGATAACAATTCCCAGGAAAACGCCGCATCCCTTCGCCTGACTTAAAACGACAGCAAACGTGGTCCCCACCCGCCCCTGTGTCGCCGGGCACGCCGCGGAGCTCTCGGGGGGGACGGGGTCGGAGGATGGGACGGGGGGGGGGGGGGGGGGGGG
>JAOTQQ010000012.1:70880056-70907218 GCA_026546715.1 Gallinago undulata
TTCCTGGCTAAGAGTGCCTATATGAACAGTTACTATACTTCAGCTGATGCAGGCTACTCGCTGTGCAGTAATAACTTGCTTGTGAGTCTGACATGAACATACTTTATATTTTAATAACCTCTAGAGAATTGACTGTCTTTTCTGCCTCTGCTTGCACAGCACCTAACACAAAGGGAGAAAAAGCACTAAAAAAGTCATGCAAATAATTAATACATCAAAATCACAGTGTATTCTTCAGTAGTGCACACACGCACACATCTAATCACGGACTTCCTGGCACAGAGGGTTTGTCACCTAAATAGAGCTTAAAAGTAAATGCTGAAAAGGAAAATGAAGAGATGAAGCAAGTTAAGCTCCACGCAGCAGGTCGGTTTAGATCTGGGGATAAAATCCAGACCTGATTCCTATTCCACTCTAGCTCACACCAGTGTCTTATCCTCTTATTCACAGTGCCTGCCACATCTGGTTCCTACCAAATGTTTCAATCCAGGCATATCTTTCTCATTTCTCAGATAAGTATTACTGAAAACCACAGCTCACTCCTTACCCCCAGCTGATTGGTTTCTCCTTCTCAGAATTATGATTTAGTCCAAGTCTTCATCTTTCCTGATAACGCTACTGATGCATCTACCTGTCTATGTGTAAGGTTAGGTCATATACACCAGGAATAGTAGATAATTTTTGAGTAGTTTTCTCAAAAGTGGTGTTTTGCTTCCTTTCATCTCCTCCACTTTTTGATTCATATAGTCCCGAGCATATTCCTTGCACGGCTTCAATGATCTACATGGTTACACCAGGACTGAATTCTGCAACACATGCTTTACACTATGGTTGTAAATCCACATTGTGTTTTTCTTAACAAAGCAGTTTGAGTCATTTTTCCCTCCTCTACCTGTGGGCTAGTCACTCCTTAGAGGCTAGTCACCTCTCTTCAGAGTTTTGTCATCAAAACCATCTGTGGGATGTGCTGTAAACTGATCACAGAAATTATGTGGTTAAAAATTACTGTTATCAAAGTTAGTTTTGCAACTTAGATAATTTGAGTCACCTGTTGTAGTGCTAAATCTGAGGGAATGGTGAATACTGCATCTCTGTGTATGTACGGGAGAGCGGTGGGTGCAGGAAACTTCTTAAATTACTATGTCATTAGAAAAAAAGTAGTATCTCATTACACATTAAAAGATACATTCCCTTTTCAGAAGAAATTACATAGTAGCAATAAAAATTATGAAAAATCCCCAGGACATTTGTGAAAGATACTTCTCTAGCTATATACAGAACTTGCAAGGTGAGCTAAAGTTTTGTATTAGCATTTACTTGAGCTAATCAGCAAATCTTCTCTGCCTTTCTACTTGCCAACTGATACTGTCATCCAAGAGCAAACAACCACCCTTTACATGACAGCTTCATGAATTCTCTGTATGTCACTCACTTTATCTAAGCAATATAACTCGATGTTCCTGATGTTTGGCTGAAGGCAAGGGGGGGCTAGCAAAGTTCCTGATGAAATTTCACGTGGGCTATTTTATTCTTCCCCACAGTATGTCTTATTTTTTTCTTTCCTTCTTATTTTTGAAATTCCTCTCATCTGCTTCCTCACAAAAGCCTTCATCTGAACAGTAGAAATTGCAGGTCCTTGCGCCTAGCTTTAAAGCTGCCAGGTAGACTACTCATTAGAGACCTCTCTGTGATCTCATTTTTTGGAGTCTAGTGACCAAAACATTTTAATAACTTTCTTGTCCCTATCTCTTGTGGATGTACAAGTTGTGCTACTGTAGGAGAGTGACTGCAGGGGTAGGTGACTGAAGAAGACAGGGGTATTTTGAATTTAACTGCATGTCTAAATTTCAAATAAAGGTGTGATTGCAGCTGAAAGGGTAGGAATATCTGTGCTGTTTCTAAACACATATACTTTTCCTAGGAGGCTACAGCATTTTTAATATTTCCAGCTCATCTGCTTCCATGCTGGCTGCTTGTAACTCCTCATCCTAATCCCTCAGGGTTACTTGCATGGTTGCTCAGTTATACTGCATCCTCTATTCCCCAAGCTCTGGCCCTTTCAGGGAACTTGTAGAAACCAGGAGCCATACTCTTGGCAGAATTTTTTGTGACTCCCTTCATGTGGAGTTGCACAACTACACTTAAGGGTGATATTAGGAGTACCGTCCCTAAGAATGTGGTAGCTTGCTGCAGGTTGCAATGAGGTGCAAAGGGAATATTGGAACTTCATAATGCAGCTGAGTACTCAGCCTGGCATTAATATAATTTTTGGGTCTTTCTTCCTTAAATGAAGAGAAACGTTCTCTCTGCTGTAAAGGATTTCCAGTCAAAAGGAGCAGCAGCAACCTTTTATTTTGCATTTAATGAGAATAGCCCCCACTAGAAAAGAGCATACTGTCAGGACCTTTTTTATTTATTTTCTCAATTAGTAGCAAACTGTGATAGTAATTCACAAGAGAATTAGCCCACTGGCTTCTGCATTTCACTGTCTCTTCTTCCTGTAGCTATTTTAGGAACTGCAACGCTGTGGGATATACCTAGTTCCCGTTAATAGGTACTGTACTGAAAAGGAGAGAGCTAAACATACTCTACTTGATCCTCTTTCTAATCTCTTATTCAGTGGGCCTTCTAGCAAGGTGGGACATGTTTTAGCAGGAACTAGAGCTATGCAAGTGGGCTTTTGTAAGAGAAGACCATCTTCTAGTTGAATGAAAATAAATAGACTAGCAAACACCCATGATAAAAAAGGGAAAGACAGTAGCTGCTCTGGGATTTCTGTTGGAAATGTTAGTTTATTGACCCAGGCTGTAGCTCAGTAAGTTAATTAGAAACAGACTGAACTTTGAGTGCCTGGGCAGTTCCCCTAAGATTGGAATGACTGTCTTATGTTTTTGTTGAACCAGGGTTTGAGGTGCTATGGGGATTAACACTACAATAAGCCCCCTGTGGACTATGAAGAGTTAAAAAATCCTGTTTACATGTTCTCCTTGAATTGAGTGAGGAGATGTTTCCTGAACCCACAGGCTTTGTTTCACACTTGAAATACTGTATAGCCCATTTGAATATTTTTGTAGTGCTTAACATTAGCATCTCTCACACAGTTTACATTACTTTGACTTATGGAGGTCCCACTGTGGAGCATTGGGAAAAACTAAAGTTCTGTATTAGTAAACCCATGACAGAAAAAGAGGCAATTATCTCTTACTTTAAAAGCTCCAAAGTGTAATTCTTACAATTAATTCCTACAAGGTTCAGAGAATCTAGGCTGGATTTGGTTTGTGGTAGATATTTACATTCTCTTTGGTTCAGCTATATATTTATGTATAAGACCTGTGATTTCAATAACAATCTTCTGCTTAAACTTGCAAATCAAATAGACCCTATGGGATATCTGATGTAAATTAGTGAACTGTTGTTAGAGGTCCAGCTGAGTATCTGATGCTATGGATAAAAATAGGTTCTTGGCATGACTTTGATTTAAAAAAAAAAAAGTTTATAAGGCTCTTTCTTACTAGAATTAATTCACTCTGTTTTCTCCCATATGATTAGTTATGTATTAGCTAAACTCTACAGCAGGGAAAATACTCAACAACTATTTGGAGATATAAAATAACACATCTGATAAGAACATAACCCATAGGAGCTGTTGAGGTGGGGCCTTAGGAAAGAACCATAATTTATAATTGGCCACTGTTCATCTGACAAAAAAGAGAGAAATTCTGAGTTCAAAAGGGACTTCAAAATGTGGAGCTGTCAGAGCTTGTGCATTGTGTTTGCTTTGGATAGTGCATTAACATCTCTAGCAAAGCTTATGCTATTTTGAGTGATGGAGGTCCTACTGTGTAGGACCGGGGGAAAAAAAATAAAGTTCTGTGTTAGCAAGCATGTGACTGGAAAAAAAAGGCAATTATCTCTTTCTTTAAGAGCTACAAAGTACAGTGGTGGTAGCTTCTGACAAGAGTAAACTAGATGTGCACAGCTTAAAGGCAAACTGAGGACATGCAGATGAAAAGTTCAGCCCTCTCTTCCTTCCCCCCTCCTTTCCTTACCCACCCTTGTGATCTCTTTGCTGCAGTTTGAAAGAAAATCTGGGGCACTTGTTTCTTTTATTTCTTCCAGATTGTTATTTTATCTTCATTTTTGGTAGAGCGGTAATGATATCCAGTGGCTGCTTAGATGAATCACTGATAGATATTCCTTAGGGATATTCCAGAAAAATGCATCCCAGCCAGGACTTATTTCCTAAGTCACAGCATGAATTTGAAGCCTATACAGCCTGCCAACAGTAATCAGCTCCTGTCACTGGTCAGGTTTCCATTATTTTTTCCCTGGCGCTCCTCTTAGGCCTTCTATTTTCTCCACCCCCACCAGCAATTAAGGGCTGCAGCGAATCTCTTATGTGGGTAAGAAGTTGAGAACACACAGAGGATCCTTTCTTACCTTTGCATTTTATCTCCAGAATATTACAGCTTTTTTTTCCTCCCTTTGCACTCAGTAGCTTAAGCTGGCTTGGTTTGGGACTTGCAAGATACTTCTGTTACTTTTCTTGGGCACTTTGCAAGAGAGAAACTGATTATACACTTTTCTTGGAAATCTGCAAGGGGTAAAGGCACAATCAACAGAAAATGAAAGGATCGGGAATATTATAGTGGAAAGACAAATGAACTTTATTCAGGGATTCGAAATCTTGAAATGAAAAATGACCTGTGCAAAGGCCCGACACCAGGTAAGGAGGTGAAGGCCACTGCTGTATTCTGTGGTTGCTTCTGAAAGTGCAAAGCGATCTCCTCAGAGTGCAGGTGGTGACATGAAATGACCTAACAGCTAGGGAGGGGATTTGTCCTCTTACTTCTGGATTTGGACCCATGCTCTTAGCGACCGGGATTGGTTTGAAACTCTGGTAACCGGTTGTTGCAGAAGCGGCTCCAGGCGTGTTACAGCATCTGCCTGCACAATCTCCCGGCTGCGGCGTTATCTTTTATGGAAAAGTCCTTCTCCCAGTATGGCTTTTGGACTGGCAGAGCACATCAGCTCTCCCTCCTCATGAAGGCCTTTCCAGGTTGCGACAACTGCCTGTCGGAAAGCCGTCTGTCCCCGCTTTCACTCTGTTACGCAGCGGGCCAGCTTCTAAAGAGAAACGCCTTTAGAGCCGGGCCAAAATAATCTCCCAAACTTGCACGACAATTTTTCTGTTACTGCTGCCCTGCCAAGAGCTGCGGCGGAGCTGGGGTGGTGCAGAGTGAATGCTGCTGGCTTCCCCCTGTGTGACCGTCCTGCCACCACGGTGACTGGGGCTCTGGGGACCCTGGCATCAGGCAGGGGAGGGAGGGAGGGAGCGGGGCTGCCTTCGCACCAGCGCTGCCTGGCCTGGAGCTCTGCACTCCTGAGCAGCAGATCTGTGCGCTACAGGCATCTGCCCTGCATGAAGAAGAGGCTCACAGTGTCAATTTTTGTCATCGTTGTTGAACCAGAGCCCAGGCCTGTAAGCAATGGACGGTGGAGTGTTGGTACAGCGGCTGCATATTTGGCTACAGGGCGACAGCCAACTGCTGCTGCAGCCAACTGGTAAAAATTCACCTGTCACCACGGGCAGAATGGGTGAACACCTGATAAACTCTCTACATCCAAGAGCTATGATGGACTCTGGAGCCAAGTGCACTGCGTTGCCAAAACAGGGCCTTATTGCTAGTGGGATTCCTGGTAAAAGGCATACAGCTTCGAGGGGTGCGGAGGCCGAGGAAGGTGTAATTGCATGTTACGTTTGGGCAGGGCGCTTGAGAAGTGCTGAAGACTGCATTGCAGTTGACTGTCCCAACTCCCCCAGCTGTGCTGACACAGCCCGACGAGAGCTGAACCAGAGAGCTAGGTCACTGAAGTTATTTTGCTGATATACTTTTCTGGGTTACTTTTAACCCACAGCATTTTAGTCATCTGGTTTACAGAGCAGCCAGTTGCCTTGGCACACCAGGGAGGGGAAGGCTGCAGCGTGAGGTGAGAGGCAGAGTGGGTAACGATGCTGACCCAGCCACTCTGTTTTGAGCTCTCTGCCGATCCTTCCGTGACAGAGTTGAAGAATATGGTGTATATTTTGCAGCATTGCTCCCAGATGCATGAGTATCTTAGGAACAGCATACTATTAAACAGGCACTTCTCACCCTACAGTCGTCATCTTAAAGAAGACAGAGCAGGCTATAAGATGTTTGTTTACAGTAAAACAAAAGCTCTAGATGGAGAAAATTAGTCTTGTGGTATTTAATTTGTGATTCAGACTCATCTATGGCTCTTCTTGTTTTTCTGCAATTAGAAGAGCATGTAACGGCAGGTAAACATTTAGCCTAGTAAGAATTGGGTGCCAAACCTCTCCTGCTTTTCAGTGGCATTTTGGGTGCTAAACTGTTATTTCTTCCTTTGAAAGCAACCTCAGGATTCAAGGTGGGTTCTTTCCTTTTTTTTTTTTTTTGTGTGTGGAGCTTTTATATTACAGAGATCAAGTAAATATTATACAATTCTTCCCCTAGTATTGCAATAACAGCTCTATATAATACTGGCATATCTGTAGCAAAAAAGCCACACTCATACAAGTAAAAATTTTAGTACATCCTAGCTGACTAGCATATTTGCAGGGTGCCATGTCATGATCAAAACTGTGTTATTGTCTCTGTAGGAAAGGCCCAATGAGGTCACATTACATTACCCCCTGCTGGGGATTTTCTCTCTCATGTCTCCTGCTTGGGGCTAAAAAGATTGTAAGCTGGGTGTTTAGTTGTCCCACAGAATTAGCCAAAATGCCAGACTAAAGAGCAGTGATTTCTGCTTATTTTAATCAACTTTGTACCAGTTTGGTTCATCATCCTTTCAACAAAAGAATTGTTTATCCCATTTTTGTTATTAGATTTCAAATTAGTATCTTCCAGGGGAGGCAGAGAAAATAATTGGAATAATAAATGTATTCATATTTGCTGAAGTATTTTAGCATACTACAACTCAGATACAACACATATGAATAGTATTTAATAAAAGTTTACCTAATGAGAAATATACTAAAATGATTTTTTTTTCCTTTAGATTTGACTATAGTGATATGATTTCTCATGTTATATTTTCCTCTTTTTCTAGGCCTTTATACTGCTGATGAACAGAAGGCAGAGGAGGTAAGGTCACTCTTCCTTTCCTATATCACTGTCATCAGCATCAACTGATGTAGTTGCAACAGAAATAATATTATTTTTTTTGTTCTCTCCTGTGAGTCCATAGAGAAACTCTTCTGAATGTTAACAAAAGGCTTGAAGTGTCTGTCTGGTGTGTACAGAAAGGCCTCTGTCATCCTGTTTCCTCCTCCTAAATATTGAAAGTAGCTGCCGGAATCATAAGCCCAGCATGGTGGCAGTCGCCTCACACAGTGACTCTGTTTATTTTGTTTGCATGGAGCTTTCAAGTCAGATCCTCATTGTCTTTTAATCACGAGAAGCTCATTGACTTTCTAGACTTCACCTTCAAACACTCAGTTATCCAAGATGTGGGATCAAAGACATGGTATGGAGCAGGCAAAAGCTGAAAAACACAAATGTGCTGTTTCCTAATGGGATGTTTGGACAACTAGAAATTAGTAGACAAACATCCTTTTCCTTTTCTCCTCAGTGCTTTGTCCACTGCTACTGTGTAGGTGGTAGATGCATTGCTAGCCATTCGTTTCTTTGTGGTCAACTAGAAGGTGTTCTTGGTCTGCAAGACACTCTTGCTTTATTGCCTTTCTAATCACAGAAAGCAAAATTGTCATGACTACTTCGTAGTGGAGTAAGAAGATCTTTTTCTTTCTATCTTTCTGTATTGCCTTACCACAATCTGTTTTCAGAAATGTGGAACATACTCACTGATGAGAAGCAAATTCATCTCACTGCTTTTTATCCCACAATTCCTACTAATACTGTATAGATGCCGTCCAATCAAAAAGAAAAACAACCAAAACAACACAAACCCAGGCTTGCTTTGCAAATGTAGTCATATTTCCTTTATTTATAATTTTTATTGTAGTTTGAAACACTATAACTTGCAAGAGTTATCACCAATCCTATTTTTGCAGATCAGAGCTCTGGCCCTTTAATATGCTCATGGGATACTACCCATGTACTGTTTTGTTTTGCTTTTTTTCATCTCCACCTATGAATTGAAACGAAGTTCAAGCGTACCAATATATTTTTCTGATATCGGTATGAATGAGTGGAATTAATGACTGGCTTGGTAGATGAGGGGGGAGCAGAGGTAAGGTCTTTGACAATATATCCCATAAGATCATTATAGAGAAGCTGTCAGCATGCAGGCTTGATTAGCAGTGGCGTGGATTGAAAACTGCCTGAATGGACAGGCTCAGAGGGTGGTGATCAAAGGAATAAAGTGTAGTTGGAGGCTAGTAACTAGAGATGTACCCCAGGGGTCAAGACTGGGTCCAATCCTGTTCAATATCTTAATTAATGATTTGGATGATTGGGCAGAGTGTACCCTCAGCAAATTTCCTGATAAGACAAAGTTAGGAGGAGTGGCTGAGAGGCCAGAGGGTTGTGCTGCCATCCAGAAGGACCTTGATGTGCTGGACAAGTGGGCTGACAGGAGTCTCATGCGGTTCAACAAGGGGAAGTGCAAAGTCCTGCACCTGGGGAGGAACAATGCCATACACAAGTATATGTTGGAGGCCACTCAGCTGGAAAGCAGCTTTGCAGAAAAAGACCTGGGGGTCCTGGTGAACGCTAAGGAGAACATGTTCCAGCAGGATGACCTTGTGACAAAGAAGGCTAATGGTATCCTGGGCTGCATTCAGCAAAGTATAGCCAGCAGGTGGAGGGATGTGATCCTTCCTCTTTATTCAGTCTTGTGAGACCACACCTGGAGTGCAGTGTCCAGTTTTGGGCTTCTAAGGACATACTGAAGAGAATCCAACAAAGGGCCACAAAAATGATGAAGGCACTAGAGTATGTCTCCTGTGAGAAAAGGCTGAGAGAGCTGGGACTGTTCAGCCTGGAGAAGAGCAGGCTCGTGTGTGTGTGTGTGTGTGTGTGTGTGTGTGTGGTGTCTTGTCAATGGGTATAAATACCTGAAGGGAGGGGGCACAGAAGATGTAGCCAGGCTCTTTTCAGTGGTGCCCAGTAACAGAACCAGAGCCAATGGGTACAAATTGAAACATAGGAGTTTCTGTCTGAAAATCAGGAAACACTTTTTCACTCTGAGAGTGACCAAGCGCGGACACAGATCACAGAGAGGAGGTAAAGCCTCCTTCCTTGGAGATACTTAGAAGCCATCTAAATGTGGTACTGGGCAACTGGTTCTTGGTAGCCCTGCTTGATTAGGGGGATTGGACCATATGACCTCTAGAAGTCCCTTCCACCCTCAACCATCCTGTGATTCATTGAATTGGTTATTCTCCTAGAAGGTCTACATATCTATTATTTAACCAGACACGAACAATCTGTAGTTATGCAAATTAGCCTCTTCCAGAACATTGCTCCTGAAAGACACTCACCTAAGAAACTCTTTTGTCATTTTGCAGGACAAGTCTGTGTCTTCACTTCTGCTCTGCTACTGCATGCAAATCAAGGGCATTTCAATTCTGCAATAAAGTTTTAATGAACATCGGGGGTTTTCCAGTTCCATGGGCCATTACAAGTTACAGTTTAGGCCATTACTAGTAGTCAAGGTGTAACAACAAAGGGTGAAGTTGCACACTAAAACAGCAAACCTTATTGTTAAGAAGACACAAGTCCACATAGTCCTGCATGGCAGTGGAGTGGAGACAAGGATACCCAGGTCCTTTTCCCACTCATGGTGCTGCAGGAAGGATTGCTCCACAGTAGAAATAGGAACTAGCAATGCCTCTGTGGCAGGAGTGGCATCTGCCCAAAGAGTGCAATGCAAAGTACTCCAGCAGTTGCCATCACCTTTCTGCAGTCACCTATTCATGGGAAACAGAGAAATGCTTCCCCTGTTCCTGTGCTCCAGGCTCTCTAAGGAATTAGGCTGTAGGCTGCCAGCTTAATTATACTGTACATTGAGCTGAAGAATATAGTATTTTTTTTTATACAGCTCTATCATTTCCAACCATAAATTTAAGTGGAGAGGTTAAAGATAGGAGACTGCTAAAAGTGAGGTAGCTTGAACGTTATTGACTGAAGTAAAAGGAATTGTGAGCTAAGCAGGGATCTCAATTGTGAAAAAGAAAATTAATCTCTTTATTTAATTATTTACATAGGTAGTATCATAATAATATCTGAACATTTTACAGGTATTTTTCAGTTCACTGTAGCTTTTTCAGAAAAAGTTCATGTTCTGTTCCAAAGTGGGAGCAGTATCAAGCTCACTAAAGGTGTACAACATTTCTGCCGCTGAACTACGTATGAATTTTGTCATCTGTGGGAGTTGGCTGCTGCCCTTTAATATTATGAGAATATTAGCTTGCAGTCACATACAAGTAGGGTTGATGAAATGAAAAAGTATTAAAATAATCCATCAGCATTTATAGTATTTTTTCATTCCTCTTCTCAACAGTCACTGCAACTGTGCCTTAGAGCCTTTTTGGCCCAAAGGATCAGCACCTGAACTACAAAAGCAGGGGTGTGGAGCATTTGCTTTATCTTAGGTCATGCTCCCATATAAAGAGACTTACAGGGACAGAGGAAGCCCTTGGTAGGGGGAGGAGAAGATTAATTCTTTCCTGGAAACACCTGAGGGAGATGAGGCTCTGGAGGATGGGGTAGATACAAGGGACTGGAACACTCCTGAAGGAGCAGGGACAAGCATTGTGCCAGGCCTTAGGGGTGGCAGAGAGAAAAAGACTTTTCCTAGGAAACAGAGGGCATGGTATAGTGTTTTCTTCATCTCTGAACTGGTGGACTGTAAACAAGCCTGGAGTCATGGAGCTCTCTTTAAGGACACAGTAAGTGGGACAGAGATTTGACTATAGACTCATTTTATTTATCTTCTGCCTCGGCAATTCTTTTGTTAACTGCACTTGACACATTCAAATTTATACCAAGTTTCCTGTATTTTAGAAAGCTTTTTGTCTTAGTTTATAGGCTAATTAAAATTAGGTTTTAAGCTTACATGGCATTTTGATTTTGGGGAGAGCTTACCTCAAGTTAAAAGTAGAGCACCCTCAAATTCTTGCAGATATAGGTTCCCTGCTCTTCTTTCACACTACAGATATTTAAAACAAACTTTTCCATAAACAACAGTAGCGTGGATAAAAAAAGAGAAAAGAAAAAAATTTAAGGAAATTGCACAGGTATGATATAAGTTTTTGAGCACTCCTATAATGAGAACAACTGCTTCCAGATAAATGGTTCTGTGTAAAATGTGCTACTTCTGTACGTGTCTGTCAGTCTGCAGTGATTCACAAACTGCTGGACTTCCAGCCAGGAAGCAATTTCCTTTCTGTTTGTGTGCTATTCTTCTATGTTATGTGTTCAAGTACTTTGAACCAAGCAAATTCTGGGCACCAAAATATTATGCATCAGAAATAAGAGAAGGTGAAAAATGTTTATACAGTGCTTGGATTCTCACTGCTTCCAGGGCTTTCAAATGCAGAAATAGCAAGCAGTTAAAAAAGGAGAGTGAAAAGGCACTGGTGGTGGAAAGAGGATGCAATGGGTAGTCTGTCAGTGACACTAGAGGTTAGAAGGTATGACTGGTGTTTCTGCAATGCTGTTGCAGGTGTGTAGATTTTGAGTGTTTGCAGGTGTATTTAAATTAGAGTGTTGCCACCTGAGCTGTACTGAGTTTTCAGAACAGAACGGGGGGAAGCATACTCTGCTTGTGTTTTCCTAGCTCATCATATGCAGGCTGGCCCACGTGTGCTGCAGTTCCACACCTCAGTATTACCAAGCTCTGCAAGGAGGACAGGGATTAGAGAGAGCGGATGAGAGAGACAGAGGATGAAAGTATGTGGATTTATATTCAGACTTTATTCAGGACTTCTAGCCCACTAGTA
Organism: Gallinago undulata; assembly: GCA_026546715.1. Taxonomy (NCBI): domain Eukaryota; kingdom Metazoa; phylum Chordata; class Aves; order Charadriiformes; family Scolopacidae; genus Gallinago; species Gallinago undulata. Next base: position 70,892,031 of record JAOTQQ010000012.1, read on the forward strand.
GTGTTGCACTGACTACATCTGATATGTTACCACAAAAGGACTAGTTTGGGTCGGAGTCAATTCAGTCTGAAGGAATAACCTACAGAGACCTCCCTGTTGTTATGTCAAGTTTATTATGTCTGGTCTTCCTTCTAGTTGGGTGGAAGCTAGATTAAGTATTTCCATGTCCTGAAGACGTGTCTGAAGCTGCAATGCCAAGCCATATCTGAACCTCCCCTATGCCTAGGGAAGGGATTTCAGTGGATCAAGTCCTTGTTAAGCAGTGAGCTGTGTAAGGGCCCAACGCTGGACATAATGTTTGGTATCTACAAAATCCCAAAGCTTTATAAACACCTCATAAGATTTTGTTTTTAAGAGCAGTTCAGAGAACTATGTTTTGAACTAATTTCAAAGGCATCATAATGCTACTTCAGATCCAGGAATGTTATCTGCTGCTTCTTAGATAGGAGTTATAGTCTCCTTAAATAACATGTACGGACACTTCCCTGTTCTGGAGGGAAGGTGCTCCATGAGCACTGGAAGCAAGCCTTCTTTCCTAGGAGTGGGTGATTGGAGGTTGGAGAAGTGTATCTTATTGTTAGGTCACATCCTTTCAGCAATTCTTTCAGTAGTAGGATCTCCTTATCCCATCGTATTTTTCATCAAATTCACAGGACTTTTCCAGGCTCTGTCCTTTTGTCCATGTTGTCTAAATTTGGCTAATAAGTTCAAAAGTCATGGTGAGGACAGGGTCTTAGAGAGATGAATATCCACACAAACAGCAAAATCACTTTGGAAAGCAGACTTGAAAACAATAGTATGCTGGCCAATTTCCAATTACATGGAAAAGACTGTCTTGGTTTGTGGACGACAGTAGTGGAGTTGCCTGAACATGTGATTCGTCTGGGCAACAGTTTCACTGAAGTAGGATTTAATGGAGATAGAGCTCATTTATCTGTGATCAGTATAATAACTGAAGCATTTGTTTTGAATTTCCAGAAACTTTAATTTCTAGATATAGAAACTTACCTGGCAGTCAGAATAGCCATTGGAATTCCCACCAAAGGCTTGTTCTTTTTAATGCAATATGCAGGCAAGAACCGAAACTATTCAACAGTTTGGACACTGAACTTTGTGAGCTCAAGACTTGAGTCTATTCCGGGTCCAAATAAGCAGTCTGTTGCTACTCTCATTTTATAGGGTCAGCTTTAACTCTGTTGTACTCTCCAAGTTCCACAGCTACTCATTTCAGTGGTACCAGTGTTGACTCAGCAACAGTGGGGATGAAGCAACCCTGCCTTTGTAACAAGACAAGTAAGCACACAGGCAGGAAGAGTGGGTGTAATGCAGCTTAATCCACTCTAATCAACAGTGGCCACCAAATTGTACACTATTAAGAAAGGATGGAAACACCCCAGCCCAAATCTAAGGAAAGAATCTAGAAAAAAGGCTCCCAAAGTCTCTTATAAGTACTGTGAAATTCTACTTGTATCAATGAATGGCCTGGGGTGGTCTGTCCAAAGCTGACATGTAATGAATCTGACCTGATTTACGTGAATAATTTGAGTAATAACTTCTTCCAACTGACGACTAAGGCTCTGGCAAGAATGATCGTGTCATAATTTATCAATGAAATGGGCTTCCAACATGCAGAGTCAGCAGGATCTTTTCCTTAGCATGGGTAACAGATATTGTTACCTCTTGCTTGGTCAGAGGTGAGACACTGCTCTTTTGGCCTCATTAAGCTTATCAGAGAGCCTGTGGGTTATTTAGTTCGAGTTTAAATAAAACTCAACCGGAAATCCATCGCTGCTTTTGGTACTTAGAGTTTTTCTCATAGTTAGATCTATTTCTGTGAAATGCAGTCAGGTTCCCAGGTGTTCTTTCCAGGCTTTTGTATATGAAAAACCATGAAGGAATTAGCCAAAGCTGACCATAGGTTTTTGATTTAGTCTATGTACTACGAGGGTATCTATCTGCTTTTCTATGCTCTCTATAATTTATATTTAACACAAAATAATACATAATCTATTCATTTTGTACATTTTCTATTACCTCATCTGTTTTAGGATTTTTAGTTTGTAGTATTTTGGCATGATCTTGGTATAAATTTAGGCATTTCAAGTACAGATGCATATATTTTATTAGCCTTTTTGAAGATTTTTTTTCTGTTACTGGCGAGCATGCTGTAATTCTGGTGTATAAGCATTTGCAATATCTTAGAATACTGCAGTTGTCAGGGATGCAAAACTATTTAGTTCAATAATGTCCCATTCATTAATGCAGAAATTCATAAAGGCAATGACCATAAGAAGAAGCTTAGCTTCCCTGCCTGCCTGGGAAACTCGTCTCCCAAATAAGAGATGTTCAAATTGCTTTTTTTGCAGTCTGATCTTGGAATTGTCTTCACTGCTTCATCATTTGCAATTTCAGTTAACTGGTGATATGTTAGAAGATAATCTCTTCTCAGCGGCTTAAATAAGCCCCCAAAGAGAAAAGGTTTTCTTTCTGTTAGAATGTGTTAGTCTCCTTGCCACCACCTAGTTGCTTGCCAGGACTGACTACGGTTTTATTTGGTTTGTGTAGTCCAATAAATGATTTGAGCTGTTAATTTCTACCTGACCAAGCAACCTTTTCTGATCCCAAAGACACCAACTGGTACTGTAGCTCCCAAGAAGCAGACTGATTTGAAGCATTTCTTTTTAATTCAACTCAGCATAAGAGCTAAAATGAGAATAGTGTGTAGTTATGAGTACTTTCTATGTAAGGCTTCTATATGCTGGTGGGAAGGACTGATCTTCATATTTTGTATAGCTCCCATAATTAGGATGTAGTGGGATTATGCCAGAAAGCATCATATAAAGCCTAACCACTGGCAGTTTTTAAGGACATGCTCAACAGATGAAAGGAATACAATGGATGAAAGGAAGGCAAACCCAATATTATAGATGGCATTCAGCTATAGACTGTCGAGTTTTGCTGGAGAACTTTTTTTCTCGCATTCAGGATGCAAAATGTGCAGCCAGAAGAAACATTTTTGTGAGCCATTTCTTCTGACCTTATTAATCATGCAGGCCACAGGACTTTTCTAATTGACTTAATTATCACCTGAGCTTGGAAAAAAAACTCAACCAAAAAAACCCCAAACTGAAGACAACCCATCCTTTCTGAAATATTTCCAGTGATGGAGATTCTACCCTGCAATACTTCTAACACCCTGGTGATTAATTATCCTTACTGTTAAAAATGTCTGCCTTATAGCTCACTTGAATTTTGTCTAGTTTCAAATTTCAGAATTAGACTTCTCTTATGCTTTTGTTTGCTAAGTTGAGATAATGAAGAGATATTAAAAAAGAGTCCTCGGGTAGCACTACCCTGCCTTTGATCAAATCATACCTCCATCTTCTTGTCATTAGGCTAAGAAATGTCACCATAGGGCAAGTATTTCAGTGCATTTAATCATCCAAGCAGCTCTTCTCATAACCTTTGTCAATGTATTATCATTCCCCCCTGTATCAGAGACATCTGAACAGGGCAGTATTCTGATTGTAATCTCACACTGTGCAAAATAACGATACCCTAGACCATAATCTTGGTTGGGATTCCGATGCTTATTTACCCAACAACAGCATAAAGAGCTGAATTTGTTTAACAGAGGCTTTTGTTAGAGTTGAATTCTGAAAGTTGTTAGGGTTTATCACACAACTTTCTCAGAGTAGCTAGACATTTCAGGAGACATCTCATGGTTTGTATTTTGCTGTAGTCAGTGCCGTGAATAGTATGTATTTGCTTTTCAACATTCTTGAAGTAATTCTTGGACCAACCAATTCCAACACTCTTGGAATAATTCTTTGTCTTCCCTTACTAGCTTGCCACATGTTCTAGCTCTCCTGATAAATTCTTGTACAGTTGTGCATTTAAGTACATTAGTAACAGTTATCCTAGGTCAGTCTCCTTGCAGGAGCTCAAAGGTGCTCTTCCTGCTCCCCCCTCAATGCAGTTAATCTTAAGGTCTACTTCAAGGGCTTCAAGCTCAAGATGTCTTCCCCTTTCTACTCTTCAGGAACACCAACAATCCTGAAAATATCTTTTCCTTATTTGTCTTATAAACTTTTCCTAAAATGTCTTCACTTCTTTAGAATTTTCACCTGCTTTGCCTCTGTCTTATCAGTGTTAACCTGAAAGTGAGAAATTAATTCCTCTGACTTGGTAATTTAGTTTTTAAGTCCAAGTTTGTGTGTTTTGTAATAAGAGATGCAGGTGCAGAAAGGTGACTTTTATGCATTTAAGCTTTGTTTTATCAACAGCCAGTCATCCACTGTCCAAGTTAGTTGAGCTCCAAGCACTTCTTCTAGACAGTGGGTCTTTCCAGGGGTGACATCTATTATGCCCAGTGATGTTTGATCCCCTTTTCTTTGGGAGGAGGACCATAAGGGAGGTCTTTTCTTTTGTTGTGGTGAGCCTGAGGGCTACATGGTGTATGGACCTGGGTCTTTCTGCATCTAGAGGCCTCTGCACCATCATCTGGGTAGGGACTGTTAACATCTTGATGTGGAAGAGAGATTATACACATTAGGTCAAGGGAAGATAGACAGGACCATTTCAATGCACCAGTAACTTGCCTTTCTTCCTCCACTTTCCATTATGAGTTTTAAAAAGTTTCTTTGAACTATCACGGTGCCCTTGGGGAGTATAAAATTTGTCTGGAAATCTCTATGCCTTTTTCGTTTTTTTTTTTTTTTGAGAGAGATTTCTAGTACTTTCTCTTCCAGCTGAGCATAGCAGCAGCTTTTGTCTTCGTGTTTTGGCATCTTCACTTCTACTCCCAGCTGGAAGTGGGAAATGCAGTAGCAAATGAAATTGAACAATAAGAGGACAAAAAGGGGAAAAAAAATAAAATAAGAGTTACAGAGGGTTTATATGTTGTGTTGTGTGTCTTCCTCCTGAGGTGGGTCTTGATCCTGCCAACTGTTCCCCCTGTAAGAAAGTATATGCCTGTGGGTGCTCCTGCTGAGTTCAAAGTTACTCACATGAATAATTGATTGCAGGGTCTAGGACATAGTTTGCAATTCCTTTTTCAAGATAAGTTCATTATCATCAGACCTCATCTTGCTCTGAACATCGCTGGGTTAGGGACAAGTAGGTCAAATGGGTACCTGATTTTTTTTTTTTATTGCAGAAAGAGCAAGCAACTAGCAACCTGAAACAGTGATTTAATAATAATAATGGGAAAAAAAGTCATTGTTGCTCTTTTGTTGGGGTAGGTTTTTATCAGTGGTGAGCTTTGAACAGCTTGTTCAACAAGCATTCGAGTCCCAGGAGAAGTAGAAGAGCTCAGAAAAACTTTACATTTTACAAATGTTTAAGTGATATTATTCATGACATAAAACACTACCCTAGCATGTGCTTCAGAGCTCTGCCTCTGCATCTTCTGCCATATAATTTTCCAGAAGTCACATATCTCCAAATTTATATTCAAGGTAATCAATATAAAGTAGAGAAATTAAATAATAATTGAAGTGAATACAAGCTGTTCCAACAAAAAGGGTCTTATTTGGATATATTCTTAGCAGTTGGTGTACCACATTGATACAATAACACCAGCTCACTGAAGGGAGAGAAGATAAAAAAAAGTGCAGAGTTGTAGTTGATGTGAGAAGGAAGAAAAGAACAAAGAGGACTTTTCTCCAATCAAATGCAAATGGAAATGACCCTAAATATTCTGGGAACACAGGCTTTCTCCTGACAATGAACATTTTCATGCAGCGAAATCCATTTTTGAGACTCATTAACCAATGCTGTGATCTTGCTTATTTTCTATAGCAGTGAGTAGTTATTCCAAATTGATTAGGAAACCTCTGATGCGAGTGAACCATGAGCTATTCCAGGTATTTCTGTAATTGGTTATCATACTTAATTACAAATGTTTGAGTATAACTAGTTTGTTCTGAACTTGATTTTTCCCTGCATTTCAGTTGCTGCTTAGTGTATACGTTAGTTTAAAAAAAAAATAAAATTAAACTTCCAGAATGCTTTTGTTCTAAAAGAGCTGAAGATTTACAAAATGATGGATTAATTTAAGATGTACTATCAATAATGATTTTAAACAAAAGAACTAGGCTATCTGTCTATTGATCACCTATCCATCTCGGGGCATCTGTCACTGTCAGTGTTACCAGTCTGGTTTGGGTCTAATTACAGTTCCTTCCACATGGCAACTTCTATTTGCCACTTACTGGTTAAGGACTTGGTTGTTGAAAACAGAAGTCCTGAATCTCTTCTCAGTTACATCGACGTGCCGTTTTCGCTCTGCTCTGCATGCTAAACTGTGTAAACCAGGAACAGAAAGGTGAAGTAACCTGCGATGCTTGTGCGAACTTCATGAAGAAAAATGACTATCAGGATTGTGGTATGTCAGAAAAAAAAGCCTGTATCTTGAAAGGAAACAGGAGACACTTTGAAGAATGGTGTTGTTGCTTTGTGTGGGCATCTGTTTGCTTTCCAAGACTACAGTAGCCATTGACAGTACTCATAAAAAAAGAAACAAGCAAAGCACCAAGACAACAGAGAACACTTATGGTGACACAAAATCATTGATTATCACAGGCTGGAGCAAGTTGCTTAAGATCTATATGTCCTTAACTGTTGCAGTATCCCTATTAACTGGACGCAGGTGTCCCTGCCCATGGCAGGGGGTTTTGAACTAGATAAGGTCTCTTCCAACCTAAACCTTTCTCTGGTTCTGTGATACAAAGCCCCATTTAGGCTTTTTCTCCTCTAGAGGGGACTGTGCATCAGGGTAGGAAAGCACAGCAGTTACAGGCTTTCACCAGTATCACTAGTGTTCTGTAGTTTGTGATAAACCTAACATTCAAAAAAATAATTTTAAAAATTATTTATCACTCAACTCTGTCAGGAAACTAAATATTTCTAGTGAGGAGACTTTGTACCAAATAGTGCTTCCAAAACTTACTCAGTTCTGTTTAGCTCAATCATAGATTTAGGCATCGTCACCTGTTCTGCTGAGCTGTGTAGTGCTGTACCATAAGAGCTTTTCATTTCCATAGCAGTGACTGATAGGCAGAAAGGACTTCTGAAGAATGAATAAGATTTAATGGCCCAATAGCACAAGTGTAGATAACTTCATCCAAAATACCTTGTAACCCTTGCATCATCACAAATGCTTCTCTGTGCTTGGATGTCCTCCCATTAAAAAAGCCACTTAACCAAACTGTCTGTATTTGGGTTGTAATTCGTTGCTCAAAATGAGCTCCACAGGTCTGTCCTCTGGGAGGCAATGCTCTCTTGCACCTTCTCCTGAAGGCTTGTTTCAAAGGGCCAGACAACTAAAAAGCTGATACTGTCCCCCATCTCTGTTGCTTTCAGTGAACTCATGGATCTTATTTTCAGTAGGGGCCCAGGAGCGACAGGGAAGGACTCTTTATCAGGAAGTGAGAGATAGGATGAAGGGGAACAGTTTGAAGGGGAACAGTTTTAAACTGAAAGAGGGGAGATTAAGATTAGATATTAGGAAGAAATTCTTTACTGTGAGGGTGGTAAGACACTGGGACGGGTTGCTCAGAGAAATGGATCCTCCATCCCTGGAAGCGTACAAGACCAGGCTGGATGGGGTTTTGAGCAACCTGGTCTAGTGAGAGGTGTCTCTGCCCACGGCAGGGGGGTTGGAACTAGATGATCTTTAGGATCCCTTCTAACCCAAACCATTCTATGATTCTTATTTTAGGGGAAGGATATACAAAATAATGTCTGCAGTTGAAGCTTGTCCTTTGGCCAGCAATCACTACTTGTTCTGTAGTGCTGAGACTGTCTGGTGTAACCTCATAGGAAGCTGACCAGTTTCTAGTAAACTGTAATCTTCCGCGTTGACGCATTTCCCAAGTTTGTAAGAATTCAAATGTCAGCTAAATCTGAGGAGGAACTAAATGTTTTCCTATTTGATAGTTGGTATTATATGAAAGGAACATGGGACTTCTGAATTAAAGGGGAATAAATAGGTTCCAGTTCATGTACGCTTTTTTCATCATTGTGAGTGTGAAGTAGAGAGAATAAACTGTTAGCTTTTACATTTGATATTGATGTAGTCACACCAGCATTACTTACTTGCAAACTAGAGAGAACCATAAACCTTTTAAAAATCAAAACCTTAATTTAAGTCTTAGCTAAATGAAAATTTCCATGCATGCTTTTGAAGAATAAAAGGCAAGCTCTGAAGGCTTTTTCTCTCTGTGGCACAACTATCAGTCCTTGCTATCCAAAGTATTTTCTATCAGCACTTCAGTTAAGCCTCTGTGCTTCTGCTGGCACTAACATTTTTCTTTAGATTTCCCAGCATTTGCACAGCACTGATTCACCTCTCTTGGTGATAACAACAGTCAGAGGGTCTAACGGAGACTAGCTGCTGGCATTTTAATCTTGCTCAGAGCAGGCAAGAGGGAAAATCCTGTCACTGCCTGCTCTGTGCTTATCCTCCCTGTGGTGAAGCTGTGCTGTTGGTGGTAGCACAGGAAAGTTTAAGGAAACTGCTCATGTTGTGAAAGCCTGTTGGCCCTATGACAAAGGGAGACACCTTCATTTGACAGGTAAAAATTGCTTACAAGAGAACACAGGTATGTATGAGGGAATAAGGAGACCCTGAAGTAGCCTAAACAGGGACAAAGGAGAGTTTCCTACTTATTCCAGCAAAGAATGTATCTGCAAAGTCTCAACTTTGATATTTATTCTGAGAATTGAATAGATATTTAAATGAGATAATTTGGCCCTGTGGATTTACTGGAGCATAAGCTAACTATTTGTCACCTTTCTTATTCAAAAAAATACAATTTCCATGGAGACAAAAAGAAAAAATAACCCACTTCAGAAGTCTTGCATGAGGATACTTTGCTGAGATTACTGAAGACTAAAGCACACAATGTGATAAGAATAGAATTGCTGGAGTCTGCTCTCAGTGGGGGCCTATTCTCTTCTTTCCCTCAATATGCATACCCCCTATAAATGTTAATGGGAGCTATTCACCGACAAGAAGAGGCCCGGGGACTCCAACATATGCAACTCCCATTCACCATAATAAGTAGGGAGGTTTGATTCTCTTGGTGCCAGCCTCAGGTCTCTCCGAGAACTTGTGCAAATAAGCTGTGGGTATGGACACTCAAATAAGTTTCTGCAAAGGAAGTGAAGCTGTGAATTCGCAGTGTTTCAGCAGCTCCATGGTAACATTTTTGCATGTGTACTCTTACCCCATGGTAATTGTGCGGTAATCTGAAGCGTTTCATCCTTCTGTGAAAGAAGGAAAGTATAAGACACGATGCATTAATCACAGATTTACCAATGTGGTAAAGGGAGGGTGATGTACTGCAAATTTATACTTTATCCTATTCTGCAAAAAAGCTCTCTGGTTATCCATGGACAGGTAACTGAGATGGAAGGAGGCTCTTGGTGAGGGGGATGATTAGGTGATGAGGAGGACTATTTTTGGGTGAAGTTTCAGCTCCCAGATAGCTAGTTCATAGATATCAAAACGCTTGTTTCAGACTGACTAGTGACTGGAAAATAAGTGTGCTGGCAGTGTGAAGGTAACTGATGTGGATGCTGTGATTGTAGGGTCTTGGAGGAACTTTCAATTTCTTTTCAATTCATCTTTCCATGAAAGGTGAGTCAAGAGGGCTGTGGATGCCATCTGGAAAGGATGCTGAGTGATAGAAACCATGGTGAGCATGGGACCCTGGGCTGTAGCACACAGCATGTCCCTTTGGCTGGCCCTGAATACCAATACAATTACACTATTGTTGGAAATTAATAGGAGTCAAGTGCAGGGATCAGGTGAGATCAGATCCCTCTGCCTGTGTGTGTGCAGAGTGCTCTGACACTGGATTTGTGGGAGAAGCATGACACATTAAGCATGGCTCTTGTTAGGGGAGAAGATGTCACAGTAGCTACAGCAGCAATTTGAACAGCAGGAGACCAGGGTATACTCCTAACTCTGCCAAGGTTTTGCTCCATTACCTCAGGCAAGTTGCTGAAAACTGTCATTGATTTTGGGTCCCTGGGTCTTTGGATGCCTAGCTCAAATAATCTGGGGTCTGACTTTCAGAGGTGCCTAGCTACTGCAGTTTTTATTGACCATGACTGATACCTAGGGCTCGGCACATCTGGCATATAGACCTTAGCTGGCTCACCTGAGGTATTCTGAGCCCTCTCTAAAAATTTTGTCACAATCTTGCAGTGCCTAAAATCAAAACACAAAATCAATTGTGATTGTGATATCTACCAAACAAAGGTGACATAAACAACTATGCTATGAGTGTAAAGTATTAATTTCTTGTTTACAGTCTTTAGGTATTTTTTTCCACAAGAAGGACAGTCTGCTTAAAAACAGAATTTCATTTGGTGAAGTGTCTTGATGATGTCCTGTTACGGTTATTAATAACATTGCAAATGGCACTAGGGGAGAAAAGGATGGGAAGCCAAATGTCATTAATAATAGCTGTAATATTCTTAGTGTTAACAAATTATCAGCTGTATAAATTTTTAATTAATAGGAGTATGAACAGCAATTTGACTGTCAACAGGCATCAGTATTGATGTGTGCGAGTGAAGCATGGCAAGGCAAAGATCAAGGGGGGAGGATAACTGAAACCATGCAGCTGTGAGTGACAAGTTAGTGTTTTCAGAACAAACTTCTGAGCATCATGACTTTGGGTGTAGCCCTCTAACAAGAAGAAAAATGAATCTCAGTGAGGGCGAGAGAACTTTTTAATAGCAAAAGTAAGTTCATTGTATTTGGGGTTTTCCTGTATTTTAGCTGAACTGGCCATCAATTGCAACAGCAAGCAGACATTTAAGAAGTTGGATGGGAATAAGGAGAAAGAATACCTCAGGCAGAGACAACCAGTGGGCTTCTATTAATAAAAGCCACAAGATTCCCAGCAAAGCAGACAGGATACTGTATTATAAGGTTGTATTTCTTTCTGCTCCTTTCACTGAATCTTAGGAGTTTCTAACAAGCTGCTTGAAAAAAAAACCAAACCAACCCCAAGCCTGTTGATTAGGCCAAAGCCTGGCATAACGAGTCAGAGCCTGGAACAATATTATTTGGTTTAAATTAAATCAGAATATTTTAAATTTATAAAAATTTCAATAACACCTTTAAACTTCTCTTTCCAACCCAACTTGTCAGTTTCAAAGTTTTCTTTTCCTATAACTTTCAAAGTGGCTTTGATTAAAATCTTAGATCTCTTATCTGAATTGTATTGCACATCATTTTTTAGAATTCTTATGCTGTGAATCCACAGAAATAACTTTTGTCTTCGGGCATCCTAAGGAAAAAGTGAAAAAGTGTTTTGTTTTTTTCCTTTTTTTCTTTTTTAAAGAAAGGAATACAGATGTAGGAATAGGGAGGACAAAACAATTTAGGTATTTAAAATGCTGCTTCCCCCACTTGTTTCAGCTCGGAAACTTTGGAAAACTTTAGAAGGCATTTTATGGGGTTGTTTCTGGTTTTGTGTTTTTTTTTTTTCTGGAATGTGTTTTTTGCCTTTAGTAGCAGTAGCTATTTAGGAGTCTATGAAAGATTCAATATCTAAGTGTATGGACAATATAAATGCACCAATTATAGATAAAAATATTAATACTAGAGTACCTCTTTCTGGCTTAGTAGATTATACCAGTTTTTCTGTTATATCATTAATAATCTGAAGATTAAAGCTTTTTTCACTTTTCATTTGAGGAGATCAAAATACTTTAAATACATTAGCTAATTCTCCTACTAATCCTGGGAGACTGAGCAGTGTTATGATAATCCTTTCACAGATGAATAAATGGAGATAAGAGGGAGGCTAAGTGACTTTTCAAAGTCACAGATATAATCAGTGGCAGAGTTGGATGTATAACCTTGGGGTTCCGATTACTGTTTTTCTCTTACAGACAATATATGTATATATACTTTTTTCTTTCCGCATTGCTAACAATACACAGTGTAAAACTATTACCATCGGTTATGTTTATAATAATAATGATTTTATTTAGTGCCTCCTTGCCAAGACAGCCAGGGTGCTGCTCCAAAGACAATTAAAATGCAATTACTGTAATAAATAAACAACAATAATTAAAACATCATAAAATAAACAATATCAAAAGCAATCAAAACCACTAAGTAGCCAAACTTAGTGCAATTAATAATGGATCTGAGTGACTCATTTGAAACAAATTGCACATTTAGTGATTCTGTTTTTGTGAAAAGATATTTTTATTGCCATATTATTTTTCAGTACACTTTTATATCCTGTCCTTGAATAGAAGTTTTCTTTTTTTTAGTATACAACTATTTGCATTTTTATGATGGTGCTAAATGATGACTGGTCAACTAAATTACATGAACTGCATGAATCATATCAACTAAATAACTATTGCAGTTCACTGAATGGATTAGCTGTATATAAATGTCTGGACTTTGAGCCGGTCAGTACGAATAACAAAACACAAAGTTCTAAGTGAAATTTAGACCACTTTGATGTGGCCTATTCTCCTGGACCTACATTCAAAGTGCATTTAAACTGAAAGGCTATTTGCTTGTTTTTCATATTGACTTCAGTATAGTTTGTCTTGCACTCTACAATTCTATCTGCAGCAGCTTCTAGTGTATGCGTGTTTGATGGCATTACTCGATTTTAGGGTTGACCAATCCTTTCCCTAGTCTGTCATTTAGCAGCAGTCACTGAGCATTGCAGTGATTTCTGTTTATTGTCTTTTAGCTAGAGGCCAAATTTTTGTAGCATAGAGATGGCTCGTTGGGTTTGGAGAAAGGAACTTGCTAGAAACATTTTGTTTAGACCATGCTAAAGCAGTGTAAGAAGGCTCAAAGACCTCACACTTTGAAATTCACTGGGGATATAGCTTTTGTGTTAGGCACGATGTCTACCATCTTTTTGGCAGAACAACGAAACCTATTCTTGTTATGAAATTTAAAAGCTGTGGTTTGTATAAAATAGTCTGAGAACTGGGATTGGGGAAGAAGGGAAAGAAACAAAATTGAGGCTGGGCTGGTAGCATGCAGATCTGGTGGAGCTGAGAGAAGAAGGTAAGGCAGAAGGAAGGGCAGCTGTGACTGAGAGTGAAGGAAACAGGTGACTCATGAGACCAAGGCAAGGAGGATGGAGTTGGGAGGCCTTGTGGAGACCACAAATGAACCTGGGCAATGTAGGCCAGGGAATAGGCTGGGAATGGGGAGGCTGGTATAGTACAGGAAGAGCAACAGTGTTGGGTCTGGAAATCAGAGGGGAGATGAGGCTGAACATCCAGAGAGATGAAGACTTGGTGGGCAAGAAGGTTGAGAGGGGAGTGAGAAACCTGCTGAGCACGTGAGTTGCTGAGGAGCCAAGGGCAAGGAAGAGGCAAGATCAGGCTTATGTTGATTAACTTAATGAGAAAAGAAACCAAGCTTATGAGTAGTAGTAGATGAGTCCAAGCTGCACTGGCACACTCCCTTCCTGAGCTGGACAGTTTATGAACAGATCTGAGCAGACAACTTGAGCCCAAGATCCCTGAATATCAGTGCTCTACTCTGGAACCATCTGCCAGAATGGGGTGTTGCATCCCCCTTCAGCATCTGTCCACAAGGAGGACAGCAATCTATTAATGCAAAGAGCAGCTCCATTAGCTCAGTGGCAAAATCTGACTGTTGGCAGTAAAGCTTTGAACTCTGCTAATGACCTGCATGTTTTTTAGGAAGGAGCCAAATAATGACATTTGTGTCTGTGTATGTGGTTTTTTTTGTCTTATTTATTTTTAGATAAATCTGGGAGAATGCATACCCAAAATGATACTGAATGGGGTTTTTTTATTGAACCCATGGACAATAGTAATCAAACATTAGGAAATTCTAACATTTAAACCTTTTATATGAGGGATAAGCATTTGCATCAGTTCTATGTTCATAAAATGAACATTATAATATCATGTAAGTTTAGGTCTTTGCACCACTCACTGTAAAGTCCTGCAACTATTTCATCTCTTCCTTGTACCTTTATTCACTTCTATATCCTCTTGTATCCTGTACCAACTCCATGTCAGATTTTTCTCCTTTCTTTTCCTTCTTCCCCATCTTCCGATGGGACAGCTATATCCCCTATGCTGCTTGGATGACAGCAGAAGGGGCACCAACAGCACAGGAAAGACAATCCTGTGTTTTTAGTACTCATGTCTGAATCAAAGCAATCATTACAGTGGAAAACCATACCTATAACCCTTGGCTTGAACACGCTCCCTTGTTCTCTGCTTCGTAGTACAGGCACTGCTTCCCCAAGCACAGGAGCTGTGAAAACCTCCAGCATATCCTGTGAAGGCTCTTTGGGGAATTCAGCTGCTAGAATCAAAGCAGCCTATCGTAGATATGCACAAGCGGCAATTATTCAAAGGCTTTTAACTTGGCTACATTTGAAGTAATTTTCATATAGGGCAAAAGGTACAGCCTTGATTCATTCCTTTCCCTCCCCAGACAAATTTCTGGCCTTTGCCTAATGCTCAGTTGCAGGAGAGTATTCCAAAGAAAGGATTGTCATGAAGAGGATAATGTATTTTCTCATTAGCCTTTTTCTTGGAAATGACTGAAAAGCATTGGGTGAAATTTTCCAGGAAAAGATATAAATAACTGCACAAATAATGGGCAAGTAAAATTTCTGCCAAACAAGTTAAATTGGGTAAGGTTAGGAAGCAGCTGAAAGAGGGGCTCATAGGAGGATATGCAACTAGGCATATGAATATAATACCATTGTATCAGCTTGATCACCTGTTAGAGAAGTGCAGACATGTCTCTATGGATCAGTGGAGCACAACGCAGGGATTTCCAAGCTGGATCTGGACCAAGTTGATAATTTCACCAAGTGCTGTGTGGGTGAATCACTTCTGGTCCTGAAAGCTGTCTCACTGTGTTTCCACAGTATTGCACAAATACAGTGGTCATGGTCAAGCACACTATCTTGGGATCAGTGCTGTTTGCACACTGATGTGCATCAAGCGGTACTAGGCCAGTTATTGTGTCATGTACATGTGCCCTAAGCCATTCAACTAAAGTCAGATGGGACTCCTGCAGCAGAGGTGAGAAATGAACCCATTTCTCCTGAGCCCTAGTTCAGTTCATTAACTATGGAAGCTAAACCAGCTTCCTCCAGAGCCGGGACTGGAACAACATACTAAAC
>JAOTQQ010000012.1:70907318-70930075 GCA_026546715.1 Gallinago undulata
GAGCCCTAGTTCAGTTCATTAACTATGGAAGCTAAACCAGCTTCCTCCAGAGCCGGGACTGGAACAACATACTAAACGCTGCAGCAGATGAGCTTTCTTCTTAAGTCAAAACTGGTCCAGCTGATGCGAACTCTTAACCTCCTTGGTATATATGTCTGCTCTTCTTCAGAGGGACATCACAAAAGGGTTGTACCAAGGTGGAGGGAATAAAAGTTACCTCATGCACCTTGAAATGCTTTGATATATTTCCCAGCCCACCCAGAAGCTCTTTCAGGTAGTCCATAGGGAAATGCTGGCAAAGACTTGATGCCAAATACTCTTTGTACTGTGTCCTGGGAGGCAAGTAAGTTAAGCTCTGCAAACCTATGCTGTAGGACCCCCTGGCTCTTCCTTTAGTGTAACCTTAATCTAATTTTCCTTTGTATTTAATAAAAATCTATGGGTCTTGGGTTTTTTATTTCCTTTCAAGAAGCAACAGAGAAAAGCTCTCCTATTTGATCCTGCTGATGTTCGCTTTCCGACACCTGCCACCAGCACTGCTTGGACACGTCCCTTTTATTTCCCATTCTCTTTTAAGTGTCTAGGTGACTTTGATATATTTCTGTCTTTGTCTGTAATGGCAACAGGATAGGGTGTTATTCTCAACCTGGGCTTGGCATGATGAGCATTTTTTTTTTTTTCCCCATTAAAGTCACATTCCTTTTCAGGAACTGTAGCCTGAATTGGAGTTGTTTTGCTTGGATTAAGGATGAGTGTACCAAGGACAGCAGTATAACATACAAACATCTATAAGTATGGCTTTGATTGGATTTCACTCATCCTCTTTAAAATTCATATATGGTAATCAAAATGAGTGGATAGGGAGTATTGCATCCTCTTCAGTTTACTGCCCTCCTGTAAAATCTCAAAATAAGGACTGTAACCAGCAGAATTCCAGCATTTATATTTCATGAGAGGATTGTCCTTGTGTAAATATTGGTTTCTTTTATGCATACAATTCCATCTCTCTTCAAAAACTCCCAACTCAACAGCATCTGAAAGCATTACATGTCTTTCTGGAGGCAGCAATGGAAATGTGCTGATAATTTGAGCCCTGGGAAGAAGTCTGTTCCCCTGTGAATTTCACCACAGTCACACTGCTCTGCCATTGTATTAGCTCTCTGCTGCAGTACAAGAATAGCAGCTCTTTCCACATTATAATAGCACCTCTCTCAGATCACATCTTACTGTCAAATAATCACCCATTCCCAAATGGCTGGAAATTAATGATGGCTGAACCTGTCAGTGCTAGGCTTATGCTAGTTACACAGTCCAGATCCTGAAAAATATTCTTGCTGGGAATGGCTCTGGATAAACTCCTGCAGGCTTGCTGTATCCTCTCCCTCCCATCATCACTGGCCACCCGTGGTTCAAAGGAATCTTCTGTTTATCTCAGCCTTTGGAGTTAGAACTAGAGATTACAAAGTATATGAGAACATTTGTGTAGCATCAATCATGAGAGGCAGGGTTTTTCTTTCTTGCACTGGAGACCCCTAAATCCTTTCCTTTCTTTCTTGAGATCTTCTAAAACATGTAGAAAAGATTCCTATCCCAGGCAGTGCCTCTGAAAAAAGCAACAGATATAACTCTGTTATATCTGCCCAGATAGAAGTCCTTATACTATTGATGGAGAGCAACATGTGGATACATCCTTTCCCCTACACCCTCTATTAAGGAATATGGATGGCTGAGGTCAGACCCCGGGACCATTTGCTACTTAGGAAAAATTGAGGCCTGTGTACAATTTCTGTACATCAGTTCAGATTTTTTTGACAAAACTGATGAAGATGGAAATATCGTATTTTGTATGGTTCTACTTATCACTTCCCACAAGTAAAACTTTAGCATTCAGACTATTTGTTCATGAATGTAGTTAACATCAGACTGAAAAAGCACTTTGATTATTGAATATTTTACTATGTTTACTATTATTTCCACCGAATATTCAGTAAATTATCCCTATTGTCCTCTCATGTTTTAATCACATCTTGGTAAAGACTTTTCTATAAATAAGGTTTCAGGCTTGTATGAGGTGTAACACATTGAACACAAACTACGGGAAAGAAGTGGTATTGGGGTGCAGCTTTTTTATTTGTTGTGTTGCACTGCGAAACTATAAATTCAACCTGATCTTTACATATTTCTTGAGTTAAATGCTGAACTATAGTTTTTACATACTAATTGTATTGCATGCAATTTTTTGCATAGTTTGAGACATAAATATACAGACATATATATAGTGTAATTTTATCACTTATTTATCTATTTATCCTATGCTGCTGATGAATTATATGATGGCTGAATGCCTTTATTCCAGCTGGGGAAAGATGTAGCATATGGTCAGCTCACAAGGCTCTGGAAATGACTCTTTGGCACCTGTCACAAAGTGATCTCAGATCTGTGTAAATGGTTCCTTCTACTCTGGAGATTAAGTACCAGATGCTGTCCTTTGCAAATAAAAAACAAATAACAAGTTAGCTGAAAACACTGGCCGATCTGCTGTGAGTGCAAGAGAATTTGAACTCTACTGGGCCTCTTTGTGTGGACTATACTGAAAGAAGAAAAAGGCCTGAGAGTCTTTCCTGCACTGACTTTCCAAAGCATGGTTTTGTCCATATTCAAAGAACATCTGAGGTTGTACTTAAAGCATTTTTTTGCAAAAGTGGGTATCATTCTTGGTTCAAAATAAGTAAATTTTTCTCTTGTGTGGTTTTTTTGTTTGTTTGTTCTTGTTTTTCTGTCTGAAATTATACCAAGGAAAGCAGGTGATTTCAATTTATGGAAGTTTTTAGCACCCTAAATTATTTGTACTCTAAGCCCTGCAGAGCATAAGTCCTGATTCTTATTTTTTCCAGCATAAGTAAATGAAGGCTGAAATTCTGAGAGCTTTCACTATGTCTGGTAATAAGTCCAATTATTTGGCTGCCTACAGTAATATTTAGACTTTAGGTACCCAAGTTAATGCATGTTTATACTGCCGTTCTAGTGGGACCTGTACTAAGATGTCCTTATGCTTTGACTCATGGACTAGAGTCTTAGAAGGACCATTGCAAATTGGACTTGGGTGATACTCTGTGTGAACATATATCATACTGACTTGTATGGGGAAACTAATATTTTCTTCACTGCCCTGTGAACTTGCACATTGTGGCCAGGAAAGCAAATGGCATTATGGGGTGCATCAAGAAGAATGTGGCCAGCAGGTTGAGGGAGGTCATCATGCCCCTCTACTCTGCCCTTGTGAGGCCCCATCTGGAGTATTGTGTCTAGTTCTGGGCTCCCCAGTTCAAGAAGGACAGGGAACTGCTGGAGAAAGTACAGCAAAGGCTACAAAGATGATTATGGGCCTAGAACATCTTTCTTACAAGTAAAGGCTGAGTGACTTGAGTCTTTTTAGTCTGGAGGAGAGAAGACTGAGGGGGGGATCTGATCAATGCCTATAAATACTTAAAGGATAGGTATCAAGAGGATGAGGACGGTATTTTTCTCAGTGGTGCCCAGTGACAGGACAAGAGGTAACAGGCACAAACTTGAACATAAGAAGTTCCATCTAAAAATGTGGAGGAACTTCTTTCCTGTGAGGGTGGCAGAGCACTGAAATAGGCTGCCTGAAAGGGTGGTAGAGTCTCCTTCTCTGGAGATATTCAAAACCCACCTGGACATGTTCCTGTGCAACCTGCTCTAGGTGGACCTGCTTTGGCAGGGGGGTTGGACTAGATGATCTCTAGAGGTCCCTTCCAACCCCATATCATTCTGTGATTCTGTGACTGGGCCTTCTGTCATCTTATCATTCTACCAAACAGAAATATTCCTCAGATGCATGACTGCAAGATTTCCTTGGTAGGGCTGTCGGGTAAGTGAGACAGTTTTGGGCACTGCCATTGGTTCCTAATTTTCCTTTGAGCTGCTCTCAAAAACAGACAGAACAAAAAAGTGAGAAAAGCCCTGCCAAGTGGGAAGATGTATCTGTCCCCTGCTCTTCTTGAGGAATAAAATATAACAATTAATAACCGTGTAATGTGGGAAGATTTTGCTAGGAAAAGAAGAGGATAGAGGTGGTGGGGCAAGGGTGACTGTGAGGAGGATTGTGAATGCAAGGTGGGGTGGGAGAAACAACGAGTTAAGGCTCAGGGCTGGCTGTGGGTCCTGTTGCCTTGCATACTCATGAGTTATGCTCTGTCACCACAGCCAGCACATCTTTCCTTACGTTGCCGTACTTTCTCCTTTAATAATGTATGGACAGAAGCTATTCCTTTTTTTTCCTCAGGGTAGTGAAGCAGTTCAGATGGAGGATGTTATGTAAGTGTCATGTATAATCACTAATATATTATTACTGGACAAGGAGACAGGTCAAACCAAAAAAGCACTTGTGCGGCTCGCTCTCCAACATCCTTGAAAAATGTCATTTGAGCTACACAGGACTTGGCAGCGGTGCCAGAGAATAAACCACACGCTGGTTCCCATGCAGATTGCCCCAGACTGTATGGCCAAACATGTCACACAGCAGGAAGGTAGGCCAAGTATGTATAATGGGGCACACTGTTCCCTGCCTCAGGTTTTACAAGACTTGGAGAGATCTATGGGCAGGAGATTTCAGGGGCTGTAAGAGCCCCAGAACCAGTCACTGAAGAATTTGCTCTTGGATGTTTTTGGGCTGCTGTCCTATGCTGTCCCTTCAGGTTCTGGTTGTGGGGCAGAAGGTGGGGGGTTAAGAGCAGTAGTGCTGAGAGAGGTGATGTGATACAGCCTCCAGTGAGGCCATACCTCCCAAATCACCCAGCTGGTTTACGCTGGGAGAAACGCAAGCTCCTGGGATCGGGATTATGAAAGGGGGATTGCTTAACGTTTTTACCTCTGTTCATTATTATTATTATTATCATAAATATTTTTCACCAAGGCAGTAAGTTAGACTTTTGTGAGGTGCATAACAGGCTGTTAGCTTTTGTCCATTCAGCACTGTAATGCTCTGTTTTCTACCTCAAACCAGAGGAAGGAGGGGAGGTTTCAAAGGCTGGATGTAAATTGTACCAGCAGTGTAACATACCTAAACTTTTGTGCTGTGGTTTTGTACAATGCTAGGTAATGGTTACTGCTGCAAATGTCAGCGTGTCAATGAAGGGGAAGGAATGATCACAGACCAGCCTTTTAGCGTCCGTCAGTCAGGGATTGCTAGCTGGGCTACAGCACTGCAGGTGTGGTTGGGAAGTGTCTTGGTAGGAAACATGTGCCATGCAGCATTGGATCCCTCTGTGCAAAAAAACCGTATAAATTGGTACCAATGTGTCTGTGCACCTTGTCAGTCAAGCAGAGCAGTCTGGAGCATGAGGGCACAAAATCTGTGCGTTGTATGTTCCAGCAAAACCAATACAGACTATAATTTTCTTTTTGTCACTGTGCCCTGCAGGCAGCAAATATACTTTGCTCAAGTATCTGGATTTATCTATCTGCCACATTGCTTTCTTGTATACACAGTTCATGAAGGGCATTCTTTTCCATGGTCCCTAGCCACTGGTTGACCAAAGAAGCTGAATAAACTGGGGTTTGATAATTAGCAGATTTGATACTGCAGTGCCCAGCTATTTTCCTTCTCATCATCAAGTGACGGAACTTTATGATTTCCATGCTCGGAGCTATACGGTGTGTATTGCAATAGATGGGGTTCAATACAGCTTTATCTTGCTTGGCCTACCCTCCCCAGCCCTTTCCTAAGGGAGAACTGTGAATTGGCTACTCAGTAGCACTGCCAAGAGAAAATGTGAGGTTAGAGCAGTAAGCTCTAGATCAAACCCGTCATCTTGGTATCTATTTATAGTGCATAGGACTAATTGCATTGTGTTTAGACTTACTTGAGTTCACCTTTGAACCAACTTGTCTTGATACCAGTAGCGGGGCTTGCAGGGTAGCAGAGAACTCGCGTTTGCTCAGACTATGCAGCCAAACCAGCTGAATGGCTCTGTGCTGCCAAGGAGCTCCTTCTTCACCCCTTCCTGCTTTTCTCTCCTTTATTCCTGCCCACAGAGTCCCGTGTCCTCCCTCTGTTTGGTCTTCTCCTGCCTCAATTCCCTAGTAAACACAGTTGAAAACTATTCCTCCCTCCTCTTCTTCCTTCTCTACACCTTCCCCCTCCCCCCCCTGCTTTTTTTTTCTTCTTTTTTTTTTTTTTTCCCCCCCTCTGGGTTAGTTTAGCATGCTGTCTCAGTACAGGGAGCAGTGGGAAGGATTGTGCTGAATCAGCTGGGAGCGGAGGGTGAGGAGGGAACCTGAATCTCCCAAGCTGTTTTAGATCAGCACAGGAACTATGGCTGCAGTCCCCAGGCAGGTGGACTGGTGCCCTGGGGAGGTGCCCAGGCAAGAAATTCACAGTGCAACTCTAACTCCTTGTGGTACCCCAGCTCGGGTCAGTTCCCAGCTTAGGCTTTCATTAAAAAAAAGCCCTTGTGGTTGACTTTTAACTGCAGTGCAGGCAGCCTGCAGCATGGAGTTAAGTTTGCTAACTTCAGTTGTCTAAAAATTAGATGCCTAATCTACGCATCCGTTTTGGGCATGCCCTGCAAGTCAGTGGAGCATGTCAGACAGCCCATTAGTAGGCAAACATCAATGTCCGAAGCAGATAGGAAGAATCCTCCACTGGACTTTCTGTCTCCATTGACTGTAGAGGGACGCTACAGAGGTTAGTTTTCTGAAGAGCCAAAGTTAGATGGGATAAATCCCACCCTTAGAGATGTGCAATTTTATCAGTATCAGAGCATTCTGCATCTCACATTTGGTTGTAAAACTTGGCCTTAATATGTGGTTTGTTAACTGCCTCCATGAGCTGGAAATGCATGAGCATATTTACAGCCACTTCCATGCAGAATTGTATCCCTAGAATATGATTAAAGTAGCAAGCAGAAGTCAACAAAACCCCCTCCTCCTATTTAACTCATGGAGCTACAAATTATGTTAGAATGCTACAGGATTTTTTTGTTGTCTTTGATAGAATTTGACCAGCTTGTAAATGATACAGTTCTAGACTGAAAAATACGAGTTGTTTCATACATCCTAGGCTCCTAAATGTATTATTTGCTACTGGGACATAGAATTATTATTTGTTAAATATCATTAGTCCCAAAAGCCACTTATTATTTTTCCTAAATTTCAATTTTTTTTGTAGAAAGCAAAAAGAGAATGACTATGTTCCTTTACTTATACAAGCTTACATTAAACTTCAGAACTGAGAGGCTATTATAGATCATGATTGCTTTTCAGAACTAAAGGAGTGTATAAAATGTTGGTTATTTTTCCCCTGAAGGCTCTAATTTATTACACAAATGTTAATGTAAACAGAAGAATGAGGAGAGTATCTGTAAGTACTGATACTTCTTAAGCTTTTTCTTTCTGATTTTGAAATAACCTTCAATTAGTGAATGAATATTTCTTATCGCTCCTGCATCTTTTCTAGTGCCTTTAATCTTAACATTTTTCTGTATTGTAGTGACATATTGAAATGTGAGACTTTCTAATGTATATTTCTGTGTGGCTGGAGTGCAAAACTGGCGTAGGGATGAGGGAAGGTGAAGAAAAGGGGAGAGTGGTGACATTTTAATATGTTTGAGGAACCTGAGACAGTTTCTAAGTTTAGTGTTGGGTCCTGGGGTGGGGATGTAGAGAGTTTAAGAAGGTGCTGATCCTTTATTATAGTTCAGATTAGGAAAAGAAAATGTGATTGTACAAAAGTTAAGCACAGGGACTAGAAGGCTCCATTTTAATATTATGCTATAAGTGGGAGGTCTCTTACAGGCAAACAGTGAACTTTTAAGGTTAAAATCAACTACCTTTTAAGGTCTTTAGTGGAATTTAATTAATAGCCAGTTGAAGGCATTCTGCTTTGTGATAACTGTTTCATCGAGAAGTGAGAACAGACCTAGCTGCCTTTAATACATATAACTCCTCCTAAAGCTAACTTTAATGATGTTCAAAGAAAGGGCAAAGAAAATGATAGGCAGTGTGTCTTCAAGTTAACTCTCCCCACTGCAAATTTACATGCATTTACGATGAGGTTGCTTCTTAAATGTAGTACAATTCCCTTGTTGCCCTAAAACATATTACTCCTTTTGTGTCTCTGGGGGCTCAGAGGTTTGCCCTGAGGCCATGTGCCTTTGTTTGCATAACACATTCTCCTTGTATTTATTAACATACTGTTAAACTATGTTCTCAGCATGAGCAGGCATCCTCTCAGGCCACTGCCCGGGTCCGGGCATGCTCATGCAGCAGAGATAATCACTGAAACCGAGCTGACTTCTCACTGGGAATGTGACTCCGGTCACAGCAAGAGACCAAATAGGAAATGTCTCGGGGCAAGTCTCACTAAGCCGGAAAAATGAATTAGACACACTCCTCAACAGAATCTGAAAACATTACATTCAGTGAAGGGAGAGAAAAGGTTAGAGCAAGAGGTTGCTTATCATTCCCTCTTTGGAATTGAAATGTGTTTATGGGTACGTCGTATCTCCTTATGATGTGAGGTTTGTCTTTCAATCACATTACCCAGAAAAGAACCCATTCATTGAGTAGTCCTTCCATTCTTTATATACAGTTCAAGTTTTGAGAGAAGTGGTTGTGTCAGAGGTAAATCTCAACGCTTTTCTGTGAAAAACTTTAAAAATAATTTGGAAGCGAAATTGTGGAAATTGCTATGACCTTTGAGACACCATCCTTTACAATATGCAGTAAAAAAATTGGCTGCTGAAGCTTACATCAAGTTTACAGGAACATAAATTGCCACAATTGAGCTGCAAGCTTTATGTTCTTAAATCACATCATTATTTTTCGGGACATTGGAAGGGGAGGTAGAAAATAGCAGATTTCCATCCATCTCAAGAAATAATAACAGTCTTACTGATTGCCTTCAGTATTTTGCTGCAGTATATTAGGTCATTTTTAACCCCCTCATTTTAAAGAAAATTTCTTTTAGAAAACATCTGCTATTCAGGATAAATCACGACATTGACAATCTATTATTCTGATAAGGTGGACTTAGTGGACTACTTTTTTTTTGTCTGGAGTGTAACACACAAAAGCACAGGTAGCGGAGGTAAACTTAGAGAAGCCTGTAGAGCTATGGAATTATGTCAATTTATTTATCTTCAATCAGTTGAAGATCTTATCAAAACGCCTCAATGTCATAAAGTAAAAGCTAGCATTTGATTTGAAATAAAAGTGAGGAATACTTTAATAAGGCAAAAAGAAAAACAACTGTAGGAGTCAAACAAAAAGAAGAATAAAAATTGTGTCAACATAAAGAGCTCCTGTAAGAACTACCTTGCCATCTTAATATAGTTATTGGTTTAAAAACAGACTAACCTCAGGACCACATGAAGGAGCAACCCTTTCCAATTAATCATTAATGATGTGATACTGCAGATGAATGGTGAGTATTTCTTATTTTTGGAGGGGGAGAAGAGTAAAAACAAAAAAGGGAACTTTGTACATTTTGTGCTAATAAAAACTTTATCCTTAGCCTGTATCTGCTAGGTTACCATTGAACTGAATTAAAAGTACCAGAACCAAGTACTGCTAGAAATTCCCCCAATATGTATGAGGATTTAAGTAGGGTCTAAGTGGTACCAGCTGGCCTTCATGCCCAAGTGCTTATGAGGATTCATTCCTTAATGAGCCAGAGAGCACAAAGAGTCCTCATGAGATGTGCAGGGTTGGGTTTGTGCTTCTTGTGTGCTACTCATGCTGAATAACTTGCTCTCTTCATCTTATTCTGTGAGATACATTTTCTAATGTAATATGAGAAAGGGAGAGCAAGATGCTAATAAATAATGGGGCATAGATTGCAAAAGATTATCCAAACAATAGAAACCATAGAAGGAAAGCATGTTCCCTAGAGGAGAATTTATTGAAAGCTGAGGTGTAACAATAAGAAGCTACATTCACAAATCTCTAAATGCAGCTTTGCACTGCTTCAGCAGTGCAGAGCAACTTAAATCCAGCTTAAATTTCCAGTGGCGTATGCTTTTGTGTAACTGACTTCTCTGGCTTTATAAGGCTATCGTAAGGTACATGACAAGGGAAGAGCTGTGGCCCAAGTGACCTGTTCCATTGTGATTCCTGTAGATGGTTTTGAAACCTCCCCTTGAGTTACCACAACCACAGCTTAGATGCAGCCCAGGAGTACAGGTCCAAGTTTATTATCATTGTCTGTGTTTTCTTGATAAGAGAAAGGAGAGGAGAGAAACTCCTAATAATCTAGCTGTATATAAAACCAGGTTGCAAGTTGGTTAGTGTAGTGATTTTATTTTGACTGTCTTTGACACTCCTCTAAAGTGTTCTTCAAAGTACCCATGAGTCAGACTGTCTGCATAAATGAACTTTGTGCTAGATAAAATCTTGGCAGTGTAGAGTTTGCCCTGTTTTCCATTCTCACTCCTTATGAAGAATTTGCGTGTGCTTTGCATTACTACACTGTCTAAATACCTTATAGTCTTTAATATGTTTCTGTGTAGAGCATTAGTATGACGCTAATACAGTAATACATAGCAAGTTGTGACACTGTCTATGGATGTAGGAGAAAGTCAGTAGAGATTAGAACTCTAATCAGAAGCTTTAGAAAAAGCAGAATATTTAGGTGCTTTGAAATAAGATGATGCCTTGCTTTTAGATGTTGAGTGCCTACAATGCATATCAGAAATCTGTTAGGCATATACAACCTGTACAAGGCACGTAGTGAGTTGGGCACTTCCAATGGGATCAAAAACCCTCTAAGTATATGCAGAAGTGAGCTACTCACAGGTAGCAAAAAAAAGCACATGGGCAAATATTGCACCTGAAATATTTGAAGAGCTCTCAGAGTTTTTATGCTTGCTGCCTGGAGCTTCTCTGCTGCTTTTTCTCTGTCCTGCCTCAGCCAAAAGAATGTGATTTCCACTTCTCATTTACATTACTGCTGGAAGAGGACAAAAAAGAGAGAGGAAGTGGTGGTGGTGAAAGTATCCTCTTCCCCATTCTTAAATTCAATGTAAGTACAGCATGAGAGAGATTTAACTTCTTTGCTGAAGAGGATTCAAAACCTCCTCTCCCAGGAGACTCGCTTACCTACAAAACCCTAAATTGTTTGACTTTGGGGAACTATGCATTTCTCCTACTAAAAATATTTCATTCTTGGGGGGGGGGAAAGGAGTATGACATCAGCTAATTGGATAGGCGTGAGTTGCAATTTCTCTGTGTTAGGGCTAATACAATGTACAGAAATTTTTCTGTGAGTAAGAACTGGACTCCACATCTCTCAGCTCCTGGCTGAGCATTCTTAGCCACTGGATTATGTGGCTGTAAGAGAGATCCATAGAAGGGGAGGAGAGGACCGTTCAGGATACCAGATGAAGGTTTTGAATGTTTCTCTTCACTTAAATTTGTCTTTCGTAAGGTTAAGTGGTTTGCTTACCATGCAGAACCTTGTGAAGCAGAAGCTTGAACTAAGTTCTCCAAGGTCTCGCTAACAGTTTAACTGCTTCCTCTGGGCTCTCTGTTTGGCTGTACCCACTCTTCCTTTTGTCAGTTGTTGGTCTAATTTACAAAGATAGAGTTTCTCTAAACAGCAGATGGGCTTCACATGTGTTACAGTATGTTTCTTCCAATAATAAAATCTTCTTGGACAAAGAATCACAGATTTCTTTTTTTTTTTTTTTTTTGCAACTAAATCAGACTGATAATACCACAATGAGAACCTATCAAACTTGCGGTATGAGTGAGCTAAATGTGATCGGCTTTGGATATCTTTGCAATAGAGAAATTGCTAAAGAGAAATCATACAAGAGGGGAGTAAATGGAGTGTGTACTTCAACACCAGTTTCCACATCTCTTAAAAGAGGGCAAGTTGCTTTGCAGAGCTTCAGTAAGGTGTAGCATCTTTATGTTAATGTGTCATTAACAATAATCATCCTATCTCAGAAGTTACAGAGTATTAAATACAAGAGACATGTTGCTATAGAAAGAATAACCGCAGATAATCTGTGATTAAAAAAAAAAGCGAAGTAACTTTTTATGACACAAATTTACTTCTGGAATCTGCATGGTGGCAGAAACCCACAAACTGCTATAAAGGAAAAAAATTCCTTTCATTTCTGTTCACTTCCATTTGCAAATGCCAGTGAGATGTTCTGTGTTCTGAATAAAGCTGAAATGAACAATACTTGTTATTTGTTTAACAATAGCTGCATAGCCTTTTGCCCTGCGTATTGGTCTACTTACCTGAATTTGCAGAGCTGGCAAAAACTGTTATATTTTGAGAACTGTAGCTAAAGAGCAAGGAAGAGGTAGGGGGAGGAAAAGAGGGAAAGAGTTGTTTTGTGTATTTTCTGTTTAAACTTCTGGTGATATACTGAAGAATTTTAAAACACAGTTTCAGTATGAGATGTAGCTGCAAAAAGCCTCATTTTGAAGGTTTATGCATTATCACAATAATTTCTATATTGACTCTACATACTACTCAAACAAAATCCATGTGTACATACAATTTAAAATATTGATTAACCTTGTAACTGTATCCTGGCATCTGAGGTTCAGACTGGTGGCTTATTTTTTTCTCTGTTACCACCAGTAGCAGTAATGGTTCTGTAGATTAGTAGTTGATTCAAATATACCAAATCCAGAACTATCTACAGCTGTAAGTGACTAAATGAAATTGAACTCTGTAATATGTGTGACTATTTACACTGTCTTAGCTTGATCATGTCTGCAGCACTAATGGATATTAAAAAATATTTTAATAGTAAAGCATTACAACACACAAATCAGAAGATAAAAATGCCCTTACTGAAAGGCTGTTAGCAGCTAAATGCTTAAATAATTTTGAAAATAAGTTGTAGGGTATTTTGAGTCACTTATTTTTTTTTCTTTTGAAATTATTTCCTATTAGATTATTTTCAGATTAATTTGCATATAAAGTTCCAGCACCTGAAGGCCAGTTGCTAATATGTCCCTTCCAACTCAGGAATTCAGAATATTTCTTCTATCCAGTTCCCATGTTTCTGAAGGAAACTGCATCTCATCTACAGCAGCATCTCTTCAATACTGTCAGGAATTATTTCTAAATATTTAGTGTGTTTTTAGCTTGAGTTTTCTCTCTAAAACTTTACTCATCATCAAAATTTAATTCTAAAGCACAATTGACAAAGCATTCTGTTACTAGATTAGCTCATGTTTTAGGGGATCACACTTGACTGACAAATAAAATTGTCTATGGAGAGACAAGGCCTCTTTCCTGGCATGTAGACAAACACAAGAGAATGTGCTTTTTTTTTTTCTTCTGTTAGTCATACCTTGGTTCAAAAAAATCAGTTTCGCCTAACCAGTGGAGAACCACAAGTGGTATTTTTAGTTAACAGGCTGCGTATGGAAATAGGAAAAAAAAAAGCAAAAAACCTCATTATGAGTAGAGTGATAAATAACAAACAAATTTACACTGTGTATATAGGAATATAAAACATTAATATTAAATGATGTCTGATTTGAACTTCACTATCTCATTGGACAAAGTGATGTTTTCAGGCTTGTCCTTGAACTGGGAGCTTCAGTATTAACTCAGAACTCAGTTTGCCAGTTATGTGCTGCTGACAATAACTATAGTGGAAGAGCCTGAATTCTCAAGTCCCAATTCATCTAACGTTCACATTGATCATGTGCAAGTGTTTGTTCAGTATAGGGTTTTCTGAAGTGTTCTTGAGGAGGAGAGCTCAAGTGTGCTTACTTCAAGGTCTGCTCTGGGTAAACTGGGAAGGTCTGTCAGAGAGAAGGCTGAGAGAGAAACAGCCTAGTCCTGAGCAGCAATTGTCCCTGGGCTGGCTCTTCAAATGCCTCAGTCGCTATTAGTATTTCAGTATAGATATAGCCTCTGACTCCCAAAAGACTCCAGTCCTACATTCCTGTGTGAGGTCAAGGTGCAATTTTTTCTCTTTTTTTCTTTGTTTGAGGAGAACAGTTCAGGCAGCCTCTCTAAGAAGTGTTTTTCTAACTCTCCCCTTCTGTACAACAAAATTATTGACATTTCTTATGTTTTTCTCTAGACAGTTGGCACATGACTAGCAACGTCTTATAGAATAGCTGTTCTTTGTCTTAAACGGTTGGTCATATCCCTTCTCAAAACAACATCATCTTTGTTGACTGCTTGTCTTTTATTTTTCAAGTAGTGGAAATGTCATCTTCATTTCTAGCAGCCTGGGATACCCATTTGTGGTTTTGATATTCTTCATTTGCATGGCTCTTAGATATGTGAGAATCTCCATGATGTATCTTCACAATAAGCTCCTCTGCCTTGGCAGCAACTTCTTGCCACAGTGGAGCAGCCCAGATGGGGTGATCTCTATGCTGCCTGTTGATCTGTTTCTATTGTTGTAGCCACCCCCACAACCATTTGCCACCATCTGAGTCAGTATAGAACTAGAGTACTGATAACTTTTCTTATTCAGCAGTATCTGGAGCCAACTGCATGGCTTTCAGTTCTGCAAACTGATTGAATCTGCCTTTTCCTTCAGCAGTTTATGAGGCATGTCATGTGGGACTCTATAAAGGAGTTTTCCACTTCTGATAGCTTTCCAAAATATGATGGGACACATCAGCAAGCAGAATATTTTTATCTCCATTTCTGATAATTTATTATGCAGTGGGACCTTTTTGGCAGAAGTCACCTCCTTGGGTCATGCTCCAAAATCTCTACCTGCTGATCTGTCTGGGATTTCTTCCGGGATTTCTGGCTGGTTGACGTATTTTACTATGAGGAGAGAAAGATTTTATTCTCTGGATGTGTGCTGGAGCAAGGATGGAGAACTTGGCTTTACTTAGTGGCCAAGAGATGGCTTGACCCAGAATATACTTGCGGAGAGGGTAGAAGCTGATCCTTTCACAGACCGAAGGATGTGATTCACCTCTTGTGTGGTACTGAGTACACCTCAGCTTCCAAACATTTCTCTGTGCAAATGAGAATGTGAGCATTTGGTGCCTTTCAGAAAGTATTTGAATGTGGCAGAGTCAGGATCCTTCAAAAAAGTTTTAAGATTGGTGTGGTAAAAGCCTGAATTTCCCTTCTAGTCAAATTGTATTTCTAGTTAAACAAAACAAAAATCCTTCTTTATGAGGATATGCAAATTACATATATGGTCTACTTTATCTTTAGACACAATTTTCAAGCTGGTATATGGGGTTTTAAGTCTCTAATAATCACTTTGGAGGCAAGTCACCTAATAGAAGACTGGAATGGAAATCACAACCTTGTGGGGAGGGGCTTGTCTTGTAATGAAAGTGCCTATATGTTTTTCTGTAGAAGTATCTTTTGCCTTTAAATGGGAACATTTGAAATCCAAGAATGACTTTCAGAAGCAAAAGACTAAGGAGCTGGGAAATGCAATGTCAGCAGATCTAATGCCTCCAAACCAAATAATTGCAAGGTATTTCTCTGCCTTGAATTCCTCTGATATTTTGGCTGGGTTTTAATATACCTTTAAACCAAGATATAAATACGATCTCTCTGAACTTGACTGCAAAGACTTATTGCCAGCTAAAAAAGAAAGAGATCAGAAAAACAAGTGGTTTTTGATGGGCATTAAAAGCTTGGTCGTTCTTTATCTTCTGAAATATTATGACATTCTCATAAAGCCCCTTTTCCCTTTAATGCTAAAGCAATGCTCCTGTTAATAATGTAACACTGATGGCACCAGCCACCTCTAATCATGAGAGAAATAACTTGACCCAAGCAATATTCTACTTGAGGGATTTATTCAAGCCAATGTGCCCCTCACCCCTCCACACTAGAGGTTGCTGAAGATAAGAAACGTGTTGATATCTTAACCTGATGCACAGCTGCTGCATGTTTTTTCTTCTGCAGATGAAATAAAGGAATTTCATTTGTAAATTAGGATAACACCCCTTGAATAGTGCTATATAGGTGTAGGAAAGGCTACTTTGACATATGTGAGCTTTTTCATGCTACTATCTCTTAAAAAGGAATGGGGGGTTAGAAGTACGTGCAGCAATAAATGTGAAGACTCCACTGAAATTTTTGATAGTTTAAAGCAACATACTGTATTGATCTCATGCTTGTATGTTGGTCTGGACAGGAAGATGTTCTGAGATGACTTTCCATCCTTTGTTTTTCTTCCCTTGTATTAGTGTGAGTGTTTCAGGCCACGTTTCACCATGTCAAAAGTAGCTGTGCCTCATTTAGGCTTCACATTGAAAATGTGAACTACAGAAAAGAGGCAGCAATGTTAAAGTAGAAAGGATGGGGACAGCAAATGAACAGTTCTCTTGGACAGTCTACTTTTAACCTTACAGCTGAGGTCAGGAATGAAGGTGCTGCTTAGCATTTGCACTTTACAAAATGCTAATAGAAGGTAAATAGATGGAAGAGCCCTTCTGTGGCTGCACATAGTGGCTGGGCCAAATTTCTGCTCCACTAGCTGACCTCAGCACTCCATGCTGGTGTGTGTCCTACCAGGTGTATGGGAATAGGGTCCCCGTGCAAGAAGAGTGGAGGCCAGTTCTGTAGATGATCCAAAACCAGCCACGTAAACTTATTCTGGAAAATGAGGAGATGCAGGTAGAGGGTGGACACCATAGATACACAGGGAATTTTACTAGGTCTTTTTGAAGCAAAGGCCTCACTTAAATCTAATGATCCTTAGGATGCTGGTTATGTAACCCCATTTCTGAAGCTTGAAACTGGCTATTTTTGCTGCAATCTACATACTTGAGTTTCCTGACTGTCATAGAATAACTTATGGAAACAATTTCTGAACTAGCCTGGTGGCACTCCACTGACCAAACACTTCATCCCCTGACTGAACTAGCAATGAATGACTGACAGGTTATTACATGCGGTTGCATTACATTCATTACTAGTACTTGTATATTTTTTCCCAGGCGCTTCTAAATAACACTGCACATCAATATAGCAGCTGCATGGTGCTCTGGTCTTGGATGTCTGAAGAGGCAAGGGAAGCCTTATTTGGGGTACTTGAATAAGACTTTTACCTTATTTGCATGACTGCAGTGTGAGCTGGAAGCTGAACATGTATGGTAGGACAGGAAGATCAGTCAAGAGTTTAATTTGTGGGATGTGTTCAGGTGAGTGAGAAGTGCCTGAGCTGCTCTCTGAGCTGAGCTGTGGAAGAGTACCAGAACAACTGGTACGAGTAGGGGACAGGAGGAGATGCGCATGTTGGTGGGAAATGTTCATAAGGGGAAGAAGCTCTGCTGTTCTTGAAGGCAAGGAGGAGAAACAGAAAGCAGAAAAAAGTGCAGATAAATGAGTGAAGGACCCATGGAGCATGCTGGGTGAGAAACGCAATGTTCTGTGTGTTTGGTCTGCTTGTGCAGTGCTCAGCACAGGGGTCTTACAGCTACATGGGTGTCGGGGAAAGATTTCTCAACTGTGCCATTTCACAAAGAACCATTAGCGTCCAGTGCTGTGGACACAATGGTTTGTGGTTTTAATCACAAATTTATGATAATTATGCTTCATTAGTTCTTTGGGTAAATAGGCCTTATGGTGATTTCATATTTCTTAATGCAGACTTAGCTAACATGCAAATAGCACTGAAAATTAGTGGCCTATTGAATTCAGTGACAGAAATCCTCATGCAGCTCCATGTCAGCACCTAATTCTCTGAGGGACCTTTGAAAAATCTCAACAGCAGGTACTCCAGCTGCTAGCTGTTGCCCTGTAGTGTGCAGGGGTGCATTGAAGCATCTTCATGGGAAAGTCTTATTGGAATGTGGACACTTAATTAAGGAGTGAAGGGTCTATTCTTTTTATTGCTGACTTTTTTTTAAAAAAAAAAAAAAAAAAGGAATCACACTGCCTTCAGGCCCAGTCTTCAGATATGTGAATTGGTCCACAACATCCCACACCGCTATGCTGGTTAATTTTCACCAGCTGAGACTAACTTCCCAAATGCAAGGGCAGTTGAAGGGGAAGGAGGAAAATATTGCCTGGTATTCTGTGAAAATGGTTAAGACTTGGTCCTGGATCGTTGCATTCTGGGACAGTTTTGCTATTTGGCTTCAATCAGATTGTGATCAGAAGCCCTTCATTGGAATGTGATTCTCTGAACACAGGCATCCTGAAAAAGTAACTTTTGCTCTGGTACTAATGCTGTTGACATTATAGCTCAGAGAAGCAGAAAGAATTCTTCTGCAGCATCACATATTGATATCAATAATTTAACGAAAGCAAATCAGAGATATTTGAAAGGAAGTTCAAACCCTTTGCTTAGAAAATGAGAAAAAGGGAAATACGCATTTTTGTTTCCCGGTATTGAATGGGATCCATTGCTGGTAGTTTTGATAAATTCAGAAACAGAAGCCTAGAATAATGGTTTGCTTATTAATATTTTATTTCTTCTGCACCCAGAGAAACCCATTGCACATGACACTATACAAAGATTTCATGGCAAATTCCTTTGCCCTGGACAGTTCTCAGCTGAAAGAAAAAATCCAGCCAGGTTAGGAAAATAGAAACCTAAATATACTCAGAGGCTTTCTGTTTTTACAATTACTGTAAGAGGATAAAGTGAATTTGTGGCATGACAGTACTTGGTTCAAATGCTTGGATTAAAGAGCTGCAGTCCTTTTAAGATCTGTGTGGTGTGGACTGTCCAGTACATCTGACCTCATCCTACTGTCTTTAGGGAGGAAGGAGTGGAGGAATAGGGGAGAAAAGGGACAAAGTCCCTATTAGCTTCAAAGAACAGAAATGCTTATTCATTTAAATAAAGGCAAACTACACATGTTTTGCCCATTAGCACTTTTTATCGTGTTTGAGCTGCCCGAGTTCTCCATCCAGAAAGCTTGAAGTAATTTCATATGTGGTCCTCTACGTAATTTTTTAGAGACTTTACATAGTTCATAGAATTATAGAATAGTTTGAGTTGGAAGGGACCTTACAGATCATCCAGTTCCAGCCCCCCTGCCATGGGCAGGGACACCTCCCACTACACCAGGTTGCCTAAAGCCCCATTCAGTCTGGCCTTGAACATTTCCAGGGATGGGGCATCCACAACTTCTCTGGGCAACTTTTTCCAGTGCCTCATCAGCCTCACTGTAAAGAATTTCTTTCTCGTGTCTAATCTAAATCTCCCCTCTTCCAATTTAAAACCATTACCCCTTGTCCTTTCACTACACTTCCTGATAGAGTCCCTCTCCAGCTCTCCTGTAGTCTCCCTTCAGATATTGGAAGGCTGCTCTAAGGTCTCTCCAGAGCCTTCTTTTCTCCAGGCTGAACAGCCCCAGCTCTCTCAGCCTGTCTTCATAGGGGAGGTGCTACATCCCTCTGATCATCTTCGTGGCCCTCCTCTGGACCTGTTCCAACAGATCCATGTCCTTCCTGTGTTGAGGACTCCAAAGCTGGAAACAGTACTCCAGGTAGGGTTTCATGAGCGCAGAGTAGAGGGGCAGAATCACCTCCCGTGACCTGTGGGTCGCACTTCTTACAGGGCTGATGACTGGAGCACTTGCTTCTTGCTATCTGCATGGATATTTCAGGGATACCTTTGGGATCCAGTTTTGTGATGTAAGTAGAGGAACATTTAGTTTAGGTATCTGAGGAAATACAGGAAAGGAGACACCTGTATGTTCCAGATTACCAAGTCTTCTGACCAGTCAGCAGCAAGTCCTCATCTTGCTCTGAAATCATACTGGTGGAAAATTTTAGATAGATCATTTAGGAGTAAAAATGTTAATGTCCCCAAGTTTTTCAGGAAGATAGAAAAGAATGCTGAGAATCTAAGTCTGTGAATTTAGGCACTAGTAAGTACATTTTGGAGGGTATGTGGTACCAAAGTCCTTTTATAAATCTAACCTTATTTCTTCTATAGTTCTTCTATAGCTGGACACAGTACTCCAGGTGGAGTCTCACAAGCGCAGAGTAGAGGGGTAGGATCACCTCCTGTCACGCTTCTTTTGATGCAGCCCAGGATGTGGTTGGCTTTCTGGGGCTGCCAGTGTGCACTGCCGGCTCATGTTGACCTTCTCATCCATGAGCACTCCCAAGTCCTTCTCAGGGCTGCTCTCCAGCCACTGTCTGTCAAACCTGTAATTGTGCCTGGGCTTTCAACGTCCCAGGTGCAGGACCCTGAACTTGGCTTGGTGGAACTTCATGCGATTTGCACTAGCCCACCTCTCAAGCCTGTCCAGGTCCCTCTGGATGGCATTCCTTCCCTCCAGCCTGTTGACTGTGCCACCAAGCTTGGTGTCATCAGCAAACATGCTGAGGGTGCAGTCTACCTCACTGTCCATGTCTTCAACAAAGATGTTAAATAACACTGGTCCCAGTAGTGACCCCTGAGGAACACCACTCGTCACTGGCCACCACTTGGACATTGAGCCATTGACTACAATCATTTGAGTGCAACCATCCAGCCAGTTCTTTATCCGCTGAGCTTAATGATTAGATGGAGAGACTTTGGTGGAATTAAAATATTATATGAATGGTTCTGTATTCATCAGTGTGGGTGCGGCACTATATCAAGGTGTGAATATATCCTCAAGAGTAAGCACTGTTCACCTACCTTGTGTTCTTAAAATGGGTGTTGCATCATAGTTTTCAGGGAAAATAGGGCTTGAACTCAAAATTATTGACTGTAGGTAGGATCATTTTAGAGCTAATGTTTGTATTATTACTTGAATCACAGAAGCAAAACTGAGCAAAGAAAATGAGTGGGGACTTAATATTGTATTTAGTGAAGAGTAAGCAGAATCAAGCAGGGACTTGACAATATTGGTGGATGATATTAAATTTGTAATGAGGAGTCTTAGAAAATATATTAGCTGACATGGCCAAGGACAATCTCTGTAGAACTTGAAAGCAGAGGTGGGAGCTTGTTGGTTCTTGGAACAGCCCACATCAATGTAGAGTTAGAGGACTGGGAAAAGCTTTTTTAAATTAGAGAGGCCTATAGGAAGGCCACAAAATTGATCATGCAGGATTTTAATTACCAAGATATCGATTAAGATAATAACTGTGCACAAATTAAGAAAGGGTACATAGTGAAGGACTGCTTCCTTAAGCTGTTTGTGAGCTTGCACAGTCACATGCTCTCTTGGATCCAGCCCTGGGGAACTGAGCCAACTATGACAAATGAGGTGGAGAGGGGCTGTGGAGCACCCTGGTGTCAGGCTGTGAAGCATGAGGAATGCTTAAGGAAGAAGCACAGAGGGTTGGTGGTGGCATTTTTTTTTTTATGTTAGTAGTGGCTAATATTGAGGAAACGTGCCTGAGGAATTTCTTCTGATTATGGAAATCTCCATCTGTAAAGCTGAAAAATAACTGTGATTTCCTCAGAGAGACTGTAATTAAAATGTGTCCTGGTTAAGTCTATACAGGTTAGAGGCTGATGGGGGTAAAGTCAGTATGAAATTAGCATGAAGTATTAAGCAGGTACTTTCTTAAGCTACAGCATAATCAGTGTAGTAAGGAGCAGGATAAGGTGATATGTAGACATGAAAAAAGATTAAAAAATTTAATTCCTTTTAAACTTACCCAAATTATTATTTCTGCATGCTCTTTCTCCCTTATTCACACCACTTTCTGGATCATGCTTTCAAAGTGAGGAATGTTTTGTCTGCTTAACAGGGTAGGTGAAGGTGCTTTTAACAGGATATGTTGAGAGTATGTAACAGAATATTACAGATTGTGCTGTGTAGTCTATGGATATCTTTTTTCATGAAAAACACTTTGCTCTCTTTTCTGACTTTTGCAATGGTGCAGAGTAGAGGTGTTGGAGGAGTGAGGTGAATTACAGAGACATAAGAAACATCTTGGTTTAACCACCCACTAGCAATAATAACTAGCCAGGCTTGAAGTGAGGAAGCAAACCATGTCCTTTCAGCAGATAAACTATCATACTTCCTAAGGAGCATACAAAGAATTTCTACTCACAACAGTTCCCAAAGGAAAGAAGTTGCATTCTCAGGCACAAGAGAACAGTCATCTTATTGTAGGCATTTATTTTGAGGGAGAGAAAAAAAAACAAACATCACCACTTCCCCCCCGCCCCCCCTATATTCATAGTGTAGAAAGGTTCAGAGAAAGCAGTTTCAGGAAAAATGAAGTAGACTTGAAAAAGAGCTAGGACAGATCTATTCAGTAATGGTTTTATTATCTCTTTTTCATAATGAGAGAATGGAAATAAGCTTTATTTAGAGAATCTTTTTCTTAAGTTGCTGGAATAATCAGATGATTTGCAGTAAAGCATGAAATAGCTTGGCCTGCTTCAAATAAACAAACCACAGTTATTCAATATAACCAACATACAAGCCTGTATTTAGTAAAAAACAAAGTTTGAGTTATTGATGTCTTCATTCTAGGGGGTTCTTAGTTTTTTTATAAATATATTAGGCCTTCTGATCAGTGAAATGTGATGAATGGGAAGATGGAAGACAGAAGCCATGTGATTTTTTTTTTTAAAAAATACTGTTTAGCTTAAGGATAATTTTTGAGGAAAATAAAATGGGACTTTTTGTGTAGCATCCATATTTGTGGCAGAATCTTAATATAAATTCAGTCTCTTTTTAAGGAATACACTTTGGTTGTATTTACAAAATAACTTGGTCAATGTAAAATAATCTCTCAGAATCACATAATCTTCTAGGTTGGAAGGGACATTAAAGATCATCTTGTCCAACCGTCAACCTAACTGACAAAAATAGACACCCACACAACAAACAAGGAGCATCACCAT
>JAOTQQ010000012.1:70930175-70953742 GCA_026546715.1 Gallinago undulata
ACTTATTCTCCAGACCCCTCACCATCTTTGTCACCCTTCTCTGGACCCGCTCCAGCACCTCAATGTCTTTTTTATGGGAGGGGGCCCAAATGGTGGCCGTGGGATCAAGTGGGGATGAAGGAGGAAGGCTACCCCCTTCAGTGCTGTGGAAGATGACATTTTAGTTCTGTCATCTGCTGAATGGATTTCAAATCAGATTTCTACATCTCCATAAAGTGGTCTCCTTATTATGTTCCCATATGGCTGCTCTTACTCTCTCCTACCAAAACCATTTCAATTTATATACTGTACTGTATCCTCACTGGGTTGCTGCCTGAACCCTGGCAGTGTTACCTCCTGTGAGAGTACCCAGGCACTCTGCATACCCATGTACTCAATCCTCTTGCATTTTACTCCTGTGAGCAGACGTGGACAGAACATCTCACCCTCATACTCCATGACACAACTTTCTACATTAATCCAGTCCCATGTACCCCCTGCACAGAGAAGGAGAGTAGTGAAGCATGTTCCTGCAAATACATCCCTTCCTTCCATCCAAGACTGAACACCTCAGGCTGGATTGACACCTGCCTCCCAAAAACAGAGGTTAAAGAAAGTTTCAGAGGAGCAGGTGGGGTTACTGCACTCTGATGCCTTTCTCTGCTTTCCTTGGTGGGCAGAAGTTGTCTTCACCTTGCTCTTTGAAGCTCTTCATTTGGCTGTGGTTCTTGCTCCTACAACAAGCTGATGACAGCTGACGCTGTGGATGAGGTTGGGCTGGCCAAACTGAGCAGCCTTTCTTTTTGTTACCTAGGTGGTAAACACAAAACCATAAAGGGCAGGTGTTATCATTTCTTAGCAGTCCTTAATTGAACCTTCTTCCTCTGTATGCCTTCTATCTCATAATTGACTGGAGCTGCCCCTCTATCTTTCCTTGCCTCCTTTACCCACACATTCCAGTCCGTTATGTGCTTCCCAGCCTTTGATCTCCTGGTGAAGAGCAGATATGCTGGGACTGTCCATTTGTAATGTTGGGCCACCTTCATTACAGCTCTGGTCTTAATTTCCCAAGTCTGGGATACTGCTGCTGAGCACTGTACTTTATCTCTCAGCCCCACTGTGTCAGGTGAAGGTTTTTCAGTCTCTCACTCCAGAAAATTGTAAAGGAAAAGGGGAATTCACTTTAAGAGAGTGGGTAGATGTTCAGGGCAGGTATACTAAAATGAAGTAGAGAAAAATGTTTCCTGTATATGGATCATCTTTTTGCTTATGTGAATCTATTCCTGCCCATCAGTCAGTTCTGTTGCACAGAGAATATAAAACAGAATTAGTATTTTTGAAGTTGGGTAGAGCTGGCAATTAAATCCAGTTGAGGATCTGCTCTCTGTCTTATAACCAACAAAATGTTAACTTGGTGCAGACACGCTTGCTAAGCCCCTCAGCTTTCAATGTGAAGTTCTGGCTGTGGCAGATAATGGCTGGAAGGTTTTGCTGGCTGCTGTATGTGAAAGGGAGTTTTCCTGATCTTTTATATTTAGCAGAGATTCGCAGAACCAGCAGGGCTCAAAGTTATGAAACCTTTCTAATATCCAGCTGCCATGTAATTTTTTCCTTATTAAAGACATTTGCCTAATTTTTATGTAAATAGCCACAGCTTGGTGGCCATTCTAATTCAACAGCATTACTGCTGGCAAACAAGGGATTAAGAAAATGCCATATTGAAATTAATGCTGTAGAGCCTGATAGAGCCAGGATACCATTAAATACTATAGATACTGTATCCTTCTTGCCAGTTCCATTGTGCTTTAATCCAGTGCTCAGGGTTTTCTGTAACTAAAAAGTACTTCTTTAATCCTTTTCTCACACACTGTAATGCAAACCTTGATGCTGAATAATCCACCGAGGTTTGCACATTTGTTAGATCTCTGCTTCATTAAATTACCAAATTTTACT
Organism: Gallinago undulata; assembly: GCA_026546715.1. Lineage (NCBI taxonomy): Eukaryota > Metazoa > Chordata > Aves > Charadriiformes > Scolopacidae > Gallinago > Gallinago undulata. Next base: position 70,932,108 of record JAOTQQ010000012.1, read on the forward strand.
GGCAGCAGAGCAGGGTGGCAAAATGTCAACACATCTTTGCAAAGCCAGAGGTTGCTCATTTCTAAAGATGAATATGATCTCTGTTAATGCCTGTTTGCCACGCTTCAGCACTAACCTTTATAAAGTGATGGAGGGATGAGAGAAACTCCAGGGCAGACTTTCAAAGTGCAGTAACATGTATTTTTCTCCATCAACATTTGATTGAATCAAGAAACCAGGGGATATGTGTTTAGAAGGGCATTGAGTCTTAACTCCATTGCTAGACATTTTGGGTTTTGTTTGGTTTGCACTGTGTTAGTGATATCATATGGTCTTTGAACATTCATCAGTATTGTGGCATTTGATACTGCAAACACATGCCAAAAGAATCAGAAGCCAAACATGAAACGGCGGGATCAAAGTTGCATATGTTTTCTAGTGGTTGATAAAATGTCTTCCCCAGCCATCTGAATGTCTGATCTGCAGACACAAATCTCTGGAATTTGTGGTGATGTTCCTAGTCCTTAATCAGTATTATATTTCATGTACATTGTGCTGGGACTTTCTTGGGGTTAAGGAGGAAGGGAACTATTGTTCAGTGTAATATAATGTCAGTAGCAGTGTTGAGAATCCTGATATTTATTTAGGTTCAGCCCTGAGGGGCATCGGTTTATATCTAACATTGGATGTAGATCATCTGAGTTTTTGATTCAAAGCTTTTGCCACCTTTTTCCTTTTTTTTTTTTTTTCCAGCTAAAATGCCTCACTGTTCATGCCCATCCTTTCAGCAAGATAAGCTCTCACTCATGTCAACAGGACTTTTACTTGAGAAAGGAAAATAGGCTTTTGTCCTTAAGGCAAACAGCCTCCACAACGCATTCTACTAAACAAAACTGCGTGCTGGGAAGTGTTATTAAGGAATCCATTAAAACCAATATAGGACCTAACACCCCATGTTGGGACAAGATTTTTCTGTCACTAGAGTAACTAAAGGAAGTATAATTTTTAACAGTGCTTTAGAGGTACTGGAGACAAGAATTTAGTCACACTTCACTTGGATTCCTCAGGAATGTCTTTGTTTAATTTAATACAACTGATTTCAGTTGGGAAGAGGCAGAACCCATACCTGCGTGGGACAAAAGAAGTCTCAACAGAAACCTGAAACAGGCTTTACATTTTATGGTTCTTGACCTTATGGCTCCTAGGAGGAATGAATCATGCTCCTATGAGGAAAGACCTAACCTGATCTCTTCTTTGGCTGGAACTGCAGAACTGGAAAGGAATGCAGTGAGCACAAAATATAGTCTTTGCAAGTGTAGTTTGTTGGGTTTTTTTTGGTTTTTTTTTTTGTTTGTTCGTTTGTTTTTTTGTTTGTTTGTTTTGGTTTCTAAAATTATATATGTATATATACAGATTTCTTTGAGCTTGTTTCTTGTATAATTTATTCCCATTTACCAGCAATCCAGTGCTGTTGCTTGGTGAGAGCTACTAGATTGACCTACCATTTTTAAATGCTGGTGTATAAGTAAGGAACGACACATAAAGCTGGGAAAATGCACAGAAAACCACTGTGCAAATTTGCATCAGCCGTGATGAGATATTTAAGATAAGTTCTGTAAACTGTATGTTCGTGGGGTAAACACCAGCAATGTGAACAATTATGTGGAGCTTAAAAAGGAGTTTCCGCTAGAAGGAAAATTGGGTGAACAGATGCTCTCAATATTTAGATGATTATTTTTAATAGTGATGTTTTGTAGACTGTAGATAGTGGCTTAGGCTACATAAGGCATGACACATAACTAAAATGCAACTATAATAAGGGACAGTATTGCAGAAATGGAGAGATAAATTTGGTGAACTAATTTATGTATAATTCTTCTTACCCTGTGAAGAGTTATGAACTAGATGACTTTTTGAAGTCCAAACTATTTCTGTCTTCTGCAAGTCTATGAATTTCCATTATTTTCAGTCCTTTTTACAGGGATGGGTAGAAAAGTGCTTTAACTGCAAACTTCTCTTTTTTGACTGTACTTATCATGTTACCTTTGAAGAAACCTAATGCTTTCACTGGAAATCAAATCCATAATCTGTTGTTGCTAGTACTTTATGATGTTCTGAGCATAAATGACACTAATGATTTTACATGGGATATTATCCATTAATAGATTCAGTAGTAGAGCGAGTATCACAACTATATACAGTGAAAATAGCATAATTTTAATAAGGCAAGGTAAATGTAATAGTATTTTTATCCAGTTCAGTGCAATACAAATGCAGTCTCCCTATTCTGGCACACCACCCTGGTCATACCTTGTCAAATGAGCAAGATTGTTACTCAAGACTCTTAGATTATCCATGTGACTGCCTCTGTTTCCTGAGTGGATCCCATGTGGAGCCACATGGGATATTCCTGCATTCCCTTTTGCTCTTTTTTTCAAGTCAAGAGGGCAGTTCACCAGAAAGCTTTACAGTGGTACGTGTAATAAGGAGGGGAATTGTCTTGAACAAATGTGATGTTTTTAAATGTCAGGATAAAATACAGTGTTACTATATTTGACATTGTTTTTCCAAGCACCATGTGCTTTCATTCGGCATAGTCCCATTCATATCTAAAAGAAGGCTTGGTCTCTGCACCAAAAAAAAAAAAAATATCTGAAGGACTTTGCACCTGAGACAGTGAATTTACTACCACAGAAATGAGGATTCAGCCTTGGATGTGACAAATAAAAATACCTGCAGTTTTGCTAGTTGGGGTAAAAATTCATAAGGGAGATGAGTCTATATGCTCCAAGGGCATAAACCAGTCAGTGACTGCCTGAAATTGGCAAGAGATTGCCCACGGTGGGGTAGTTCTGCCTAATTGTACATTGAGGGGCTTTTATGTATCCTTTACAAGCGCTTGCTTCGTTCTGTTTCGTCTCCGAGTTGAGACAGGAGTTTGTGCTGACCATTGAGCTCATCAACTTTGGCAACTTCTGTGTGGGAGTCATATCTGCTAAAACAATGACTCTGTGTTTTCAGAGCATGTCAGCTTATATATGTTTTGACTGTGGGGGCTGAGAAGTACCTTGAGTGATTCATACAAGATTGGACTGAGGTGTAAAAATAGTCAGGGCTGGGAATAGCCATAACAAGCAGCAGTTTCTCAGTATGGAGTCTCAGGGCACAAACCACAAACTCACAGCAGGGGAAGGGAAGGTCCAGGACTCTTAGATCCTTTGTCTTATGTTTTCCTCCCACTTAGTCATGCATGCATGTAACTCCTACTAATTTGATCACTGGAACAGATTGGCCTGGGAGGTGGTGGAGTCTCCCTCCTTCAAGATATTCAAAAGATGTCTGGACATTGTCCTGGGCAACTAGCTCTAGGTGACCCTGCTTGAGAAGGGGGGGGTTGCACAAGATGACCTCTGGAGATCCCTTCCAGCCTCAACCATTCCGTGATTCTGTGCCTGCATCCAGCTCAGGGCAGCAAGAGAAAGTAAAATTTGGCACACGGAAGAAATTCAGAGCTGGCTTTGATTTATAGCTTCTCAAATTTTGAAGTTGTCAGCAGAAATCTTAACACAGTATGTTCTCATATCAGTATGGGATCTAGAGTAAAGCAGACCCTGTTTAAGGGGTATTTGCCAGATCACATCCTCCTGAGAGTAGAAAAGAGACAAAATTGGGAAAATTCAGTCTGCTTCCTGATCCAATCATAGCCTGTGAGGCTACGATATCTTTCCCTCTGTTCTGGCTCAGTTCTGGTGACTGATCAACAAATGTGCAAAGAGGAAACACGGCATGTGTGTTGCCTTATCATGGCCTGTGTTCTTTACAACCATTCCCTTTTGGGGGGTTCTGCTGTGACAGGGGAAGGTATCTTAGGTCCTCAACCCCCACGTCTGTCTCCTAGGATGTCCCTTTTTGGAAGAAGGCATGATCCTGCTCTAAAGCAGAGTGACTTGTCCAGAGGTACGCTTAGCTCCTGACATTTTATACACTGCTTATTAAATTCTGTACAGCCTGGTGTTGTCTCTGGATTTGCATCTGTAAAAAAACAGTGTGAAGTGATATCAGATCAGGACAATCCAGGCTATACTCCTGGGAGTCATGCATGGAAGGGACCCTAAAAAAATGTTATCATGGCAAAGAATAAAACAAAATGAATATGTGCTTGCTTTACTGTTAGGGTTGGGGTTTTTTTTGTGGCTTTTTTTTTTGTGGGTATATTTGCTTTGTTTGCTTTGTTGTTTTGGGGTTTTTGTGGCTTGCTTGTTTGTTTTTTTGTTTTAGTACCAGGAGAGACTAGGTGCTGGGCTGGATGGATTTTTCAGTCTGACATGATTCTGACTATTTCCAGTAGCGTTCTTAATGGTGCAAAAATACTAGACTGTAAAGGAAAATATTGTTTAGTTCAGCATTTCCTAGCTGTGATGATCAGCACTAGACAATTTTTTTAATCAAATATCTGAAATCTCAGAGACAATTTCACATTATGTTTGTGGTTTGTAGCAGATGTTCCCCCTTTTTAGGGGGAGAGGGGAATACATGGGGGCTGCTAATGTGGGCTTGGAAGCAAATTTTGCATGTAAATATTAGGTAAAGCTTTGACCACTAGAAGAAAATTACGCATGTTTACTGCTTTCCAGGTTTAATAAATTACTGCCAAGGTCCAAATTTGCTCCACTTAATATGCATATAGGGATACTACATGCATACATATATACATGAATGGTCTCTTAAATAGATACGTAGTGTATGTATCTATACTGTATATGTGTGTATAAGTTAATGTTTAAAAACGCATCCATCAATACAAGTATTTGACTGTTTTATCAGTCCTGCCACAGAAACTCTTTCTTGGGGGGGAGGAATAATGAGGGAGAAAAACGTGTTATTCATAGAAATGGATCACTGAAATGAAGTTTCATAAAACATTTTTTCCCATTTTTCATTAAACTTCTATTATTTTAAATTTATTTTTTTTCCAGAAAAAGGTGCGTATTTCTAAAAGTTCTTTCCAAGCTTCTTAAATGCTACTCTTTCTTATTCCATTCTTCAAAGAGCAGCAGCCACGCTATCCCTCTTTTCAACTTCAAACTGTGCTGCTCTGTTGGTCCAGCACAGCAAGGGTGCTTTGAAGGCGAGAAGAGAATATAGCTCTTTTTTTTTTTTTTTTTCTTTGTTGGAACCTTGAGAAGACTTTTTGAGAGTGCTGCAATTAACATTTCCTTTTGACCCATATCACCTTTCTTGACCTTTGTAGAAGTCAAACAAATAATAAACACACATTTACACATGTGTGGTTCCCTAGGGTCCAGCAGAGATACCCTTTGTTGACAACTTTCCAGGATTTTTTGGATCCTGTAGTTTGGACCTTTAGACAGATATTGTCATATCTATGAAACTTTGCACGGGTTGCTGACTTAGTGTGGGGCAAGCATGAATTGACTTTGGTTTCCTCTCAGGGGTAACTTTATTCTACTCAGAGTGAAAATATTCAGTGAATGTCAAAGGAAGGAGCCACAAGTCATTGATCTTGCTTGCTAGACAACCACCCTCTCAGTGGCTTTTATTCTTGGTGGCCCACCTCGGCTGCAGCAACGTGAACTCTGAATGCCAACAAGGCACCATGTGAATTCTAGCAAAGCTGAGCTCCACAGTTGCTTCCTGCTCTATACTTGCACTTTGCCCTGGGTGATTTGATGATGAGGGATCAATGGCTGTAATATGGATACGTTCCTAAATGAGGCCTTAAAGGAAGTACGTGTTGGAGTGGAAAGCAGAGGAAGTGCGCTGCTACTTTTCCTCTGCCTATAAATAGGTCATTAGTACAAACGTTGTGGCTGTCTGGCATCAGCATTTCTAACTGATTTGTGGAACACTGCTGAGCGCTTCTAAGAGCAGTCTTTTTTTTTTTTTTTTTTTTCCTTGTGCTAAAAATTCACCCATGCCAGCTCCATGTGAAATGTGGAACACATTGCAGGTAACTTCAGCGTCATTATGTTAGCTGAAATTATCTGAAATACTTGGTGGTCAGGGTCTCAGTCCACAGAGAAGCCCTTGTGCAGCCTTACTGGAAGGGAGAGCCCTTGAGGCTGCAGCGAGTGTTGGTGGGGAAACTACCTCTGAGGTCACACAGATGTTTTCACAAATCACAAGGGCTGTAGGAGGCTTAGACCCTGAACCACTGGGACAGCAGAACAAATGAGGTGCTGTTTTTGGTGTAGGTGCAGATGCCTGAAATCAGCCTAAATGGGATGAGGATGTACCACGCTGCTGCAGTGCCCCGGTAACTTGTGAAAACATCTGTGGGAAAGAAAGGTACTTAAAATGACCCCACCAAGGGAATGCTTATAAATGCAAAAACCTTAAGAAAGAGGCAAATGTAAAGTAAACAGCACCTTCTTTTCCTTGAAACTTCATCTTTTCATCTGTGTTTCTCTGAGCAATTAAATATTTCCTGGTCTATAAATGCCTCCATGTTTACAACACACTTTTTAGGCGGTAACTTGTCCAAATATCCTGTGGTAAGAGAAAACCCTTCAAGTGTAAAGGATTTCTTCATGGAAATTGGTTCAATAAAGCTTCCCTTTCAACCCTTGTGTCCACCCCCCTTCCACTCCCCCAGCACTTGCACAGACTAAGCAGAGACTTGCTCCTTCTCTGTAATAACGCAGATTTTGAGTTGTTGATAAATACAAGCAGGTTAACAACTAACATCAAAGATTTACCAGATTAAAGTCAAAGGAAGATGAGATTTCCAAGGGCTTGGGTAAAGAAAAAGGTTGAGATTCTCAATTATCTTTAAAAGCTCTTTAATACAAGCCTCAATAGACTTAAATGAGCAGAGGAACAAAGATGTCTGTTCTGAGTGCTAATCACACCACTACTGGGTTGCTTACTGTAGCTCAGTTAAAGGCTACATACGGCATGAGAGATAAGGCAAATAGGTTTGCCGGTAGAAACAGATCATTAAGAAAAGGTGACTGTAGTGTTTGATGCAGTAAGAGGTGGAGCAAATACTAACTATATCTTAATGGACATAGTAGATTCTGAGACATATATGGCAATTATTAGTCATGCTATTTGAATCCAAAAAGGCACCGGTTCAAGGGACAGCTTAGAAAGGTTCAGGCTGGGAAAAGGAAGCTATTAATTCAGCTGTGCTCCTCTGAATGTATGTGGGTTTTGTTTTTTTCCTTTTCTGAAAGTCTTAGGATATTTCTTGAGGAGGATGATGAAATTTCAAGTTTTACAAGAAGAATAACATTTGCATGTATTATTGCTGTAGAGTTCTTTAATCCTCTCTAAAAAGCCAAATTTACCTGCTGTTAGTATGGTCAAATTAACAGTAGGACGAAAGTACCACCTGCTTCAATGAGATTGATATAGTTTTAAAAAAACCACACAGAATGTGTCATCGATATTTATGAAGTGCATAATTTCTAATCTTCTATCCACTGTTGTGCTGTCTCTGAGTAATACAGAGAGGACCCATAAGAAATTAGAGATGAAATATAAAAGACCCAAGCCCTGAATTTAACCCATCGTCACATATTGCTCATACTTGAGTTGAAAACACAAAGGAGGAAAATTGTAATTGCCTTTGCAATTATGTGAGGTGTAAAATGCATAGGTACCTTAAAAAATAAAAAGAAAAAGGCTTCTTCAGTTCAAGTTCTAAGTCCTTCATCTAGTTTCTCTGACTGAAAGGGTAACTCGGAATTTCTTTTTTTATGAATCCTTCATAATTCATGCATAACCAAGGACATCTTTTATTTCTGTGTCAATAGGATAAGTGCATGTTGGGTACTAGCTTAGTGTGTATACTCATACAAAATTTAAAAAACATTTAAAGCCACATACCATTCAAAGACATGATGGTCTTCTGTTATAGAATAGGTAAACAGGTGTGAGCACCTACTGTTGACTGTGTGATCACAGACCATAAAAAAAAAAAAGTTATTTTATTAAGATAAAATGCCTTTCACTGTATTCATTGTATGCAAGTGGAATTCAGTATAAACTAAACATGGAATGGTATAAGTACTACGTATAAAACAACTGCCATGAAAAAATCTCAAGTTTCTCCATTTGTCTCACATGTTACTAAGGTATTTCCTTTTTTTTTTTTTTTAAACTCAATGTGTTTTGGTCATCATATTGCTGTCTGTCTTCCCAGCTAATTGAACATGATGAAGGATCTCATACCACTTTTATGGAACTGATTTGATCTATTCAGTGACTTGACATTTTGTATTAGTTTATGGTACAATCTTATCACTCTTATTTGTGCTTAATGTTATTCTCTTTCAATGGTTTTAGTGGTTCTGAAAGGATTTTTTATGTATACAATTTTATAAAAACAGGTCTTGGAGCAGAGGAAAAGAGAAAGGGTATTTTGGGAGGAGAGACAGAGAGGGTAGAATATTCTGAGTTCTAAATATTTAAGGTGACAGCGTGGTACCATTCAAGTGTACAGGCTTGCAACCTGGAATTTCTTCCAGATTTTATATTCACTTTGTTCAAGTAATGTAAACAGCATTCCATAATTATGTCCATGTGAGAGCACAAAACCTTAGAGACAGATGTACACTGTGCAAAATGGAGCATGCAGCTGAATGTAACAAAACATGCCATCTTCTGAGATGTTTCATAGAGGGCTAGATGTTGGCCAGATTCAATTGTGTACTGCCATCCTGCATACCAGTGTGAAACCAACTTTTCCATAGCTTTGTTTTCATTTGTAAGGCAATACTTTTTTTTTTTTTTGGTTTGTCATCTTCAAGCAACACCTTACTATGAGCTCTGATGTGCACGTTTCTTGCTAGTTTTGGAGGTAATAAAATGTATTTTTGTATTTTTCATGATTCTCTATTTTACATCTTAAGAAAATAAGGGACTCCACAATTCATTGATCTCATAACAGACTGCAGTACTATTTCCAGCTGGGATGCTGAAATGCTGAATGTTTCACAGGGAGAGCGACTGTTCTCATGAGAGTTGCAAGAATGTACTGTATACTTATCATAGGTAGGTGGAGGACATTATCACACACCACATCCTCCTGCTGTTTATCTTTTGCTAATCTTGCACTGACCACTAGCAAAGTTCTGCATGCAACAAATGTAAAATGTAAGCTGTTTGCTTCACCCACTCTCCCCAACACATAGTGGCTGTTCTCACTCCTTTGCCATTATATCATTGTTGCTATGCTGAATTAGGAAAATGCTGGGCTATTGATTTGGTATTGAATAAGGCATACTCTTATCTCAGTGAATAGGGATTTACCCACATAAGTCCTAATAATGTGGAGGTATAGACTATTTTTTTTTTCCATATAGAAAGCTCTGTAGTTTCCAGCAGCCTTTGAAACAGCTGTTGAGAGATCCTTTGTTATGGTTATGCAAAGCAAATAGAAAGTGTTTTACTTAATGGCGAGAAATAACTCAAAGACCTGCCCACCTGGAAGAAGAGTGAAAAATAGCTCATCCCGTATTTTCGTGGTCGTTAAGGTTCCATAAAGTTACTAATGAGAAATGAACTAAAATTACAAAATAAGCAGGTAAACTGCCTGTGCTTTGGTTTCCATGTGAGGCTGATCCCATAGGATTTCTGTTGCCAAATCACTAAAATGAGGTTAAAACCCCCACTAGCCTTTTTTCCACTTCTCACGGACTAGTCTTGAAAGTACCAAGAATTTCATGTCAGTCATGTGATAATGAGGGCAGCATGCAAGCAGTGAGCAAATGTGAGGACTCTTTCACAATTTATGCAGAAAAACAGTTCTTCCACATGTGCCCATCTGTTTTGTGGAAAAGAGCTCAATTATTCCTGCAGCTCTCTCCTTTGCTTACTGCTGATGACAGGACTCTGGGCATGTAGAGGAGGAGACAACTGGAGAAGGATGGATCGTGAAGGATGAATGGTCACTTGCGAATCCAACCTAGAAAGAAGAGGCAACATTTTGTCAAAAAAAAAATATTTTTTTTTAAGTTTGGGAAATGTGATCATGGAATCTGCATTTTGCAGCTCAGACATGGTCCTCCAATAGATTTCTGAGAGTATGTCTCCATGGAGGGACAATTACAGCAATCATTTTGCAAGAGAAGTGATGACCTGTCTTAAAAGAAAGATTGATTTATCTGTTGTGGTGGTTATAATGTCTCTTATGAACTGCACACTTCAGATGAGAGCTGTGATAAACTGAGTGTGTTTAACAATAATGACTAATAATATTTGGAGGGAAGCTACCAAGAAACAAGGTCAAAACAGAAGAGAAGATGGTGTCTGTTTCTACCTATTTTCTTAGTGTGTAAACTGTGAGTCTTAATTATCTCTGGCAACATGACTGTTGCCCAAGTTAACAGGAGGTGTAAGGAGCATCTATCTACCTTGTTCTAACTGACAAGATGGATATCTTACATTGCAAGAGAGATGATGCAGATGCTTTGAGTTACAGAGCAGAGTCTGCCACTCAAACAGATGTCACCCTTCAGGAAAAGAGAAACTTCAGGCATGCCTTTCCTTGTAATTGAAAAGCATTGTCAACTTGGCAGCTTCTGGGACACTGTATGTTTAAATGACAAACATTCATACTAGTTGAAAATGAACCCTGCTCAGCAGACATTCGCAATGTTTTGTTATTACCCTCTTTCTCATTTCTAAAAGCCTAGTAGATCATTTCTGTTCATTAGACTGGATAGGAATTAGGCATGGAAAATAAATTCCCTCAGCCTCTTTTCATCTTAGAGCTGTCCCAGGTTTCCTTCCTTAGAGCTCCCTAGTAACGCCAACTGCAGTATGTGAATGCCTTAGTGAAAGGGGAAAGGAAAAAAAGCAAATTTTGCCCTAGTAATGCAAGCGCCATTTTTTGCCATTTTGCTTGCTGACATCTTATTCTTTTTGGTTGTGTCTGTCCAGCACAGGGGAACATTCGCAGGAATCCAGACAAAATGAAAGTTAGAGTAGCCCTGAGAACAGGCTATTCAAACTGTTCTTCTCTCTAGTAGACTGCGTGCTACAGAGGAATGTGCACAGTTACAATCACCTGTATTTCAAGAGCCAATAAGCTGAAAGCTTTTTTTTGTTGGCATCATAAAGCAAAGAAATACTTTCTCCCACTCTGTTTCCACATTTACTTACCTATCGCATCATCAGGTAGATTGCTTTTGCCATTATGCATGGCTTCATGAATAATGTTTTAGTGCTACAGTCTGCTCAATAAGGAATCAGTGCAAAGCATTATCTTACTAATATGTACGGTTCAGAAATATGCTTTCAAAGCAGTCAGAGAATTTGTTTCAGTTTTGAGTCCTTTGCTATCTCAAGAGGCAAGGCCCTACGGAATGGTTGTCTGATGAATGATGCTGTGTGGAAATGCAAAATGAGACAAAGAAATTTGGGCATAGGAAGTTGAATTTTTGTGAGTTTCAATTAATAGTGTCTTTTGCCTCTTCTGGAATGTGTAGATCTGAAGTTCATGAAGATGAATTTGAATTTTTGCAGCATTTAGAAAGCTGAATTGTTTTACCTGCTGTCTGAACATTAAGGATAAGACAATACTGATTTGCTGTCTATGATGTTCCTCTACAGCAAACAGTATAGCAAAGGGGTGAACCGGGTCTCAATTACTTCAGGATCATTGTGTAAATTTATTAAAAGACATTTCAAAGTTAAGCTTCTTGTTTTAGTGGTGTAATTTAATTGTATCAATCTCATCAAAGACCTTTACTGCAAATCCGAAAGACTCTAAAGCCAGAACACTGTCTTCTTGCATGTCTATGTACATCCAGAAGAGATCAAGCTTGCAAATATTGATGACATCAGTATTTCATGATGACATCAACGTCCAAAGCAGTTACTAGGGCTTCTTTTTTTCAGTATCATTCTAGAAAATGTTGCTTTTTTTCACCTCACAGTTTAGCAATTCTTGGAATAATTTTCACAGGATGTTGTACCCATAGTCTATTAAAAAAAATGCATGAGATATGATGAAAGTGTAGATAAGAAAATGTCTTTTATTTTGCTCTTGAGAAAACAGGTGCAGTGAAAAAAGGGTGTGCTCTAGTATCCTAGAGGGATTCACGTTAAAGGGAACATGCTGTTGTCTAAAGGTGTAGCTGAATCATTATCAATAAATGGAAAGTTGCAGTTGACCAACTCCAGCTAGAGTCTAATCAGCTAGAGACTAAGAAATACGAGGAAGGAAGACATCCTAAGAATCATCAAGCCTGGACATAAAGCATTAGCTTTGCATTTCATTTGGTTGTTTATGAAAGCTGTTTTCATAACAGAATTGGCATCAGGAAAGGTATTTTTCTGACTCTGAGTGCTTTGTCGGGAACAGGATGAGGACAGCAATATTGCTACAAGTTATGGCAATGAGAATGTGTGTGTTGTAAACCTTAAGCTTCAAAAAGCATGAGCCAAGCATCATAGAATCTTGACACTACTTCAAATATTCTCAGCTTTTTAAAAAATTCACACATGTTCTGTTCTTAACACTTACTTTCTAGCGAAAGTTTTCACTTTAGTCTGAGATCTGAGACTTTAGAAAGAAAGACTACAAATATTCTTGTGGGAACTAGTAGAGTTGACTGTAATAAAAGAGTGGTCACTGTAGCTAAATAAATTAGGTTGTTTTCCCTTTATTTTGGTTTAAAATATTATGTTAGGTCAGAAGCTAGCATAAGGGAAGGTACTATCACAAAAGGCTTTTAGTTCTGAAAAGTTCCTGAAAAATCTCGGTATTTTTTTTTTACTGTATAGTATTCAAATGTAAAATGTAGAAACAGAAAATATTAGGACTAGAAATCCTGTTGTTGCCAGCCTCTGGAAGAGAAAGTGCATTTAGTCTGGAAAGAAATTCCGAGATAACACAGTTCTGATTTTTGCCATTTAGAAATAACAGACTCTACTTGGCACCAGTCCTCGATTTCCACCTGCAGAACTCGATCAAAGTACTCTGCAAAGCACAGTAACTGTTTAATTTCTAGGTCTTATTGAACAACATTGAGATTTGCTTTAAACCCCAGCCTTTGGAAACCATTTTGTGAATGACAAAAAAATGCAAGTTCTGAGTATATGAAATATCTTGCTTTTAAATTTTCAGATTCACAGGAGCTTTTATTAAAGCCAAGGCAGATTGTTTGGAAGGAAATTGGCTAAGGATGTTGTTTTGTTATATGAGGGCCTCTCTTTGTTTTAGCTAATTTGGTGTCATCATAGTTCCCTTAAAGTAAATTGTTCTTAGAAATAATCCCATCTGGCGAAATAAGATATAGTGGCAAGCAAAACATTTCCTAGATGAAAACCTTTGCAATCCAAAGATTGGTATTTGGACATTCCTAGGTGAAACAAACTTTTAATGGGGAATTTGTTTGTCACTTATCATAAACACTATCTCTGTGTATAAATAATCTAAATGAATTCAAAGCAATTCTTCACCTATATTATTATTTAGACATGGGGCATGTTGTTTCCTTCAGAATTTACACAGCTTTTTGGAACATTGTAATATTGTCAAGACTGGGGCTGGGGGGAGTGGGAGGGGGCAGAGTGTGGGGGTGTGGGAGGGAGGATAAAAGAGGATAAAATTCTGGTTTCAGAAAGGTTCATAAGAGTTTTATTTTTGACTGCACTGAAATCAAGATTCTTCTCAGTCATTTCTGAAAAATCTTGATATCCCTTCTCCGCCCCTCCCCTCTCCCCCAAGTAGTTCAGAACTCTTAAAAATACGTCATTTACTTTCTTCTGATTTTTACAGAGATTTAATGTGTAGATCAAAATATAGAGTGTAGGAAAGGTAGGTTGTGCACAGTCATATGGATCATGCAAATTTTCCTGCAGAATGAACTTTAACCAGAGTCTCCTACTGAACTCAGAAAGAAGGATGAGGCCCATATTATCCAGTACCTAGTAATGCTATTAAACTTGCTTTATAAAGGTAGTTGGATAAGGAATTCATGTCTGGTTTTTTGGCCTGTCCATAGGTAATATTAACTTGTGTGCCTATATCCTATTGTTATCCTGTATGGCCTGTTGATAGGTATAGTACCTATTACTATAATTATGATTGTGACCTTGAGCAGCAGCCTGGGATTCAATGAGCATAAAATTGCAGAGTTTAATATCTTAAGAGGCAGAGGAAGGTAAGTAGCAGAATAAAGACCCAAGAACATAATGAGTGTTAGAGGACTTTCAGAGACTGCCATTAAGATAATGTCAAGAAAACAAGGAAGGTTCATATAGTTATGTTAGTAGCAACCCGAAGTATGAGGAAGATGTAGGCCTGCTGCTGAGTGGGATTGGCAAGTTAGGTAACAAATGACATAGAAAATGCTCAATTACTTCTTAACTTTAGTCTTAACAGGTAGTTAGATCTGACTTCCTATGTCAGAAAGCAATGGCAAAGCAAATGGCAAACCACTAACAGTATAGCAGGGTCAAATTAGGGACCTTCTGCAAAATCTGGATGTATACATGTCTGTAAGATGTGACAGAATGCACCCAGTGGTATCGTTTGCTAACACCTTTACGAAGCTCTTTTTTTAGCTTTTCAGAAAGGTGTTGGAAGTTGCAGGAGTTCCAGATGTGAGGAAAAGAACAAATATTATACCCATCCACAAAATAGACAAAAACATGATTTGGGAAAAGCCAGATGAGTCAGCCTCACGTCAGTTTCTGGAAAAAAAATTATGGGTCCTCACAGAAGATCTTTTTGGGCATGAGAAGGACAAGAAGGTGTTTCCCGTTGTCTTGTGTTATGAAACTTGACTGATGACTTTGTTGACAGCCTTGTGAGATATGGATTAGCTAAAAAAGCCACAAGTTGCAGGGGAACTGGCTAGACTGCTGAGCTCAAAGTTGGTGGTAGCTAATGGCTCAAGGTCAAATTTGTAACTGGCCACCTGTAGACTTTCTCAGGGGTTGACACTGGGTTTGGTACTATTCAATGTCTTTATAAACAATCTAAATGAAAGGCTCGAATGTCTCTGCACCAAGCTTACAGATGACATAAGACTAGGAAGAAAAGTAGAATGTGAGAAGGAAAAGCCACTGGACAGAGACCTTGACAGGCTGAAGAGCTGGGTCAACAAGTTTTTTTTAAAAATAAATGTTCTGCACCTGGTATGGAATAATCCCAAGCAGCAATACAGACTGGTCTCTGACTGATTGTAGTGCAGCTGAGAAAGACCTGGTAGCCTCAGTAGACAGCAAGCTGGAAATGACCAAGCAGCAGTGCTTTGCCACAATGAAAGCAAACTGTCTGTTGGGCTGCAGTACAACCGGGAGAACAAGGGGTGTGATTATGTCATGCTACTTGTTATTGATGAAAGGCCACAGCTGAAATGCTGTGTTCAGTTTTGATCCTTCAGTTCAGGAGAGACTGGAAAACTAAAGAGGGTTAAGAGTAGTCACCAAGATGATTACAGCATTAGAGAACTTGATAAATGAAGGAAGGATAAAGAAATTGGGTTTGCTCAAACAAGAGAAACGAAGACTTTGTGGGATGCTAATCGGTTTTCCGATCTCTAAAAGGTAATTATAGATAAGAATGAAGTGTTCTCTTCCCAAATATGTGGTGATGGGACAAAGGCAACAGGCATAAGCAGTGTCAGGGAAGCTCCATATGAATATCGGGGGAAAAATTATCAGAACCATGAAAACCAATTGGCATGTGTTGCATAGAGAAGTGGTAGGATCCTGTTTTCTGGAAATATTAGAGACTCTGAACAGTACCTGCATAACTTGATATAAGCCCCTGATTTCAACATAACTCCAGAGGTCTCTCCCTACCTAGACTTTTCTGTGATTCTGTGACTCTATAAAAAATCCCAATTTAACTCCTGGAAAAATGTCTGTGGACTGAATTTAAGCCTAATATAAGCGGACTCAGCATCACTTAAACCAGATGAGTTGTGCATACACACACATACGCATGCAAGAGCTGAATTTACTCTTAAGACTTTGGGATTACAGTCAAAGTAAATGTGTAATACGGGTATATTATAGTGCAAGCTATGCAAGACTGATATTAAGGCTTCTGAAAAGCTGGCTCAGGCCATTTATAAGCTGGGGTGGTAAAGTTATCTGTTTTATAACAGCCAGCATAACCGGCACTGGTTTTGTACTATTTTTTATCATTAATGATATTTGGAACTGCAATAAAATGTAACGAAAAAATCCCTCATATCCAGCATTCTACAGGAAATTGAAGACTGTGGGAATTGAATTTGCTGGATTTCTTTGAAGTTGTTTTCAGAATAACCTTGTCATTATTGGAAGAGAACACACTGGTAAGAGATAAAATCAACGGTGTTAATGCCCACTAGTGAAACATACTTAGAGATCCAGTATAGCAAATACTTCAAGGGACACAAAAGTTGTCCCAAAGAAGTGAGGGGATCAGTGGCTATCAGAGATGGCTATGGACTTTTTCTGACATTGTGACAGGCACAGTTTGTTTCACTGGCTTTATCTTGTTCTTTGGGCACTCAAACCCAGTAAAAATAAACCTTTATTGCATAGCTAATTTTGTATAGGAAGGAAATGTTTTCTTTGACTCATTACGCTACTTCATAACCTGTGAAGAAAGCATACACTGTGGGTGGAAAGTGTTTTGCATAGTCTTAATAGTTCAGTAGCTGTGTCATGGGAGTGTTTTGTGGTTTGGTAGTTGTTGTTTTTTTAAAGCCTACAGTTGAAACATTTATCTCTGCACAAGGGTGCAGAGCGTATATCTTTAAGTATGGTATTGATATGCCCTGACCCAGATGAAAGCTTCTTAAATCAGTTTTTTTTCTCAATCCTGTTACTGCACATTAACTGTGAACAGGATTATTCTTTAGTCTGCCAGTCAAGCTGTTCAGAGAAAGCGAAAAAAAAAAAAAAAAAAGTGAAGGAGAGGGGAAAGAACAGATTCTGAATTTGTCTGTCTGCCATGGGACCAGCAGGATAATGACCCAAGCTTCCCACACCATTAAGAACTACAGCTGCTTCTTATATATATTGCAGAGCAGCCAGCTGACATACTAGAAAACAGCAGAAACACATTTTGGATAATATATTTTTCCCCTTTAGGGAGAATCAAAATACTCATAAGGATGTAATTGCAGCATTATATTTGAAGGCAACTTCTAGACGAACACTACCACAGAAGTCCCTTACCCTGATGCTGCTTCCTGGGGAGGATGTCTGGTAGTCTTGTTTGAAAGAGCTTTCCTAACTGTGCTTGGGAGTACCTAGGCTGTTCCAGTTAGGGAGAATTCAGTGCTGTTGCAATCAGTGGATCAGCAGCTCTGGTGAGCAGAGAAGGACCTCTGTTTATCCCCAGGATGTACTTAGTGCTAACCCTGGCAGGCCAGATTTCCCCCTGGTGTGTCAGTTTGGCTTGGTGGTCATCCTGAGATTTGCTTCCTAAAGGGTGAAGAGCTTATTCATCTTTAATCTAGTCATCTTTAATTTTGGTCCATATGTGTGGACCAGGACCTGTAGTGAGTGAAAATTACAGCCAGCTGAGGCAATGGATTTTATGTTGGTAATAATAATTTAAGGCTCAGCTCTGGTCTGTAGCTGGGGCTCTGAGTCAGGATGAGAGATGAACTTTTAGGGACATACCATACCTGTTGTACCATGATTCAACTTGCTGCACAGTCAGCAGGGTGGGGAAAGGCTGTGGCTTGGCCTCTGTTTCTCTGTTAGTGATTGCACCTGGTTCCCTCTTGTGGAAAGACTTTCACAGAGACTTAATGGTAGGGCTCTGCCCAAAGGCCACCACCATTAGGTAGATCGCTGAGATCACACCATCCCAGCCTTGTACAAAGCCAGCATCTCCTGCCTTGCAATGATGTCAAAGGCTTTTTCACCCTGGAAATAGATCTTGTTAATTTCTACTCATATCTTCAAAATGTGAAGAGCAACAGAGCCTAGTAATAAATCTCTGTTGGCCTCACTTATCCCGTATTGGTTTCTTAGTGTGGGTCTGCAAACCAGTTTGTTGGTTTTGTTTCCCACCCACAACCTCACCTCTGAGTCCTAAAATGAAAAATGTCAAGGTGGCTCATTCTTCAAAATCATAGGTCCTTTTCTGGCTTAGAAATGACTAGCAAAGATCTCTGCAGTCACTGAAACAATGCTGCTCACAGGCAGCACTGTTTGTCTTGAGAGACACACAGAGCTGATGCTGAGGAGAGGAACTGTGTGACTCAGCACAGGCGCTGCCAGGTGGAGATGTATGTCTCTGGTACCGTGAAATCAAATGCTGCCAGATCACTCCGCACCCCTGGCTCAAATTATGAGCTACTTGAAGGTTGCGTTATAAATGCCTGTGTTTTCTCCTGATTAAGGTCCAGGAGTCTCTTAGGCTGGTGGAAGGAAGACAGAAACCCTTTGCTGTTTGATAGGTTGGGTATCTGTAGAAAATCAAGAGTCAGTTGGAGGAGATCAGGGATCTAAGTTATGGATGTTGAGAGATGAAATACACATGAGTAATGTCCCAGCATCCTTAAAGTTCCAGTAAATATGGCTGAGAACTGAAATAGTACTGTATATATCAGCCCTTTTAAACACCCTCACTTCTCTTATGCCATTAATTTCTCCAACTTCTTTCTCTCTATCACCCGTTTCTTTTCAGTTGCTACTGTTTTCCTGTTTAGCTGGATGATTTCTGCTTATCTGTTGTTGTCTGCCTTTATGATTGGCATTACGTGCAACCTCTAATCTCTTTTTTGTCTTATTTTTCTCCTTGCTGACATGCATGTTGAAATAAAATCTCTTGCTGTCTTTTGTAATCAGACTTTTATTTGGAAACCAACTCAATGGAAATGTGTTAATATTTTAACAGCTACAATAATATCACAAGCAACTGGAAAATAATGATATAGAGGAACATTGGAAAATAGATGCAGTTTTGAAGCTTTCAACAGCTTAACATTTGTTTAAACGTGAGCATAATTCCACTTGATGATGTAAAATAACTCCAGTGGAGACCACAATTGTCCTAGAGTATTTAGAAATCTGCCCTGTTACCATTAGACAGGCTCTTTAAGTATCTGTTAGTCATATACATGTTGACATAGGAGGAACTTTTATAATTTGTGGATAATTAAGTCTATCAGCTACTCCATCCTAGATAACCTCATTTTAGAGGATTTTTTTTTTCATTGATATCAGATATTTATCAGATATTTATCGCTGCTGTATTTCACTTACTGTGCAGTGACTTGAGGGTGTTTGTCAGTGTTAACTTATGCTACTATATTGGCTCTGCGAATGCAAACCTGTATTCTCTCTTAAAAAAATAAAAATAATCAAGTATATCTAGAACTAAGAATATTCATTTTCTGGCAAAACTAACAGAACACTGAATTTTCTTCAGCAGACTGTGGAGTTTCCCCATTTCATTTTTCTCACTGCAGAGAGTTTGTTTTTTTCCTCTGTCTCCTGAACAGATTTCTTTCATCCTGATACACAGGATGGAAGTATGCATCCTGATTTGTTCTACTGAAGTAGCAGGGGAATTCAACATCCTCATTCTGAAATGTATTAAGCCTGACTTTTGTTTGGATTTGCGGAAGAGGACGTTGCACAAGGGCCCTCTTCTCACCAGGATACTCCGTAAGGAGCTTGGTGTAATTGCAGCTCTTACACTTCCCTGAGAACAAAGGCTTTTAGCTTCTTCCCCAAATATTCTGTGAAAGGATAAATTTAGGGCAAATTATCTCACTGAACCAACTAAAAGAATTGTTTAGCCACGGAAAGAGCCTTGCACAATGCTCCTGAAGATATAGGTGTCTTCTTATTGTAGCCCTATTCTACATGGTTTTGCCTTTGAATTGCTGGGTGAACTGAAACAATTCTTTGTTATTCCAACTCAGGCCAGAATTTCATGGGGTGAATTAATGTCAGGCATAGGAAAGCATGCTTATTCAGCTTTGTGTGTTCAAAACTTAAAATTCCTACACAAAGTAACAGTAATAGTAGTCCCTTTTCCCGTCATTTATTTTGCAGTATGAAAAATGCATTTGTTCCAAAAGAATGTCGCTATTTAATCTCAAAATTTAGAACTTAAACTTTCAAATTTTGAAAACTTTCAGATATTTAAATTGAAAAATCCCAATTGCAAACAAAGTTCTGTTCACTTTATATTTTCAGTGAATCTTCTTCCCATGAAAACACCTGTTGAAAGACTTGTAGCCTGCTCTAGAAATTGTTTCCACGCAACTGGTTCTAGAATTTTATGTTATTGCAGTAGAATATTCTTTATTATTTCTGCAGAAAATAATATAGTTCCGCACTATGGTCTATGAATTACTTGAATATAATACAGAATAATTTATAAATAGTATCTTGCAATGACTGGAAATCTGATCAGAACCTGTTATTTAGATTTTCTGTTATTCATCCAACCTCTGTCTAATCATTCACAGGCAAAATTTCAAAGCATTGCATGAGCACTTAGTGGGAATCTTTCAGCCAAATTCCCTTCCACCAATTTGGAAGCTTTTCATAATAGGTCAGAAGAATCTTGTCCAACAGCATCAGATCTAGTAAAAAAGGTAGAAAGAACATTAATGTCTTTTGCTTTCAGCAAGAAAGTTATATGGTGGGGAATCAGGCTGCAGAGGTGAACTGGAAAGTTATGTAAAAGTAGATCAGGAACCAAGGTCCTAACTCAATATAAATAATATGATTTGGGGCTGATTTTGGAAAATTCTGAGCATCTGCAGAGCTGTTGGATTTCAGTTGGCATTTTGTTCATTACTCTTGAAAACTGCAGAAAGCCTGTTATGCCGCACAAATAGCAAACAAGGCACCCAAGATCAATTTGTAAGGTCATGATTTTAGGAGTACTCACTGTTAGATCCTGGTACCCAAATCATCTTTTTATGCCAATAATCAATAATGAGGCCTAGATTTTGCATAGTGTGACACGATGCCAGAACATTAGCTCTATAGGCAATAGGAGCAAAATGAACGAACCTTCAGTAAGACTTTTCTTAAAGCATGCTGCTGTTTCTCCAGTGGAAAAGAAAAGAAAAGCAACCTCCCAAAAAATAAAATAAAAAAAACCCTAAAGAAACAACCAAAAAAAACCCCAGAGCTCTTTCATGGCATTTATGTCACAGGCATCACAACTCAGTATTAAGTGGTGGTAGATGGTCTGACATCCTTCTTTTATTAACATGTTCTTCAATAGTGTAAACCGTCAACTAGAATTTTTTTTTCCCAAATGTATCAAATTATTTCAGCCCTGTCTCAGTATGAAATGGCACAGTTATCATTGAGATAAAGGACAAAACTCCAACAAAAACGTTTGGGAAATTGCAAAATGACAGAAAATATGTCAATTCTGAGGAAATATGAGAACCTGTCAGAACACACACAATTTTCACTGTTTATATTCCTGTCATGTTATTTTCTATATTTGTGCCTAAAGAAACTAGGATGTAACTGTTTCATAAAGTTCCAATACAAGGAAGGGTGAGGGATGAAGTTCAAGTCTTACCTCCAAAATTCCTTGCTTTTCTGTGTTTATGTTGGGCTTTTAGCTTTATTATGAAGTCATTACAGTTTATCTTGCCAGTAGGTCTATAGGGAGTGTTAACCACAGACCATTGACAGAATAAACCATGCATTTACAATAAGTATGCACTCTAAAAATG
>JAOTQQ010000012.1:70953842-70990954 GCA_026546715.1 Gallinago undulata
GGTCTATAGGGAGTGTTAACCACAGACCATTGACAGAATAAACCATGCATTTACAATAAGTATGCACTCTAAAAATGTTTATGAAAAAACAAGCACAGGTGAATTGTTTGTTTCTTCAAAGCTCAATTCCCTGCTTCCTCGACCTTCTATACACAAAGGCACAAGTACATGGGCACACTAAGGTGAATACATTTGAATTACCTCATAACCATGCTGGAAATAGAGAACCATAGAAAGCAGTTCAAATAACTGGATCCAACGTGTTTCTCTCTCAGCTTATTTTGACAGATGAGAATGATCAAAATAAGATTAACTTACAGAAAGGTATGTCTATGTTATCAAGGGAATCTCCAGATCAAAACACTGCGGCCACCCTGTAAGCATTTGCTGGGAATTTCCTTCATATCATCTCTGAAGTGTGTCTTCTGGCTTAATTTCATCCAAAAGGGCTATAGATCATCTCTGAGACAGACCTGGAATGCAGACCACAGTGAGGTAAATAGGGAAGGACTGAGAGGTTTACTTAAAAGTACACCCTGATCCACACAGAATCACCAATGTAGTCTGCACCTCATCCAAAGACCTGCATTTAAAGCAGTAATCCAATCTAACAACTTATTAATTTTAAAAGTGAAGTCTCCTTAGAATGACATTTATAGAAGTTAAGGTTATTGTGAATGTAACACAGCCTTCTAGGACAGATTTGCAAGACAAATGAGTTAGGCTAAAGCAGCTGATGTTGTGTCTGTTAAGTGCAGCAGCCATAGTGGCATGAACATTGCTTTGCTGCCCATGTGCTGGTACATTCCCTGGTGTGGTTAAAGTCTTGTCCAGTGAAAAGTGATTTCCCAGGAAATTGCCAGTTTAGCGCACAATTATTGCAGCGTCTTGCAAAATGAAATGGAAGAAATTGTCATACATTCAGCACGCAGTTATTATGGTGTCTTGCAAAATGTAATAGAAATAAAGCTAAATAACTGATCTGTAAAACTAATTCTAAAACATTCAACTTGAGTTTCAGTCTGAAATCTCTGCTACAGAAAATGCTGCCATATTTTATAGCGTAATTAGTATGTCTCCTATAGTCTTTATAACGTACTTCAGAAGACTAGTTACTATACTAGTAACAAATATTTTCTTTTTCTTTTCTTCTTTTTCTTTTTTTTTTTTTTAGTAACTCTTGTATCTCCCTATTAAGTTAGATTTGTGCTTGGACCATTTATAAATTGTCGCTTGCTCTTAGTACTAGACCCTCAGCTGGTGTAACATGATACAGGGCTATTGCAGGCATTGGAGCACCTTCTGTCTAAACATACTGATTATCTCGCTTTTAAACTCACTTTCTGTTTTGTTTCCTGTCTTAGAGAAATGAGAAATTACAGTATCATAGGATAATACAGATTAGGGCTGCTCTGGAGGTCCTACCTCTTGCGATATAAGTAGTAATTTTCATAGTGTATTTTAAAAACAAAGATGAAAGTATGACACTTTTTTTTTTTTTTCCTGTGAAATTCTGCCCCTAGATGTATCATAATGTTTGAGAGAAATTCTATGAAGCAATACCTTCTATCTTCTGAAGAAAAACATGCTCTTCCAGTGAGGGATTTTAAGAAAATCAATCTGCTTAGCTTATCAAAGATAAGGTTAAGAAGTGACTGGGTCATGATCTGAAAATACCTACATGGAGAAAACCACGGTTCTTTAATTTTAGCAGAAAAAGGTATAACAAGATCAAGTGTCCAGAAGCTGCAACCAGATAAATTCTGATTGTAAAAAAACAAATTTTAATCACTAAGATATTTAATCACTATAGCAACTTATTGAAGGATACTTTGAATTATATAACTATTGAAGTTTGTAAATCAAGAATGAATGTATTTTGAAAACTATGTGCTCTAATTTAGAAGTTACGGACTGATGTACAAATTCCTGCACTAAAAATCTATGACCTGTGTTAAGAAATCAGGCTGGAGAATCAAAATTGTCTCTTATGTGCATCAGTGTTGCTTATGCTCTTATTTGTGATTTTTCTGCTTAATTTCCATATTGTTCCCTAACCTCAAGCTCATAGAATCGTTTAGGTTGGAAAAGACCCTTGGGATCATCGAGTCCAACCATCAACCCTAGTCTACAAAGTTCTCCTCTACACCATATCCTCCAACACCACATCTAAACAACAATCTGTACAACTGTACAATAATTGCAAACATAGCTGAAATGGTGAGTGTGATAAGCAAGGATAAGTAAATACCAGAGATATAAAAGATACTTTGTGAGTTTTTGTGAAGTTCAGCAGAGTAGAAGAGCTCTGACCAGAGTCTTGATGATCACAGCCATGTTTTCATGTTAGACTGGGTAGTTTCCTTGCATTTCTGCCACTGGACCTAACAATGTACACCTGGATTAGCAAATGTAGGAGAAAACAGTCATTTGTCTCAACAAAACACATGAGACTGTGTTTTCACAGAGGCTGTGGTGGTGCAGAACAGCAGTGGGCTTAGAGAGACAAGGGTTTGTTTTGTTTTGTCTTTTTGCATTAGAAGAGGGTGATAGAAGGCTGGTGAGGAGAGAGGCTCATGGCGCATCTTGGGGCATTTTGGAAATGGTGGCAGTACTCAGAGCTCTACCCAGACACACTTTCTGCTCCATTAAATAAAAGCAATCAGAGCTAGGATGGTAATAACTTCTTCAAACCTCTCTGTCTGAGGAGAGAATAAAAATTCTGGTCAATTCATGAATCGTTAAATCAGCCTGGGTCAGTTTTCATATATGAGTCATCCTGCACTGTAATGGTGCACGTCTTGAGGTGTTTAGGTGATTCATAAACAAAACTCTTTTTCAACTCCATTGCATGGAGGAAGTGTGAATGGAGTGTGGTGACCACAGCTTATAACGCCACGGTTACTAGTAGTACAAATAAAGATATATTTAAGTCATAAGTCTTCAGGAGTTTCTGATATTGACACATACTGTACTAGAGGCTTTGTCCTACCGGCGTTTCTCCTGTGGTAGGCTGCTGTCAAAGCAAGGGAGCTGTATGGGAAAATAATGGATTCTTCAGTTTTGTGCCCATTTGCGGTCTCTGTCAAAACAGGAAAAGAAACTGACTTTGGGTTATCTCACAAAGTGAAAAAAAATGGGAAATTCTTAGTTTAAGGTAATAAAAATAGGATTAAATTAGAGAAAGGCTATGTCTGCATTCACGAGTGACATAGAGCAGTAGAAATGAATCCACAGAATAAAACCCTGTGTCTACCCTGCTAATGTTTGTGTGGAGGTTCCTTCGTGTCTTTTTTGGAGTGTATTACTTGTGCACTTGAAGTGCATCTTCTGGCTTAATTTCATCCAAAATGAATTGTTTCTGTTTGGTGTCATCAAGTGCTTTTTAAAACCACATATACATGTTTGAGAAAAATATCAAAAGGAGGAATTTAGAATTAGTCTGATGCTCTTGTGCCTTAGCAACGTGGAGTGAAAGTAAAGGTAAGACGAGCGGGACCAGCAGAAGTTATTTCACTGAAAAAAACAATATTGCTCATGTATTAAATTACTGCTCCATGTGAGTCTGGATGGCTGCATCTGGCTGTGACAGGTTGTTGGGCAAGGGGTAGAGATTTTTTGTCTCAATGTGTGCCAAGCACTTGCGCTTAGTTCTGATCTGAGCAGGGGTCACTCCTGTAATTCTAGGGACTGGGTTAGAAATGGGATTAGTGAAACGATTTGAAATGCCATGTGCTGCTCATGCCACACCAAGCCATCAAGATAGATTTTGTGCTGTCATCAGCAGCTGTCGTGAATGTTTCCTAAAATCTGTGTTCAGAAAGGATTTCGTGTAGCCTTAGAAATAGATTCATGATTATGCTTAAAATTTGGGGTCAAGCCAACATGGGCCAGAGAGAGTTGTAGTGAAAAAGGTGTCAGAACAAGGTCTAACTCCATTACTGTAGGAATTATTTTTATTTTATTTCCGTGCAGAAAACCTATACTTCAGTGGTTTTAGTGTCTGTTTAATAAATCAAAACAAAATGAGAAGTTATGTCTTTGGAGGGACCAAAGGAAGGGAGCAAATAAATGGTATTTTTCTCATGTGGCTGATAATGACTTGTGCTTGTCATTGTTATTCCCTATTTACCTGACCTATTAATGGAGGGCAAAATTCCAAAGAAATGTTTAATTAACATTTGTAATTAGTATTACAAAAGACCCTGCTTTATAGAACAGGCAGCCCAGAGAGTAGGGCCAGGAAAAGACAAGCTCTTCACCCTGTAATTATTGCAGATCTCCGTAGTGCTCTCATTCATCTCATTAACATCACAGTGGGATGGTGCCACTGCAGGCTACTGGCAGGTGTCTAACTGCCTTTCTCCTGGGGAGACTTTTACAAAAGAGGTCCTGATCTGCAAATAAGTTTGAAAGCTTGCCAGCGGAGTACCTCGCTCAAACTTTGCAGTCTCCTGCTTCCAAAATACCCTAAAGACTTTCAATTTCAATAGACAGTGATGCTCTGGGGATGTGTTTGTTTTTTAATTGTGGGAGGAACAGGAAGAGGGAGGGGAAAAATCAAGGTTTGTCTAACAAAATATGCTACTTCATTAGTATGTTCCATTAAAAAAAACAACAAAAAACCAAAAGCTAGCTCGAAGGGAATTGTGGCTGGTTAAACAAAAGGAAAACCTGAGTCATCACTTGAAAAACACTGAAATGCAATCAACCCATAAAAAAAAAGACGTGTTAATTTTCTGTGTGTTAGTAAAGCTTTTATTCTTCTGGATTGCCTTTCTTCTTCAAATTAAATTGAAAAAACTATCATATCAAATAGTCTGATTCAGTAAATGATAATAGAACTTTTAAGGAAGAAAAAAATGGTTTTGGTTTTGCTTCTTCATAAAATGTATAAAAACCATGTCATTATACTTATATATTCCTGTGATATTCAGGTTTTCTTAAATCCCCAAGTTATATATTTACACAAGACTATTGCCTTTAAATGAAAAATAATTAGTGAGTTTCTAACCATAAAAGTATATAATAAATACCAAGATAACATAAAGTAAGAGGAAAAGACCCATAAACTTTTTTTTTTATGTTAAACATAATATATGATTTAAAGCCAATCTCATGGTTTTTGATGATACATTTTATTTTATTTTATTTTTTTGATATGGTGGAACTGAGCTTTTTTATTACAGCTCTCAGTAATGAGGCAATAAACATTTACAATATATGGCATGAATGGAGTCAGCAAGTACTCAATGTTGGGAAAAGTCCTAAATTAGGTGCACATCCCACTGATTTTACTGGGATTGCTCTTGTAACTGTGTTTGTTAGCCTTGGTGTATTGTTTACAATGATGATTAGAGGACCATTATAAATATATGCAAGAACTAAAGTAAACCTACCTCTACTAAAGAGCTTGTATATATAAGGACACTGAAGGTGATGTTTGGAACAGCAGTGCAAGAGTCAGAAAATGTTCCTTGTTCTTGCTGGCTAGATTACCTGTAGTGAATCAGCAAAATTGGATGACCTGTGATTTTAAGAACATATTGTTCAGTTTAGTGAAAGGAATCAATGCTGCATTTATTTATTGCTGATAGAGCATGTATTGCTGTATTTTTAAGAGCTCTAATCACGGCCAAGTAGATTTTGCAAGAGTCTGTTCAAATATTGAATAGAAAGGTGGTCTCTGCCTCAAAGCAGCTAAGACAGGAGGCAATGGACAGATGCAGATGGAAAACAAGGGAAAAATGAGTGGGCATAAGATTGTAAAAAAATTTTAAAAAATATATAAACTGGCATTATACTTTAAGACCATTTTAACGACATCCATGAAATAAAATCATGGGATAGTTTTTCAGATATTACTGATACTTGTTTTTAAAGTAAAATTATTGGATGATAAAAATTCACATCATGGATTGATTGAAGGCACTTGTCAACTTTCTGGCAGTGAATAAGAGATGATAACTAGCATAGAAGAAACTGTGTTTCTCTAATGTACATTTAGTACAATATGGACCTTTAAAAGCTGCAAGAACAGCTACAAGTACAGGAAAAAGTACAATATGGACCTTTAAAAGCTACTTGATGAAGTCCAAAGATTTGTTATTCCGAGTCTGGATTTCCATCCCTTTAAGCAAAGGTGCTTGAGCTCAGGAGCAGACACTGTACAAATAGGCATATCTATGAAATTCTGCCCCAGACTGCAAATAATTTAAAGACTTGTTTTAGTAGCGAGACACACTCTGAGCATAAGTCTAAATGCACTGTCTGACCTCTGTCCTTTTACAGATCTGCCTCCAGGGAACTGCTCCCCCAGTGTGAAAAATCTGTTATGTGGAACATATAGGTGAAGTCCAATGTTTTCTTTTGAGCAAAAATAGGGAAACTGAGAGGAAGAGTCTCATGTTTGTGTGAAAGAAACCTTATATTTGTTTAAAAGTCCTTAAAGATCAGATGCATAGTCCTAACCTTATTTCACACTGAGTATAGCCAATACACTTTATAAAAGTATGTGTCAGAACATAATATATACTATATAATTTGTACTACTTCCAGATATTTTGTTAAAATTGGGGCAATGTTACTTGCTTACATGAAAGGCCTTTATGAAGTTTAATTTAAAAATGCAGAGTGCATTCCGGTTTATTTCTTGTGAAGGGAGCTAAATAATATAATCACAGACTGCATTTGTGTTTTGTTTTTAAAGAAAACATAGCCTTTTTCTCAAATGGCTTTTAATTTCTATGTCTAGCTTGGCTTACAAGTTTAATTAATTGTCCTTACTTTCCAATGTTCCCAGCAAAAATAAGGACCCTTTTGGATGTACATACTCTGAGATTTGTTTTTCTACTTTTCCCCCAGGTATTAGATATATATGGCTTGAATTCCGCCAGCCACAGGCAAAGGCTGAGGAGAAGAAAAAGCAAAAAATGAAAGGTAAATACTATGGTTCTCTACTTTGAAATTCTGGGCAAAGGAGGGAGAAACCAATATTCATATAATTGGAGAGTATGTGAGAAGGTTCTTTTAACAAGGTGTATTGAAAGGGGAGTATTTTAAAGAGGGGATAGAAGATTTTTGTTGATTTTTGTCCATATACTACCTACATTTATTCCAACATTCTTGATTCTAGTAAGATTTGTTGTTGTTGTCTATGCATGTGGATTAATTGCTTCTCTTAAACATCAGACTGGAGTTGTTTTTCTCATTTTTTTTTCTTTTTTTTTTCTCTTTTTTTTTTTTTTATTTCTCATCGGGAGTTTGTTTTTTTTCCTTTCTTTAGGTCACCAGGGACGCAGCAAACTGCCCAGGTCACTAGACCCTATGTTGTAACAGCAAACCTTGTAATTGATCCTGGCAGAATTCAAGGATGAGCCCAGAAGTTCAAAGCAAGCATGCACGGTGCCTTGGCAACATCCATGAGCTGAAAGTTGACCTGCAAACAGTAAGATATGTAAGATAGCCGTAACAGCTTTTCTACAGCCTACACCTAGAAACCATTCATATGCATGGGAACAGAGCAGAAGTACAAAGATGCTTAAACCAAAGAAAAAAAATCAACAGTAACAATGCTAATAAAGTATGGAATATAGGCTAGGACAGTTGCTTTTTTTAACTTTTCAAATTGCTTTCCCTTGGCTTACGTGAAAGTCTACATTTTCCCTTAATATATATCGTTTTCAGATACAACAGTATAATTAGTCGTGAACTCAAGAACAGTATGTAGCTGAATGTAAAAATAAATGCTCCCTCTGTCCCCACTACTTCAAATCCCCCCAAACCACAATAACAATCAGGCGCAATTCAGATGATGAATCCATAGGATTAGTGCACTACCTCCTTACCTCTGAAGGCTAGAGCTAAAATCTTTTGTTATGACCCCAGTAAAAATGAATTTGGTGATCTACTGCATGTCATAAAAGTACAATATTATCTTCAGTTTCTACTGGCTGAAAGCTCCATCAGGGAAAGGGGAAAGAGTTTCTTCTTTCTATTTTCTATCTGACAGTCCTTGAACCAGATACAGATAGTGTATAAATAAGTGTAACCCACTGACCCTCTGTCCCACACTGTGTCCTATATATTTGAGCTTTGCTGTGCTGAAAGGAAGAAATTATGTTCCCAGAGGGATGAACAGGAAGATTGCTGCCTTTTTTTTCTTTTCTTTTCTTGTGGTTTTTTTTTTTTTTTTTTTTGTCCTTCGTAAGGTAGCATGGCATTGCCTTTCAAAGGATCCCCCTTCATGTTACCTTTGTGTAATCTCACACATAGTCTAATTATTGGCTATCCCCAGTGGTGATCTGGCTAGTAGCTGAGCTGTCTGTATACAGTCCAGCTGGATCTGCATCACAGGTAAGTGCACCTGGACAAGATTTCAGGTGTCTAACATGGATTTCCGTAGGAAGATGGTCATGAAAGCCAAAGTTTTACTTCAGTCTTTGTAAGCCATGAGTGATTATTTCTGTAACTAAACCCCACATTGATACCATTGTGTGTAGCCTAATTCCAATGTAATGCTACCTTGAGTTTACCCAACAAGCTACAAGCAGAATTCTGGCTCTTAAAGCGGGGACAGTGTAAAGATGTACCCTGTTTTTGTAGTATATGGTGATGATGAACTGCAAAGGTGAAAACTTGCATTAGCTGAGTGAGGGGCACACTCTCCCTAGGCTCAAAGTGATCTCTTCTGCTCACCTTCCCTGAAGGGCTGGCAGTTTATAACTGCCAGCCTGGCCAAGCTGTGCTTTTGCTGAAATTATCTCTGGGATCTTAATTTGATGTATGATATTTGCCAGTCACAGGTTTTTAATGACTGTATTTTTCAGACACTTGAAAAATGCAGAGTGAAAAGCACTCAGTTGAACCCATTGCCAAATTATAGTTGCATCAGTTTGGATCAGTGCCCCAGTTTACAGCTGTCATGATCTTGAGGGGAAAGACTGTGGAAATAAACTGACCTTATAGCACACCTGGAAGGCCAAGAGACTGTCTTTTCCAAGCTATACATAGTCAGGAGGGTTAAGTTGTACAGGTAAATGGTAATGCTGGCTGTTGTCATACTTTATTTAGCTGACTGTGGCTGTTAAGTCAGTCTTTTAGGGACGTTCCTTTGAATCTGGCAACCTCTGCATCCTAAAAATAATCAGTGCTGAACAGAGTCAGTGACCAAGGGAAATAGTAATCCTAAAATATTAAAACCTCCTATCTTCAAGATTTAATTTGTGTGGTTAGGGCTAGACCTGTCAAAATCTACATGAGATGGATTCTTGGTGGGTGATGTCTCCTAGAAAGGCAGGGTTTCCAAGTTGCTGACATTTTTTCTCCTCTATGCAGTCACTCAAAATGCAGGGCTCTGCATTATAAAGCTGGTGATTCAACAGAAGCAATACAGAAAGTAGTTGCCAATCAGTCATTCCTTACAGACATCCTCTCTAGCGTATGCATGCTGGCCTTTTTAGGAGGTAAACGTCATTAACCTTTCTTTTTTTACTTTGGATTCCAAGGTTTTTTTATTGAAATTCAGTTCACACTTGCAACATGCTCTCCTTTTGGACTGTAAATGCTGTGCAGTATGCAGATCACTCCATCTTCTTCTGCTCCTTGTTGCTTGCTGCTGCAGAGCCAGAACTTTCCAGCCAGCAGCTACTGCAGTGATTTGCCTCCAAGGACTCTGATGGAAAAAGCCATCAGTGAGGATGGTTCTTGCTGGATATGTCCTTCAAGGAAAAATGCCTAGTGATCCTCCTGAGCACAATATCAGGCAAAATGCCTCTGTGCCTACTGCTCCTGAAGTGGGAAATATGCGGTGGGTTTTAGACTGAGCCCAGGGTTTAAATGTAATTTCAGTCCCTGTCTTTTCTACTCATTTTAATAGTACAGAGAAAGCTACTATTTGGCCATTGATCTAGGTGTCCTCTCTTCCCAGCAGTGAATTATGTGACACTGTGTTTCTGTTTTAAATGCTGCGGGAAGGTTGGATGTCTGATTAACCCCCCTGTCTCCTGAGTCACTACTTCCAGTTCACTGGTTAAAGGATTGGGAGTGAAAAGAAAATCACGGTGACCACAGATAAGTCAGCAATTATAGGTGAGAAGGAGGGTTTGGTAGAAAACTGAATCTTATTTCTCTCTGTAAACAATTTGCAAAAACTCTGGTATGGAAGAGGAGAAGCATTATGCAAAAAAAACTACCAAAATTGCTAATGTTTCTATAGACTTGAGCTTCTAGTTCTACAACTTGAAGTTTAATAGAAGTCAACTTCAGTGTCTTGGTGATTGAATATTCAGTGTTTCTTTCACTGATTTTGGTTCTAAAGCTCCCACGACCATCAGCATGGACAGGACTGAGCTTGAGTGTTAAAAATCACACTCCCAAATATAAAGAAACAATGTATGAAGTACATAAAACTGAAATTAATCCTATGGAATCTCATTGAGGTTATTACCAGCTTTTGTATTCTTGCTGTCTAATATTTGTAGCTGTTACTTTTCGGATTGTTGCTTCCTGGCACACTAGTAATCTCCTTGTAGAAGACATTAGTACCCATGACTTCATTAGGTTGATAATTGGCATTTACCAGTCACAAGGGAAACCTTAAAGCTTTTCTTGGCTCTACCCCCTGTAAAGAGCAGGAGAACCTCTGTGAGAGGTTTCTTTTTTTTTTTTTTTTCAGTGTTTCACCCAAATTGCTTCTCTATCAGACCAAAGAGTAGAGAGTTCACTACCCTGGAGAGATTTTTCCAATCACTTGCTCCATCAAGGATCCCTTGTGTCCTGACATTAAGTGTAAGAGAGCCATCCCTGAAAGGACTTTAAGCCATCTCTTTGACAAATAAAACCAGGCTTTCAAGCTCTTTGGATAATTTGACAACCTGCCCTTCTTCAAAATATAGTTTCTCCCAGCTATTGATCTCATAAATCAGAAGCAAAGCCTCATGCTGTATAGATGAATTATGTTAATAGGTAGAACATCTCTTCCCTTATGAAATCATGTGACCTTCCCCTGGAAAATCTTGCAGATTTGGATTGTGTGGGTGAGAAGAAGAAAGCGATGATAATTTTCTGAAGATTCTCTACAAAATTCTCTGCCCTTGAGTTCTCTTAATTCCTCAAATCCTGTTCCCTAAAGGAGCATGAAGTCGTATTCTATGTTTTGATTGTATCTATTTTTATGTCCCTTCTGCAATCTTTCTCTAGTCTCTTTCTCTGGACTCTTGACTACTTATATACATTGATACTAAAGCAGCTACTTCTGCATCTTCAGTTAGCTAGCTATGGAAGATTCTTTACATAACAGACTTGCTTCTCTCCCTCGAGATATTTTTTCCCAAGTGGGGATGGAACATCATTGAATGTTGGATATCATCTGAAAAAGACCCTGTGTAGTTGGGTGACACCAAGGAAGAATGTCTCAAATGCAAGAGGTTCGAGTACCTATTGATGAGCTACTACGCTGGTGTTACTACAACTCAGGACCATGATGGCCTGAACCATTCCCTGGCTTCTCTGTCCTGAAGGACAGCTGAAGATCATAATATCTCTTCATTTCTTTTGAATAGGTCTTTGTACCAGCAGCAAGAGAGAATGATAATTCTCTAAACCTTGAGTGGGCATTGGCTTTGTAAGTTGTCTGAGCCAGCTTCTTGTCAAGCTGCAAGAAATTTCTTTCTGCTCATTGCGCCTTGAATTGTTCTACAATGTTGATGTGACTTGCAAGGTCTCAGTTCTGAACAGATTCACTGAGATTGCTTGTAAATACATACTGATCACTGAATTTTGTATTAATAATAAATAATAATACTGAAATGATAATAATTGTTAGCGAACCTGACTTACCGCTTGATTGCTTCCACTTTTCTTTGGGAACATTAAGAATGGGAGTTAATTTAAATTGTATGTATTATTGAAGGCATGTCTTTTAAGCATCTGATGGCATCATTAATATACATGTAGAAGGCAATTTTGGAGACATGTGTTTGATATAGAAGGATTTGGAATGTGTAACAAGTAATGATTCTTTCTTTTGTGCAGTTGTAATTAAGTTATTAAAAATTCATCTTTCAAAATATGAAAATACATTTCCATATGCATCAATTTGTTTTAGATATGATGCATATTTTTAAATTTGCATAAAAGATACTGTATCTTGCTTTATGGATCCTACCTGTCACTGTGTTAATATGGTGAACAGGAGAGCCATGGGCCTTCAGTTAGTAACAAAATTTGTGAAGAACTAGTTACCATTGGTGGGGATACACTTAGTTGATAATATGATATCTGATATATGGTACAAGGATCTGATATATGATACAGTTTCTGATGCTCTGACTCTCTCTGACTCTGGCAATGCTGTGGCTAAGCTCACATATTTCGTAAAATAGTAAAGGTATATCAGTCTCTGTCAAAGGTGTAGACTGTGATGTCTCTTGTACCTATCACACTGAACTGATTAACACGGAAGAGGATGGGGCTGATCTGGGCAAAGAAACCCCAGTCAATTAATGGGGAGAGACTTATCTCACCGTCTTGCTGAGTGTACTGTGTAAAGGTATGATATATGTTGTCTTTCCAGCAATTTCAGATCCCTGGAGGGCTTTTAACATTACACTTAGAGCAAAAAAGAAAGAGAAAATGGAGCCGATGCACATGATGGAAACTGTGGCTTCTCTTGTTCCCACCTGGGACTTTGCAGACAGGCAGCTAGTCACTGATGTTGAGCAAGGTCACTGCGTGAGCTGAGCTTTGTTTCCTAGCGACTCATGGGAATAGTTTTAGTTGAGTGGTTTGATTTGCATGGCTTCACATTCATTGAATTTTGTTTTGAATTCTGGACCTGAGTTTATTTAAATTCTCCAAAGTGACATTCATTGAAGTTGCCAAGTTTCACTTGGTTTTGTGTTGAAAGTGACGGTATTCTGGCAATTTTTCCGGAGTAGCAGAAGAATTAAGGTCTGATAACTCATCAGTATTAGAGGCAGGCGCTTCATACTGCTAGAAAGATGCAAAGACTACTTTTTCGACTGTCCAATAAGACGGCGCTTCTGTTTCTAGACATGATAGGTCCTATGACATCAAGTATTAATCCCGGAATATTATTCCATATGGAAAAGTTATTTCTGGTAATCTTTAGGCCTTTTCAAAATGCACAAGGTTTTATCTCTCCTTATGAGTTTTTTAAAATGGGACTTAGAGTATTAAGGAAACCCAGTTTCTTTGTGAGCTATATATGGCATGCAACACCAATAACTTTCCTCCGCTTTCAGTGCCACTAAAAGAATGTACATGTGACATGTGGGTCTTTCACTGCACAGAAGTGTACTCTGGCATGACATAAAGCTTTTACCTAGACTGTATGAAATAATTTGCCTAATGTGATTGTTGTTTTGCTACTCATGGGTAATACAGTTATCTTAAACTCATGTTTACTTATTTTCTATCTCTGAAGTGGGGCAGCTGAACAGCAGGAACCTCTGCAGAGGTTCTTTCTGACTCAGCCCTTTCCAGTGGAGATTTCTGCTGGAGAAGCTTCCTGCATGATCCTTATTGAATAGGATAAAGCTGGGAAGGAAACTTTCTGGGCAGTAAAAACAAAAACAGCTTTGCAGCCAGCATTAATGTTTAGTAAATGCATCTGATGGAAGCTTGTTGCAGAATAGGCAAAGAATAATAATAGGGTGAGAGTTGAAATAAATTTTTTTAAAATTGCAAGTGAATTTGCATGGAGAGGGAAATATTTGCCTCCTGTCTTTGTCACTTCTGTGTTTCTACTAGGACTGTTTCTGATGTCTTTGGCCTTTAATCATCGATGGTGAATGCCTTTAATAAAACTAAGTCATCACCTACAAATATTTTGCATTTATCCTTTTAGGTAGGAACCTTCCTCACAAAATTGCCTGTTAGTCTGCTGTCTAGCGCTGAACCAGATGTAATGTCCAATAATCTGTGAAAGCACTGGAGTTAGAGATGCTTGTTTTGTAAGCAGAAATACCCCATGATTTTTGTTGGTCCCATTAAGTTGTGAAACTACAGGTTATAAGAAAGAACTCTTTAAAAAAAGAAAAAAGTGTTTACTTAGCTCAGTTTCCATTAATTTATATAATTTCCTGGAGAATAATATATTAGAGCATTTTAGATTTATATAAAATGTGACATTTATAAGTTTTCTCCCTCAAAGAAGTTGAAAATGTTTCTGTAAGACAGATACATTAGAGATAGAAGATGAGCAATTGCTCTGTTGGAAACAACACAGACGAGAGATAAAATTCACATGGCATAAGTGAATTACCACATGGCATAAGTGGATTAGCAATGCATTTCATTGCACTGATAATCTCTGAAAGTGTTATTGGTTTGGTTGAGATCATCTCTACAACACACACACACACAAAAAGGATTTGTCTCCAATGAGCAGCCCAGACATTTGAAAACTATGTTTGTAACACATACCCATTTCATACCATGCCAGAATACATTCTGTCTACTTTCTGGATCTCTCTTCCCACAGAGACAACTCATTTTGCTGTTCCAGGGTCAGTTTCTGATGGTCTCTCTCAATTAAGCAGCATGTGTGTGGATACCTTCAGGGCTGCAGGGCTGCAGAACTCTTATGACATGGGAAATCTGTGTTTAAGATAAGTAAGGCTACTAAAAACTGATTTCAAGTAGAGAGTATATTTAAGATTTGACATTTTTAAAACACAGATTCAGAGGTGGTTTCAGTGTTCACAACAAGGAGTCTTTGCTTAATGACAATTTATACTGAATGTTACTTGGAACACTGTATTATGAATATTTCAGTGAGGTCTGCAGTCAAATATCCTGAAACATGTTCCATGACCCAATATGCAAATAAGCTATGGGATGTGAAAGGACTGTTGGGGCTTACTCTACATAGATTTAGATTGTTTTAACAAAGGTTATTTATTAAACATTATCGACTTTGGGTTTTTTTACCACTTTCAGAATTCAGGAGGGTATTTTCTTTTCTTTAGGGAAACAGCCAAAAAGTAGGTCGGGAACCACGACTGAGAAGAGGACACTCCAAGGAAGGGAAAGGTTAAGTTCAGTTCTAATAAGCAAAATAAAAAGGTTGGGAGGCTGCTGTCATTTGTGAAAGAAGGACCTCTTCTGACTTACTATCATACATCGAACAACTTAATATGTCTAAGTTGTTGTTCTTTGACAATATTAAGGTTAACAAAAGGAATTCCTACCACTACATAATTCAAGGAGTTAAATTGGAGGCTATTGGAGGAGTTTTAATTTATATTACATAGACAAGTCTGGAAGCATATTCCTTGGACAAAAAAAAAGTCACTTATCAGAATCAATATTAGCAAAATTGTATTATGTAAATTTGGTCACTTCGTGAAATCCACATAATACATTAAGTAATTTTGGCAATTGCCACATTACAAAATGGATGCAGATTACTGGACCATATTCTATCCAGCAGGTTCTGTGAGAACAGAGGAGCTGCCAGTCCCTGTGACTGAGGACAGAGACCACAAAATACCACAGTTGCAGCACGTTGTCTCACGTGGTCGGTGTGGGCGGGAAGGGGATAGCTGGAAAAGCCTCTCTCTTTTTGCAAAGAGGGATCAGTGAAGCCAGAGTGCTCCCTCCATCCTAAGGGCCGGTTCTGCTCTGCAGGGCCATGAGCTGTGGCTGTGTGCATGAAGGGAATATACTCTTAAGGGAGTGCAGGAGTCAGCATGTTTCCTCTGCAAAAGCTGGAGAATTGCAGAGGAACGGTTTGGGCCAATGAAGCAGTGTCATTTTACATCGGTAGAAAATTGGCACCTCTCTCTCTTTCTCTGAAATGCAGCACTTTAGTGCTGACCTCTGCTCAAAATGAAGCGTGGTGAACCTATAATTAGGAGAAGTTCAAGTGACTTGCACAACAGAAAAATGAGAGTTGTAGGGTTCACTTACACAGTATTCTCGTAGGCTGCTGTTGAAGCCTCGTGGAATTTCTGTCTTATTCTGTCTTCCTGCCCTACTCCTCATCTTTTGCCCTTAAAGTCCTGGAGCTCAAAGTCATAGATTTATTTTGACCTTCAGTTTTCACTGAGAAAAAGGGTGAGTTCCTAGTCCTAAAACTGCAGAGATAAGCTTGAAAGTGTGCTCTTTGAAGCCTCATGAATAAGAAAACTCCTGATTTTAAAATATTTTGGAATAGCAGGGCTGCTCCAAACAAGAAGCCACCAGATGCTTGTATCAGCATGCTTCTGAATTAGGCAGTAAGCCTGTGCTCAAAATATAACTATTTCACAATAGTATTAAATATGCTTCCTCCTGTTGGCACCTTATTCTTTTCTGTGTAAACAACTTCTAACAGCTTCTTTTCCATTCTTATTCAAACAAACGATAGCTTTTGTAACCAAAAAGAAAATGAGTAGCAGGTGAAGACTTATTTTTAATGATGCTGAGAACAAATGATTATTTGGCTAAAGATCTCAGCAATTGTTTTATACTAAGCCTTATAATTCCTCACATATCTTAACAATAGTTTATAAAATCTAGAACACTGAAATGCTCATTTTTCTGAAAAAGTGACCCTTTGTCATCTTTATTTACTATTAATATTTTTATACTTGTACATGTGAGTCTGGGAAACATATGCATATAAATACATCTGCAAGTATGCCTGTGTATATTAATTACCAAAACATATTTGTTGCCTCTTTAAGATATTTTATGCAATACATACAACATGCAAATTGATGTTTGAATATACATTAACTCTACAAGGGATAGTCCGGCCAGCCAGATGACACAGCATTCATACAACAAAAATTCATACAATTTTCTCAGAAAACTCTGCAGTTGAACCTGGTATCATCTATTTCAACCGAAGTGTCTCTTTAGCTAAGAGATCTAGACAATTCTCAAGCACAGAGTAGTGCACTGAGTTTGGGTATTTCAAATTGTACCTGTTAATTTCCTTTAAGGAACAGTGTGACATGATGTGTTGTGAAAAAGGTGCTGGGACCACGAGCTGCTGCAAATCATAGCCTGGGAGGAGGAGAGACCTCCAGAAGGCCTGTACCTATTCTGGCGAGCCATGTGGTCAGAGCATTGAGGTGGAAAAGCTCTGTTTTGTGACACTGCTGACCTAACTGGAGGAATGAGCCAGCCTCTGAGTGAGGAGCTGATTCTGGACTGATTTAAGCAAGGAAAAGGAAATTACTCTGGAGGACAAAGAAATTATAATGTTGAGGCAAGTAATTGTATCTTATCAGAAGTTCTTGGAATAAGATCCTAGTTTGTGATAGATGTTAAATTGACAAGAAAGACCTTGTTTTGTACTTATTATTGTTCAGGAATATATTTCTGCAGATGCCATCTTGCTTCTTCAGTTCTGTGTAAGTTTTTTCCTATAAAATGTTTTAGCTTTAGTACCAACTACCTTTCAGACACAAATCAGCCACTAGTGTGGCTTCCAGTCCCTTTCCTGGAAGCCATTGCAAACAACATGCTTTTCAGGCATTCAACATTTTCACAAACGGTTTTGTTATTCTTGTCTGGTTTCACAACTAAATCAGACTGACAGGGTCGAGAATACCCATGATACAAACCACTCTCTGTAATAAGCAAGGCCCTCTCAGAGGAAATCCGAAGTCTGCTGAATGCCAAGAAGAGAGCACGCCAACGCCTTTAACTCTGTTCAGCTAAATGGCCGATCGCTGCGGCGATACCAGAATGCGACGGGTGAGGTGTGACTTAAGTCATCTCTCTTCTAGATCAAAGCACAGCAGTTACACGTATTACACCTCTCTGCCTTGTCAGCCTTGCAGCCTTGTAAAACCTTTGGCTTTGTGGTGTACCCAAAGACAAACATCAGTACTTGGCAAGCTCGGAGCTGTAGGGGATGCTGTGGTCATAGAAGGAGATGGGAGAGAGAGAGACAGCGGGAGGAGGCACTTTAACAGGTCAACCACGTTTAATTTTCCTAGGAGTTGGAAATAAGGCATGCCTTTTCCCCCTGTTTTGTATTTTAACAAATTTGACAAATTTTTTTTGACAGTTTATTTGCAATTACTTTTTTGTTTGATAAAACTGAAAACAGACATTAGGTATTAATGTATAAAACAAACTAATTTTCATTATTTTGCATCCGCTGTCATGTAGTTTTATACCTTAATTTTGGCATTAGGAGAAACAAAATGTTATTTTCAACTCATCTTCTCTATATCTTTCCTCATTTTATAGTTCTCCAATATGCAACTTTTTCTTCAGTCTATTAATTCTGCTATTTGTTCGTTGGTTGTTTTTTTTTCTCTATCAATTTGTCCTGAAAGAAAGCCAAAACTGGATCATCCTGAGATTTACATAACCAGATGGTACTGTGTTTGGCATCTTTCATTCCTATGATACCAAGGCTGATCACACGCCACTCTTAGTAGTTCATCAATTTCAGATCTGAACAGTGTTCTTTAGAAATCCTGAGTGAATTTCAGTCTGTCCTTGTAATTTGTTATCGCTCATTTATTAATACATTCTAAAAGCTTGCCTACCAATACTTCAGTCAGAGACGCTTCTAGGACTTTCCTCTGTAAATAAGGACTTTGGTATGAACACAGCCTTTTCTCCAGTGTTAGCTTTATGCAAAGTGTGTGTTCAGTTCTTCTGCTATTACCACTCCAAAGGAAATTCCTGCCTTTTTCATCTCTCATTTGGGAGCATGTTAGCTCTGCATTCTACAAGTCTCTCTCAAAAAAATTCACATGCTTTGGTTCTTGAATAGACACAAATGAATGCTTAATGTAACACATTAGTGTATAAAAGATTGTCCAGTGACTGTACACACTGCTTTTACTGACAAGCTATTTGGGAAATATCACATTTGGTACAGGCTTGTTCACTGGTATCACAAAACTCCATGCTATTTCCCTGTGTGCAAAGTGTAGTACTGATTAATGGTACCTTTATGTGGCGTGGTTAATTCTGCTTTTGAGTGAATCTTCTCAGAAAATACTTTCAATGCATGATGCGTTGCGTATGATGCTTACACAACAACGAAAGACTAGTTTATTTCAAACACAGAACTTGGGAGTAGGCTGGGCTACAAAAATCCCTTTTCAGTATATGGTAAGAATATCCATAAGGAAGCTTGGGGTATAGTAACTCGTGAGCTTTGAACTCCTCTGCTCGTTTGAAATGTATTGGCTTCTCTGGGTACACAAGCCTGCAACTTTCTGGAGCTGATAGAAAGTTTGAAATTAATAGCATTTTTAAAAAAAAAACAACCTTGTGATATGAGCAAAAGTGTTGGAAAATGCTTTGTAGGAGGCAAGTAATATAAACATGGCCCAGAGGGGAAGGGGGGCGAATAACTGTAAGCTTCACAAGGTTTTGTAAAAATACCATTTAGATATCTCTCAGTAATGCTGATGCTGAGATGTCATTTCACCATTTTTCTGCTGGCTGCATCAGCAAGGCATTGGGACACTTACAATGAAAGCGTTTCAGCATATTTCTTGAGCTAGAATCTCCTTTTTATTCCGGTCAGGACAGAATAAAACTCATCTGAAAAATCCGAAAGGGGGATGGAAATGCTGACACTTCAAATGCCCAGTTCAAAAAAAAACTGTTACCCATGCTACTTTTCATTCCCACAGCTCCTGAATACATTACACATGTTCCCTTTAAGGACAACTTGTGTCATTGCAAAGCGCGCTCTTGATGTCTAGTTGCACTGTGCCTGTGTTTCTGTGGGGTTTTAATCATGGGTAGTATACCTGAACATTCATCATTTTCTTGTTATTTCTAATGGTTGCTTTTTTTCTGTTGCTATTGGTAAAAATGTTTTAAATGGTTTCTGCTGTGCCCATATTTGGTCTTGAATCAAAAGGGAGTAGTTGCTGAAAATATAATTCAGGGAATGTGTTTTAATTTTTTTCAGTCAAGCTCAACACTTTTTGCAGGATTTTTATCCAGTAGAGAAGGGTTACCGCTGAGTAGATTATTACATTCCATTGTTCGCTTGCAAAGAGAAAACACGGTCTATGAGTAAAGAATAAATTAATTTAAGTGGCACAAAGTGCAATAAATTTTATTTTAATTCTAAATGGAATTGTTGTCATTTAACCCTGTGCATGATTTGTATTCAGAAGTGGTACCGCTGCCCTGGTATATCTATTAATACTGTAGCAGTATGGTTTTCTTTCTTTCATCTCTCTGAGTCTTTTACCAATCCTTTTGTTTATTTTTATTCTTTATTTCTTTTTTTTTTCTTGTTTTTTCTTTTTCATGGGGATAGGAACAGTAGCAGATCCTTTACCTCTTCTAGAGGCTGGTCTTTCACTTTTCTGAAACTACCATCCTGCAATGTATAACTCTCTGAAATTACCGTGTTTTGAAGCAAATAATGCAATCCCTTGGAGAAATTTGAGTATCCCCTTCCTAGTGCTATAAAACTCCCTTTTCTCCTGGCTAGAAAATGAGAAACCAGCCTGTGAAACCTGATCTGTTTTCTTTCCTGAGCCCTCTGCTAATTCACTAGCCAGTTCCATGTTCAGGACAGAATAAATATTTCTTTGGAAAGCTGTACAGAGGCTGATGGTTATTAAAAGCTGCTCAGAATTTTAAAACATTATGAAATACCCTGCCTGGTACAGAGTTAGTAGGCAAGGGTTTAGATAAGACATTTTACTATCCAGCTGTACTAAACATGTTAATATTTCAAATGTTCCAGCAGGACAAGATGCACATATGGTTGTCTACCACAGTGCACTAAATAAATGTTCATAATGTAAATATGAAGCATTTAAGAATGTCTTTGTTCCAAAATGTATGCCTGTCTCATTCATATAATTGTCAGATAAACAGAAGACTTTTTTAAAACAGCAACTAGACTTCTGAAGGGTTAACTTTCAATCAATTTAATTTCTGTTTTGATGGAAAAAAAAATTCTCTTTAACTAATAACTGAAAAAAAAAGTGCATATGAAAACCTTAGAAACAGGTTGACTGGTAGTGAAATGATTGTCACCAAGAGTATTCAGCAAGAGTTAAGTGGAGAGTAGCCTTTCTCTGGTCTAAAGTAGTAGATATTTGGTACCTTTACCTTTATTTCTTAATGTTAATCCTGGGTAATAAATGGTTGCTGCTCAAGGCAAGAAACAAAGAGCTACAAACCCAGCTGGATACAAATGACAAAGAGCTGGTGGAGTCAGTAAAGCAGTACTGATTTAGACCAGTGGAGGATATATAACTAAACTAAATCACCTAAATGAAATCAGACGCTTACAAAATCTTGCAATGACAGGTCTCAATAATTTTCAGAGATGGTGGTAATCATAGGTTCCCATGCTATCTAAAGCTGATTTCTTTTTCAGACTTGAGGATTCAAGACCAAAATGATTAACTTTTTCTCAAAGGAAATGCCAGTGGTTGGGGGTGGGGTGGGGGGGTGGCTTGTGGGGGCGTACAAAAGAGGCAAAGGAAGTCTCCAAAAGAATTTTAAGTACTGTTTCTAAACAGAATTTTTTTTATTACATTTTTTTTTCATTAAAATAATGTGTCAGAAGAGAAGAAAGAGACATAGCAACTGTTTAACTAAGCTGCTTTCACAAGTGGGACTTGCGGAAGGGGCAGACCTCAGCAGTGTGTTGTCTCACACAAGCCTTACAGTCTGAGGCTGGAGCATCACTTCCCATTGAAGTGACTGCGGCAGGCAGGGTGGTGTATCTTCTGTCAAATGTTTTTTC
This sequence comes from Gallinago undulata, assembly GCA_026546715.1. NCBI lineage: Eukaryota > Metazoa > Chordata > Aves > Charadriiformes > Scolopacidae > Gallinago > Gallinago undulata. The sequence goes on from JAOTQQ010000012.1 coordinate 70,975,558, forward strand.
TTGCCTCTTTTTCTTACATTTATTTTTAATGGAAATTTAGAACATCTCATGTCCCTTTCCAGAATGTAACTCCAGGAGAGCACATAAATATAAAACCAATTATTCTTCTCACTCCTTCCTACTCCCCTCCTTTTTTTTTTTTTTTTTTCTAAGCAAGACATAAGACAATCTCAGAAACACAACACTAAAGCAGCCTGTTAAATTCTGATACATCCCAGCAAGTGTCATTTCCTCCTCCTTAATTTTAAAGATAATTTTGGAGGTTAATGAACTTAACCGTAATACTTTAAAATAATCGCTAGAGATAACAGAAAAAAATCAAGCAGATCCCCAGACTAGAAGGAAATGTTTGATCCTAGACTCACAGGCTCATTTGAATTCACTGCTGTAAGTCCATCACTTTCAACTATTGATCTATGATAAGACATTTTTATTAATTTTTCCTTAGAAAGATTCACTAGCATTGAAGAAGATTCAGCATGCAGGGGGAAAGAGCTCCTTAATTTGACTGATTAGGCCAATTTACTTAGGCTTTCCTAAAAAATAAAAGGATGCACTGTAAATCTTGGACTTCATCTCTGAAATGTTTAGTCAATCCCTGGCAATTAATCCATACCTTGCTTTCTCAGACTGACATATATCATGCAGTGCTCTTTACAAGAACCACTTGTATCTATGCGTTTTGTTTTCTCATCCAGCTGTGACAAATTCAATTAGCTAATGTCTCCATTACTCCCTTGCTGCAGCTACGCATACTGTGGCCATGAATTGGTTGGAGGAGCGGTTCCTGTTTATCTCTTATGCCTCTGGCACACGGGTGAGATGGGACAAGGTCTGAGTGGAGCTTGGCCTGGGGAGTCTTCCTGCCACTTTGTGTCATCCTGTGCAGCCTATTAGGATGGCAGTGCATACACACTGCCTGACATCTAACAAATATATCCTAGAGCAATAAGGACTGAGGAGATGAACTGTTGCTTCTTGAGGAAAGACCTGTATTCTTGTTTGCTTTTTTAGCTGGACATACAGGGGACATACAGCAAAGCCAAGATTTAGCTTTTTCAATGCCTTCTCCTTGTAAAAATGACTTTTTGTATTCTTTCCCAATTACCTTAGACTGCAAAGGGAGTTTTGCTTGAAAAATTGTTGCAAGATCAGCCAGGCTGAAGTTGATTATGACTGTCAAGACACTGGGATGCAGGGATATGCCAGATTTTCTCCTCTCATGCAGTTTCTAGACAAAATTGAACAGGTTCTCCTAGGTTTTAGTCAATTAATTAATTAATTCCACTGTTTAAATGTGGGCTCATTAGGGTTCAGATTTTTCCCTCAGGTCCCAGAATGCCAAATAACATTCCTGAAGTTCTTGAAATTGAGAGAGGTGGGTCATGGCACTTGTTCATTCTCTTATCTTTGCTTTTATTAACTAGTGTGATTGCTTTGATGTAAATGATGAAAGTGCTACGCGGATGTTATTATATCAAATGATTGTAGCCCTCCGACTGTTCCCTGAATCACAGGACCAAATCCCTGTTCTTTCAGGTAGGCAAGCAGCACAATATATTTCAATGGAGTTCCTGCTTTTTCTCTCTGTTCCTACTGATGACCCAAATGTAGTAAGTTTCAATGCATACTTGCTATGGGAGGCTTTTTCACTACTTCTTAATTTTGTTAGACAGAAGGGAATGAAATAAATTGTTTGGATTTGAAGATTCAGTTGCTGAGTCCTGAATATTACTGCACAGATTTGTACAGTAGTGTTTTACTGTAGTTTTGCTTATTGGTGTTTATTTGCTGCAGTAACTGAGATGTGGCTGAAATGCAGAAGATAGAGTTTGGTGTAGCTGAATTATGCTTTTCTTGCTGTGACTTTTTAGAAATCAAGCTTTGTGTGTTACCCCCATCTCTGCTCCCTTGCCCTGATGTTGTCCTTGTCATGCAAACCTTGGAGTTTTACCCATATCAGAGATGTCTACAAATCTTACAGGTTTCTCACTGTTGAAATAAAAGATAGTTTCCACCAATAGAGGATTCAGGGAAAAAATAAAGGGTTAGGAAGATATTAGTTGTATTTGTATTTTATTTGGTTTTTTTTTAACTACTCAACAGTAGTCTGTTGAATGACTGTGCTTCACAAATTGCTTGCCCAGCTGTATAAATTGTAGAGAAAATAATAAGAATTAAGAACATTGAATAATTTATCATAAAAAGTGAAATTTGTCAAATAAATTATTCAGTGATATTATCTGACAGCTGTAACTGTGGGGTTTAATTAATGAATGTATGCAAAGCACTTTAATCTTCGGTTGATGAAATGGATTAGTTGACAAAGTTGCATTCAGGAACAGGGGCCTGAATCTAAGGGGTATAAGAAATCTAAGAGGTCCCTTCCAGTAGAGTCATGTAAAAAATTGTCTACCATACGTTGCAGTGAGTGTCAGATCTTTCCAGCACATCGTGTTATTCTATTACTCACATTACAAAGAAAAACCTCAAAGCTATTAGATACCACTGACTGTACTGTTCTTGGTGAACTTGAGCATTTGGTCAAGTCTACCAAATAGGCATATTCTGGTCAGAAAGGCTTTGGATTTTGCTTCAGTGTCTAAGGAGGAGTTTCCTTTATATCCCAGCCCTGGTTTTGTATACTCTGGTCATATTCTTGAAAAGATTATAATTAACTGCATTTGTTCACTTCCAGTTTCTCTCTAGCTAGTGTAGATACCTCATAATTCTTGCACATCCTCTTTAAAACAAATCCTATAGCTGCTATTCACATGAAGAAGCACAAAAAGAAATTTTCCGCAGAATCCCTTGAATTCAACCAAAAGCATCTCAAAAACATTTTTGGTGGTTTTAGACCAAATTCTGAAATAGTTTTCCCTGCACATAGAATTCTGCTCCTTGTTCACTGTGGTATTAATGGTTCCCTTTGGTGGAGGCCCCTGTGGAGAGGCCAAACTCTGAACTAGCATGGATTTCAGTTTGTTTTTCCAACTTGCATTCAGCACAAAAGTCTCACCAATTCAGAATCCTAGGCCTAGGCTGTTAGATAAACTCATTGGATCCCAATCTCTTGGATAAAGCTCAGAAACTTTGACCCTAATTCTTGTGGCATCCTTATAAGTGTTCTCTTCACCTAGAACCTCTAAAATATGAATTTACTGACAAGGCTTTTGGTTTGCATTTTTCATTGCAAAATGTGTCACTTGTTTCTGAAGCTGCATATATATGCGATGCAAAAATTACTCTGGCAATCACAGATTTTAATTAACAGAAGAATAAGCAGGTGCATAAGAGCTCTGAAACATCATCCATTAGCAGCTATTGTTCTGATCACATCAATAACCTACATACTCTTTGGAAAGTCTGGATAGAACACTTTTTTCTAAAGTTACTTTTGTTTTCATTCATTACGCCATCTTAGCAGTGCCAGAGAAATAATCACCTTTTTACTTTTTTATTTCCCCCAAGCTGCTTCCTTGAACTGTGTTCCTCAGGGAACAGTGAGCTTGTAGTAATATTAATTGCACAGGAGACTGCTTTATGCAGAAACATTACTCTTGATAAACAAGCTAGCATTTATATTGAAATGCTTCCCAGTTGATTATGACTATGTACGACCCCCAAATGATCATTTGGCTTAAATGCAAAAAAATATTCCTATGGTCCAGAAAAGAAGCCTGGTATCTGTTTTTCTTATAACTGTGGGATCATAGCTTTTGGAAATTGTTAGAGCCCATATATCTGCCCCAAACAGTGTGAACACAATTTTGTGTGAGTTTTCAGCCTGCAGTAATCAGATAGTATATAAAATAGTAGTTGTTCTCCTTATTGAGTTTATCTCTATTTTGAACTTTTTTTGAAGAAACTAAGAGCTCCTTTTCCCTTCCCCCACCCCTTTCCAAAGACAATAAAATTGCAGCTTGATGACAGGAAAAGTTTGATTCTCAGCAGCCATGTCCAGTCAAGATACTCTGACACCAATGGCTTGCTGTATAAAAGGGGCATTGGAGAAACCTACAGTTTCTGCTATTCAGTAGTGGTCAGCCAATCACATAGCCTTGGGAGAATCCATTCACTTTACTGGTGAAATAGCACAGTGATGTTTTCTGCAGTGCAAGAGAAAAAGAAAATAATAAAAGGATTATGTAATTAAAAAAAAAAAAAAGAAACCAAAAAAATCCCCACCAATCTATTAACAACAGAAAACATGGCAGAAAAAAACGGAAAACAGAAGCAAACATATGGATCAATCTCATTAAGGAGAAGCAGACTGAAGCCCCCTTCTCCTTTCTTCTGCTTTCCTCTGTTTCTGTTTCGCCCTTGTCTTTTTCACCCATTTCCTTGAATTTTTTCTGCTTCTGGAGTAGTTTTTGAAGACTATTGGCAGCACTGAGGCTTTATTCTTTAGAAGTCATGTGCAACTTTATCTGTAATAATATATGATAGATGGTGTGATAATGTACAATATGTCTTAAGCACGGCAAAATGAGAGCTGTAAAAAATTTGAAAACTTAGCAAGATAGATGGCCTTTCTTGAATTACACAAAATAACCAGTTCATTTTTAATTTAAAACTTTCTGCCTGATGCATTAAAATTTAAAGTGTTTTAAACTCATATGTTTTTAACAGGAGAGAGACTGCTATATCCCCAAAGAATGATATTCAAGTCCCTCTTAGTTCTCAGTTGCCTAGGATGAGGTTTATTCGAAGGAGAAATAGGTATTTTGTTGTTATATCGAGTCCATTTATCATAATTGATAGTGTTTGGTTTACTTTCTTCTTTTTTTCATATAAAAAATGCTACATGAGAGTTTAAGACCCAGACCTCGCTGATTTCTTAAGTGTTTATATGAGGCAGAGAGTAAGATTACGCATTTTGAAGGTATTCTATAAATGTAAATTGTAACTGACAGAAATCAACAGAAACGAGATTATCTAATCAGTTCTCAGCTCATAACTTCCCTCTAAATTTAACTGAAGTGGTAGGGGCTATTTTTTTCTGGAGTGTCATTTTCAATCCACACTTCGTTTTGTTTATGTATTTTTGAATGTCTGGTATCATCTCTTCTTCTGTCAGTGCTGAACTGTAAGTTGGTGTTAAAGGTCTAGCAAACTGTTCTGGATAATCTAATCATTGCCCAATATGATAACAGTGCCACGGCTTATCCATTTTGATGGTCATTTTCAGTTGCAGGTCTGCATGAAATAGGAAATAGAGTGAGACACATGATATATTCTATTCTGGCTGTGAAAGAATGAAGACCTTCTACCTTCAGCTTCGGAAAGAATTTTAGCAGCTGCATATTAACGAAGCCATAGAACATAATCATGTGCTTAGTCTTATGCCAAACGTGGTGAATTGGCGAATTGAGGTCTCAGTCTCCTTGACCTTCACAAGAAATAATCTGGTCAGCCAGAGGTGAAAGTGTCTATAATCAAATCACAAAAATCTTGATAATTCCAATCCACTTTTAGACACTTCTCTTGTTTCAATTAGCAATCCATCAAAACTGAAAAGTAAGGCAGGGGAAGATATTTGTTTAGCTCTTTCCTGGGTCTAGGAAGCTAGCTCCTGAATATGTTACTTTAATAAAACCCATGGGAAACTTGGAAGGCTTGGATTTGTTCTGTTTTTATTAAAAGAATGTTTTAGTAGAGTACATAATTTGATTTTATTCTGCTTGCCATTTGATCAAGCAAACTTGATTTCCATGTATTCAATTGCCTTTGCCTGCAAAGCTGCTTCACTTCTTTAAATAATAATTTCATTTTAGTTCAGTTTTTACAGAGAACATTGGACTCTTTTTTGAATTTGAAGTCATGGAGTAAGCAAAATGCAGGGCTTACATTGCTGGGCCTGTTTTCCATTGCCATTATGGCCTATTGACGTTAATCAAATTTTGTAACAGGACCATGTAGTTGATGTGAATAAAGTTAAGGTGCAGGGTTGGTCTCCTTTGCTATTCCAGAACACAGTAGAAGGGCATGGTGCAAGCTCAGGTCCTTGTGATACATTTTCGTCTGAAGTAAAAATACTAGAAACAGCTGAATATCATCTGAAAGGAGTAGATTTGAACTACTGTCGCATCAGCATGCAAGGGAGATGATCCTAACAGCTAGACAATCCCGAAAGTTTTCTAAATCAGATAGATTTTATAGGGAAGGGTCAGGGATAAATGAGTATTTGCTATATATGTTTTTATATATTGCTATGTATGACTATTGATATATATTTAATTAAACTGAGGGTAGTTTAATTGAATGAAATATCCAGATTGACAACTTGATCTTTAAACATGTGTCCTAACTTTAGATACACAAAAAATAACACATATAATTTGTTGTTTTTTTTTTTAACTGCAAGAGAACCAGGCATACCAAATTGCTTGGGGAACACAGGCTCTGCTAGTTTGGAAGCAAATGGTCATATCTGGTAAAACATAGCCACAAACTAAAAGCATGTATTTTAAAAGCTGTAATCCAGAATGCTTTTTTTTTTTCACATAGGAAGCATAGAAAATAGTCTTGTGAAATTACATTGAAAAGACTAGTGATAAAAGAGGGCACTATTAGTTCTATATTAAATAATGACTAATTTTAACACATGCTGTGTCGCTGTATCAAAGAGGAACAAAAGGAGATTCAATGAATTTGAAAGGAAACAAATTTAAAATCAAGAAAATGAGTTTCCCTTTAGTATAATGACTAACGGGCATACTTAAGTCATTACCACAAGATACAGTATCAGAAATAAACATTTCTGGGAATAAGGAGAACAGTTATATTAGGCTAGATAGAAAATTTATGTGGGATACAAACCTTCATGATTCAGGACATAAACCAGCTACTAAATAACAGGGATTGGCAAAACATGTTCCCTAAGGGCAGAGTAATCTTATATGGTGATTCTCATACTTCGCTGTAACACACTTTGAGGTACTAGAAAGTCTTGAAGCAAAGGTACCAAATTATATTGAACAGTGATATAATTAAACATGGCTATTATCTTGTTCAAGCATACTGTTTCTGAGCATGAGTTTTCACAAAAAGTATCAGATATCTCTAAACTTTAGATTCTGATGAACATAAAAGAAACTTTAAAGCTTTTACTTTAATTTTTTTTTTAAAAAAAGATAATATATAGTTTTATACTCAGCCCTCTACCCCAGTATTCCTAGTTTCCTATCTGATGAATTGGCTCACTTCCGATAGCCCTGATAATTTCCAACACCAAACCATGTATTTATATGCAGTTCCTTTTCCTTACTTAACTTCACACCCTGAATATAAAGTGGCGCTCAAGGCAACTGCTTGTGGTTTGTCCTGTCAGTTCCTAAATGGGAAAACATGTGATGTGGCAAACTTCTTGTCCTACTTATCTTCATTCAAAACGTTTTACCCTTTTAATCCTACAGGGACATTTTGCAGAAACTTCACACTTTCATGTCACTTTCCGTTTAGTTTCACGGCTGCCTGAATTACAATTAATCGACATCTGGACTTTCATTTGAGACAATGTCACTTCCTGAGAACATTTCCGGATGACACAAAGTTATCTCTTATGCTCTGCTATTTAATTAGACATTCCAATTAACTATTCTTCATGTCTCTTCATATTTCTTTCACTCTTCAGAGGAAAGTCCTCCTTACCCTAAGGGTTCAGAGGAGAGTTTTGTCAGGATTTGCTGCCTTCTTCCAACTAAGAGGAAAACTGGCCTAAACTAAGCAAGCTGCTATCAATATCATGTTTGTTTCCTTTCATATTGTGAGAGGATTTAATTACAAAAATTGGTGTAGAATATCTTAATTGTCTTATTTTATATGAATAGGTGAACTAAGGTCTTAGAAAAATCTAGCTGAAGGAACAAATGTGGTCTTGAAACTAGACCAAAGTAGGATCAAGAGTTTCTTATGCTGTCATCCTTCGTACTGTTATGTTTTCTACTTTATCCATACATGATTCTCTTTAATTCAGCATTCTTCTGGCTCATCTCAGAAAACTAGTTCAGTCTTACCATATTTCACAAGTTGGTAGTGTGAACGTCAGATAGAAGGAACTGCACATTCAACAGTAAAAAAGAATATCTCATGTCTTTGCTTGTCTGTGGGAAGAAGAGAAGAAGACAAAGTAGAGAGTTGTATTACTACCACTTGATGTTAAGGGAAGAATAACAGAAAAAGGTAGGACTCAGATGGTCATATGTAGTCCAGCCCTTTAGAGTGAAATTAGACATAAGTACATCTTTCATAGTAGGTGATATTTTAAGTTGCTTTTAAAGCCCTCCAGTGATGAGGGATCCTCAGCTCTCATGGGCATGTTACTCCAACTCTTTCTTCGTCCTACTAGTTCTCCTAGTGGCCTACCAACATCTTCCTTGTTGTTGTTCATGCTCCATAGTTCTTATGCCAGCAATGAACACAAAAAGCAGTTGATACCCTTCCTCTTTGCTTTTGGCTTTTGCAGAGTTGAAGTCTGTTCTGACGTCTCCCCTTCTGTTTTTCTCCTCAAACCTGTCAGCCTTCACATTCTTTCCTTTAGCCTAATGGCGTCAATTCTTTCAGCTTTTCTTGGGTAACATTTTCTAGAGCATTGCTTTTTGAGTCTTCTGGATTGATTTTGATGGATCTGCCTCTTTCTTGATGTGTAGCCCCCAAACAGGACACTGTTTACTGGCTGAACTGAATGAAAAGACTACTGGGTTACCTAAATATCACATACCAGAAAACAATCCCAATCCCCACTTTGGTTGCAAGAAAGTTTATTGTTTTGCAAGGTCTTTTTGACCTGTGTGCTGACCCTCTGCAGACCCTGAATTCTTATCTGAAGGAGCACTTCCCAGCTATCTCTACCTTTTCTTTCTGTGGTGGTTCCCCCATTCAATTTCATTTTTTTGTTTTTCAGACCATTTCTTCAATTTGGCAGAATCATAATTTGGCAGAGTCATAATCCTGGTCTCTGCTATGCTCACTGTTCCTGTTAGCTTTGTATAATCTGTAAGTGAAACAGGCATGATCTCCATTCCGTCATCGTGGCCATCAATAAAAATGTTCCACAGAACCAGAACAAGGGCAGACCCCTTCTATACCCCGCTGACGTATCCTTCCATTTTGGTGATTTCCTAGTAATTAAGATTCTCTTACTGTTGTTCAACTAGGCTTTATCTATTAAGTTTCCCATATTTTCCTAGGTTGGTTCTGGGGACATCACCTAAGACTATGTTGAAAGCTTGAGTAATATCAAGATATGACACCTACTGCTTCTCCTTTATTTACAAACCTAATTACCTACTGTATACCAAAATGAGACTTGTCTGACACAATATGTTCTTGACAAATCTGTGTTGGCTATCACCTGTTCCCTTGTTAACTTTCAGCCTTTCCAGGACTCATCTTAAGCCTCTGTTTTGGGTGCGGGTTGCAGGGTAGGCCCCTGTGTTGCGGTCCCGGGGCCCTGTGGTGAGGTGCTGGACACAGCCGGTTCCAGCCGGCTCCAACGGCCCCACCGCAGGGCACAGCTGAGCCCCTCAGCCACGGGCGGGCGCCGCGGGGAAAGCCCGGCTCAGAAAGGGCCAAACGCCGCCCGGCAGCCAGGGCTGAGGGAAACCGGGTGAGAAACAGCCCTGCCAGCCCCGAGGGGAGAGCAGGAGGAGGGGAGGAGGGGCTCCAGGCGCCCCCGCAGAGATGCCCCTGCGGCCCCGGGAGACACTCTGGTCAGGAATGAAGGGGTGAAGCTGAGCATGGGAAAAAGGAAAGTGGAGGGACGGTGGTGTGGTCCTTTTGCCTTTGTTTCTCAATGTCCAAATCTATTTTAATTGGCAATAAATTAAATTAGTTTTTCCCAATTTGAGTCAGTTTTGCCCATGATGGTAACTGGTGAGTGATCACCTTGTCTTTATCTTGACTTGTAAGACTTATTATCTTATTTCCTCCCACTGCCTTGTTCAACTGGGGGAGTGAGAGAGGGGCTGGGTGGGTATCTGGCTGATGGCCAAGGTCAACTCATCGCAGCAGTCTACAAATATTTTGGGTATTTGTTCTTAGATTTTTCCAAGAATTGCAGTTATCTGACTAGTCTACAATTTCCGTGTTCCTTTTCCCTAATCTTCACTTTTCTCTTTTGTAAGGAATTCCAACATGTTTAACTTTTTTCTGTCTTCTGGTACCTTACCCACCTTTCATAGATTCTCAGAAATAAATATCGTGTCCTGAAATTATTTTTCTCAAAGTATAGATAGAGTCCATTTTATTTGAAAACATCTCATTTACACAGAGACTCTTAACCTTAGTTCTTCCCTTAGTCTAAACTAACATTTGACCATTTTGCTACTGATACTAACTGTGATAGCTGTCTTAAATGTCCTTCTGGACCTCAGACCCTCATCCAATGCTTTTATTAAGAACCAGTTCAGAACACTGAGATGTAGATAGGTAGACTACTTTTTAAATTTTAAATATACTTGGTTTATCAAGGTTGAATATCCAAAAGATTCAATGATTGATTTCCACAGTTGATATAAAAAAATCTTATAATGAAGACTTTAAATTTCAATTCTAAATAACTTCTTTGGGTTGCATGTTATTTAGGAGTTTGACCTAGAGGGATGTAATCTGACATTTATAATTTTTTGTCATCGAGATACCTCTTGTCGTTGACTGCACAAATTGCTAGTCAAAGTGTGATGAAGAAGGCAATATGCTGTGTCAGTGCTACTGAGAGATTTCCATGTGCATGGAGAATACTTATCCCCTAAGCTTTTTTCTGTTCCGCTTTTTTCCTGCGAAGTAACACAAATGATCTCCAAGCGAATGGTGGGATCTAGATGTTTGCATAAGTTTGGAAAGCATTATCTCTTCCTTTCTTAAGACATTTTGATCCATGAAGAGCAAGAAAGAGTATAGCTGCAGGCTGTAAGAATATCCTCATATCTCTAAACTGTGCAAAGTAAAAGACCTTTGCTAGAGAAATTAGCATGTATTCCATGTGTATATAGGAAATGTTACTGTCTATGGCGTTGTTGGAGATTGCAAAATACCACCTCCTGATTGAAAATGTGCAGCTTGATTACTCCATTCCATTTGGGCTAAACAAGATCAAGTCTTCTGCTTTGTGTAAGCCTCAAAAAAAATTTCTTGCAAATCAGAGCTTTGTGACTCAAAGGACTGGATCTGCAGGACTTCTCTGATAGGAACTAATGTGGAGGATCAATTTCATTTTAGTTTTGGGTCTAGCTCTGCATAGAAAATTTGAAACTATTTGGGGAGAAGGAACTTTTTTACATGTTAATTATGAGTAAGTAGTGCTTGTGACAAAAGAATACCTGAATCCATTATTCTTAGAAAGACCACAGAGAAGACTGAACTTGTGCTGTCTGATTTCACCCGAAAATGTAGCTTTATGTATGGTTGTGCATAAGTCAGCACAGAATCTACGTAAATATATAAAATATACACATACAATAAAAATATTAGTCAGTTAGAAACAGCAGATGAGCCAGAGCAAGCACAGTGTGAAACTATTTCAGCAAAGCAAATTCAAAGCAAACACTGAAACAAATGAGGTGGCAGACAACAGTATGAATGTTAATGAACCAAAAGCAATACAGCAGAAAACTATTAAATGCAGTTGTGGTGCATGAACAATATATTGCTTTAAAAGGTGCTTTCTTCTATTGGTGGAATGTAAAGACGTAAAAATTCATGAAATATTTCTGAAAAGCTGAAAAGCTGAATTCAAATATTTCATTGCTCCTCAGTGCTACAGGACTGTGCTTGGAAGCTGTGAAAATTTCAGGAATCGTTCAGGTGAATTTAGAAAAAAATATACCTGAAAACATCAATAGTGATTGTGAATTTTCCCTAGGTTTTGCACTGTTATTATTCAGTACTCTGGTAATAACATCTATCAAGATCTTTCTTAAACTGGAATTATAAAGCACTGTCCATTTCATAGGAGGTGGTAGTCACAGTGTGTCTTCAACTTCAGTAGTTTGCTTGCAGGAGTGGCAGATTTTCAAGCCATCAGCAGAATTTTTGAGTCCACAGAGCTCCCAGTACTTCCTCTATGACTCTTATATGACATCCCATACTGATAAAAACCGGTGCTTCGCTTTGAAATATTACCCAGAAATTCTATTTCTGCAGCTATTTTGTTTCAGCCAGTTATTGTGACTCAGCTTTTAGCTGGTATCTATTTCTAGTTGCCTACACATACTTCGCTAACCAGCCTTCTGCAGAATGTTGCCTTAGACAGGCTTTGGGCCATCAGAGTTTTTTGCATCCAAGCCCAACGTACACCACTCTTAACCAGTGTAAAGGACTTGTGCACTTGGTCAGCTCCTTTGGGAAGGGAGAGGTGGATCTCACAATTTTGTGTCTTCTGGACCTCCTCCCTTCCAGCCTGGATTTGGCTCACAAGTGAAATACCTGGAAATAAGCCACCTCACAGGGTAAAAACCTCAATATGAGAAGGCTGTGTTCAGCTGAGCAAAGTAAAAAAAGTGGACAACTTTATTCCTGGTGAACCAGTACATTTGTGAAGCATTTACAGCAGTCTAATTCTATGTCATCACTTGCACGTTTTACTAGACACCCAATTTGCTTTGAAAACAGCACCGTTGTGCCATAAAAGTGATATATGCACCTCTTTTGGACATCTTCCTATTTTTATGTTCATGAAACTTGAAAGAAGTTGAAACGCATGCACTTCTAGCTTTCAGTTATCCCTGCTAAATGTGTTAACCAGAAGCTAAATAAAATAAGCTGGCTCTCAGAGTGCTAAAACCAATTCAGACATGTAGAGCACAAATTATGGATCGGCAATATATGGATCAGGTTTGCAGAACTTCTGCATTACATAATTGCTTTATCTCAGCAGATTTCAGTGCAATAGGTACTATTCTCTTAATAAAATTAAACTAGTGACATCTGGGGAAGAAATACTGTCCAAAGTGATACAATTCCAGCATAAAATCATGAAGCAAAAGCACAACCTTTTACTATTACTTCTTGTAATGTAGCCAGCAATATTGCTCAGGAAAACAGAAGTTACCATCCATCTGAGATGCTGTGAGAAGGACTTTGGCATATACAACAGCTACTGCACCTTTCCCCATGTTAATTCATCTCAGGTGTGCATCTATGCAAACCAGTTTGTTACGGTGCTAAACAATATTTCTAAGGTGTCCGTGGTCCACCCCCACAGCCTTGAGGGGGGTTCCAGAGCTGGTGGCACTTTGCATCATATTTGCAGTAATTGTGGGTATTTTTTAATTATAGTGCAAGATATCAGGCAGTAGAGAGTCAGGGTTCATCCTCAGAATTCTTTCATGTGATCCAGGAAGGGTTTTCTGTCACAACAGCTGAGCATCTCTCAGTCCTACAGCAGCAGAGTTTCTTGCTGTTTGCTTATGACAAACTGTCTCTGGTGGCTCTTTCTTGTCTTGCTTTGGTGAAAATCCATCTGTCACCTACTTGGAAGATGAAGCGAGGAAGGAAAGAGTGGCAGAAACACAGGAAAACAGAGCTAAGCCAGGAAATAACTAAACTGATTATAGCAATAGATGATGCAGACAACAATAGGTTATTTGATAATAATAAAACTGTATTGTAAACACATGGATCAGAAGTGGTCAGTATTTCAAAATGGGGAATGCTTAAAGCAAATAAATGTACCCATTGTTAAAAATAAATAAGTAAATAAACTATGTTGTCCCTTGAATTGCTTTGGGATTTGAGTTTAAAAGCGTGGGTTAGAAGATGTATTTGCAAACCTCTCTCTTAGCAGATATCATGATCTACAAACTGAATGGAAAATATTTTGAGAAGAGTTGGATTCCGCAGGCATTATTTAAAATGAAATGCTAGGGTTTTTTCAGCCACTGACTACAGGAAAAACTATTTGTCATTATGCAAACAAATATGCACAGATGTAAGTGCACTCCTTGGTTTAAAGCTGCTACAAATTCTATCACATTCCTTTTACTGAGATTAGAAATTGTTGGAGTAATATTTAACCCTTATTCAACCAAAACTCCCAGTGAATTTTATGGAATTAAAGATAAACTGAGGTTGCCCCTAATCATTTTCTCACACAAAGCTTCTTCAGGGCTGTTCTTAGTCACAGAACTGTCATTACAAAATTGCCCTGTCTGAGCGACCCTCCTGGATGCTGCTGTTTGGAAGGTTTTTGGCTCATAGCCAAAACGACTTCTCTCAACTTTACTTCTCAATACTTCTAACTGACTCAGACTCAGGGCATGACAATAATCAGAGTTTACTGTCTGACAAGGTAAAAATAGGGCCAAGAGCCCTAGTAACTTTTCCAGGCTTTAACAAGAGAAATAGTTTAGTTGATTTTGAGCATAAGGTACTTTAAAGATGAATAAACCCAAGAAATCAAAGGACTTTCACTTTCTCTTTCTTTCATGCAGGTTTAATATATATCCTTAATTGGTAGTTGTTGGTTGTGGACGGGGGTTTTTTTTTGGTTAAAATTAAAGCCACATAGCTTGAAATTGCCTACATTAATTGCAGTGTCCAGAAAACATAATTGTTTGAATAAAATAACGGCTGTTCTATGGTACCACTAGAAACCTACATGACATTATTTGCCTTTTATTCTCTGAATCTAATTTTCTGTAGGTTTTAAATATGGATTCAGTTCTTTGGTTTTTCAAGCAGTTTATTAGTCAACATTTGCCATACAACAGGAATACTCAAAGCTCTATTATAGCAGTAAAACAGGCCAAACTTGCATCAAAGCCAGAATAAAACAATTTTTTCAAGAGAATGCTGTAGAAATTGTATTAACCTCAGCTGCAGTTTATGGCCAGGCTGTAGGAGAAGAGACAGATAGATTGGTGGCTGATTGGTCTTAGTCTCTTCTGGACTGCAAGGAGTATTTAGGGCTGCAGCTGCATTGACCTGTTATACATGGACACCACTGTGGTTTTTGTAGGGCTATAAGACACGGGGGAGAGGGAAGGACCAATCTATTTCATCCGTCTTGCCGCCTGCAAGCAAGTCTCATTGCACTGCTTTAGAGCAAGTAAAGTGTTCTGTGGGTACATAAACATTGGATTTCAACATAATTCAGTGGATAATGTACTGAAGAAAATATCTAATTTAATGAAAACAAACAGGAAACATTACTGGAATTTACTAGGCAGAATGAGAATCTAATTAAGTAACAGCAACAACTGGTTCTAGTGTAACTGTTCTTGTCTCAGTGGCATTTCTTCCCACAGATATCAGTGCCAGAAATGATAAAAGGATGTGGCACAATAAGGAACCATCCTCCCTCTACAAGAGCAGTAATCAGTCCTTTTACATTTGCAAAAGAAAAGTTCCTGCCAGCAAGCTGGATAAATACACTGTGTAGGACCCAGCAGTTTGT
>JAOTQQ010000012.1:70997164-71055405 GCA_026546715.1 Gallinago undulata
GGAAGTGTTCAAGGCCAGGCTGGATGGGGCTTTGAGCAACCTGGTGTAGTGGGAGGTGTCCCTGCCCATGGCAGGGGAGGTGGAACTTGGTGATCTTTAAGTTCCCTTCCAACCCGAACCATTCTATGATTCTATGATCCTTAGATATAGCTTACTCAGTCTTTCCTATCAGCTGTTGTCTTTGATATAAGCTTTTAAACCTCTCTGAAACAAGGACTGAAACCTCAGTACTGCACTCCACATAATCTGTGGTACTGTATTTCACTGGTCTATGTTTGTGTACCTCCTTTTTAAGTAGAAAGCTATCAATAGAAGGATTGACAAAAACCCACACTAACATATCTGAGAATTCAGACCCCTCAGCTGAAAGATGTATACATATGAGAAACTACAGAAGGGATTTATGGAACTCGTTTTTTCTTATTCCAAGCAGTTGTTATAACCATTGAACTTGTGGTGGGGCTGCTGTAGGAATGGAGTAATTCACCATACAAACCGCATTGTGACCAAGTCACAAGTACAGAGTTGGACAACTCCAGGCAATATAACATTAGATAACCTTGGATAATAGTCTTAATGGTGATTCTCTGATCACTCCACTGATTTCTGTTGCTCTTTTTCTTCAGTGCTTAATTCCTCCCAAGAACTGTGTTGGAAGACATCTGGTTTACAGATTGGAAACTTCTGGGCAGCACTGGCCATTAGAGTTTGGTTGATTTTGCAGAGAAGTTCTTGGAACAATGCAGATAACATCAGTAAGGAAATAGCCAAACTAGATATGATTGGTTTGCACACCTACTGGAAGCCATAGAGGTGCACTGTCTTGCCCAAGTGAAAAGCAAGACATATGAGGCTTAGGCAGAAAAGAAGGAAGGGTACCAAGCTAAGAGGGTTATCCTGAGTTTAGTTTAGGAGTTTAGCTGTCCAGTTCACTTCTGAAAGTGAATCCGAGATTTTTAAGTCACCTGCTGCTTTTGGAAATAGTACTGGGAATGTCTTTTTCTCTTTAGTGTACCCCTCAGCACACCATGATTTTGATCCAAACAGCCTCCAATACATCTTCTCACATACTCAGTGGTGAATTTTGTTGCACTGCCTCATGCATCGGGCACACATGGTAGAACGGAGCTTCTGCCCTGGCAGCTCATCCCAATGGTGGTATAGGGAACCTATAGGCATATAGAGTGATGATCACAGCTGGGAACATCCTAACAGACTTCTTTTTTTCCTTTATAGTACAGAAACAGCATTGTGAACCTGAACTAGAAGACTTTCCAGTAAAACAGGTTTTCAATCATGCATTCGAGCGTGCATCTTTGCTCAACTATGACTGAACCTATCAGGATACCACTCCCCAATGATAGGTGGCTTCCACTCTTTGTTGTTTGTTTCCGTAGATTTTTAAAGTCTGAACAGAGACAAAGGCAAGTACTTGTTTGTGAGGACACAATGTATTAAGGTAGTCATTTTTCATTTTTAATGACTGTCATGACTACCCTTCAGCTGATGGGTGCATCATTTAGCTCTTTGTTCTCGATGTCATTCATTGAACTGTCAGCTTTTGTCATTTAATGTGCACACAATCCTGTTGCAGATGTTAGTGTTTCTGTTAATGCCCAGCTTTGATACTTGAAAAGAATGGCTTGTTCCCTGCCTTCGTGTTGCTTTGCATGATCAGAAAGGTAAACCCTCAGGGCACCAAGTGTGTACAAGGTTACCATAGATGTAACTGAATAAAATCTCTGCTACAAATACTTCCAAGATTGGGAAGAGTCCAGACGAAGACCCCTTCTTCAACTTCCTTTTTGCAAATGTCCGGAGTCAATCCGTTTTCTCTCAATGCACTGAAGCTTTAAGCCATCTCTCTATGCCTTCATTTTCCTATTTTGAAGTCTTATACTGAGATGAATGGGAAGGGAAGGATTTCACAGAGCACTTGAAGCTCTGTTTAGGTAAGACGTTAAACGAGTTGCCCATGGGAACCAGAAGTGTGTATTTCTACTAGGCTTTGCAGGCACAATTTTCTTATCCTTTCCATGCCAAATTACTAGTCTGATTTATGTGCCTGATGTAACAACAGTATTTGGGCCTCACAAGGAAATTTAGGACATAGGCAAGCTGTTTTCCATAGTCTTAACCACATTTCTCAAAAGGAGAGGAATGAGGCTGGGGCTGTGTGGAAGGCATGTCTTCTGTGTGCTCATTCTCATTATGGGGTCCTTTCTGAAGAAGAACAGGGGATAGGATCTACTGTCCTTTGGCCTGCTCCTCAAAGTAAAGAGAACAACTGAGTGAGAGGAGGTAAAATTAAGTCTTACTCATTTATGAAAAAAAAATAACGAAGAAAAAAAAAAAACTAAAGGAAAATCAATATGAAGGATACTTGGTGAAATATGCAATATTCCTGACTCTGCCATCATCTTACTGTGAGTCCTCAGGCAAACCACATACATTCTTTTCCCAATATACAAAGCTGGGAATGGCAATGATGTCTGTGAAGCTCCTTGAGCCCTGTGGGTGAAAAATGCTAAACTTATGCTGACTATCGTTTGGTTGGTTTTTTTGTGTGTTTGTTTGGGTTTTTTTTGCTGTTGTAAAAGATGGAAAGGAACAGTGTTCCAAGAAAACTTTGATAAACCATTAGTTTCCTGCTGTGTTCCCTGTATCTGCTTGCCCCTGCTATATAATTACTTTCTAAGCCTTAAGTCTCTGGATATACTTTGCTACTCACTGTTGTGTATCATATTCATTTTATATCAATTCCAGCAGACTCCTCATCCCTCATTCAGTTCTAGTGAGCCGAATGAGGTGGAGAAGAACAAGCCACCTTCTGGAGAAAAGGTTATAGGAAAACAAAAAATTTATTACACAATACCTTCTGGTTTGTATTTAATCTAAAATTTCTGGAACACTTCATCTAGCTACTTTCTTCTGCCCTGTTATTAGCCAGTGACATTATAAACCCTTCTGCCATCATGAAATTGGCCTGTGAAGTGCTCTCTGTCATTTACCGGAAAGGTTTTACGGAGAAAGAAATCAGGACTGTTTAGTTGGATAATAGTTCAGAGCAGTCCAAATAGGCAAGGAGAATGACAACTGCTACCTACTCTCCAATACAAACTGTTCTGTTTGCTTCTGCTGTTTCTCCTCCAACTGCTGTTTATTTCCCTGCATTCTTTACGGATGTTTTGAAGGGAAGGAAATACTTCTAATCATCACATGAAGGACAGCACAGGGAAACTGTTTGCATTTTTTACATTCATATATACTTGGCAATATATGGTGTATTTGCTGTTATTCAGAAAGTTTACTGCAGATTATTACTGACTGCAAAATGGGAGCGAGTTCTCCAGAAATTTTCTGAGTATATTAGTACTTTTAATCAAATTTTAACTTAACCATGAGGGTTTGTTTTATATGGTGGGTTTGGGTTTTGTTTTGTTTTTTAAAGATGTTGATCAGAAAGCTAGTGTAACAAACAGTTAAAAAAATAATAAACTGTTAACTTTTTTTAGTATGTTCTACTCAGGCCTGGAACTCACTGACTTCTGGTTGCATTTCCCAAAGCTAATTCTGAAGATGAAACCCAACTATTAAATTATCTGACTGGTACATTTGGAGTATAACATGATCAACAGCAGGGATGTGAAGGTGGAAATAATTACTCATTTAATAAAAGAGAAATGTTGCAGATTCCAGTAAATGAAAGAATTGCAATCACCCTCACTAGTTTAAAAGAGTGGCCAGCTTCAGCAAAATGAGTGAGATTCTATCCTTTTCCTCTTGCTGCCTTTTGTCCCCAGAAGGGTTTCTTGTCATTTCAGCTATGGCTGACAGGAATCAGTTGAGTGGTGACACGTCTTGTGGCACCTGTAAGAATTTTTGACATAATTGACATGGTCCTGCAGGATTTTGACAAGTTTGTCAACCTAATGAATGGGCAACTGAGCTTTAAAACCTACACTAAAGGTCATGTAAATTTTTCAATGGAGGATGAAAAATTCTAGTAACCAAATAGTAGTTTCTGACTTACTCTACTTGCCTGAGAAACAGCAAGGGTGGGGGGCACTTTACAACATCTGCCGTCCAATATTGCTTATGACACTTAACGGGGAGGGGAGAACCTCTGAAGAATGCTTTTGTCTGCTTTTTTATATAAGCAAAATTTGAGAAACCTCCATGTCTAGTAATTTATTTAACAGGGAATGGTCCTGCTTAGTTTAGTGCAACTACAGTTATCTTATAAAAGCCGAGTAAATCTTGTTTATGAAAGAAAATTATGCACCAAAGCAATAAAGCATCTGTAGTTTGCAATAGCCACATATATAACGCTGAGGTTATAAAAGAGAAAAAATATTTGATTTTAAAAAAAAAATCTACCTTTAACCAAAATAGTTTTACTTTTCAGACAATGTGTAGACCAAGCAAAATGGCTTGTACTAACAGTTAGGTTATAGCAAGTAGACAAGGTATCCTCCAATCAACTGAGCTTTCATAGATGTGTAAAAGTTGAATTTCATCTTAGAGTTTGAGCAGACTGAAAACTTACACACAGAGAGTCACAACTGCTCAGCTGACAAGCAGTAACCTCTTAGATCGCCGCAAGTCAATCATGCTTTGTGTTGTAGAGGGGCAGTAAGACCTATCAGAATACTCAGGACTTTTTTGCAAAGGTCCCGTGTTTTCCTTGCCCATAAGTAGATCTTACAATATTTGAAATAAACATCATTTTATCTTAAGTAAGAACTCTATGACGGTACCTTTAACAGTGCCTTCCAAAGGTCATACTGTGCAGGGGCAACACATATTAACACTAGTTTAGGAAAATAACAATGCTTCTTCAATTGCAGTTCTAGATTCTTGTTTAAGTGGTCCAAAGCACAGAGGAATACATTTAACTGATATTTCTCCTCCTTGACAAGACAATGAGTCTATGGACTGACCTCACTGAGACTGGGATATTGACTGTGGTGGGGTTTTGTACTCAAATGGCGAAATAAACATCCGATCAATTATATGTTTTCAGAGGAAACCACAGTGTTACACTAATTTTAGCAGAGTCATCAGATCAGTAGCAATAACAACCTGACTAATTTTTACAGGATTAGAATTGCTTAACTGCAGCTAATGACTATCTGTCAAGAAGGTATCATTATGGACTATTCCAAACAAGCTTAGCAACAGAGAGGGGAAAGGGAATAGAAAAGGAGAACTTTAATATTTTCTGATTGGGTTTCTAGGTATACTTAATGCTTTTCCAGCTGCATAAAATTGATGTATTTTCCTTTCAAGGAAAGGTATTACTTGTGATGCAGAAGGCAATTTTCAAGCTGTCTGTGAGGAATTCTGGCCTCTATCTAAGCAAAATGTCTTGCTTTGTATACATTGCCCTGTACCGCACTTCTCTGAGACTCTGCGGTCATCTGGGGGTCATCACACTGGTGGTTTACTTACTGCATTCCTGCAGCCTGGATTCTGCTTTAAACTAAGACAGATGTTAATGAGTTGTTATTGACTCTTCACCAGCAGGAGATAGCAAGAGGATTTTGTTCTCTGTTTTTGAGTAGAACTGGCAAATAGGAGGTTTGGGGAGATTTGGTTGCTGAAAGAAGAGGGAAGGGCTGAGATGTATGTTGTATATTTTTACATAAAATGCTGATATTGATGGGAGAAAATCAGCTAACCTTGATGATATTTGCAATTAGCCAAGTAAGTAAATGAACCCATTGTGAATTATTCTTGTACATTTGGAAATTCAAACCTGTATCAGTGTTCCCTAGAAAGATTGTGTTTTTGTAATGTATCAAACGACGACCATTGATCCATGCAAGGCTGAACTCACTGGTATCTAAAAACTAGATGAGATCAGAATTTTGGAGGGCCTTAGCTTGTTTCTCTATATGTAAAAACGATGAAAAAAAAAGCCTACACAAAAGCACATTTTTTTTTTTATTTATTTCTTGATCTATTTAGTGCTAAGTTTTTAAATATCAGTTCTCTCAGGTATTATGAAAATTTTCTTTTGCTTGTTCAGTTTGAGGTGGAAATATTATGCATGTGTCTTTGTATCCAATATTGAGTTTATTGCTGTTTGAGGGCTTTGGAATCTCAGAGGCACAAACCAGACCTTCTGAAGTGCAGTTACTCTAGTAATTTTCATGCACTTTAATGGCTGTAAACTAGAAACTACTTTTGCTGTTCTCTTTCCCTTTCACTTTTATGTTTTTAATCGCATTTTCCACTCATGCCACTCCAGGCAATATGACTCATGTTTCATCTGTTAGATTTGAACAAAATATTTGCTTTTTTATTGTTATGCACATCATTGATATCATTCTGCCATATCTCACTGATAATTCAGAAGACATTAGGGGACTGAATGTAAGGATAAACTAACATTTACTTTACATCAGCTCCCCATGAAGGCAATCAATCGGGCAGTGAATGAGAAATTGTTAGTCTCTGGCAGTCGTAGAAGTAAATATACTGATTCTTTTAAAATGTTATAAACGTTGCATGTATAACCTCTCAGGGCAAAAACCTTTAAATAATTGACAACTGCAATGATATTTTTTCTTTTCGCATATTGTAAATGTTCAGGTGGTCTGGAACATTAGGATGTTAGTAAGGAATTTCACCTGCATATCATTGAACTTCAACTTGCCATCTTTAAAATTGAGTGCTGTAGATACAAAATAAAAATTGTGGATACTTTCAGCTTCCTTAAATACTACAGTGCAGACATTTGTGAAACCTCTAGCTGGAACTAGAATATTGTGTATTCTGTGTTGTGTTTGTAAAGTGTACTGGGAGCAGGAATGGTTGGGGCAAAAACACAGATTAAATAGCTGCATAGTTAATAAGCACCTTCCACCTTACAGGCTGAATGAGGGAGGAATTTCCTTGGGAAAAAACACTATGTTATCATGTAATTAAAGGTATGTTCAGGGAAGAACATAATGAAGGTTGAAAATGTGAGCTTAATTCTGCCATTTTCTAATTCCTGAGTATTTGACTTTGCAATTCTAATATAGTTTTCTTTGTATGAAACACAAGAGTTCTCATGGCAACTACTTTCTCAAGTGTCTATTTCAAAACTAAACAAAATTATTCATTTTCTCCTCACAGGTATCATTTTAGCTAAGCCTTTTCTGTCTTTCCAATGCAGAGTCTAAATTTGAGTGACCCCAAGCTACCATCAATATTCCAAGTGCAGCTGTAGTAACTGAGGGTACAGAAGAAATACTATCTGAGTTGCCCTGTTAGAGGTTCCTGTGTAGCGTCTGTCCTCTAGAACTTAACTTTTCTTTGGCAACAGAAATTAATTGGAAATTCATATTTACTTTATAGCCAGTAATTTCCAAATCTTACACAATTTGTGTAGGTAGGCAGTGTGCAGGAGTGTGGAAGACAAACATGGAACAGAGATACTGATTTGCTTTGACTTTCTTGCTAACAAATAAAAATAATAAAAGAAAAACAACTAGAAATTCTCTGTGGAAAGTTGTTGAATGACTTCTAAAATATAATTTCTATTGTAACCTTCATACTAAATGTTAACTACACCTTTTAGGAGAGTGTCTGGTACCAGGTACTGAAATGGAAGGTGTAGGAAGCCTCACAGTAGACAGTTATGTGATCATTTTACCACAAGAGAATGTTTCTTTTTAATTGCTAATGGTTAATACCTGGCTCAGGTCCAGAAACATGGAGAAGTTGCATTCTGTATTGTTTTTATGATAATGTATCTGTCAGTGATCTTGACAACCCTATTATTGTAGTTAATGGAGGTCTGGGGAATCTCACACATTAGAAAAACCATGGAATATGAGCAATAGAGAACATAATGGCGGGACATTTGAGGGGCTATTCATGAAGCCAGCCTGGAGCTAATAAGTGTTTTCAGACCAAGCTGATTCTTGCATAACTTCTCTCATGCCCATTTATTCGGGCTGAGCAGTTCTGTGCAATGAGCTTGCTCAGATCTCAGAGGATGGGGAAACATGAGATGAAGATAGTGGATTAGCCAGTGCAAGACTCTAGTTGGCTTTATGAGACCATCTTTTGTTCTAGCCACAGCTGGTGGTGAGCTGAGTTGGTTGCTTTCTGTGGATCCCATCTCCTCTGCTCTGGGATAGAGCAGGTTGGTGCTGAAGCATTCGGACTAGCTCCAAATGCCTTCTTGCTCATATGGTTCTCTCTTTCATCTGATACTCCTAGGTATTATTAATGCCTGGAGATGGCAAATGTAATTTTCTGGGAACCTGTGACACATCTGAACACAGACCGAGTATACCATCCACAGACAAATGATGCCTCCAGTTTTCTGCCTTGTACCTGAATGCCCATAAATTCCTGCTATGAGTGAATGAAAATGCAATGGGAAAGCAATTAGGTCCCGTGTCGTGGTAAACTATGTTAAAAAACACCACCCTATTCTGAAAAAGTGTGTCCAGTGAACTTCACATACATCTTTTCCTGGAGTGATGGTATTTGAACGCGCATGTAAAGAAAAAAACGCATATACCGAAAATTGCTAAGTCTGGACAGGCAGCCAGATAGAGCCAAACCCAGCTCTGTGGACTGGCTGCTTATTTACACAGTTCATTTACCTGCTTCCTCTTCCCCTGTTCCTCCTCACACACAGGACCCAGCCTAGGATAACTTTTATCTGTGCAGATAAACTGCAACTTTAAGAAACTAAGTGATCCACTAATTGAAGTGGCAGCAAGCCTTACTTTCTTATACTCTAACCTAGCTATGCTCTTCCATGTCTGACTCTTTCCCATAGGGAGGGGAGCCTACTTTTATTTCCAGTCATCCTTAGAACAATAAAATCCAGTCTCACCTACGTGTCTTCTCCGTCCTGAGCTCATTTGACCTGATGTAACTACCATAAGAAACTCATAAGATCTTCCTTGTGTTGCAAAGGACAGAACACGATAGAGGGCAAATATACAACCTTCCAAAAACTGTTATCACAAGGAGAGAGTTTTTTGTTAAGTTAAAATCTAGGAAGTAATGTGCTGTCTTAGTTTCTTATTTCTGCTTTTGCATCTTTGAAATCTTTTCCTCTCCACCTTTTTTCCCATGCCTTCTTCTATAGTCATGACAACTAAGGGAAAAGCTATGTTTAAAACAAACAAGCAATTAATATTAATCAAATATTTATGAGCATGCATGATGAATATTTATGAAAAATATTAGTGTCTGCTGAAGATGTAAGATAAGAATCAATGTAAAATCTTTGTGTGAAAATGAAAACATACAGTACCTATTAATTATGTGGCTACTATTATTAGGTACTATTATAGCTGAGTGAACCTTTCGAATGATTTATTCACTTGCAGATAGGCTGCCTGAAATAATTCCTAATTTTGGTAAATGATTTTGGCCAAGAGCAAACTAGAAATTTTATTCCAAACTTTTCTGAAAAAATGTGTTGGTTTTTTTTAATTTTCAAATCAGTTCTTTGTCTAATTAAAAAAAATGTTTTACCCAAGTTCTTTTTAGACACACATGAAAACTACTTTTTGCTTGATACAGAATGCATATAACTACTATTTTTTGTTTGCTTATCAAACTGAAAAATTATTACTGGAACTGAAAGTAGTTCAGCAAATTATAATGTATTATATAAGGCTCTATTGGTGGTATGGAATGAGTCTAGTGTTTCTGTGGGAAGAGGGAGTTTTCTTTTTCTCTTGTGTTTCTTTGCAATTCAAGATGCATCAAGAGCTCTCGAATAGAGCAGATCAACTTTTAATGACAGTTGGCTAACCTAGTTAAATCCAGACTTGAATTCAAGAACATGTTTTTAATAGTGAAGGTAATTAACTTTGAAACAATTTACCTAAGCATGAAACAGATTATCTCTATCTTGAATGATATTAATTGAGATGGGATGCCTTTCTAAATATATATTTATGGGTACCCAGAACTTAGGGGTGGAATACAAAAATTTCTTTGCCCATGATATGTAAACGGTCAGGCTAGATGAATGTGTGTGTTTTCTTTTTTCTTTTTTTTTTTTCCCTCACATTAAAATCTAGGAATAGGAATAATTTATCTTTGATGTATACTCTTCTCTTCTGATTTTTTGCCTGGCTAGATAGTAAAGCTGTCAATCAAGGACAGCCTATTTTATAATTTATCTTTATCAAACTGACATGCAATCAACTTGGGAAGGCGATCCTTGCATACATTGATATCAGTGGTTACAAGTTTAAGTGCCCAGTTCTGGAACATTTTCTGAGGTAGATATTGTCATGTGCCAAGTAACCTCAATGCAATCAATGGTGCTGTCTATGAACCTGAAGCAAAAATCTTTGACATCTATAGAAAGACAACTGCTAAATTTATGGTGTTTCATGTCATACCACAAATGCATTGTGATCAGGCCTTAGAAACGTGGACTCAGGTGGGTTATTCCAAACCCTTTTATATCCTCTGGTAATGTGCTAGTGTACGGTAGCGCTGCTGGGGTGGTCAATGCTGGACGTGCAGTCTGAACCTGGACTCCTGAGACCTGCTGAGTTTGTGGCTCTCCTGGGCCAGCAAGAGTCTGCCTTTTCGATGAGACATGCCACAGTGTTCAGGAGGGACATGAGCTGTCTAGCCTACCCAGCACTTAGAATAGAGCTGGGAGGACAGAAGCAAGGAGTGAGGCAAGGACATAGTCTGGGCCAGGCATGGATCCTAGGGATGGTCAGAGCAGAGGGAGCTGGGTGCTCCACAAGGAAATCCTTGTTTGCTGGTGTGCTGCTGAGATTGAAGAGTGGTACCTCATCTCAAGTGCAGCCTTGAGGAGGCCCTTGACATGTCAATGGACTTCCGTTTCCTCTCAGTTCCCACCGACTGCCTAGGGAAGGTGACTTTCCAGCTGCTCTGAGCTGTTAATGAATGGGGATGCTCTGCAATTTGCAGGGGACTGCCCAGGCTTCCCTCTGTGAGATGGGGAGTTTCTACTCAACCACGTAATGCTGTGTTCTGCTGTTCTGCTTGGAAAGTCAGGTACTTGTAACTGTAAATTCACTACTTCGATAAGCAATGCAACAATAGTTAATGTTTGGAACTGAGCTGTATTAAAAACTGATTAATTTTGTTAGTATCTTCTGTATTGTCTTTTTTTTTTTTTCTTCGCTAATTGCTAGGGAACTACCATTCATCAGCTGTCTCATAGTCTGCACAGTTTGCCACTTAATTGGGAAGTTGATTCACTTGTATGGTCCATACTGAGATTAAGAACAGTGTCTGGTAGATGTATACTCATTATATAGTGTAAGAGCCCTACTTGTATATGTCAAAACCAACTCTTTGGTGTCCTCAGAAAATGGTCTCAAACACTAATAAAAAGTTTTCATGTTACCTTTCAACATCAGTTCAAAGAAGTCACTGGAGTCTGCATAAAAATAAGTCTTGTTGGAGACTGAATTTTAATAATCTGTTAGATTTTTAGGACTTCAGTTCCAGTTTATTCCTGTTTTATTTCCTTTCTCTCCCTCCCTTTTTCAGCACTTTCCCCCTTAATATCTCTCTCAATAGGAGAAAACCTACCTCTAGGGTACAAGTAGGAGGAGCAGAGAGCATGAAGGATCAAGCTAAATTAGGATGTCTTGAAAGACAGAAGGTCACAACCCCACATTTTTCTGAGAGCAAATTTCCTGCTATTGACTCTGAAACACTAAGGAGGATTCAAACGGATTTAATTTTCAACCCCCCCTGCCAATTCCCCCCCGACATTTTTCTTTTACTCTCTAGACAACAGATGTCAATGTCTTTTTAAGTTCTTGATGATTAACTGCAAACACTGTACTGTTAAAAACTCCCAGCCGCATTTTTCAAAACCTTTAGAAGTGTAACTGATAAAGTGCACACCACAGCAATGAGCATGATCTTACTGCAGGCTTTTTGAAGTGAGAAACTTATTTTCCCCCTTTCCCTTCCTGCCTTATTTCAAATGCATTTAAATTCTTCCTAAAATGTATGCATCCATTTATTAGAGTAGCATACGTAAAGATTTATCAAATGACTGGGCTTTTTGTTTGCTTGTTTGTTTTCTAGGGAGAAGAGGGTATGCATGTGAATTTGCAGCACAACAACCTTTGAAGCAATAGCTTTTGTTGTGAGGCTGAGATCTAGCCTTGTTACTAACTTAACTTATTCAGACCAAAGGCAAAAATTCTTCGGAGTAAATCTACACAAGCACTGCCAAGGTGAATATCCTCATATAGGTGGAAAGGTTAATAGAAATGTGAAAGGATAGTTAACCCTGCTTCCTTCTTATTCTAAGCTCTTCTGAATATTTCCCTCCAGTGAAACTTTTTTCCTACTGTTGGGGTTTTATTTATTTATTTAAGGGGGAAACAAAATAAAGACCCCACAGGAAGGATAATGATTTATTTCATTGCCATGCACATGCATCATGCAATATAGGGAATATGCATGGGGATGTTCCTGTGTAAAAAGTCATAAAATCTTGGGTTTGTACCATTATTTTTTTTTGTATTAGTGTGAAAAATACACTATTTTGGAGGGTGGGGAAAGTGTTTTTTCTCTCTTTTTTTCCTGATTCTAGAGTGTCAATAACTGCCACTACTTTTCTTTCCTTGTTTGGTTGAGGACTTTTTTTGTTTGCTTTGGGTTTGTTTTGGTTTTTTTTGTTTGTTTGTTTTTAATTGTTCTCTTGTGTTTTTTAACCTTCCTCCACAGCAGACAAAGAAGGATTGAGAAGGATTGCTGTTACCTGCTAAGGTAAGGTAGAGCAATTATATTTCCTCCCATGTTTGATTCAGAAATAATCTAGATGTTGGAGCTGTCAGAAATCTCCTGACAAGGCTGTCATTGGGCATGTGGCAGATCAGTTAGAGCTAATGAGAATTATAGATGTGGTAATGTGTCACAAGAGCTGAGGGACTGTGGCTAATGCTACTGTAAAAGGCTGAGAAATCTAGCTGGAGTCTAGTCTTTCTAAACCAAGATCTTCATCTGGCGATTTCTTAAAACCTAAGCTTAACTTTATGCCCCTGTGCATAAAGTGTGCTGGCACTGGGTGTGGGGACAAGCATTCGCATACAGCTTCACAGGTTGGGCGTCCTACAATGTCAAGTCTTCAAAGCTTTGCTGTTGTTTTTTTTTCCTCTCCTGTTTGCAGTGCTAGTAAGCTTGGACTGGCATATGCTCCTTAAAGAGCTCTTAGAAATAGTCATCATTGTTGTCTAGGTGAGAACACTCATGTGTCAAAGCTGCAGGTGGACTGATTAACTAGGCCTTCTTCCTGGGCAGGTCAACTTACTTTTCACTCACAGTACTCTGCCCCGGTATCTCACGGTTCACTAATGGTCTGAGAAATTCCCATACCCATTCCTGAGTATTTTTGAGGGTAATATAGGAAGCGATGGGACCATGTGTGCCAGTGAACCACTTCTTCTGCAACCAGAGGCATTTCCTCTAAAAGAATCCACCAGGATACCTGCAGGGCTGCTGCTTCTCCTGCCCACCCTTGCTCCCCAGCGGTCCCTTACACAGCTCAAGACGCAAAAAAGTATCAGTGGGATGAGGGCATTAATGCGGTAGAAAACTAAAGTGCTCAAGAGAAGGCTGAGCTTTGAGCAGGACAGGGAAAATGACAGCCCTTTAAAATGCTCTGTTGCTATTTCAGCAGCAGCTTCTGAGTTTTCAACTACATCAAGTTTTTTGCAGGGTTTTTGGTAGTTTTTTTATTGTCTAACACAAGAACTAGCTTAGTAATAAAAGTTCCATTGGAATAGATAGAAGAGAATGAGAATTTAAAGAATTTTTAAGTAAGCAAATTAGCAAATATTTATTTGCAATAACACAGAAGGAGGTATGTTTATCTGTCCATTCTTATTTTTTTGAAATCTCTTTGCTGAGATCCACTTTTTAGAGTGGAAAGGCACTCGGGGCGGCCAGGGATGAGGGGACGGAAAGCCATACAATGCTGTTTTAAAAAGAGCTTAAAAAGAACAAAATTAATAGTTTGTTGGGTTCTTTTTAAAAATAATACCACTATACCAGTAATTAGCCTCCTCAGGATGTGTGTTATTAAACTGGCTGCATGCTTCTTAGGTGGCCAAACGGAAGGCACTGTGCTTTCATCCTCTTACCTAATGCAACAAATCCAAGGTATGCGCCAGTCACTTATTAATGCACACCATGTTGAGGATTAATGCTATTGTACTTGTTCTTTTTCAAGCTCCAGGCTGGTTGTACAAGAAAATGCTGCAGAAAAGCCTTGGGAGCAAAAGTCACAGTTAGGGACTGTGTTCAAGCTTTGAAGAAATGGTAAAATCTCTTTTGTTGTTTTCCTGTTTTTTTTGTTAATAAAAGACTCTTTCATTGGTTATACACTTTCAAGTAAATGTTTCAGTCATCTTTAGAAAAGCTGGTTTCAGCCACCTACATGCCTCAGAAGGAAAAAAATTAGGATGGATTTTACCTGTTTTTCCTATATCACTGTGATGTCAAAGCAGCTGTTTCTTCCTTAATGTGCCCTTCATTTTCCTATTTAAACAGCTTAAAGCAATCTCATTTTTTTTCCTAGAAGGCAGAAGCTCCCTAGCACAGCAGACATTCCACTCCTGAATAAAGCCTAGAAAAGCATCTATGATGTTTTCACGATCTTGTACATCAAGAACAACTATTAAACACAGTCAGTACTTCCAAAACAGTGGGAGGAAGGGGGGAAAACTCGATGTGTAAAGGTTAGAGAGGGACAGAAGATGGATTTTATTTTTCATTATGTCAGTGGACAGAAACGGAAACGTGAAGACTGAAAAATAAGCACTCACTCAAAACTGGGATATTTCAAAACAATATATTCCCCATTACAAAATATTTCACTTTTGGAAAAATGCTGCCTTTGTTAAAGACCATTTTACCCTACCCTTTCAGCCAGCTCTGGAAAAGATGCACTTCTCCAGTTTGGTGCGTGTGTGAAAATGTGAAGTCTTCTGGTTTGAACATTTAGTATTCATTTGGGCAGAGAAGAGAGACTGGATAAGGAATAGGGCATTTGTTGTTCCTGACACAGCGGTTGGTCCATCTCCTGTTTGGCACAGAAATAGTCCTTGGCTGAGAGAACGCACAAAAGCACATTACTGGGCACCTCTGTGGTGGCTGGCCAGGAGCCCGTTCACAATCCGTGGGCAAGGACTGCGGCTGAATAGAAATGGGGAAGTGGGAAGGCTCCTCCGCTGGGCAGAGCTCTGTGGTGCTGACCCTTCCTCTTCCTCAGCTTGCACCAGGCTCAAGGTACGGCAGTTCCATCATGCCTGGCAGCTTCTCTTCACTGTTTTTTTAACCGGCTGTCTCTGTCCTGCCAAAAATTGTAGGTAGAGCGATTAGGAGAATCAAAATGGGTGGTCTGCAACATAAAGAGCTTGGGCTGTTGTTCTGTCGTACAACCCTGGGTAATACTGGCAATATCTCTGGAGAGCCGCCAGTATTGTAAAAAATTACAATTATTTTGTAATAAATAAATCTGGTATGCTATGAGGCAAAGTATCATGCCAATACTTAACGTCTCTTCTTATGTTATCATTGGGTTATTGTTATATCATAAAAGTCAGTAAATAAAATCAGCTCCAAAATACCTGTTAATTCAACTAAAACCACTGTGGAAACGTGTTTTAAAGATGTACCCCTGCAAATGTCTATATCTGATCATTACCTCACAAAAAATGGGAAAAAAGTTGCAGGATTATGATCTAAGAGAAGGATAAATAAAGAAAACAATGGCCCCGCTGCTGTATTAATGCTCTACACATTATTTTTTTTTAACGTATTAAACTTTAAATGAAATAGATTAGGAGGCCATGTTGATAGATTCAGCTGGGTGGGTTTGAAGAAATGTGTATTAACTCACCTTTTGAAAGGTAGGGTTCGTGGTGGTGCTTAGATAGTTGCCTTTCCCCCACCTCCATTCATTTCTATAGAAGTGCAGTTTTCCAATTACAGAGAGACCCCAGGACGGATGTCTGCATGTGTGGACACTTTTTATGGACACATAAAATTGATGAGTATTTATGCTTGCCTGAATGAAACCACATTCAAGGAAGAAGTATCTGCTACACATGTCTCTTCCATGGGACAAATAACTTATATCAGAATTCCTATATAAATGTTAATAATGTTTCTGATATGATTGCTATCAAGCAACGTTTGTGCGGTGCCACAGACCTCAATTACAAGAGTCTGCTAAATGAAGTCTTATCTGCCTTCTTTTTTTCCAGGTTGCAGTTATTATTATTTACTTTTTTTTTGGCTATGAAATGACAAAAAAGTTGAAACTTTTTGAACTATGGTGAATACCTCTATTTCATAGGCTCATAATTCATGGTCTCCTTGTCTGATTTACTGCAAATTTGGTAGAAAAACCCTACCTCAGCTTGAAACCTAGACTACAAATCTTGAGGCCAATATGATTTGTGAATCTGGAATTTAGAACTGGGGATAGAAGCCAAATTGTATCTTATAATGGAAATCCATGTTGTAGCCTTAATTAAGGGGGTTCTTGCTCTTCCTGAATATATATTTTCTAGCTCTTCAGGCCTCAAAACACAGACATATGAGTAATGAATATTTCTTTTTTGTATCTGGTGGCTATTTAAAGACTCTCAAATGAAATAAAGTGACAGAGCTCCGTAGAGATCAGCACACCTGATTTACAATATCTTCACTGGGCACTCAGTATTGAGGAATACTGTATAATTATGTGCGCTACCACTCCATCTTTTGCAGCAGTCCCATCTTTACAGCAAACAGAATGTCCTTTATTTAAAAAAAACAAACCCAAAACCAAACTATCAATATACCCCAAGTTGATGCTTGCATAAAGCCATGTGAAAGCCCTCAGTAGAAATACTTTTCTTGCACTTGCTGTTGAAGCAGAGTTGTAGGGGGGGAAGCTGATGTGGAGAGATGCATCATGAATCTTTCCACTGTTTCAGAGGAAATGGTTTCTTCCTTGCTGAGTTACAGCCATTTTGTTCAAATCTTGCAGTTCGTATTCTGTCATTTCATCAGCTTTTCTTGAGTATGTTAGCTTCCACGTTAACACAGTGCCTTTTATAAGTGAGATGAATAGTTCACTGCTTGGTTGTTGTGTCCTGGGGCATCTTCCAAATATAATTATCAAATGTGAATGGAATAGCATTCTGTTTTTTCTGCACCAGGTCTGTAGAATGATTATTTCAGCATAGGGTACTGTAGCAGTTTATTACAATGTCAGATGCAAGTCTTTTGTTTGAGACCTGGAACCACTTATTTTTCTAATAAAATATTGTACACTATTTGCAACTCCAATATTCTCAGCTTTAGTAATGAATGAAAAACACAATCAAAGCAAGAACGTTTCAATATATCAAACTCATTCCAGTCATTATCAGAATATGGTGAGATGGGGAAGGACAATTTCACCCTGGAGAAATCACTGTAACCAATACACAGAATAGAATTAAGTAATAAAGAGCAAGAGGATGTACATGATATTTGATTTCTAGATAGATGGTGAATGTGTTCAGCTCTCCCATCTGTCCAGAAATGAAATGCTTTACCAGTGAGTGGTGTTTTACTTCTATTCCAATATGGCTTTTCTGCAGCATTCTTACTTCACATAAAATAAATGTCCTTTATAGAATTTAAAACTTTTCCCCAGATTTGCTAGGATCTTACGTTATCTTCTTTCTTTTTTTTTTTTTTTTTGGGGGGGGGGGGGGGGGTAAGCCGCCCCCCCCCCCCCCAAGCCTGGTGATTGTTCACCATAGGAGAAATCTTCTGGAATTGCCAGAGAAGTCCAAGGGAGTTAGGCACCTCATTCCTATTGATTTTCAGTAAGAATGCAGTATTAATCTCTGTAATCTGCTTTGAAAGTAGGAGTTTCTCTCATTATTTAATTCAAAATGAGTATTATAATGCCGAGAATATGGAAGCATTGATCACGAAATAATCCTTTGACAAGGCAAGTCATATGAAAGGAGTTGTCATAGTAGGAATGATCACCTATTTCAGTTCAGACCTGCATATAGTTGATCAGCAAATCCACCTAGTGGAAAATCACAGTCCTGAAATTAAACCAACCACTAAAGGATGTATGAAGGAGAAGAGACTTAAAATAGATTGCTTCATCTTTCCTCCCACTTATAAGTTCCCTGCTTAGTTTTTTTTTCCCTGTTCAAGAGGTAGAGAGAATGGTTTGGTTCCTGTGCTGCAAAGAACCACTTTCACAGGAACTGCTTATGACTAAGATACTTTATTTCCAGTGGCTTATTTAACTTGCCCTATTGTTCATTTTTCAGGAATGTGCATAGTTCTTTAAACGGCACAGTAAAAGCCTCTGTGTTGACAGGAAGCTTTTTCCAAAGGTTAATTATTTTATGAGAAAAGAAATTACTCCTATATTGCCTGTTAACCTTTGTTTTTTTCCTTTTTTTTTTTTTAATTATTTTCTTCAGTTATGTTACTTCTTAGGAGTCACAAGAGCTTTTTTCACTTTCTAATTTAGCTTATCTCTTAAATATTTTTACCAAATCTGAACCTTATCTTGTTAATCTTGTTTGTTCTAGAGAGAATAGATTAAATTCCTTTAACTGTCCACTTTATTAAATTCCTGGTATAATTTATTAGTCTAACAAAATCAGACAAGTAGGAAATTTAATTGCTTAAAAGTGCATAACCCTTTGCTACTGCAGACTTTCTCATAAATGTGTGTTACAGTTATGAAAGATAATTAAAATGAAAATTGTTTTCTTTTAATTAAACTTTCACAATGAGCATTTTTCACTATCAAATAATTAAGTTTCCAAATGATACACTTTTATTTAAAAATACTAACTATATAGGATACTTATATTTTCCCCAGAAAAGAAATATCTGATTTTGTTTCAATTTAATGTGCCTCTGTTTTTACTAACCCTGGTAAGGCAGAAAAGCACGCTTACTCCCATTCTGCAGGTGAGAGATGGAGGCAAGGTGATATTAAAAAAGGTGTTCACTCTACGTCCTTGGTGTTAATACAGGTGTTTTTCTAGGATCCAAACTGCCTGAAATTAGGAAGTAGATTGTCTCCATAGCTATTGAAATAGGCTCTTGGGGCTCTTGTAGCATCCCAAATGGGGGTCCCAGTTACCCTGGCTTAGATAGGTAAGCAGAATGAATATCCTTGCTATCCAAGATAGCAGACAAAGCCTTTATCTGATCCAAAAAAATAATTCCACAATGTTGGCAGTTCTCAGTGGTTTGTCTAGAAGGCTACAACCATGGGCTTTCAAGAGTGTTAGTCACACTCTGTTATAAAGAGCTGGAAAGGACCTCCATGTACCTCTCTAGTGTTTTGAAAGCAGCCATTGTACCAATTTCAAAGGCTATCTCTTGTTTTACGCTGAGCCAAGTACATGCCAGGATCTGACTTTAGGGAATTGAGTTAGCGGATATGATTAGGAAACCTGATGGTAATCAATCTCTATATTTGACTCAAGGAGACCCAGATAAATGGAAACATTCATCCGGTCATCAGCTTTATTAATTCAAGTGTTTAGTGTTCTGTGGTTCACTGTCTTCTCCAGGTTATTTTTAATAATTGCTGTCCATCTCAATCAGACAACAGAATTCCTGGTGAACATACTGTACAATCAAGGGGTAATCTTCAGTCACTTACAAAAGCTGGAGCTCCATTGAAAAACAGGCCTTGTTGCAAATGATTTAGGTTAGAGCGATTTGTATATGCGCTGTATTTTCTGCTCTTAATTCTGTATTGTAGTGATGGTGTTTTATTTGCTTTTATTTTGCCGTTCCATACCATATTCTCAATGGTAATTTTTTTTTGTTTTGTTTTGTTATATTTGTACTCTTCCTGTTCCCTGAAGGTGTATTTTGCCTTTAATTCTTTATCTCTTGTTACTGATGATGAGGGAAACTTTCTGATAAACACACTGAATATTCTTAAATCATCATAGCTCCGGAAATCTAAGAGATGTAGATGAGCATTGACCAAAAGAAACAAAAAAAGGTAATAGAGCACTAAGCACAGCCCCGAAACTGTCTATGTCCTGGTTGTGAGTTAAATGCCATTATCATTAGCTTACTATTGTTAATTAACTGAGCAGTGACTATTGTAGGTCTTGATTTTATAAAGGAAGAGACTGAAGGATGAATGACTTTAAACAACAAAGAAATATTTTAACTGAATTTTCTGAGGAAAATTTATAGATTCTGCAGTAAAATATGCTATGAAATATATGGTTTACACTGTGTAAACCTCAAATTAAGAGATGAAGTACAATTCATTCATTAGTGAATTAATTCAGTAAAATGCCTACAGACTATGCCTAACTCTCAGTATCTAACCTTTGAATCTAATCAAACGAGATGTATTGGACTTTTAATTGTCTTTTAACATCGGAGTATTTTTTATGTAGTGATGGGCTGCAAAACTTGTAGACGGGATATTCATGAATGTGTTCAGATGCTCAAGATGAAATTTACCTAGGTTTT
This sequence comes from Gallinago undulata, assembly GCA_026546715.1. NCBI lineage: Eukaryota > Metazoa > Chordata > Aves > Charadriiformes > Scolopacidae > Gallinago > Gallinago undulata. The sequence goes on from JAOTQQ010000012.1 coordinate 71,017,676, forward strand.
CATGAACTCATACAAGAACAGATACTGCTTTGTCCAAGTTACAGTGGAGTTGTGATAGTGTTACATGTTCTTACAAGAAAAAGAATAACCATGTAAGGAGTTAAAGAGTTTGACAGCCTTCTTCAGTCTTAGATTTTGAAAAATCTTCTCATCTTGACCCCCAAAATAGCAATTTGTCTTTCTACATGCCTCATCTTTCTGCATGTGCAGATTCCTTGCATATGTGTCTGTTTACTCCAGTTTGGGTATACAACTGTTGGCTATTTTCTTTCTCTCCTCTATAAAAATATTCTTAAGATCTGTACTGTTGCCCACTTTTTCACCAACTAAGTATTTGTGTGACTACACTTGCAAAAAATCCTTATGATTATGATCCCCAGTCCCTGCATTGTGTCATTGTCTATTTTTGCCTTCCAGCTAATATGCTTATTGTTTCTGTTTGCTATTGTAATCTTTCCTTAAAAGCAGTGCAAAAGCACTTTGCAAAACTCACCCCCATCAAGAAAGGACAGAGCAGGTACTTATTCTGTGGGACCATATGCTTCTTGGAGAAAAGATAACTGTTGGGAATAATTTTTGCAAGACCTGGTGCTTTCACAAGCCTATTAGAGGAGAAGAACCCAAATGCCCGACTCCTTCCTCTTTTTCAGATTTTCTTCTCAGAGAAAAAGATTTCAATATAACTGTCTGAGACAGCACAGTATCTTCAAAAGGATCAAGGTCTCATATAAGTACAGTAACAGCTGTCAGAAAACTGAGTTTGGTACTCAGTAGAATGCTGTGCAGTCCACTACATAATTAGCAAAATATTCCCCATCTGAGGAAGAGAGATGAATAAAACAGGTTGCTACATTTTCAAAAGAGCTTCAACCCAGCTTGTGATATACTGCTTACAGTTTTGCACAAGCAGACTTTCTGGCCAAGATTTTTCTCCTTGGCAGGATTTGTACCTAGAAATTGCAGCTATCAGAATTGCTTGTTATGAATCCACTTTGTGTGGACCAATTTGGGTTTCCTACAAATGAGATTAGCCTTATGTTTCCAAGTGCATTTTTTTCTTTCTAGCCTCAGGTTAATGTGTTGTACTTGAAAGACATGTGGAATGGCTCAGAAACTCTTAACTCTGGTTAGAGAGTCAATGAACACCCACGATTTGCTCCGACTGAACACATTTACCCCGAGTGAACATTGGCTGCAGGTGCTCACTAAGTTTTCAAACCCAGCTTCTAATCTGTGAAATTTCTTGGTTAGAGCTGTTCTCATGATAATACTTCTTCATAGGAAGTCAGAGGAAAACAAACATTTTTAATATTCCTGCAAGGGAAAATAGCTTCCAAGGCATTGTGCCTATCAATTATTCTGTCCAATACATAGTGAAATGTCCTGATAAACTGTCCTGGTTTGATGCATAAATGTCTCTCCATTTTTGCCTGCCTAGCTTATTCCAGTCTCAGGTTACAGGTTTCAATGAATGTGTGGATTCAATGTGGATGAAGGGTTTTTTTGAGCTACAAATTCCATTGACACTTCCCATGTTGCAGCAGTATTAAAGCTTGTTGCATCATAGGCAAGGCTCTGAGAGGTGCTTGCTTACTTTCCACAAACACTACCAGAACTGGCTGTTCTTCACTGACTTTTTCACTAGGTGGGAACAATGAAAGGCCAATAGTTTGTAAGGAAGAGAGCATACTGCCCACAGCTCCAGTGACTGGCCTAACAAACTTCCTCAGAAAGAGGAAATTACAGTGATTTCCCCCCTTGTTTTAATCAAGTCTAACAAATGGATTATCTATTACATGTAATGTTTGATTTTTCTCATTTTTTTTGTACTTGGATTTTATTTTATTGAGTTTCTCTTTCTTTTCTATTGGGTTAGCTTTTCTCTTCCAGTTCTACAGACGCAGCCAGGTAGGAGCCTGAAAGGCCAGAAAAAAGTCAATGGGAAATGCTGGTGGCCAAATTCTCCCCTGACCTGAGCTGTGCCTGACTCCACTGAAATCAGTCAAATGGCACAACAAATCAAGCAGACTAGAAGCTGGCTCTTAGTAATGCTATTGACTCCTACTAACTCTTATCTTTGCTAAATCTTTATGGCACTGTAGGAGAGCTCATTTCATCCTCTTTTTAACAGAGCGCCTGATGTAGCCGTTTTTCAGTGGCACTTACATACCTACAGGTGTGTGGTGGAGTCTGCAGGGCTTTTTGGCTATTGAAAAGGAATTGCTACAGAGTTAGAGCCTCACCTTGAGTAGAGCAGTGGTCTTTCCTTTGTGCCAACACTAAAATGCAGTTTTCCAGGGAATTTTGGAAAGTGCTTTCTGGACTTTCCTTCTTTGAGAGAACTCCCAATCTTTCTGACCGTGGCCTTCTTTGATTTCTGGGAAATGACCCATTTTATTTGCTGAATGGCAGGCTCCCCACCGTTCCTCTTCTCCCCAGTTAGAGACACCTGTATGCCTTCCACTGTCCATAGTCTTCTCTGAGCGTTTGTTATTTTTGTCTGCATGTTTGATCGCTCAGGTTACACCAAAGTTACAAGAGCTCTAGAGAACACCCATGCAACTGCATCAAAAGACTCTTTGAAGAGAGACTGAGTCCATCAGTGCACGCACAACCTTAACGCCTGGAGACATTCTCTTGCTGACATTCTTCTGCATTGCCTCATTTTGCCTCTGTCCTTGTGAAAATGAGTTGCGTTCTATTGCTTTACCCGTCCCTTAACCTGTCCTTATTTAGAACCTTGTTTAGAACCTTGACTGAGTTTGGAAAGGAAATTGGAAGACTTATTTTTAACATTTTCTATTGATTAGGTCTCCTACACTGACTTAACTTTATATTATGTTACTACACATATTGTTATCCACTCTCAACGGTTAAGGAATGGAAAGTTAAGTAAAGCTTGGGGAACTAGGGGGGGGCACGGGGAATTTAAATTGATTATGTAGTCACCTATTCAATGTTTGGCCTCAGATCAAAATATGGTGTCCAGTTTTAGATACTGTACTTGCAGAAAGAGGTATTCCCATGTGAGAGAATCCAGAGACTGAAGGGCATGTTGTGTGATCAAGGACAGAAAACATGGGAGTAGTTCAGTCAAGAGAGGAAAAGGTTGGGATGGAAAGCACGTGCTTATATGACATGAAACATGAAAAAAGGATCGGTATAAATAGAAAGAGAATAAACAGTTCTCTGTGCCCAGTGTGTCAGAAATAAGGTACATGTTTCCAAGAAGGGACATTAAGGCTATGTATCAATAAAGGCTTTTAGATGGTCAGAATTCTTAAGCATCAAAATAAATATTCTGGAAAGAGGGGCAAATCTTCACTTATGGTCATTATGAGTGGATTAGACAAACATTTGGTGGTAAAGAAATAGTTTATAATAAATTTTGTTGTGGGGTAGGAGTGTGAGGTAAAGGACTCCTTGAGGCATATTTCAGCCTGTTTTATATAATTTTTCATGCACAAAGCAGAAGGCGATGGTTAGTCAGGCTGTATGCATCCAGAGAAATAATTTTCTGTCCAAGACATATGAACCATTAGCTGTCCCTCAGTCTCTTTCCATGCAAATAATGGTTTTTAATTTACAGGTACCACAGTACCTGTGTGTTATGTAGTGGACAGTGTTTTGGAATAATTCAGTGATAGATGAACACTTTTCCATGCCAATAAGCTTCAAACACTGCTTGTTGCTCCACTTGCAACACATTCCAACTCTGAACAGCTGAAGTCCACATAAATTCAGTTCATCCGTACAGACGTGCAGAAAATCTCCAAGATGAATTCTGTATTAATAGCAAAAAAGCATGAGTCAGTCAGCTAACTTAATGATCTGGCCCATAATTTGAATCTATTGAAAGTTGTCTGTAAGCACCTCTGGGAATAGAGATCAAGCATGACCTTGACTTGTAGTAGTATGAATGAAATCATCTTGTAATATTTCTGACACTCACTGTTGTCACACAAACAGCAGTTCAGATTAGCAGAACAGCACAATTGTCATTTTGCAGCACACTCGAGGTTACTTTCAGTGTAGTCTTCCTTTTCTTTCAAAGGATGCTCTTACGGCTGGTTTTGATTTCCTGCATTAAAGAACTTAGAAGACCTCTCAACAATGTTTAAGCTCACACAACGACAATGCATTTCAGACGTATTACTGTACTTGCACGAGGACTTTCCATTTATACTGTTACATAAAGATGATTTCTGGTTATAATAGATATGTAGCTTTGACACTAAGGACATAGGCAGTACCCAGTCCAATATTCAAACACAGTCAGTTCTCCAGTCCTATATTCAAATACAAAGGAAATACCAACTTGTTTCTCCACATCATAGCATTTGTTATTTATCCAGCGGACCTTCATCACTATGGACATTCATCTATGTGATACATTGTTCCTGTGGCTGGTTAGGTTAAATCCAGCCTCCCTGCGTCCCACAGCCAATTCTTTCATGTGACTTATTTTGGTCAAGACAGTAGTATTTCTTTCTCTATATTCTCTTTTTTTTTGGACTTGCAGGGTTTTTTTCCTATTAGGTTGGAAGGTAGCTTGCAATGTTCTTTGCTCTCCTTTATTGATAGTCATTTATCCATTCATTTTCAGAGAATAGAAGTGAAAACAAATAAAAATAAGAAGTAGAGCCTATTCCCCCCTTTAGAAGTCAGGGCTATTTCCTTTTTGTGAAAGAAAAGGGCAGAGAATTAGGAAAGGTAACATTTACAGACATTGAATGCATCCCGTTTTGTGAGAATTGTGTTCCATTTTGTCTTTTTTAAGAAGTGTTTTTGCCATCTTGCTTGAATTAGTAGGAGATCTCAACAAAAAGGGATGAATTACCATATTTTAGAGCTATGACATCATCATATTTTATGTATCAGAAGCCAGCATAACCTAATGAATTACAAATGGAAGAGGTTTAGCCAGTCAACTAAAACAAAAACCCTAAAATTTCTCCATAGGTTGCTTGAGATACTCAGGAGAACAATATATATGTTGTAAACAGGTAATTTCAGTCAATGTAAGCATGTAATTTAAATTAATTATGATTTCTTTCTGTCTGCAAACATCTCATAACCTACACATTTCAACTAATACTTTCACTTGAGTCCACACAGCATACAGTGATTTAATTTTATTGTAGTGCATCTCATTTTATAGATGTCTAAAAATGGAAGTGATATGAGTTCTTAAGGTTGTGTAGTACAGAATGATATTAAAATATTTGACTTTTTTCTTAACTATAGGACATTTTCAGTCTTCCAAACTGAAATTACCATGCTATTCTTAGGAATTGAAGAGACTTCCTAATTTTTAACATTTTCTTCAAGTCAAAAGTTCAGTACTGTGATTTGGGGAAATATATTCACTCCCTCCATTTTCATGGGTTAGTAAATGACGTCTCAAATTCCTAAGGAGAAATGTGGTACAGTATTGTCACCCATATCACACAGTAATTTACAAAGAGTCGTTTGCAAAGAGAACAGGGGAATAGTAAAACCACAATGGCTGTATTTCAACAGACTTCAGGGAACATCAAGCCAAACTTCACTGTAAGTTGACATCACCTCAGTGAAGAAATCTAGCTTCACGTTAGTCAGTAGGTATTTTTGCATACTTGGTGTCAGTTTCTTCATGGAGCAGAGGATTTTACATGCATCTTTCTCCCCATCGTAGCACTTGTTATTTATTCCCTGCACTCTGGCTGCCGTGGGTATTTATCTGAATGATATGCTGTTTCTGTGCCATGTTAGGTTAAACCCAACCCGTTGTATTTTAGCATGCTTGCTGTCAGCCTCCTAGCACAATAGCAAGTTTTGTTTGAGTTTTTATGTGCACACACGCACAGACATGCACAAGCAAGTAATACAGCCCAGGGTATGTATGGTACACCTGTCAAATCTATAAACATGGAGTAGATACAGCTATCTGAAAGAGGTACTGTCAATCAGATCTATAAGAAGGAGGAGAGGAAGGAGCATTGTAGTAGATAGCGTATCTGCTGAAAGCAGGTAATTTTAATTATCCAAGATAGCTTGAAGCTATGAATAATTTATTACCCATAGAAGTCTTTTTTAAGGCTTCTAATCCTGGTGAGCCTCTGATATTCAGATCACAGTCCCTGATGCTTCCCTATTTAAACTGTTACTCTGGAGGCACTGGATGGAAACTATATGTTTCTCTGTAGCTAGTCAGCATAGATTGAGTTGTTTTGACAGCCCAGCATGGGACCATAATAGTTCAGCTAAAGATCTGAAAAATACAACACGCAGTGGAAAATAAAACATTTCCTTGGACAGTGATAACCACACTGGAAGATACAACGCACTCCGGTGCAAATAAGGGAGAGTTTGGGGGTCGGCTTTGGCTGCTTAGAGTAGCCTTTCTCACAGCTATGAACATTGCGATATTTTCCTGTAGGTTGATAACAAGTAAGAGGAAAGGTACTGTTAGACTACACTAGTTAGGAGTTCAGCCACACCATTTCTCTGTTTGAACCCTTTTGTAGCCTGCAGTTTGTGTGTTTCCTTCAGATTTGTCAGAATTTAGCTGCTAATTTTCCACCCAAGCTCCCTGTGTCTCTAGGCTGCCCATGCTGCCATGCTGAGTAGGACAGGATGCCAGTGTTGGCACGGGGGCAGGTCAAAGGCTTGAAAGCAGAGATATTCTCTCACATGCACTTAATCCATATTATTATTATTTTTTTTTAACAGTTGCCTAAGCAGCAAAGAAAGTGTAGAGAATAAATAAGAATGAGGAGCAGGTTCTTGGAGGAAGAGGTGCGAAGTGAAAGACAGGAAAATATCCAAGAGGTGAGAAGTTTGCGTGGTGCATGGAGCACATGTTTATTTTGAGGTGGGCAGGATGAATGGCAAAAGAGAGTAGCTGAGGGAACAGAAGCAGCTGACTTCATCAGGGTGCTTAAAAATAGGGCAGGACTCCCCAGAGATGTCTTTTATGCTCAAGTTCACAAAGAAGGACCAGGGGCTCCGTTAAGCAAGGCACTCAAGCAAAAGCCTAACGCTGGTGACATACCTAGGGATCTTAGTGAACTATGCTTGAAGGTGAACCATGGCTTAAGTTCACCTGTAAACCTCTGCTGCATTTTGAAAGGCTGAAGTATATGACAGAGCAGGATTTTCTGCCTGCATGTGTCCTTTTGAGGCGATGAATGTGGAGACCTGGAAGAACATGTTCAGATATGGGGTTTAAGAGCTTAGAGAGGAAACCAGTGTGGCATGGAAGGGGACTGAGGAAACTCTAAAGCCTTTGACAGACTTCCTTCTCTGCCCTGAGTACCCAGTCAAGCCATGAACAGACTCAGGAAATGGGGAAGGTCTTACATCAAAAGAGCAGTTCTTACATCAAAAGCAAGCACAGAATAAAGCTAGCCCACTAAGGCAGAGAATGATAATAGCTGGAACACGGAGGTTAGGTGGAGAAGCTAAAGGAAATCTGTCCTGTGTAATGCAACACAATCTATTACTGCTTTCCTTGTCAGAGATATTATGTCTCTTGTTAACTGTATTATTTTACTTTATTGTCCAATGCACATTGTAAAATGTGCAGGATTCACAAAGTGGCTGAGCTGATTTTGCTGTAGGAACTCTAATTGTTGAACTGATTTCTGCATGCTGTATTTCTCTAAAGCAGCAATGCAATGTCGCTGAATTTGTACTGGCAACACGTCTGTAAAAATGACACAAAACCACATATGAACATAAACAACCCCCCTGCACAACCCTGGTGAGGATTTTGCTGAATTTCTAGTTTATAATCTGACTTCAGCGCCAGTCTTGCCACCAAATTATTTTCAAATGACTTGTAGAGACAAGCCTCTTGAGGCAGTGAAACAGCAGGTGGCCTGCTCAGTTTGTTGTGGTGGCACCTTATGAATAACTCAATTGATCTCCATATGTTTCCATTCACTCTTGCTCACAGCAATACTACCTTAAACACTGAGCACTCCAGCATCTGATAGCAAAGGTTTTATTCACACAAAAAATGACATAGTGGAAGGAAAATATGTTTCACTGCAGACATTGCTTTGTCATCCAAACCCATTTTCAGTGCCAAAAGCTGATGCAAAGCTCTGGTACTGGAGCAGTGAAAAATGAAAACTACATGACTTATTTTGCAATGTTATATTAAAATAGTCTCTAAGATCACTTACGAGGTGTCTGGTAGAAAAATTTGAAATTCACCTATACAGAATGCATTGCTCCAGTTAGTGGTTTGTGATGTTTCTCAGGCTAATCTTTTAACCTTGGAAAATAAGCCTGGAAGTTTGTATGTGGTAGATGCCTAAGTAGTGTCCCTGCCTACCCACATGCAGCAGGCTGTCAGTTAGGTATTAGGAGAGTAGGATCTTGTATAACCTGTGCACTGGAGGGCGATGTAGGTTTCAAGGCTTAATGCTGATAGAAACAAACATGTTCACATATGAAGGTGATACGAATATGGTTCTGGTCTCAGTGCCTGATGCCAGTGCAGCAGCAGACTGCCCTCCTGAGTGATGCACCTTCCTCTTAGCAGGGGGTGTTTCCTTCTGTGCATGCCACCCTAGCGCACCTCTACCCCCTCCGGTTCAGAGCTAATGTGGCCATCACTTACTTAAGTCTAGTGTAGACCTGGTGTACTGAGGTGGCTGCGTGTCAAGGAAAAAGTATAAATTGAACGATTAAAAAAAGAGAGCTGTACATACTGCTCTGAGAGGCCAGAACCCAAGGACAGCATATATAACACTTCATGTCTTACTAAGCTTTAGTCACTACCTGCCCATGGAATAGGATCATAATAAAAGCTTGATGTACAAACCTTTCCTAGGTTTGACATAACTAGATACTTAATTTAGATGATTAGTTGACTTAATCTCCCTAGGTAATCAGATGAGAAAGAAACTTCCCCAAGAAGTGAACCCTAAGTTTCTGTCTGAAATAATTCAGACATAACAAGCCTTTCCCTTTCTCTGGTTGTCTGTTGCTTTCTGTTAAAGTTGTCTGAATGCTTTCCACTCTCATGGGGTGAGTCCTCCAGACTGTATCCCGCACTGGCTGAAAACAGCATGATAGTCCGAAAAGTGGCAAGAGACTCTCAAGTGACATGCATGGGAAGTAACTATACATCAGGAGGTAAAGACGTAGCATGGTGGAATTGGGATAGTTCTTTTTTAATTCATAGCACTATGCATATATAGTTATCTTCAACCCTTAGATAATAGTTCACACCCAAGAAAACTAAAATGTTTGCACACTGCTTTTGCACCAAGCAGATAAACCTGAACAAATCCACATGGTGCTGTAGCTGAGATGCTTCTGGTATCAGGGATGACTCTGGACTGTCAATGCGTGGTAGTGGAAATTACCTATTGGTTGCATAGAATAGGTTGCTGAGACTTGGAAAAAGGTAATACTAAAGGTGCAACCCTGTTCCTGTTGTTTCCCTGTTAGATTAGCCGAGAGTCTTGTCTAACATCTGATTTACATATCATCATTTTCTTCTCACAAGCTTGGCATTAAAAATGTACAATATAAGTGTACTGGCACAATAGATAAAAAATAAATTGGACCATGTCAAGTCCAATAACTAAATTTCTTGAATAAATTGGTTTAGATTACTGCTTGTCTATACTTTTGTTGTCATACTATATCTTATTATTGAGAAGCCCTCTCCAGTGCAGTGTCCTTTAGGGAATGTAAACACAGGATTATTGCGTTGCTGCCTTACGTATGCTACTCTGTTGACTCAAATTAATTCCAGATACTCTTAGAACACTGAATTAAGTATGAAATTGGAGTTTTAAGATGAGCAGTGATCACTAGATCATTTTAATGATCTGTTTATCCTTTAAAATTATCTGTTTATGTTATTTTTGTCTAGCTAGGAAGTGGCTGAGTGATGCAATGAGTCAAGACTGGGAAGTTATTGCTACACGTTGCATCTCAGTCTGATTTGTTGATGTATATGAAAGATGACAGTTCTTAAAGGGAATGTGATATATATATTTAATGGAATTTTTATATTTTAGCTTTAGTACATACTTTGGTTTCATGGCATTTTCTGTATTTATGACATAATTTTTTGTTTCATCTAAAATACTGATATTGGTTTCCAACTCAGCTATGAGCCATGGTAGAAAATACATCTATTTTCAGAAGCAAATGTCCTCTAATACTTGTAGGACATGCTACACACTATATAACACTAGGATAAAAAAATTCAGTATGTATTTAATTGTTAGGTTGTGGTTCCTCAACATGCATGCTCTTTTTTTTAATACTGTGCTATATTTTTCTTATATTATCCTCAAACTATTTCCAATTCAGCCTTCCTTAACTAATCTAGCCTTGAGATTATTGTACAGTGTTCTCTGGGGAGACATCTTTCTAGTTTGAATACATAGAAGAGTACATTTAGAAAACTGTGCTAGGTATGGAAAAGTTTTTAAGAGATCTCATCAATTTTGTATCTGTACCTGTCTATACCTATATGTTTACTAGAAAGCAATTCCTTCGATGTCCCTTATAGAATAAGTGAATATGAATATCGAATATTGAAAATATTGAAAATAGCAAGCATTATTACAGACAATAACTAATGAAGGATAGAATATTAATCATAATAAGTCACCTCACACCAAATAACTCAGTGCTTGGCTTCTGGATTCAGAAAAGGCATATCAAGGACAACTGCTCTGTCCTGATGTAGTTGTCTTTTACATGGCCAAGGCACACGAGCAGCAGCAATTTCACTTCCACCCTTACTCTGGGTGAGGAGGCCCAGTTGTGAGGAGCAAGTAATGTTGCTGTTGCTTGCATTCAGGTTCTGTAATGAAAGCCACTTTAAAACTTGTTTAAGACATCTTTGCAGCCCATCTTACAAATCCCACTTGCAGTGGTGCTGAATTGCTTTGATGGGTCAAAGCACTTACTTTTCTGGACATTAAGTTCAGCAGTTTGCCTCTTAACAACTTTAGCTATATAAGGTTAATTTCTGTGTTGCTTTTACACACGATGCAGTCAACAAAACTTTATTGCATCAATGCATGGAGTTTGTGTGTTTTGTTGTTTTTTTTATTTTCCCTGTAGTCTGGATGAGTTGGTTATGGGACTTTATGTTAATGGTGTGTGTGAAGGAACCACTGACGCTGTCTGCATGTCAGAGAGGAGAAATTTCTGAGTCCCTACTCTTCTGGAGACACATGAATAAGAAGTCTACATTATCTATGTTACCTTGATTTCCCAGTACACTCAGTCATAGCTTCAGTCAGTGATTGTGGTTAACAGTAAAGTGCAGGAGAAATCCTATAGAATTGATAAAACTAATTAAGAAGAGCTTTTATGAACAAAGAAAGAATAAGAACTTTAGATTCTAGGTACTTTGACTTTTCTATATATTTGGGGCTGGGAGCAGGGAGCAGAGTTTCAAAATTGCCAGATCGTCTAATAGCTGTTAACAACATATTTCAGCAAAACTCATATATGTTGTGAATCTTCACATAGGAATATGATACTCCATATTATTGGAAGTATTTCAAAGTCCCATTGAAACAAAAGACTACAGTGTTGAGCTCTTTGCAGACATCACTATCTCCTGCTTGTCCCACTGCTACAACCCTGCACCTTTTTCACAAGTAGTCAGAGCAACAGCAGCCACTGATAGCCTGAGGCTGTTTGCCCCCATATAATGTCCACCTTGTCCCAGGCTTGAGTCAAATCCAAAGAAATGTCTACTGTAATTTGCTTTCTTGCTTTAACCTCAGACTCAGTCAAGGTGGCTGCAAGTTCAGCATTGGTTGTCCCATCACCTTTCCAGTCAGCTAAAAGACCCAGTACTTGAATTTCTGTGTGAGCTTGGACAGTAGTTCAGAGGGTCATTGTCCCTCTCTCCCCCACTGCCCAAATAATGAGCTGTGCATCTTTATGTTTGCATATAATTTTGCAGAGGTTGATTGTCTATATGCACTTAGCCTGGTAAGCAACTTCCATGCTAAAACATTATTTTATCTCTACATATAGCTATGTAGCTATAAGCACTGAAGCACAAGTTTAAATCTGTCTCTATGGAGGAAAGCACTCAGACTTGTTCTTAAATGTAAATATGTGCTTAGATCCTATCATTAAGTCAAAGAGACTCAAGTGCATGCTTCAAGTTAAGCATATGCTTACATCCCTTTTGAGTAGTGATGCTTTCCAGAATTAGCACCTTAACTTGGCCAGAAAATTGCTACATTTCCTATGAAAGAAAAGAAATATTTCTGCAAAGTCTAAAGGCACGTTGTCAGATTTTTTGAGTTATAGGTCCTTTAAAAATATGCTGATTTGAAATTTGAATTTCTGTCTTAGCTTTTCTTTTCACCTACCTAGCATAAAAATGATTTGTTAGCACTCAGGCTTTTGAGACTGGTCATTTACAAGGCTACAGTTAATACCTTGGACTGTTGCAATGAAAGATAAGTAGGTTTCTGGAAAAGCTCTAAAATCTGATTTTCATGTGTGATACCAATTGCTGACCTTAATGATCACGTATGAACTCAATGTGGAGGCAGTTTATATGACATTTGCTTGCCAGGAGGTACCTGTGCATTTAACTGGTGCTGCTCTTTGATGGAGGCATAGGACTGGACTAGACAGAGTTCTTAGCAGATCAAATATAACATATTCTCAGTTCCCACTTCTTTCAAAATCAATTAATTATCTATATTTGGAGAAAGTAGATGGTGATAAGTTTACAATCACATTAGTATGGGTATCTGGGAACAGATCCAATTCATATGGCTCTATGCTGTTCATATTCAAGTTGTTTAATCACTCCTATAAACTTGTAATTTTTTCAAAAAATTGTTTTTACTCAAGCACTGAGTTCGATGGGGATCAAAAATTGTGCTGGAGGTATGAATGACCATGTTGGCTTCTGCTAATGGTTAGTCTTAGAAGCACTAGAAGGATATTTCTATAGCAAAGAGCAAAGAAAGCTTACTTTGGGTTGAGCAGGCTGGAGCAAGGTGATCATGACACATATGTAAAGACCGATTTTGCTTTGGTGACATGGCTGTGCAAGAAGAAGTCAGTGATATATGTAGCCTTCATCACTACATCTTCCCTAGGGAATTTAATAATTTTGGGAAATTTTTGGACTAATGAGTCCAACTGATATAGAAAGCTTTTGTTCCACTTAAGAAAACTCTCCTAGCCTCCAAAATTCGGTAGCTACATGCAAACTGCCTCTTACAAATGGTCCTTGCTGTGTGTAACTCCTGATCTGTAACTGTACATTGTTTAGGAAAGTATTAGTTAACATGAACCAGGTGTGTGCCAGGCATCGCTTGAACAGTTTAAGAGCACAGTCAGTCATGTTTCAGTGACTGAGAGTACTGCCTAGCATGTTCACTAGCATGTTCACTAGCATGTTTGTAGCCAATAGGGCCAATTTTGTGTTCATAGCAATGTGGGAGATAATCCCTTTACTTTCCTATTAGACCCTTGGAATGAAAACATGGAGACAAAACTGAGTTGAAGTACTACAGACTCCATAAGGCTGAGGGTTCTTCCTCCATGGGGGGAAGTCATGGCAGCTGGTAAAATATTTCTGTTCCAGAGTAATTTGCTCCCTTTGACAAAGTTAAAAAATGCAAGTTTTGAGTGTTAGAGCTTGGGATCTTCTATAGGTTTTTCAGGCATAGCAGGCTTTCTGCAATCTAGCTCTTGGTTTGGTACAATAGTTGAACAGCCAGGGCAAAATGGAGAAGGTCATTTACATAGTAATCAGGCCTTCTCTTTTTTTAAGGTAGCATGGTATCTTGCCTGGCTATCTTTTCAATCCTCTAATTTATGCTCAGACTGCAGTGACTGACTTTCAGCCCTCTGAGCCCCAAATGACTGGGCTTCAGAGAACTTCTCCCATATTTCCCGTTCTCTGCATCCCCAGAATTTTCCCTATAACTGAGGCTCCAAGAGCAAAGCGGGGTAACGCAGCTTCCACTTACATTGAATTTATTCAACACCGAGGAGTGCATCCCTGATACCATAGGAACCACAAAAAGACAGAAGTTTGGATCAGAGGTGGTGGGATAAGACAGTAATTCAATTGTGGAATGGAACTGAAGAGTTAGAAATTGCTCCTGAACTCTCTCAGTGAATCAGGAATACTTCTGCTTTGCTAATTCAGAGACTTTATGTGAGATCAAGTTCATTAACACATGAGAAGTATTTAGACAACACTGTGGTGAATGGCAATGTGAAGTCAATGCTACTCTCAATAGTAGCTTGTGAACTGTTTTACAGTCTCTCCTGTAGTGTTTTCTCTGTCTCAAATTATGTCTTTCAGAGAGATATCATCAGCAGGAGGCTCAGAAATGTCAACTGTAATTAAAAATGTAATTTTCAAAGGCATTTTGCAGTTTATTCACATAGTAAATGGTTTCCTACCCTCTGAACTTTCAGCCTGCTGAGCTGAGCTGGAGAGTTAGACATTTTCTTTAAATCCTTACGTTCTCTCACAAGCGTAACAAGGCACTTGTCAGCTGAACAAGTTGGCAATGAAGAGTTCAGTTAATGGTGTAGAGCTTGAAAACATAAAAAAGGTGTTTGTTTGTTCAGTAGAGTTTTCATCCCTGTCAAATTACCTACTGAACTTCCATTCTGCTCTATTTTAATATTTTAGTCCTTTGTTTCTTCTCTCGTTCTTTTTCTACTTCAGATGTGACTTTCTTGTTTCTCTATCCAAATGAAAATGTAATCCTATTAACCTCTTGTGCCATTTAAATCTGTCTTTTCTCTGGTCTCTAATGCCCTACACCTATTGGATAGTTGATTATATTTCAGATGTTTTCCTTTTCCTGGTATCTAAGCACCTAACAGTCTAAAATATTTTTTCCTCGTGATATCTCTGTGAGGAAAGGAAGTGTTGTTATTAAATATTAATTAAACAAGTGAGAGTTTGATTCCATAGCCCAGTGTTTAGGGCAGTCGCCAGGTTCATGTTAGCCTCAAGTCACTCATCTATCATTACTTAGGCAAAGTAATTGAGCAGTTGAAGGAGCTGCCTTACTCAAAGACAACAGCTTGTTTTGAGTTCTTGTGTAGGATGTGGAAGGTCTCAATTCCAGTTTCTACCCCACTTTGGGCTCTGAATCCTTATTTAGGACCTCTCATTTAGGTCTAACTCCATCCCTTCCTATTTTCTCCGTATGCCCAGCTGTCTGCCTGTAGGTTCATTAAGACTCTGCTCCCTGTTGTTGGCCTATATTAGCTCTGCTGCCTAGACTGACAGATGACAAGTTTTAGGATATTCTCTTGATCATTGTGAGAGTCCCTCTGTGAAGCTTTAGGCTGAGCCAGAACTCTGAGCTGCTTAGGAGCTGTTGGGTGGTGTCAGTGGTTAGAAGGATTTGGCCATGCAGGCTGGCAGCAATGCAGAGGTTTATGAGATTAGGTGGGAGCTAAGCAATGTTTTTGAGATCTGCCAGGGATTTACATGATAGATGGAGGTGTCTGCTACCTTGGAAGAGTAAGGTAAGCCTATCAGGCTAAATCTCTTGCCTATCCTGGAGATTTATCTCATGGATGAATTGTACAGAGAAAAGGAGTTTAATATTGGGGGAAGAGAGAAATAAATGCAGTGCATTGTAACTTGGACTAGCTGTTAAAGACAGTGAGTTTAGTGCATTAATTGAATTAACAAATTTTTAAAATAAGGAGGGTAGAAGGAAAAAGTCTGTAATTAACAAGAGCTACTTGCTATTACCATTAAGATTATTTGTTTGTTGTTTCTCTTTTTGAGACTGTAATTTATCTATATATTTTTAGACTTTACATTCTAGAGCAAAGATTGTCTTCCTTATTCTTAGAAAATATGCCACCGTAATGTAAATAAGTTTCTGTAAAACACAGACCATACACCTACTCCCTATCCTTAGCTTAGCCCCCCCACTACCAAAACCTTGCCATGGAAACCCAGTACCAGTCATTGAGGTTGCCCACACATAATGGAACACACATTGAAAGATGACAGCATAACTGAAGCCTAAAAGACAAGTTCCTTCAGAAATTTAGTTTCCTGAGTTTTTCATATATGTGTGCTCAACTGCTCTCTGGAAGAGCTCAGTGCCTGAGGGTCACATCAATCGCAGACTTTGCAGAGTGATTCAGATTTACTCTGTAGCTATCAATCACTGTGGAGTTACCACTGGAGAGGAGTGGTGTAACCAATCGGTCAATGAACAGCCTCAGTTCAATAACATACTTGTTCATCCACTAAGAACAAATACTAGCTACCACCATATTGTCTACTACCTCAAATGTCTGAAATGTAGCAAGTCAGCAAATTCTACTGGTTCTTTATCTCTGGCAGACTTCCTTCTATCCTCCAGAGTAGTACCGCAAAAGAATGCACTCTTGAGTATTGCACTTAGGAACAAACAATATATCAGTGTGATTTCATGTCAGTGTATATTCTAGGTGCCCCACTTTCACTTGCAGTAGCAATAAACTAGGTTAAAGGAAACGTTGACAGACCATTTTGCCTTGGAAAAAACCTTTCCTTCAAATTGATGTATTTAGTTATGTTTTCCCAAAGATTAAGAAAAGAAAAATATATCTTCATCGTATTGCAGTGTTTTCTTTTAAGTAGATAATTTTAACTTTTATTTTTGAAATTAATTCTGATTTTAAATGAGAATATAGAACTGGGAAAAAAAAAACCAACAAATTCCTGTCAGAATTTTTTTTTAAGGGGGAGAAAATTCTGTAATGTTTGGAGCTTTTTTTCCTTGTCAGGATGAATCTAACTTTTAAAATCTTGAAATCTTCCCCAAATTGAATCTGGATTCTCTGTGCAGTTCTCATTAGCAATAGATAATTGCCTAAAGCCACAAAAGGCTCAAGAGGAATCACAGTATTTACTAATTGCATCTCAGACACTTCTCCCCCCCTCAGCTGGCAGTGGCAGAGTTCTGCTTCCCCTTCATCTGTAATTTTTCTTCTTTTTCTGCCCAAGTCCTTTACCTGCTGCTTGTATTCATGCTTTACAAACTGTTCTTTTAAATTGCTGAGACTATGACAACAAAGCTGAAAAAAACCCAGATGCAGTAAATATAAGAACTGGCTACGAAAGGGGGACATAAAATGGTGCCATATATTTAACAATTGTGAATGCGGTTTTAAAGGACACTGAGACTGATGTAGATTTTGCACTGTTTTTCCAGTTTAGTGTTTTATTCTTTATTTACATCAATGTACCAGAGAGAAGAATCCATTCCAGTTTTTATCCTAATCTGTCTCATAGTAATGACTGGGTACGAGGAGTTTTGAGGACTTATCTGACCTCCTGCCATTCTTTATATTTGATGTTTCAGAAGTCATGAAATTAAAAATTCAGCCAAATCTGTTGATTCAATGACACCCTCTGGCAAGCTGACTAAAGTGTTATGGAAATATTTTATTAATTTTAAATGAAGCAGCAATTAATTTAATGTGTAGAACCCTTCTAGTACTGTGTGATAACCCAGAGGCTGGACCAGATAGTTTTCCTGTAGAACTTCCTAATTTGAGGTATATTAGTTGAGTCTCTGTAACACCTCTTTCCAGGAGAAACAGTGGTCTGCCTCTCAGTAACCGTGACTCTAGGTATCTGTAGCTGTCCTCATTTGGATGCACCAGCAAAGAGTTCAGAGGTTTCCCATCAAGCAGAGGAGTCATTCATGATGACTGTGCTCGCTAGCTGGATTGAACTGCTTGATGTCTTTCACAATATTCAGTCTCAATGCATTTACTGCTCAGCAGGAGTCCTCTAATTCCAGTGTAGATAGGCTGCAATAAACTTCCAGAGGAGAAAGTAATATACTGACTTTTAAAAACAGTATTGATGTTTAAAATCTCATAACTGCAAGGCATTTAGCAGTGTTTGAACAATGAGATTGCTTAATCGACTGATCGTACTGAAACGTGTATTTCTATAGATCTCTCATTCACATTTCAACATTAGCAACAGTAAAGTCAGTTGACTTTCACTCATGCAAAGCTCATTTAAGAGTCTAATCTAATGACCACCACATTCCACTAGGAAGTTTTTTTGTCCAGATCTTCTTCTTTTTCAGTAAATAAATAAATTTTAAAAAAATGTGCTAGAAGATGAAAGTCTGGTTGAATTTACAAAGTGTGAACACTTAATTTATCAAATCCTGTGTAAAGAGGTATTTCCTCTGTAGATATGAAAAGTCTGGCTCAACATACTGCATATAAATGATAGAATCTGTCCTGTATTGTTTCCCATTTGTGAGCTCTCTGAATGGCTCAAAATTTTCCTGAGAGGGTAAGAAAATAAAAATAAAACCAAATATAATTGCATAATTTCTGTTAGTTTTTCAACTCTGTAATTGAAAAGACATTTATACCATGCTCCAAGGGAGCTTTGTTTTGTAATGGGTGTCTTCATAGTCTATGCTGATAATTTTTTTATTTTTTATTTTTTTAATGTGATCCTCTTGCCCAAACAGCTCTTCAGTCCCTGTTTAATTAAAGGAGATACACCTTTAGGACATAATACAAATTTGTCAGCAATGTATTGCCACTAAAATGCTTCAGTGTTAATCATGCAGTCTTTGTGCTGGATTCGTTTGAATCTAAAAATAATGACAAGAAAGGTGAGAGTTGTGCTTTTAGTGGCCCTTCAGTGCTGTGGCAAATTGCAGTCTGGCATGTTTCCCCTCATAGGTCACATCGCTCCTTTAAAAATGTCCTCATCACTGCCATTTTGGGAAATCTTTAAACGTCTCAGCACAGCGTGCCTGTCACCGCAGTATTTTGCTAGAAACATTAATTCCCTGAAGAACAGTCAATGATAAATTTGAGCATTCGATGTAGGAAAGGATGAACGAGAGGGAAAGAGTTGAGGAAAGGAAGGAGTTTGCTTTGCTCTGAGAAAATACAGAAATTGTGCCTGGGTATTGGTTCATATCCTTTACACCTGGAGGGTGTCATCCTACATCAACATGAAGGTTTGTTTACAGTGATTTTCAGTGAAGCATGGCTGTCTTTAAACAGATCGCTGAGGCTGAGAAGTAGATTGGAAACTGGAATAGTACAAATGCAATGAAAGGACTGGTTGAGGGTACTGATAGGGGTTCTTGCATTATGGTCATGACAAAATAGCCATGTTGATGTCCCACAGTGGAGTTCGGGGACCACAGCTTGACAGTTTACTGGAGGAGGAGCTAAAGGGGCAGTCCTTGACATGAGATTGGGTGAATGTCACTGGCACAACAGCTTCTCTTCCTCAAGACCCTATGGGCTAATCTGCCAAACCACTCAGGCTCAGACTGTCTTGGGAAGACATGAACAGTTGATCCAGCTAGGTTAGATTTGTAAAGAGGGTGCTGAGATAACAACCTATGCCTTGCACAGAAATGGATTAGTGAGAGGCAGTTCTAGTAGCACTGTGTATACCTGTGAATGCTCTCGCTCGTTATTCTTTACAGCAACAACTAGCAATGTCTTTGGAGCTGAGCCTAACTTTAAAAAGTGATAGTTTTGCATGTTTTTCAGAGCTTATCAGCAGCTGTTGTGACCTTTCCTTTAGCCTTTGCTTCACTCACCACCCTTTGTATATCTTACCGTTTCATTCTGCAGCACCCCAAGCTCCTGGCACAGTGTGCAGGGAGTTATGAGCTGGCGGGACAAAGAGCAAGCCCAGGGACAGAGGAGCTGATTCATATGGGTCCTGTGTGTTTTTTGGTCCCATAGTGAGACTCATTTATCTTCCACAAAGGACTGATTTGGTGTAATAGCTTTCAAACGCGGTACTTATGGGTATCACTCCTCTCTACCTGTCACATCGGTCTCTAATTCTGTCCAGGTGTCCTTGCAAAGTGGGAAGTGGGAATTAACTGCTGTTGCTTCTCATGTTGCACTTTTCCCAGGAGAGCACAAGGGCTCTTTACTGAAAAGCTGCTTCTCCTTCTTCTGCCATAGAAATGTTGAGACTGTGAGCTGTAGATTCTTGTATTTCTGATGATTGTAAGCACGGAAAGTTGGTTGAGTAGGAGGTACTAGGTCTGCTAAAGCACAACTAAAAATATGCTTTCCCATGAGAGGAATATCTGGAGGGTAACTGTCATTATCTGACTAGGAGCTGAAGGGCAAGTGATCCTTGGGGAGAACAGGGCAGAACAGCAGGGACTTTTCTGAGATGGCCAGCCTGACAAGACATGGATCATTCTAAGAAAAAAGTTTTCATCCAATTTTATATGGATATGTGTTATTTGTTTTTATTACCCTGTATTATTACACTGTATACTTCCTTGCCTGCATTTCCTTTTCTGCATTGTTTTTTTGCATAAGAAATATTCTTGTAGTGGAAACTTGAATCTCTAATTGGAATAAACAAAAGCCACTAAAGCATGTTGCCTTCACTTTAAAATACCACTTAAAAAAATAAGCAGCATCTCTTTTTACAGCTTGCTATTGTAATCTGGACATGAAAACCTATCTGAAATCATTGTCTCAGATTTGCCAGAAAACTACAATGCTAAACAGAGTTTGGGATTTCTGTCACTCATCTGAAGAGAAAGCCTTGTCCCAGATGCAGTACATATCCATCTCACTATGTATAGTGAAGTGATGTGTGTTTATGCTAGACAGAGAAAGAGAAAGAAAGTGCAAGGGAGTTGTGGATCTTCAGTTATAAAAGTTTTAAAACTTTTATATCCTATAAATATCCATATTTTTTTCACGTTATCATATTTACTACTTAAAACTGCTCCACTTGCATATCAGCACTGTTTTACACCTGAATTTCACATATGGCCAGATATTCAGACAGCAAATGACATAGCTTTTTGATTTCAAATGAACTATACTGATAAATACAATCAGAGGGTTGCCAGCATAGTATAATATAAAGCCTCTTGTCTTGACTTCTGTATGAACAATAAAATGCAATGTGTATCACTTTACACAGAAAGTGCGCTGAACCATTAGGAGAAATCAGGGATGCTGAACATCTTATGCAAAGCAAGAGTGTGAAATGCAATTCCAAAGCACCCTGGAAAAAATGTGGGAGAAAAAAAAAACCTGTGTGGGTGCCCATCTGCATTCTCATTTGGCCTTTTTTCAAACAAAAAATGTTGCAGTGCTGTCTTTATGCAGGGCTGGAGACCTCAGGCCCTCACCCGCCTAAGGGGTGGGGAAAAATCTCTGAATCTGTGTCCATATGTGTGTGGCAGGTATTTTTGCCTTCTGCTACTGGCACTGACGTACTCATTCTGTCCCTGACTAGATGACAAAATGATGGGCATTGAAAACTGCATCCTTCTCAGAGTAATGTTGTCTGTTTGTCCAAACAGCAGGATAGAATAAAATGCTCTTTCTTTTACAATGGATTTCTTGACGTTAACCAGTAGAAACTGGGGGGAGGTAGAGAGGTGGGGAGGGCTGTGGAGTACTGAAGCAATCATCCTCTGTCTGTGTAACTCTGCGTGTGTACATGTGTATGCATGTAGATATTCATTCTAACGTTCTCCATTATTTTGCCCTATATGGAGAAAGAGCCTTCCAGCTTTTCCTGTGTTTTCTGCATCAGTTGTCAATGTTGAGCCATTGGTGCTTCCTCAGGAGTTCTCCTGTAAAAGCCAAGAAATTGTATCGTCCCTGGGCCAACATTTTTGAGTCTCAAATTAATTCATACAATGGAGGAAGGTAGGAGAAATAACAGGGTAGAAGAGAGTGATGTGGGCACTGCCTTTGGCAGTAGTTTTGATGTGCATTTTCTTCAACAGGACTGATTTTTCTTTTGCTGAATTTATTCTATTGTTCAAATTAAAAGAAAAGAGAAAAAATGAAGCCTTTGATTAATATCTGATTTGATTTGAGCTTTGTCAGTGATGGATGCATTTAAATATTCCTGTCAGGGTGAGCAAGAGTGAGGTATTTCTATTAAGAGCACAGCATGCAGCCTTCTAAGGAAACATAAACCTTGAATCTTGAGTTTTGGAGCTGCTAAACCAACAGTAAGGCAGGACATGAAAATTTCCATCAGGTGGGAACTGTTAAATGAAGTAAAAAGCAGAAAGAAAATGTTCAACCTCTGACCAACCATGACCATATACATTGGGAATATTACAATAACCTTCTCCTATTTAATGCTGCTACTTTTTTTCTTTCACGGTAGAAAAAAAAGATTGAACCTAAACCACATGCAGAACATTGCAGAGGAAGATTCCTGGATATGGCATTTTAAAACTTATGTTTTGTAAACAAGACCCCAGATCTACAGCTAGGGAAAACTGAAACAATTGATCTGAAGGCAAAATCTCTGATAAAAACTTGTATCAGCCGAGTTACATCAGGGAACTCAATCTGAAGACCTGATCTGAGGCTTCATCAGATATTTCAATATCTATCTTTCTTACTAAAGTAGATATTCTTTTTCTTTGTTTTCCTACTCACAGTACTTTTTTTTTTTTAGGCTTCGCAGGATTTGCTCACCATAAATACAAATCAACTGTTTGCCCATTCCCAATTTACTTATCCACACACCAGGAGAGCAAGTTAATTGCAAGAGTTCCCTGTGGGGAATGGTGAACTTAAATACGCCTGGTGTATATTGTTTAGGCAGCAGAGTGAAGAAAGGCAGAAGTCCTGAAGAAAGGCACAAGAGTAGAGCTGGGAATGAAAAAGAATATAAAAAAAATCTTCCCTGTCACGGGCCAATTGACTTTGTAAATAATTGCCTTGTCCCCCTGGGAGGTTCAGGGGTAGGAAGGAATTTAAAGACTATTTATTGCTTTAGGGCAGGATCCACAGAGGGACTCTGGGGTTTTTTGTGCTTTTTAGTGGAATCTGCAGTCAGTTTGGGGTGACTCATAAATGGTCTTTATCTCCTAAAATGCCATGCTAGGCTCCCAGATCCAAAATCTATATTCTCATAAATGATTGCAGCTGCTCCAGCCTTGGAGGTATCTAAAGAACATAGAAACCACAAATCCTGCCAGTAAAACTCACATTTTCTCTGCAGCCTGTGTATTAGTGCTTTGGTCTTGACATCACTGAGCGGCCTGGTACTTTTCTCAGGTCTGGTTAGTGTCTTGTCATCTCCAAAGCACAGGGCTTTGATTTCACGGATGCTCTCAAAAACAGGCGGTGCATAAAAGATGGCAAACAGAACAGGAGCAGCATGTCCTTTTTAGGCAACGGCATGCCGAGCAGCATAGTCTGTTTAAGTGCCAATGATCAACATTTAGTTTCTCCCACTGCCTGAGGGGATTTGAACCCAGTATAATAATCCTACTAGTAGCAGTGTGATGCTACAGGAGCAAAACTCTCAATCTGTCCTACCGACACACTTCAGTGTGGTATGGAGCAATTACTTTGTCTGTTGATCTAGACAGTACCAGCCCTAGTGACAGGGGCAGCTCAGCACAAAGTGGGGAGCTTTTTTCCAGTGTCTGCTCTGGGGATTTTTACATTAAGTGTGCAATGCAGCGAGGCCTGGAGAGTCATATCTCATTTTTCCCCTTCTTTTCTGTCAAATAAGCAGTTATCCCATGCAAGGGACAGGTCGCTTATGTACTTCTACACATTGAATGACCATATTGAAGTTCTAGCAGCTAGGACACTG
This sequence comes from Gallinago undulata, assembly GCA_026546715.1. NCBI lineage: Eukaryota > Metazoa > Chordata > Aves > Charadriiformes > Scolopacidae > Gallinago > Gallinago undulata. Next base: position 71,041,290 of record JAOTQQ010000012.1, read on the forward strand.
TGGAGATGGGTGGTCAAATCTCTTTGGCCAGAGGCTGGATGGACATCAGCTCCATACTTCACCTGCTGGACACCAGATGTGGAGCAGTCAGGATGCACTAAACATATTTGGGTCTGAAATTAAGATCGGCATGTGAGATCGGTGAATCTATGTGATTAGCATAAGCTGAATGTTGGGATGCTCTTCATGTATTTGAGGTGTGTCTTGCTGCAGACAGACCTACGGCTCTGTATCAATAATAAATTAGACAATTTTGAACTGTAGATAGTTCTAGGGATTGCTGGAAAATAGGTAAGTACTTTCAAGATTTCTGTTCTGACTTTGAAACCTTAAAGTCAGGCTTGGCAGCAGGTGTCATTTTATGCATCTCTCCTTTACTGTACCTTAGCTCTTGAGCAATACTCTAATTAACAGGAGATATCTCTTCTTCATACAATGCCAAGATATGAAGTAATGATCATTTACTGTCTTATTTGTATCAAAGCAGTGGAAGCTGGGTCCTGATTTTGTTAGACAGCAGTCAGTAAGGGAACTGCCACCTATGCTGACTGTCTGTAGAGTTTGTTAGCTGTTATCAAAGCCCTAATGGCATGCACAAAACTTGTTAATAGAAAGGATAAGAGGAATTAGCATTTCTAAACAAATCTAGGGTTTGGTTTAACATTCAGGTCTATAAAGGTCTATATCTTTTTAAAGAAACCTTTGTGATTTGTGCTTGCAGGATTACCTCCACAACCACAAGTGTGCAACACCTAAAATGTTACATAAGAAGGCTTCATTATGTACCCAGCACTCAGTAAAATCAAATATCCAAAGACTTTCAATAAAAGTAATGGGTTTGATAACACACAAGGCCAAAAAACTTCTCCTTCTTGTGCCCTTAGTGTTTTCCTATCCACCCCTTGCATCAGAATCAGGGCATCACAGCATTAATTTAAGAGACTCTGAGTCACAGAGCCATCAGGGAATCATTTTTACCTCCTCTGTGCAGGGCAATCTGCAATGAAGTGTTGGTCAGCTGTTTTTGGCCCCATGACACAGTTGAGGTGCTCCGGGGCTATCGCTTGGACTGTTCATGCTGTGAGCAGACACTCTGCCTGCCCAGGGTGGTGCCTGTGGGAACAGGAATAACAGTGCTATGAGGACTTTTATGATTAGGTGGAAATCGAGTGGGCACTGTGGGGTGATAGAGAGTTTTAGCTGCTGGAATAATGAATGGATCTCATCCTTTATATCTTCGTTTCTTGTCTGTCAACCATGGAAAGTGACACTTCTGTGGCTCATCAGGGGTCTGTGAGAATGGGAGAATCAATGGTTGTGCTCAGTGACACTGGTAATAAGACAGATGTATCTAAGATATATAGAGTGTGACATCACTAGAGTACATTTGTCCTCTTCCACTGATCATGATCTAATCTGGCATTTTGAAATTGTCTCCATAAGTTATGCAAGGAGCACTTTTTAAAAAGGAAATTGTATTGGCTAGTTACAGATTTTCTTGGTGTTTTCCTCTATTCAGGATTTGAGTAGATTCTGAAATTATTCAGGAGAGTCAATGCCGTTCTGTGTAGTTCTGACTGCCCATACACAGTACCCTTCCCCCCCCCACTTTTATTCCATGTTAAATATGGATTTACATGTCAAATTGTAATGGTGCACTGCAAGCTGTTATAGCCTGTTGGGTAAATGATTAACATTTCAAATATATTTATAATTTAATTTCTAAATACTTACTCAAAGGACTATAATGGCTCTATTTTAATTTATCTTATGTTCAGTCCAATTTTTGTAAAATTTATTAATTCCTTTTATTCCTGATTCAGAAGTATAACATGCCAATTAGAAACAGATTAATAAGCCTATTTACTCTAAACCATTGTGTGCCATCAAGTAAATAAAACATTGTAAAAAAATCCTTGATTATGCATAGCGTAATAAGCATGCTTACGATTACATATTTCTGTAGTAGACCATAATATTTAGCACATTCTCAGCTGGATTAATCACTCACTGGCTTCAACTGTATATTTTCATTCTTTTATGCAACTCAAAAACTTTCTCAGGTGTTTCTACCTTAGCTTCCCACAGGCTTTCTAGAATCATAGAGCAGCTACCATATATGCTACCAGACTGCTGGTAATGAAATGTGTTGAACAGCAGCTTTTGGCTGCTCTGGCAAGACACTTGGCTGCTGTAGCTTCATATATTCAAAGATCAAGAGCTCTCAGCATATTAAAGGGCACAGATTTCTTGTTTTGGTAAACTCTACTGCCAGTCAGATTTCTCAATCTTCTTGTTTTTCCTTAAAATACAAGAGGGTTAAAAAGTTCTTGGGTTTCACCAGAGAGTAATAGAGGCCTTTAAATCTCCTTTCTACTCTGCTAAGCCAACAGCTGGAAAAGGATGACTCTTTTTGTATTGGTTATTTCACAACAGTGAATTTACACATGGCTGGGAATGGTCCTACTCTAATCTCCAGAAATCAAATTCCAAGAATAAGTTCCAGGCATGTCTATTTCAAAACTCAAGAGTTTTGCTCAAGATCCATGCTCTGCTAGGATCTAGGGAGTTTTGATAATTCTGCTTATCATGACTCCAGGATTGTAATTCCATTTTTACTGAAGTCAAGAGAAGAAATAGCTGCAACCTTTCCTTTCCCTGCAGCACAGCAGTTGTTGGCAAATGTTGCCTTTTCCATGTGAGCTAAGGTATGGAAACTAAGGCCTATGCATTCTATCGGATGATTATATTGCATATCAAGGCTTATATTGGGAAAGCAAGTGCATGCAAACTTGTAGAACAGGCATGACCCTCTCCAAGGAAAGGAAGGACCATGCTTAGATGAACATTTTTTTCACTGCTATCTGTAGTAACTAAGAAGGTAAAAAGAAACCTGTGTGTTTTTGCTCATGAGGCCTGTCTCATGACTCTATAAAATCATCAAGCCAGCCGGCATCTGCTGCTATGACACGCCATAGGATAGCAACCAAGTGGAAACATGCATTGTTATGACAATATAGGAATATGTGATAATATTGGTTGCCAGAAGCATTGGGCAACCCTGTGACCTAAATCAACTCAACCAGAATCCATTAAATGATTTAATTTTTGTCCATCCAGCTATTGATTGTACTTACAGCACAAGAACAGCAGTGACAGCAGTAGTGCTGAGAGTCTGAATAGAATTATTAAAAGACACTGCTTGGCAAAGTGAATGGATGTCTGATAGGAAGAACTTAAAACAATAAATCTTTGACAGCGCTGATTCAGTCTTTGTGAAATGAATAACTGATTGCCAGAGACTTTTAATGTCAAAACATCAGATTGTGCAGGTGCCTGAAAATAAGCATGCATTGTAATACCGATGTCTTTTATTCTTTCCCAGCAGTAAAAAAATGCTTTCAGGTGTTACAAAGGAGAACGTATGATATGAAAAATGGGGATAACACAGACTACTGCTCAAAGTGGAATGCTAATGTGTTGTTACGGGAATGATGATATACTCACTGTGCCTTTGCGGTGCAGTGCGTTTCTATACCCAGGTAGAGGGCTAATTTATCTCTCTAACACATGACCTACATCGTCGGCACAACAGCCTACTAGCCATTGAGGTTGCTGCATAAAGGGACACAAATCTCTTTTCAAGAGTCCGGGGCCTGGAAGGTGTACATATTTAGTGGTAGATGCCTTCACTTTTGTCTTGCAGACTTTCTGGAGCATGAGGGCAAGAGAGAGTAAGTTTGCCCCCTCCTGGTTTGCCAGTGGCATCATAGGGTTTGCAGATATGGTTCAATTACCTGAAAGTAAAGCCTTGCTGGTAGGCAGAAGTAATGAGGTGAATAAAGTACCTACTTATGCCTAATTTCAGTCTAGACATGTTGATAAGTAAGTTCATGTGGCTGCTTTCATGATTCAGAGCATAGGTGAAGAGAGAAGAGGAATGGATGGAAAATTTAAACTCATCAGATCCTCTCTGTATGGCCAGCATAGCTCAACTGGCACAAAGCAAAGCTAAAATCCACTGGTGGATTTCCCACAGGCAGGAAGGGGTTAGCAGGACTGACCACAGAGAACCAGAGCACTTTGTCATGGCCCTGAGGCTGCAGCCACCCTGGCTGCTGGCCCTGACCTGCCTTGGTGCCTCCCCCAGCCCTGCCCATGGCCACCAGTCCTGGTCACTATCCCCAGGTGCTCAGGCAGCACAGGAGGGTGTCCTGGAAGGAACGACACTGCATGTGCTGTGGTTGCCTTCAGCTCCTGGCTCATCCTCCCTTGTGAAGTATATTGCTCTTTCTGCTCCCCGGTACAGTTGTTGGAGCAGCCTAATCATCTGGCAGCAGCAGGAATTGACAGGGGCAATATCTCACATCTGGTTGGTACAAATTATTGGGAAAAGGAGGTCGATGCTGTATCCACCTAACTTTCTAAGCATGTAACAACCTGTGTGCCAAAAGTTGGTACAGCACGAAGACTATCGGATCTTAAGAGTTCAGGTGCCTCTAAGATTTTCAAGAGTCCTCTAGAAATACTGCAAAGCGGGCTTGCGAAAGGCAGAATAATAACCAGCTGAAAGACAATTTCCAGCTTTTGTTAGGATATAAACAAGGGAATAAAAACAATCACGTTACTGTACAATGTGCCTTTGTCCTTAATGCTCTGTACCAATGCATAAGAAACATGTACTGCAGCCTCTTTGAGATAGATTCATTGTACTAGATATTAAAGAATTTCATTGCAGAGTTACATGAAAAGCAGCACTAGAGGTGGCCTAAGAGTTAAAAGTGGAAGTGGGGAAGTCCAAGTTGGCATGGGCCAAGGGAGGGAAGCAATTCGAGAAGGTAACTAGTGTTTTAAAGAGGCTCTTCACTAAGCTGAGAAAGAGAATAGTAAGGGTAAAGTATAGTGAATATCAGTAGTAAAAATACTAGGATTGTTTATGAGCATACTTGTACTATTCCCTGTGCCAGCTTTCACTGCTCCTTAGTAGACAGACTGAAGAACACAAGCCTGTCTGTCTCTGTGGGACCATGGAGGGTCTGATTACACCCTGATTTGCTACAAGCATTTGCGGGGAAAACTGCCAGCTGCATTCCTTAGAGGCAGAGGAGCACAGCAAAGAGACAAAGGCAAGTTCACAGCTGACAGTGTGCCTCTGGACATCAGTTAGTAGCAATGTTGATGCAGTCTTGATTGGGCTATAATCGTCAGTTTTTAAAGAACTCTTTTGTGCTAGTGTGAAAACCACAAGACAGACCTCTCTCTATTCCCTTACATGCCTCAGTAGTAGAGGTGGAGGGAGAGCGTTCTTCCTTTTTTGGATTCCGTTTACCACATTCCAGAAACCATTAACAGAAGACATGAAGACCCTTCTCAATAGTAGCCTCATTGCATCAGATCCTGCTACAGTAAGGATCATCTCTGTTGATCCTTGGTCGGTTCAAAGACTCTGAACAAAGGTTGATATTTCCTTTCTACCAACAGGAAGTCCCATGTGGCTAGAGTACATTTTAGTATACAAACCATAGTTACAGCACTAATGACTGTCTATTTGCAGCTATGTTGTTTTTTCAAGAGGCTTGAAAGGTTTAGCACTGTATTTAGCATGCACAGATGCAGTATAAAATGTTGCTAGTGCTATTTTTTATTCCTCTCCTTTGGAAGTGTGGCTTTACAAGTTGTGGTTTACAATTTTGCCTAACATCTTCTTGACAAATTTCATAAGACATATTTGTGAAGAAAAAAAAAAAGTCAAATGTCATGAGCTCTCCAAGAGAAACACATAGTACTTATACATTACTTTAATAACAATTTATTTAAGGAAATATACAGGAAACAAATTTCTGTCACTTGAAGTAAGTTTTTTGCTCAGATGTTTCATTATCTGCTCCCTCCACTCCTCCACTGTACATAAATAAGCCTTGCTGAATAGCCGCATCTGGCTCTTGTTGCATTTGCTCAGTTATAGCAGTGTGTAATGCTGGACCTGGTATCACAGGTTCTGCTGAAATCCGTGTAGTTAGATTAAGGGGAAACAAACTTCTTTTTTCATGTTACAATACATAAAAGAAAAATCTTTGTTAAAGCAGAATACAAGTATGAAAATGAGAAGACGGTGTTTAAAATGCATGATTTAATGTGTCTAAGAGTTATTACTGAAACTCCTGCTGAAATCAATAGCAACATTTAGCCCTAACTATCTGCAGCATTTATGTTTGATCAGATGCTGAAGTGGAGCTGTGCCTATTGTAAATTGTTCCTTTTATGCTCTGAAAACCAAGAAGATAAACTCTGTGACACAGAATAATATATGAATGTCTGTTTTCTTCCATTGTTGGGGGGCTTCAAAGCAGCACAATACTGCACTGTCTAATCTTGAAATCCTTGTTTTAATGAAAACCATTCTGCCTTCTCAAAGATGCACTCTTGTTAAAAGGACAGAAGAGAATCACAGTCATGAGCTTCTACATATATATATATATACTATAAACACACATATATATGTATGAATATGGTTTTCATTATATAAAAAAAATCCGATAACATGATAATGAGTACCATCTCTGTACTTTGCAAGATAAAATCTCACCATTTTACACTGCTGAGTTCCTTGATAGCAATTGCCTGTGATTTAGAGGAAATGAGAAGTTCTACCAAACATACCATATAAGACATTGTAGGTATTGTGCAGTCCCTTTCTCAGATGTGGTAAGCATGATGAAAATGTTATGATACATTATGTGGAAAGGTTGATGGAGAAACGGTGAAGTCGTCTTGGTCTCTATCTGCAAAAACTGAACCTTTACATCTTGATAGGGTGATCTTCCAGGTATACTGTCAACCCAAGGAGAAAAGCATGCCATGCTCTTGTATCACCTTCATACCTGGCACTTAGGAGGACATTAGATCCCAAAAGCTAATAAATGGAATAATTTAATAGAGGAAATACAACACGTTTTTCTGTCAAATGTCACTTTAGCATTTAGAAACACAAGAGTGGCAATCCCAGGTCAGATGGACGGTCTGTATGATCTGGTTGCCCAGAGGAAGCTCAAAAAATCAGTGAAGCAAAAATACCTGCTTCTGGAGAAGTCTCTCCTTGATTCCTTACCACCTTTTGCCCTTACATGTCCTTGTTCCTGTTCCTTCTAGCTCCTTCCTAAAAGTACACCCTGTGGATGAGACTGACAGGTCTGATTGAGCTGGCACATGTCCTGGGAACGAGGGTTCTGGGGATGTCCTTCAGAAAGACAGGTTTTGAGAGGGTCTCACGAGTGCAGAGTAGAGGGGTAGAGGGGTATGTCCTTTAGCAATAAGTTCCATAGGTTATTTATGTACTTTGGTATCTGTTGTCTTTGATATATGTTATATATTCATGGTGTATTTCTGAACCTGTCATTGAATATCACTTGGTTTCTATTTTAAGGAGGACAAATAAGAACTCTTCTTTCTCCACTCCTAATATTATTTTGATATACTCATTTAGTCCCTTATATAAGACTATTCCAGTCTGTAGAATTCAGTGCCAGACTTCCAACAATGCAAAGGATGTGAACTTTAAGGAAAGATCGAGTGGGGGATATTGTGAATAAAGGCTGTACATCAACCTAAGACACCCATGGCAGTTTTTGTAAAGCTAAACAGGAACACTATGGATTTGTAATAAGTTCTTCCTCCTGTTTTCTTCTCCACCTCCACTAAGAAGAACTTTGGGAGGAACGAGAATCATTGAACAGCCCAAACCGGTAAATGCTGTTGCAATTCACGATATTATCAGCTGCCTGTAAAATTCTCTCTGAAAGAAGTTTCATTTCTGAATCACCACTTGGGAAGAAGCCAGTGATAGAATTTAGCATATTTAACTAAAAAATCTCCTCATGCTAAAATAGTGAGAGGTGGCAGTATTTATGTCCTTAATATGGCAGTATGAAATGAATATATTAACCTAAAAGTGGTATTCTGTCAAAAAGAACACCAACAAATAAACAAACAAACAAAAAACCCACAGAAAGAAAAAAAAATCTCTGCATGTTCTCAGGATGGACTTCTGTTTCAGAATCAGAATTGAGCTTTATGCTCAATTCTGGCTGGTCTGGCTAGCTTTATAGGCCCAGTCATTTCACATCCCTGTGTCTCCGTTCCTCAGCCTACCTTTCTCTCACTGGCAGTGAGTGCTGTGGCAAGGTGAGGTAGCTTTCATGTGTGTGTATATATAAAGTCAGAGCTTGACATTGGACTTTAGCATGAAACAGTGCATATATTGTCTGAATGCTCTGAACAATCCCTAATATTCAAGTGTTGAGTTTGATGCTAGAAAACAGGACATTTTCTGTGGACTACCTAAACACTTTGAAATTTTTCTTTTCTTCTGGGTACTGAGACTTTGGGATGTGTTTGCTTCATTTTTTCTGTCCTCTCCTCTGAAATGATGAAGATTGGAAAAATAGTCAAGAAAATCTGGAGTACCCACAGATGTAGTTGTAAAGGATGTAACACAAATCCTAAATATCACAATAAAATTGTAAGAGTTGCAAACACTGCAAAAAATTAAAATCATACTGAACAGTAGGAATTCAAAAAGTCATGGCATTAAGGGAACGATCATGAACAAACACACATTTGCTTTCCAGATGGTTCACCAACATTTAAACATATCACAGGGGAGGGGATGAGGATTACCTAGTCAAAGTTTTCACAGTGGTTTGAAGAAAACTGCTAATTAACTTTTAATCTTTATTATTTTGTAATTAAGTCCTCCAAACCTCTAATTCAGGACTTCATTACAAACTCCAAATTCAGCCCAGTTTCAGTGAAAGGTTTATGCACCTTTCAAGTGCTACTAGGTAATTTGCGGTTAGCAAATAATAGAACTTTGTTAAGAATTTGCTGTGAATCCAATTAGGACTAAATCACAGGAATTGTGATTTGGGTTGGTCTTTTGTGTGTGTGTGTTTTGATTGCACTCAACTAAACTAAATCTTTCTTTCAATTTCTCATTAAATGGAAATTTCAGCAAATATGTTTTGGAAACAGGAAAAAAAAAAGAATTAAAATAAAATATACTCCCTGAGGCCTTAAAGCTGACATGTAAAACAGAGGAATTCTTGCCAGTTCTGCCTCTGATGGCAGGTTCTGTATATGAGATAGCACAGCTTTTCTGAGGGCACTGTCCCAAGCCAGGGACTCAGATTCTCCATACTGATATTGACTCCTTGTCAGGACTAATACTATTTCTTTTTATTTATTTCTTTTTTTTAAGAATTAAGGGACATTTTTTTTTCCTTTTTCCAATCTGTCTGGAGTCATAGTGAGGGGTTTTTGTGTTTTGTTTTGTTTTGTTTTTTTTCAGGAGGGTGAGGTGGGTTGTTTGTTTGGTTTTAATTTGTGTTTTTTTTTTCTTATATCTATTTATATTTCTATTACTTATAAGCTGTTTATCTCTTCCTTAACTTTTAAAGTGATCCTTTTGCATTATAATAAGACTCACCTGGGACAGCAAGCCAAACAACTCAGAGACCTTTCACTTAAAAAGAGAAGAAAAGCTTAGCATTTACTCTCTCGGCAGATTTCCTGGAGCTTGTCCAGCTCTAGCTTAAATTATCTTCATGAGGCTGTTCTTAGCAGTTGCACTGTTGCATTATGCATGATTCCTGACTGCTCCTAGTATGAACAAGCCACACAGTGTTTGGTTAGCGGTTTTCAATTTTATGCTAAGCTGTACAATTTGTTGGTGTTATTTAGGTTAATATGCTATTATTTTGCATATTTATGATTCTCCCATTACATTTTTATTAATAATGATGTCATGTTTGGTAGCAAGGATCAATAAGACTTCTAGTGTGTAATGTTTACATATTTATATTATTACAGTATAATAAGTCTCTTAGGCAGCTCTCTGCATTGGAATCACTTTGTAGATATGTCTTTCAGGTAATTTCATGCCTACAGTAGCTGCTTGAATAGCAGCGATACACTGTGCTGAGCTGAAATCTAGCCTACGACTAGTGTATAGGTATAAGAACAGGCAATCTGTCTTCAATGTCTGCATCAGAAAATAAATGGTGATGCATTATATCCATTTCCACTTCCACTGCATGAATTCTCTTTTACCTATTGCGTTGCTTTTGCACTTCCACAAGTGGCAATTTCTTTAGCGTAACTCCGAAGAGCACTTCTCCACTCTCTCCCCCAGTCATCCCTTCTAGAGAGATATATTGAGCCTATGGATGCGTACAGTACCTCTTGGAGGAAAAACTTCAGGGTCTTCTTTATAAAATTTCCCTTTATGCTTCCCAGATGCTTTATTTACTTCCCTTTGCACTGGCAGAAGGTTTCTTTAGTTATTGCTGTACGCTGCAAAATAGCAGCAATAGCACAAAGAAAATAAATGTTGCCCTTGTTAGTGTAAATTGCTTGCCTAATGCTTTCGCACACCAGAAGGCTCATCAGTGACCCTCACCCAGGGGTTGAAGTAAGGGAGTGCATGCAGGCAGCTGGCTGTTATGATGGAGACCCTTTGGGCAAAGAGGTTTGCTTGCCAATCTCCCACTATGCTGTTTATTCTCGCTAATAATAGTGATCACCGTAGTGTGAATGAGTATCGCTGACTAATTATACAGAGCTCAATTACACCCTGTTAATTCCTTAATAGGTGCAAGAAGCACTCCCTCTTGCCTGTTCATCTGACAGTATGTTCGTGAAGGAACATGCAAAAGTGCAGTGACACAATGGAGTTTGCAGAGACTCTTCCTGCAGTGGTGGCTAACTGAAGGTGGCCAGGAAAAGTTGGAGGCTCCTCTTCTTCAATGGTTCTCTATCCTGCCCTTTCCCCACAGGCACATCCTGACCCCTCTGACCCAAACTGCAGCCCCTGAATGAAAGTCCAGCAGGTATGCTCTTTCAGGTTGTGGAGAGGATACACACTGGTACGCTGTGAAGTCTGCAACAGTGTCAAAAGATCATGCAGTATAGATGACTGGCATTGCCAAACCAAGTGTCAGAAAGTGGCAGAATACCACAGGAAGCAGAGCAAGGTTGTTAAAAAAAACCACAAACAAACCACTAGAATTTGTTTGAAAAAATCAAAATGGAAATAAGCTTTTTATTTAATATTGCAGAATAACAAATGAGTCAATAAGGATAGCATTGGATAGATAGTATTTCACAAAGGCATCTTGCTGGCTCACAATAGATTCCTGTCCTTCTGTGAAAATGTTCCTCTTTTATGTTGTTTTACCTCAAAGGAGGAAATGTTCTTACTCAGATCCCAGAGAAGAGTGAAAAGCTGGAGCACGGAAAACATCGAACCAGATACACTCTCCTCTTTTCACTCATCATTCTTTAATTGCTTCCCTTTATTGCACTTAAATTTAAGATCTCATGGTTTGAAAATTATGAAAATTAAAAAGAATCATTTTTCCACTTTATGATTTTAAGCACTTAGTACTAGCAGTTTCTAGGTTTTCCCCTGTTACCAGAAACTTATTTTTTCTTTTCTTTAATAAAGATAGAAAATGTTCCTTGTTTAAGAAAGATGTGTCATAGTACAAGACTTACAACACAACTCTGAGCAAAGCTGAACTTAGTTCAGTGACCTGGCCCATGGTGAGCATCCTGAGACACGTCCAAGACAAATGGAGGTCAAAAAACCTCCACCGCCAGCAAAACTCTCTCAGGAATTGTACCTACAGATACATCATTCCCTACTGTAACAATAAACTAAACATAGGCATGCATCTGCTCTCTCTTCTCTACCCTTCTTCCTCCTAAAAGACATCCTCTGATCAGAGCCATGCTCTCTTGCAGAGACCTCGCAGGATGCCAGTGGAACAGAAGGTCTCTGGAAGGCCTGGGTATACATCCTCATCTAGCGAATGCTAGTTCAGTGTCTGAGGTAATTTTTCAATTTCAGATCAAAGAAAAATCAAATTCACATAATGTTCTTAAGTTTTGTAACTCTAGAGGGAAGAATAGTGTAAAAATAAACTGTTACTGCAGGCTTTTTCATGATATGTTGGTAATGTATCAAATACTACTGACAAATTCCTGCAAAATTTAAAAAATACTAGATTATTGACTTGCATAACGCTGCCCATTCACATGTGCAAACTCTGAGTTTGGGTCTAAATTTCATTTCTCCCTTCTGTTTCTGAAAAAGACAATGCTGGTTGTAGTCAGTTGGTTTACTTTTTTCAGACTGTGTTGGCATCTGCAGGTCCCCAGGCTTTAGGCTGGGCCTTTAAGTCTTTCCTATGGCATCTCACAATGACAAGTTTCCTTTAGTTTGGTGTGGACACTCATATTTCCATTATTTATTATTAAAAAATTAGGTTTTATGCTTATGGCATTAGGGTAAGGTTTGGCAACCATTCCCCACCAATGTCATTTCAGGGTGTTGTAAACATGTTCTTTACAAAATGGTGTGGTATCCTTCAGGCTTCAAATGCATAAAAACAGGCTACAAAGTTTTAGCTCTATTTGCTGCTGCTGAAGAACAAATCAGTTTATAATATGTGTCTGCACCTTTCTACTTTTAATTACTGTGCTGTTGGTTTATTTATCTGCTGTTAGTGGGATTTAGATAGCACAGCATCTAGTATTCATACCACTATCCTAAATATAGGGGTCTTTACAGGTCACATTTGAATCTGGTGTGTGAATCTGCTCTTGAGTATTTGCTTCATTAGAACGGACAAAGATGCAGATGTTTGCACCTGTGCTGAAGTTACCCGTTCCATAAATCTTGTGAACTAATTGTTACAATGCTAAAGTCGTGTGAAGAACTTGAATAAACAGTGTTCTTCCAATACCTAGTCACGTGTATGTCTGAAGTCTCTGCTTACGGATTTTCAGTGCTGTATTTCTATTGTAGCTAGTATTCTCCACTCACAGAAGAGTATCTACACATAAGCAGCGATGGCATACTTTAGTGGATAAAAATAATACATGTTGTTTTGCATTCATATGGTCAAAAAGAAAGCAAAAAGCCTTAGATTGTGCACAGTGATGAAAACCCCTGTTATCTACATTCTCCACAGTTCAGAAGTATACTTGCAATGCTCAGGAGATGTGTACAAGTGAGCTCAGGCACCAGACGCACATACAAAGCCAGTTTCTTATTCTGATGAGGCCAAATGTCATTCTTCTGTATTGAGCCTCTGAGACTGGCTATAAAACCAGCAGACATTGATTCTGTTCTTATTTTGTTTACAGACCATAAGAGAAGCTTATGAAAATGTCAAGTTCAGATCACTGAAAAATGAATTCCTCTATTTATTCTAATTTTGGCCTCATCCACACACTTTTACTCTGCCAATATCTTCATCTATATGGAAATTTTTTCCTCATATTGCCATAGAGTGGAATTAAAAAAAAAAAAAAAAAAGATATCTAGAATACTATTTAAAAACTCATGCACAGAAAAGTACATACAAAAATTCATACCTGTTTTAGCATCAATATTATAACCTCAGAAATTGCAAGCTAAGTACCTAATTCTCAAAAAATGCCATGTTTGATTCTCCTATCTTTTACACATGATCTATTTTTCTTTATCTCAGTTGTCTTGACTAGGATATGACTGATATAACAGAGAGTGAAATCCAGTCAGTTAAACACATAAATGCCTACTTTGGAAAGCCATGATAGCAGCTAGTGTTAAATCTAGGATCATAAGTACTGTGCCATTTTTTGTATGAGCAATTGGATGACTGACCTTTTAAAAATGTGAGGCTCAGGTTAGCCCATTGCCTTCATCCTGCTTGTGAGACAGTGGCTACTGCTTGAAGTGTATTTATGAATGTCTCGAAACATTCGCTTTTCTCATCCTTCTTACTGTTGCCAAAACCTGCTGTACTCAGCTGTCCACCACAATCAGTGCAAGCTGGTATTACTGTGCAACTTGGGGTTCCCAAAGTCTCATCCTCTGGGGCTTCCACTATACTGGAAGGCATATTCTGCCATCTGGACCATGCTGTTTAGACAGCTTACTGGTGCCCCATTTATCCTAATTCTTTTCTCACTGAGACATTAGGATAAAATGATCAGGGGGTTGGAGCACCTCTGCTATGAGGACAGGCTGAGGGACCTGGGGTTGTTCAGCCTGGAGAAGAGGAGGCTC
>JAOTQQ010000012.1:71055505-71067499 GCA_026546715.1 Gallinago undulata
ACAGGTTGCCCAGGGAGGTGGTTGAGGCCCCTTCCCTGGAGACATTCAAGGTGAGGCTCAATGAGGCCCTGGGCAACGTGGTGTAGGTGGGGGTGTCCCTGCTGACTGGGGGGGGGGTCAAACTAAATGGCCTTTGAACGTCCCAGATGGCCCAGATGATTCTATGATTCTATGAAAGTTACGCATTTGTTTTTAGAGACAAGTCCTGGTTTAGTCTACTCCTCCTAGTCTTGCTTTTAAGCTGGGTTTCTTCACAACTTTAGGTCGGAATTTGTAAAAATAATACAAATATTTACAAATAAAAAAAAAGTTGTTTATATTTCAATACTAAACCCACATACAAATATATATATATCTCACATATATAAGCATCTATATATTTACAGTATCTATTACACCTAAAATATAAGTAGTTGCTGGTTCAAATTCTCATTTGCGGCATAGTCGAGAATCTTGTTAGCAACATAAAATCTAGAGTGTTAAAATTTCAGTCTGCTATTTCAGACACACTTCAAGACCATAATTTCTAATGTTCCTTTATTCTTTTTTGGAGTGCGGTGGGGTGAGGTGTGTTATTATGCTGTATGCAATGAAACAGCTCCTTGTTTAGCCAGAATAAAAAAACTGAGGCCACAGTATCTCAAAATAAGTTATTCAGCAAAGATATTATTGGACAAAATGGGAAAAGAATAAGAATTAAAGTAAATTCTGTGAAGATAAGCGAGTCTTATTTTGTTTGGTTTTTTGTGTTTTTTTCTTTTTAACAGGACCCATTTTTATTAGAATGTGTTGTTGGTTTTAGAGGGACAAAGACAATTTCTGATGGATGGAACAGAGGTATTTGACAGAAAAATCCTACCTGGGTGTTGAACTCTTCCCTCACCTTTCTCAATCACCAGAAAGCAAACTGGAAAAGTGGAAACAGCAAGGTCAGGTCAGGTGAGTGCATACTTAAACATTTCATAGGGAGCAGGGTGCAGAGCAGTGATCTGCTCTCATGTTCCATTAATTCAGAGACAGCTGTCATTTATCTTTTGATGGAAGATAGAGGTTGAAATGCTTGACACAACATATCAGGTCTAATATGGAAAGATAAGAGCAACGTGGGCTCAGTTCTGTAGAATTGAGTTACTGTGCAAAGAAGATTCATAATTCCCCTACTGACGTTTAACAGAGAACTTTGGCCACATTTCAGCAAATACAAATTACCCAGCTGTAGTTTAAAAAAAAAAAAAAAAGTCCAAGGATTGCATGGGGAATTAACCACATAATTTCTATTAGAGTCTATATGAATTGCATGGCTGAATCCTTGTGAAGCTTCTTAAATGCTTAAGAGCTGTATGACCATAAAATAGTCTTAAAGATAGCTTTTGAAATGCAGGAAGGTAGGGAAAAAGTTAAATAAAGTGGTGGGGAAGCACTCCTTTTTGCCTCTGGAAAAACTGACTGCAAGATGACAACTCAGATATACCTGCTCTTTAGTTGTCAAAGTATTAACATCTGCAAGTCAATTTGGTGGGAAATACCATTAAAAAGATAAAAGACAGCAAAACCAAAAACAATTTCAGTAAAGACTCACTGAATAGTGCTGTAGATTCAAGAGAATAAAAGTGATTTTTATAAAAAACAAAGTGTATGTGGAGGGGTTGACAGTAAGACACAAAAGCAAACCTCTAAAAATCACATTTAATGCAAGAAAATACACTATATGCACTAGAAATAGCAGAGAAAATCAGAACAGCACACTGCTGGCTCAAGAAGAGATCTTGTATGTGGTAAGGGGTTTACAAGCTCATGAACTGATGCTTGTACAACCCTACATCTTACCCTTTCCTTTTAAGAATGCAAAGGGCTTTCCAACTCCCCTCACAATTCAGATGGGACAATTAAAGGTACTGATGCTAGGAAGGTTCTTTGTGCTTCTGAATACTCAAACTTCACAGATCACAGGTCTATGAAGACATTATCTTCCTGACACTTCTACCCTTCTATTTACAGTTGTGTGCATCTTACCTTTTCTCATGTGTATGAAAAGATAATATTAATAACTTAGGAAAGATGTTTTAGGAAGATATGCATCTGCTTTTGCACACCTTATGGATAACAGCAAACAGGCCAAAGCATCATGCCATGTTTCATAGAAGAAAGATCCAGAGACCACCTGGTCTCACTGACTCAATTTTGGGAACCACAACTTTAAATTTACAGGGTGATATTGGATATCTTGGTAATCTGTAGTGACACAGAGAATAGATGAGTCCAGAATTTCAGTGGTCAGATATAGATTATGAATTACTGGTTTTAACTACTCCTGGTCATTACTCACACTTGCAGTTTGTCCAGCCTGATGTGGGGCTTCTATTCTAGTCATGTCATCTTGATGGAGATTTGAATTTGAATTCGTAATTGCTGCTTCCTGAACTGAAAAGTTCTCAAGGTCTAGATATTTTCATCCAGTCCTGACTCTGGCAAGAGAACAGGAGCGTAAGAAATTGCTGACATACTTTCCGTTCAGCTTTTCATGATTTTTAGAAACTTATTCTGTCATAGGGGAAAAGGTTCTGTTCTCGTCAATGCCTAAATGTTATTGTGTGATTATTTTTTTTTAATGTTGCTTGAATGTAACCATTTTTGAGTCTGAAGAAAATAGAGGTAAAATATTTTTCCCTTGGTAAACAAAAATTGCTTAAAATATTCTCCTGCCAAAGCAAGAAAGAAATGAGAGTTGAAAACAAAAGAAAAGCTCTGTATCAAGAATTGGCTTTGACTTCAATAGAGCAATAGAGAAAAATGATTTTAAGTGAGTCAATATCCCTATTTTTTTTTTATGGTCCCATATTGAGAATTAGTAGTTTGATTTGCTGTTTGAGAAATTCTTCTTTTTATTTTATTTTATTTTTTTTTTAAGTATTTTGAAATACATTGTTTCAAAATACTAGGGACATCCAGTGCTGTAGGAAAATCTGTGACTCTTGTAAGATGTCAAGGAGGTGTAAGAGAGCTTTGGTATATTCGGTGGAAAAAAAAAACCCACCTGTATGATTCAATACCGTGTTATCTGAGGAAGGTCTCCCTGGGCTACTTTGATGCTACTCTTTGAAATACAATGTTGCTTGGAGTAAGCAAGGTAAATTAATCTGCTCATAACAGCTATTTCCCTTCAGCTGCAAAAAAAATCCTTGGGGGTAGGGGGCCAGGTGGGGAATTCAGGTTTTCTGAGCTGTTTTCATATAGAAAAGTAATGGAAGGAGCCGAGAGGAAGGTGGGGGGCAAAGAGCTTCCTTTTCCCTGGGCTCCACACCTCGTGTAAATGTTTTGTATTCTACTCATGAAAAGAAAGGAATATATTTTTATATATTTCAAAGACACAGGCAGCACCCTAAAACAACTGAGAAGGGAGAAACGAGAGAGGTTCATTGCCATGGCTTAGTCATGCTGGGCTGCAGCGTGGGGTCCCAGTGTCTTTGAGGGACAGAGCAGCAGACACAATGTTAGGGGTCTCCAAAGGGCTGGACAGACTGCTGCTGTGTTCACTCCCAACAGATCTGTTCCTCCACACGACAGTGATGCCTTAGTGGCATCACTGAACCCCGCTGTCTCTCAGTGCATCAGCCTGATGCCCCCTAAGCAGCTGCTGTCAGAGGTGCGTGACGTTTCGCAGCATGGTCTACTCCATGACTCTGCGTTCACATGCCTCTGCAACACAAATGAGGTTCTGCTTTAGACACTGCTCCAGTTTATGGAGTCAGAGTTGCAGTTTGAAGTGCCAACTGGTGTTTTAATTCAAATTTCATCTGAGATTTCTTTGATCCTCCTGTTCTTAAGGAAAATAATCACCTTCTTTAGGGTTCCTTTACATTTCCTGAGAATATAGATCAAAGCTAGGGAAGCAACATATTTCTTGAATAAAAATTAAAGTAAAAAGGTGAAAAATGTAGACTTTCTCAGAACAATCTTAAGCCCTTTATATAGGTCAAGGTCATGATGTCTAAATAAATGGAATACAAAGTTCCCCATGCTATTGTATGCCCTCCTTAGATCTTAGGTTCATTCCATAGAAGAAAGCAGGAGCTTCCCACCCCCACAGTGAGCGGGCAGGGACTGCAATGAGTAGGAAGTTACCAAGTGTTAACAGCCGAGCTGATGCAGAGGAGGTGGCATGCATCCCACATTGTAAGGCTGGAGCAGATTGTGGCCTTCCTGTTCTAGGGGAACAGTAATTCTTTCACAGTATATTTGTTGAATAGTAGCAAGATCTTTATCTAGAGGCATAATCTGTTCCTTAGGGCTTCTGCTGAATTCAATTAGAAATGGGTTGTAGTTTTTTTCTTTCTGTTTTTCTAACACAAGCACTGAATAATGATCTGAGATTACCTCTCGACTGGGGGTTTGACAAAATTACCATACTCTACTTTGGTAAAATAAGACTGGCACCTAGCACAGTGTATATACAATAGCTTTGAACTGTTTATGGTCATAATATGACTATATATTGGGTAAAGGGGATATGACCTTGCTCTCCCCTTCCACATACTTCTCTATTTTTCTCACTGCAAGAACATTTATTTTTGTTTCAGACTGTTCAAGTTTAAGGAAACCACTAATTTATATAGGGCATGCTCAGAGGCTTAGCATAATCATTCCCAGAGTAACATGACTGTGCCATTAGCATAATTATGCCCATACTCATTACATGATTCATATTATTATAAATTTTTTTTAGGAGTCACAATTCCCCACTTTATTAGATTTGTCTTTTCTGAAGAATTGTTCTAATTTTTTCAATCATCCTTTATTTTTCAATTTAACTTTCAGAGGTGAAATAGGAAATATGGTTTCTTTTTGAGTAACTTTCCCTAGCTGCGATTGTGACCTGAGTCACTATACGTTACACGAGGAGAAACTAGAACTGAAGTGTATGGCTCTCAAAAGCTGTGCCCGCCAGGTTTTCCTATCACATTTGCCTTTCATTTTTAGTTCCTAAAACATAGAGCTAGAGTTGCATTCTGATCTGTACCCTCTGCACTCTCCCTGTGTCCTTCTAGTTCTTAAAGGACCCTATCACCCCTAGACCTTCCTAACTGAATCAGGAAATACATATTGTTCCAGCTTCAAATGCTGCCATATGGGCGAGTGTGCATAGACCTAAGCAGAAGCTGAATGGACCATTTAGCTGACAGCAGTTTCCTGCTTACACAAAGAAACCCAATAAGGCTTAGCTGACACAAACTATGATGGGTTTCTTCAAGCTTAAAGAGGTTGCCATATCTTATTTTAGAACAGCTGCTACATAATTCTTGGTCATATGGTAGCCTTTAGGAAACTGTCCTGTAAGGAGTAAAAAATCTGTATTTTAAAAGTCTCATATATTTTTTTTTAATTTTATTTTTTAATTTCTTTAAACATCATTGAAGCTTTCAAGATGATTTGTCCAAAGAAAGAGTCTTAATTTGCATGACAAGAAACAAAGTTAAAAAATATGACTACATTTCCTACACCCAGCACTGGATTTTTAAGGGGAGGGAAAGAGTGGAAATGCAAACTTTTTGCTTTTGGGGAACGAATCCCGGGAAAATAATGCCCCTACCTCTATATTCCATATGCAAAATGCTATTATGTTTGCAGCTTTGTGTCAGTCAACTATGATTGATCTTCTTTTCCCCCCTGCTAGCACATTTCTATGTATTGCTCTCATTTTAACATGGACCGAGATGTGAGAGAGTTTTTACCTTCCCAGTTAGAATCATGTATGTTTTCTGGCAGCTCCCTGGTCAGGAGAAGGGGCTGGGAGCTGGATTCGTCTGCTCAGCGTGACTCTCAGAGTGTGTTTTTTCACAATTACCAGCTGACTTGAACATGGGCTAGAGAACTGGCCTCTGCTTGGCCTCAGGAAGTCCACATTAATACTCACAGCTGCTGAACGACTGCCAACCCTCAACTACAAGGAGAGAATGATGATTCACGGTGTCTAACTTCAGACATCTAAATTAGGTTGGAAATCTATATTCCATACAAAAGGATTCCTTTATCTGGAACTCTGAATTAACTAACTAAAAGGAGTAGACTTAGGTGGTCACTACTCTCCTTTGCCAAAACAATCAGTGCTTCTCTGCCTCAGTTGGTGGAACTCCAAATAGTTTCATGGAAGACAATTGTTCCTCACTCCATCTTTGCCGTTGCACAACTCCTCATGTCTGTTTTTCCAACAGGTTCAATAATGAGAAATGCACCTACAAGGGCAAGAAGAGACTTTTATCAGAAAGGTTCCTATTTATTCCAACTCAGTGAAGAAAATTGGTGTGCAGATGTCTTTGAAGAGTTGGGTTTAGAGCTTCAAAATGTTTCATCATCTAGCCATTTATTTTTTTTTTTCTCAGAATTTTTTGAAGTCTGTGAATGTATAATTTATGATGCTTCCTTCTGTCTTGTGACAATGAATGCCAGTGGGCGTCTTGAAGCAGCTTATACTTTGAGAAGCACCTAACTCAAGAGCTCACTTTAGCTGCAGTCATCCTTCATTCTACCTTTAGTACCACAAACTTGATGGCTTCAAGTACCTGCAAAAATTTCCCTCATAGCGAAATTTTGGTGAAATACAATCCCAGTGAAGCTGCTGATCTCTCTTTGAGTCCTTGAACTGAAAGCTCCAATGAGAGCTACTTCCTCCGGGCAATACCATTTTGCTGATGATGTCTTTTTATTTGACATTCAGGCTGGGTACTATTGTTACCCATCAGAGCTAAATAGAGTTCATACACTGCAGCTGGGATAACAATGCCTGGTTTTGTTCTTTGTGTCGTTTCTTTCTGCCACCAGCACATCATTCTCATCAGATCTTTCAATTTTCATCAGAAGACCCTTCCCATGTAAAAAATTGGGGTGAGAATGTCCCTATATTGGGACATCAATGGCTTTAAAAAACATTGCATTGGGAACGAGCTGACTACCTCCCCATGAGAAATTGCTCAAAGATATGGCCTTGTTAAGTCCTTTGTATTCTAAGCTTAACCAAGGTTGGGAATTTAGTCCTTTTAATGTCCCTTCTACTGTCAGTTGAATAGAAACACACTGTTTGATAATGTTCTAAAATCTGAGGTTACTCAGTCTCTCCAATGATGATAAGAGAGAATACAATTTCAATTATGTGAGATGACTCTAGGTCTGAGTATCGAGAACAGAACAAAAATTTCCTGAAGAACTAATACCCATCACTGACTCATACTGTTTCTCAGAAACCGCATTCAAAGTCTGTATACTTGTTCTATTTTTTTTTTCTTTTAATTCATTAGGTTTTTTTCAAATAAACCCAAGAGTGAAATCTATTATGTATTATTCTCCCTTTGGAAAAAGAAATAATTGCTGCTTTATTTATCTTCATTTACAGTTATACAGATGTTCAGGACCAGGTATAGTTTGAATTCTAAATTTTCTTTATGTTGATGAGAATATTAGGAGTGGAATTCCTCACAGATACAAAGAATTACTTAAGCTGGACTAGAGATCACTTATCCCAAATGCTTGCTCAAAGCACTCAAACCAGCTGCAGTCACATCAGGTGCTCAGGGCCGTGCCTAATCAGGTTTTTAACATCTCCAAGGGGGGAAATTACACAGCCTCTCTGCAACCTGTTCTAGCATTTGACCACCCTCTTGGTGGTCTGTTTTTTTTTTTTCCACTATAGCAAATTGGAATTTCCCATGCTCTGGCTTATGTCTTTTCTGTCTTTCATCCTGTCCAGAGAAGTTGTGGATGTCATTGGAAGTGTTCAAGGTCAAGTTGGATGGGGCTTTGAACAACCTGATCTAATGAAATGTGTGCCTGCCTGGGGCATAGGATGGTTGGACTTAAAGATGACCTTTAAAGTTCCTTTCCAACCCTTCCATATAATTCTGTGACTCTGTGATTCTATGATCTCTGTGCACCTCTGAGGAGAACCTGGTTTAGCCTTCTCTAGGCCTAATCATAACACTGTTGTATAGAGTAATAAGGTGTCTCCCTAGCCTTCCCTTCTTCAGGCTGGACAAACCCAGATCTCCTAGCCTCTCTTAGCACACTGTGGTCTCCAGCCTCCTACCACCTTGGTGGTCTTCTGATGGACTTGCTCCAAGTCTGTGGACAAGTGTCTGTCTTATATTTTGGAGTTCAGAAGTAGACACAGAAGGCCAGTACTCCCAGGTAATTTTTTAAAAAGCCATTTTCCAGCTGGTTTGACCTCTGCCTTTACTGCTGCATGGGGTTATATCTCCTCAATAGAAGGATTTGACATTTACTTCTAGTCATCTTCATGAGATTCCCATTAGCGGCTTTTTCCAGCCTGTTTATATCCCCGTGAATAGCGCAACCCTATCCTTCAGGGACCGACTAGTTTGTTGTTGTCCAGAAACTTGCTGAGAGTGTACTCTGTCCCATCATCCAATGCCATTAATAAAGGCACTGAGCAATACTGGGGCTTATATTAATACCAGAAGGACACCGCTAGTAAATGACTGCCAGTTAGACTTTGTATTACTTTATACCATACCTTTAGGCAAATGATCCAGCCAACTTTCAATCTATGTTTTTGTCCATTTCTCCAGTCACTTCGTAAGTCCATTTGC
Organism: Gallinago undulata; assembly: GCA_026546715.1. Lineage (NCBI taxonomy): Eukaryota > Metazoa > Chordata > Aves > Charadriiformes > Scolopacidae > Gallinago > Gallinago undulata. The sequence goes on from JAOTQQ010000012.1 coordinate 71,064,103, forward strand.
CTGGAAAAAGTATTTTGCACTGGGAAGGGAAAATCTCTGCTTTGGTCATTCATAAACTTTATGTACAAACAAAAACATTATTTTGTTACTATTTCATACAATTTCATTCTTAAATAAAAATCAGCATCTGTTTTTCTTTTGGATTACTAATATCTGATGCAAAAGACCCATTTATATATATATATATCATTTTATATTTCATGGAAACCCACAAAGACAAGTAGATAAAGTTGAACAGTACATGGAGTAAGCTTATTTTATTTAATTTTATGTTATTTTAAAGCTATATTTTTTCATGCATCTCTTGTAATAGCATGTGCCATCTCCAGGGTTAAACGTATTTGAGATTATTGGGTGAAAAGCACTCAGTAGTAGCAATAACCTGGTGCCAGCATGATGAAGAAAATAGTGGGGTTTTTCCTATATTATTCTAATATTTCTTTAACAGAAAGGAAAATAAATAAATAAATAACTGGACTCCTGAAGGGTTGCCTCTACTCTCATAAACTGAAAATGTCTAATTTATTTTCTATGACAAGTGCACTTTAAAGAAACAAGAGAACATGAGCTATGTTCCCATCCATTTAAATGGGAACAAGACCCATGACAAATGAATACCCTAGGGAGACTCCAGAGTTAGTCACCAGGGCCCACCCTGTGACTTCCCTGATGATTTCAGTTTTATTATTGCATAGCAGGACTATAATGCCAAAGTGACTGAGTAAAGCACAGAACAAATTCTTTACTCCTCTTCCATACCAAGACAAGGTGTGGTATAACTGTTACGTGTGAGTTACTGCTTGCTCGTGGCAATGCCAAGCTACATCCTTGGACTGCAGGTCTCTTAACCTTACTGTGCTAGTAACCCCTTTTTGGTCAGTGAAATGAATGAGTAAAATTCAGCCTACATATAAGTAAGTGCTCAGAACACTAGGACCTGACTTTGTGGTATTTGGAAGGACACCTGGCTAGGTCAAGGATAAGCAATGCAGTTATTTGAGTATACATTTTGATAACTGCCATGTGCACAGGAAAATATGTGGTGGTCTTGTATGCACACTTATTGGAACCTAACAAACAGAGAGTCACTCATTAATTAGCAAAATAGAGAATGCCATACTGAATCAGATCCCTGTCCTGTGCTCACCTCTTGTGTGTGCTGAGACTGGCTGCTTTGGAGGAAAGCAAAAGTGACCTTGTAGAACAATTATACCATACATTGGCCTAGGAAATCTTCCCTCTTAGAAACCACTTTATAGCTGGATTATGCCCAGAAACATGGGCGATTAAATTCTAGAAAGCTGAAATTAATCTTAAAAATGTGGGTTTGAGTTCTGAGCATCTTTGCTGCCTACACATTTGTGTAGCTTTTTCTGAGTAACCCGCCTTGATGTTGTAACACGCTGATAATGAAAAATGTGGCAGGAGCAGGAGGAGGAGAGAACGGGAATATCCACATCACTTGCCTTCTAAGTAAGTAACAGAGCTGTATCAGTTAAGAGGTTTGTTTCCCTGGGCTCCCTGTATTGCTAATGGAGACAAATGGATTTCTCCAGAGAGGGTCTTGGAGGAGAAGCGCCACTTTGGCGCTCTAACTCTGTCCACGGTGGAGTTGTCCTTTCTCTGCTGATTGCGCAGCCATCACAGAAACATTGACCTGCTGCCTGAAGCTGTCACTCCCACAGGTGGCAAGAATTTCCACTGTGCAATATCCTTCTCTAGTTTCCTATGTGCATGTGTAAGAATGAGGGCTATAGTCTCATTTTTTTCGGTATCCACAAAGGGCCTTTGGAGGATGACGACTAGTGGTAGCAAGGGGAAGGAAAATGCTGATAAACAACATCTAGAAACAAAGCCACGTTGTACCTGCTTGACTTGGCTGCTCACATTGCAACTCTGTCTTCTAGTTTTCAATAACAATCCCATATGGCTGTGGCTGAATCATCTCATGCTACTTTTACCGACTTTAATATCTAACAAAATGCTTTGAATCAATATATCCAATAAGGTGTCTCAGTGATGTGGTAATGTAAAGTAATGAAGGATTAAATAAAACCTACAGCTAAAAAATGATTTTTTAAAGATTTTTAATCTTATCCCCTTTCTGTTGCTAGATTTGTGCTGTTGCAGTTAGAGCAGCTAGTGGCCATTTAGAAGTACAGTGCATACAAGGCTGTTATGGTGATAGCTGGGCCCCTATTTGCTCGGCTTTGTATTGGCTGAGTATGATTAATTACAGCACAGAGTACTTTCACAGCTGGAATCCTATGGAGAAACCTGGCTGGTTGTATGCCTGCCTTAACCTGTTGAAAATGAGTGCAGAAAATATTAGTTAATAGGCTTGTGAGCCCACAGTATTTTGATTCATTTTAATAGTCAGATGTAGAGGTATTGCTAAAAATGAGCAAAGTACAGAAATAAAGTAAGCCAGTCTGGGGCACAGCCAGCATTAACAGTCCTTATCTATATGACCACAGAAGCGTTACTGCTAGTCTCAGCTTCTGCCTTAAGTAAAAGTGACCTGGTAGTATTTTTCCATGGGAAATAGCCCTTGAAGCATTTATCCACTGCTGGGGGTGAGACCGTTACAAGTTCATGAATGGTGGGCTCATGGCTGCTTACATTCTGACTGATGAAATGTGAAAAGCCTAGCTGCGGCTCCTGGGAGAACTGGAGGCAGACATGGGACGTCAAAGAACCTAAAAGGATGTGTGGTTCTTAACAAACAGCTTTCGCCAGCACACTTGCTTTCATGTTTACTCCTTCAAGAGATTTACATTGCCTCATTCAGGGAAATTTGCCTGTTCTAGAGAAGGCAAAACCAGTACTACTTGGTGACTTGGAAAAATGTTGTTTTGATAGGGAAGTGCAGCCCAACAGCTAAATCAGAACCTTCACATTAGTCTCTGTCTTTCTGGATAGCCTTCTGCTCAGTTTCAACCAATGCCAACCTAGCTGATCATTTTTTTTTTTCTGTTTCTACATGTGTCATACCTACGGAGGGGATGTACAGAAGAAAACCACCTATTTCTTTGAATGTCAGCTCTTACAGCACATGGTAACCTCTACTCTGCTTTCTGAACTCCAGCCCCCTCTGCTTCTATCATCTTTCACAGTCCTGTTGCCCTTTTGGAGTGACTTGCCTAACCAGCCTTCTTCCTCACCCTCTCCATAGCACCAGAATCCCCAGGGTCATCCATGTCATTTAAAAAGAAAGCACTCTCAACTTTTTGTCAGCAAAAAGGGGAACCTTTCTCTAGCCAAGCTCATCCAAGCCTTAAGGTCCAAAGGCGCCCCACAAAAGCAGGGCCATAGATATGTTCAGTGGCTATGGTGCCTTATGTCTGCAGCCAGTGAATTCCAAGCTCCATTTCACCCTGTATCTCTGTGCTCTCAA
>JAOTQQ010000012.1:71067599-71082471 GCA_026546715.1 Gallinago undulata
GCCTGTTCTAGAGAAGGCAAAACCAGTACTACTTGGTGACTTGGAAAAATGTTGTTTTGATAGGGAAGTGCAGCCCACCAGCTAAATCAGAACCTTCACGTTAGGCTCTGTCTTTCTGGATAGCCTTCTGCTCAGTTTCAACCAATGCCAAGCTAGCTGATCATTTTGTTTTCTGTTTCTACATGTGTCATACCTACGGAGGGGATGTACAGAAGAAAACCACGTATTTCTTTGAATGTCAGCTCTTACAGCACATGGTAGCCTCTACTCTGCTTTCTGAACTCCAGACCCCTCTGCTTCTATCATCTTTCACAGTCCTATTGCCCTTTTGGAGTGACTTGCCTAACCAACCTTCTTCCTCACCCTCTCCATAGCACCAGAATCCCCAGGGTCATCCACGTCATTAAAAAGAAAGCACTCTCAACTTTTTGTCAGCAAAAAGGGGAACCTCTCTATAGCCAAGCTCATCCAAGCTTTAAGGTCCAAAGGCACCACACAAAAGCAGGGCCATAGATAATTTCAGTGGCTATGGTGCCTTATGTCTGCAGCCAGTGAATTCCAAGCTCCATTTCACCCTGTATCTCTGTGCTCTCAAATCTCTGTAGGTTAGTTTGGATGGCATTGTCTGTGAATATGACTAAAAATGGCAGCATTCATGCATTTCTGATTGAACTGTAAGTATCTTAGACTGAATCAGAAACATCCCAAGAAAAATGGAGAAATATTTCTTTTCAAAGACACACATGAAATTTCTGGTCCATAGAGCATTTTATGACTCATTCAGACATATTTTTTTTTTATTACACATCGCCTCATTCTCTAGCTTCCCAAGTTGTTTTCCACCTTCTTGTTTTTCAGAAGATTTTCCTCTCTGAATTGCCATCAGGTTCAGCAGCAACAGCAGCAAAAGAATCCAATAATGGTGATGTAATGTTGCACAAACACAGATTGCCATCTGAACCTGCACATTGTTGATGTTGTGTTCAATTTTTTGAATGAAGAAAGTGCAAAGAAACAATAGTAAATTATTTCCTTAAAAGTTTCTTCGGCTTTATAATTGGGAACCTTACCAACATTACTTTGCTTGTATCTTGGGCAAAGACCTATAAAGAAAGTTGCTCCAGTAACTGATGATTTCTTCACTTCAAATTGCCTTGTGTTGTATAATGGTGTTCGCTCCTACAAAGACAAATTTGAAACTGTAGGACTGTTTTAAAATACAATACTCCAGCAAGTTAAGTGTTTACTAGAAAGTTTCTCTGGTGAAATGAGGTGAAGAATGAATAACATTTGCCAAAAGCCAGCAGAAGGATTCGATGATGGTGTAAAGTTCAGAAATTTGCAACTTCTTACTTGGATGACTGTGCTCACACCACACCTGTGTCTTAAGTTATGATAATAATAATGCTTAATTTTTTTCACCATTTTTGCCTTTGAGTAATTGCCAGGAATCTCACTCTGCAGTCTGGAGACAGCAGAGACGGTGTTTTGTGATTAAAAGTTAGGGAGTTTTTAATGAGAGCTCGAAGGCTGATTCATAGTTCAAAGTTATGCAGAAGGTTTCTTTTTCTTTCTTTCTTTTTTTTTTTTTTTAATCAAAAGCATATCATTCATTTTTATCTCAGACAAAAATATGATAATGGCTAATTCATTGGGCGGGGAGAAGGAATGTAGGGAGTTACTGATAGAATTTAAATAAAAAAATTTAGAGGTCTAATATTTTATTTCATTTCAGAAGTGTAATAAATCTTATAAAGGGCCTTACACAATTTCTCCTTGAAGATATCGCAGTGTGATAATGATGCCATGCCCTTGCCAGCCAATTTCATGATTTGTTCAGGTTATTCCAATAATATCTACATTTCACGGGAGAGTATTTACATTCAAATCTTCCCTGAGATTTGTCATGCCCTGTTGTCATCATGTTTTCTCCTGTGTCACCTTCAAGGACTGATAGGACATGAGAATCTGTAGAAATAAACAGGACTTGAAATCCCCAGTGAAAGAAGTTGTGCCTCAGCCCTGTGGGGAACTGAGCTCCTTCACTCCCACTGATATTATTACCACTCCACGAGACTCAGCATTTTGGAGAGGACGCTCAGTGCCTGGCAAAATTAGGATGTAATTGCCAATTTCAAGCCTATGTACAGAACTGTGTCTCAGACAAGGAGATGGGAAGGAAGTAGCAAGGTAGTTACAGAAAGTCGTACATAAACTTCATCTGTTGCTTCTGTAGAAGTAGTTTTCCCTTTGCAGAGCAACTTTTTCGCCACTTTTTCATTTGTAAAGACTACTGCTCTGTAGTAATATACTGAAGGTTACTGAAAAAGAAGCACAGCTAAGCTCCCAGAAACACATTCTCTCTAGCAAGTATGTTTGACTCCTGGAAAAGGAGAGGAGTGAAGGGAATAAAAATGGCTGTGTTTAATCACAATAAACGGATATCCTATTAGTTATTCTACACAATTAGAATCTTTCACAAACTGAAAGAATTGACCTCTAGTATAGCTTAGGAAAAAAAAAACAAAACACCTGGAGGTTATTACTGATATTGAGACTAATGGGAGAATTTTAGAGAATAAAGACAGGTCTGGCACAGGTATGAGAGACTAAGAAGACAGCCATTGGAAATTACAGTGTCCACTGTAATTAGTGATCACTAACAAGGGATAAATAATTTAGGGTCTGCCTTTATAGTCAGGGACAGTAACTTTCAGGACAGTTTTTGTCTGGCCATTAACCAACCAGATCAGACCATGAACTGGCAAGATGCTGGAATATCCTTTAAAGAAACTTTAAGGAAACTTATTTTCAACCTGAATACTCAGTTTGTTGGGGTGGAGGATAGATGTGTATGTGTGATAGCTATGAAAGTGAGGATTTAGATCCTTGAACGGTTGGGGTTTTTCTGAGTTGGGGGCTATTGTTTCAGAATCTTTAAAATATTAAAAATTTCTGGTCAAAGCAAAATGGGGAGATAAAGATATGTAGGATTTCCTCACCTCCTCAAGTAATCTTATAAACTTACCGTGCTTTCAAGATAGCAATAGTATACAGAGGGGTGGGCTATGTGCCTAATTTTGTGGTTAATTGGCTTTTTCCCGAAATGAATGTGCTGACTTTGTTTACATCTAATGCACGATAAATCACACCCCATCTATCACTGAATGAGTGTTGAAACAACTGTTAAAACACATAGTGTTTTAGACACCTAGAAAGTGCTATCTTCAACAGCAGTCCTCATTAGAGCTCTGCTGTGACCCACAAGTAGCACTGACCCCTGCCCACAGCCATAACTCTCACTGGCATCACTCTGAGCATCACTGCATATTTGAGCATAAGCTTTATACTGTGTGTGCGTGGAGGACACAAGTGTAATTTTATGATGAATGGCAGAGTCCATCAGGAAATAACTACGGGGTCTTACATGAAATAGTGACATGTATAACTACAGGCAAGGAAAGTAGAGCCCTGTAAATATTTCCATTCTTAGTTTGCAAGGCTGATTTCCCTGCTGCTCTTCATAAATGGTGCTCAGTCCAAAGTTGTTATGAGAAAGGAGGGACTCAATACCCACCAACATCCACCCTTTCCCATCTGGCCCCATCCCAGAAGGAAAAGGGATTGCGGGTGCAATGTCTTTACGGCAGCGACACACATTGTGTGTGCAAATGCAGGTATATGGACAGTGCAAGCTGCCCGCAGCTGTCTGAGCACACCATTGGGCACTAAGGCTGGTCTGTCCTGCAAAGTCATGTGCAAGTCCTGGAGCTGACCCATGAACATTGAGCCCCTTGACGTGCACATTTCCTCTCTTTCTAGACAGGGGGATGCGGTGTGGCTTGATCCAAAAGCATGCCAGAAGTCCTTGCAGAGTGGGGTCCTAAAACTTGAGCTTTCTATCACAGGAGTGCTTGAGGACAGAGCCCCCACAGCTGAGACTGAGTGGGTACCCGGGCACCAACACTGAGGGCGAGTGGGAGGCTGAGTCACTGCGTGTAACTGAACTGAACTTGAACCGTGCTCCTCTCTGGATGCAGGCGCTGTATAGAATGGTGTTTAAAAGTAACCTATGGTCAGAATTAGCAAAGGCAATTTACACAGCCCCAGCACTTGACTGCTTGTCAAAAAATTCCCTCCGGTGGGCATTCCTTGTTCAATTTGTTCAAAGAGACAGAGCCAGTCTTTGCCAGATAGGCAGCTTTACACATCCCAACATTAGCATATTTCTATTAAAACATATGTTATTTTGTTCAATTATGACATGTTTCTTCATTCTCAGCCTGAAGCGATATTTCAGATATCAACCCAATACTCTGTAATTACAAAGATATATCCTATGCATTGCACTGAAAAATTGTAAAACTTGAAGAGCATACAGACTACTCAGGCATTCTATTCTTTGAGTACAGTATAGAGAATAATTATGGTTTCTCATATTCTCTGAGTAATTAATTTGAAGAATTTAATTATATTTTTCATATTAATTATTAATGTATTATTCACCCAGCATAGTCAGTTCATAATTCATAGATGTATTAGTCAAGTAATTTAGTTGATGAATTTCATAGTTTTGAATAAGTTATTCAATTTTTTTTAATTATTCACTCAGCTCTAGGAGTATCTGTTGACTCTTGAATATTAGCTGTAGTATGGCTGCTTCTTTTTTTTGCAGTCTTGTGAACACCCAATATTAACTCCAAAAGTTAGTGAAATGCTGTCCAGCCCTGAAATATGTATTTATGTAAGGTGACTTTAAAAAGAAATGGCAGTTTACTCAGATTAGCAAGTCCAGATTTGGGATCTTTATGTCTCTTTAATTTTAAACTTCAGTTTTCTTACAGTATGTTCTCAGAGACTATGGGGTTTTTTTGCTATGTTTCCCCCTCACTTTAACTTATATATGAAACTTATGGCAAAATCCAGTCTTCAAATTTACCTTCCACTAATGCTAGGATTATACCCATGATGACGTACCCATTCATTAGTTTATGAGTTTTTTCATCAGTTTTATGCTAAGAAAATTTTGCTTATTTCAGGAAACTTCTAACCAGGGTAGAAGAGAATAGAAATAAGGTTTCTACAGTATGCTGCCAGTTCAGTGGGATAGTTTAGCTTAGCCTAAACAATAAGCATATAAGTGGCCTTGACAATTTCCAGTGAAAATAATCTCATCACACTGGGAGCAGCACCTCTGGGTGTATATCAGGTAACAATTTTGTCCTGGCAGAGGAATAAGATACAAAATAAATTATCAAATCTTTCTGTATCTAGGCTTAGTGATTATATCACATAACTGGAGTCCATAATGCTGGCGGAAAACAAGTGGAGAATGCACATACATATCTGTGGTTTTATGTGGTTTTTTTAGACAGAGAGTGTCTTGCGTGTGAGTATATAACATAATAGTCAATACAGGGAAATAACAGAGCAAGTGAAAAGCTCTGAGTGAAATATACTTTATTCATTATGTTTCCGTGTCCTTATTCTGCTAAACAAAGTGGTTTCCATGAATTATTTTTTTTTTTACAATCACATCTTTTCTTTAAGAAAAGATCCTCCTGTATTCTAAAAAAAATAAAAATTAAATTCAATTACATTCAAAGGATGCTTGGAAAATTGATAATGGTAAGCATAGCACTGATCTTCAGAATGCAATGTATATTTTGAGATTTTCTTCCCTGTACGAACCTCAGAAAGGCTTATTTTTAACAACTCTAAAAACAATAAAGCCATATTCTCATAAGAACCCTGCATTTAGAATACATTAGTTCCCTGTTCTCTGCATATTAATGTTATCGCATTTACCATTTTGTATTGCTGTTTCATATAACCTCAGTGTCTTTGTTAAATCCAAAACACAGAGGTATATGCCAAAGCTTTCATGATTTCTAAATCCATGATTACAATATAATATTCTAAAAGAAAAGTCTCCAGCTATATGCTGCTTTTTTCACTGAGGAAAGTGTTTGTGTTTGGGGTTGTTACTTCACTAGCAGGCAGTCCATATGGTGCTAAATCCTGTAAACTAACTATAACTAGGTATAAAATTCATAGAGAAAAAATGTAATTTATCACAAGTGCACAGCTGGTGTCTGCTTCTAAGTGGTTGTTTCCTAATCTGATACCAACCTGTTCGCATCCCTAGTATGTTATTGAGCTATAAAATCAATAACAAATAGCATGCATGATCCCCTGAGAGCTTAACCATTTATTCCAGCTGTGAAGAGCAAATGAAGGTTGAAGCAAAGGTGCCGTTTTAAGAAAGATGTGTGCATGTTTATGGATGTGCATAAGAAATGAAACAAAGTAAGCCTCTTCTGTATTAATGGGTAATAACTGCAAGAACTACATAGGGTGGTTTTCTTGTTTTTTTAAGTAACTGATTTTCTATCTCAGATTTACGTGCAGTTTGCTTTCTGTGTGTTCCCAAAAGTGCTTGATGTGTGATTTATATGTGTTCTTTTCCCCAAATATTTCAGTATTACTTTGCTCTTTTCTTTAATCGCAACTAATATCTCCGGGAGTACTGCCTGGGGCAGACTGAGCATAAGCACTGAAAGCTGCAGTGGTTAAAATATAGTGGATAAAATTGTCATGCCCTTTCTTCCTTGCTCACAGCAGTAAAAGCTGTGGACGTTTTAATGTGTGCATGTGCAACGGGAAGGAAGTGAGAGATCAGAGTCGTGGTGAGTGTTGGTGAGGGTGAGAAACGAGTGGCAGGAGAGAAAAGAGGGGATCGGACAAGCTCCCCTTGCTCCTCCGGTGGGCAGAGGAGTATGGCAGGGGGGGTATGGGGAGGCGACCGAGGGACCTGGCAGAGCATCAGGGGAGAGATGCAGGTGGTGTGTGTGGCCAGGGGACCAGTGACGAGTGAACTGCCACAGGATTTTGTGGTATTCCCAGGGATTAATTGTCTTGGCAGCACCTAAAACCTCATTTTTTTTGAGTAAAATACAGGTCTTAGTCTTAGATGTGGCTGAACTGAACTGAAAACAGCAGTTCCAAAGGGAAAAAAAATCTCCTTCTGAGTCAAATTCCTTGCTATTTGATGTGCAAAGATATCTGATATAATCTTTATGCCAAGACTCTCCCTGCACAGCAGTTAGAAAGATGCTATTACCATTTTAATCAAATTAAGCATTCCTCCTGTGATCCTTGGATTTTTTCAACCCTCTGCATAACAGTGCTTAGCCCCTTGTACCGGTTGCTCTGCCCCCTTTATCTCTGCGTTGGTTGCAATTCATCATTTTGCATTGTATGTAGTTTGTAAAGCACTTCACAGTGAAAGACACTTGCAGTGATTTGACTTTAGCGGAATTCCATCAGCTGCAGAAGTGCCATTCCTTGCCAAAGCAAGATCAGAATTTGACCTCAGAACACTCCAGTGAGAACAGTATTATTTATACTTATTTTGTAGAAGGATAAATTGAAACACCGGGTTTAAGTGACTTGCCTGAAGGCATGAAGCTTCTCAGTGCCATAGCAGAGACTTGAACATGAATCCAGACGCCAATGTCCTTGCTCTAAATGACAGATGAACTCTGCAATTAGGATTGTGCTCAGACGGAAAAATCTACTAACATCCATGGATTTATAAAACCAATTTAAGCCAGGGAAGGGTCGGGACTCTGCCTTCCAGGAACAGAAAAGCAGTGCCGAATTGCTTCTTTTCCTGCAAGTGTGACAGCTGCTTACAGGATGGGGAAAATGTCTTTTAAAAAGTGAGTTCTACATGTTTGGAGACTGTCCGGTAACAGAAAGCCAATTCTTTTTTTTTCACCTCTGTGGAGAGTACAGTTGAGGAAAAGAAAAAAGAAAAATATATGCCAAGTTTAATTTCATATTTTTTTCTCAATTTGTAATTTAATGCTTTAATTATAAAGGTTTATTATAACATTGTAATTGTTTATTCATTGATCTGAGACACTCAGTGGAATTCCTTCACTGTACATTGCAGTAAAATTACAACACACGGGAGACAGATCAAGCTTGTAACGTTGGCAGTCTCGTGGGTACTAAATATCTTCAAAGTCAACACATTTGCTGATGGGCAATAAGAGAGAAGACAAAAAAGTATCTTCTCCTCCAGTCCTCTGCTATTTTTAGTGCCTCTGTCGCTGTCTATATACTTTTTCCTGTGTGTAGTCAGCTCTGTCAGTCATGAAGTGAACTCAGCTCAGCTCCAGCCTTGGTGGCATTATCTCAGGCTGTCATATGGACACACTGTCCTCAGAAATGCTGCATACCCATTGTGAATGATGGGCAGCAGAGACAGAGCAACGAGGGTAAGGCCACGTCTGACTTTTACACTGCTTATTGCCTTTACAGATCTAGCGTCAGAAGTCTGATGTACTTTAAAGATTATGCTGGATTTTGTGAACTGTTTTGCAGTAAGAAATTTGATGCAGAGGATACTGAGAAGAGCTGACAAAGAAATTACTTGATGTTCCTTTTAAGCCTGTGGAAAGCCTGCTCTCAGACTGTAATTTCCTGGAATTTATTATTCACAATTATTCACTGTATTTTGTTTTGGCAAATCTTTTTAACTCTGTTTTGATCATGCACAGTCTTCCATGAATAATCATCACTTCAGACTGGAGCTGTTGTGATAGGTCAAAAAAGAGATATGGCACTGTCATGTTTGTGACTGGAAATGGAAGAAACCACTTCTAATGCAGCATTTGCAAATGTGGATATAAAATTTGGCACCTGTAAATATTCATGTACATACACTTGAAACTATGCTCTGGGCTTGATCCAAAGGCACTAGAGGTAACAGAAAGAATGAATATTCATCTTAGTAAAACTTATTTCCTAAATGGTTCACTGAATGCAAATGTAAAGAGAAAGAAATAGGCAAAAATGCATTAATGCCACTGAATATTCACAGGAAAAAGTGTCCTACTTATTACATTCAAGTACAGGTGGGTTTGTTTTTTTTTTTGCATATATGACAATGAAATAACATGCATGCACACAAACATGATTATGGTCTCCCTTTATCACTATCTTTCCAAACCACAGAAGCTCTGCTGCTTAGCAAAGGGAAGTTAGGAAAAGCTAGAACTTCAAAATATATGAAATCAGACAACAGAAAAAAAAGCATTTTTTCATCTTTTCTTTTTCTTTTTAGTTTTTACTGTACATAACAGGTAACTGAAACAGTTGGAAAGTTTTATTTGATTTAGTGTACTTTTCCACAGAGCAATGCAAGCAGGAGCTAGCAGTTTCAATGCGGACTTGTGACGCTTTCATTTTCTCTTAGGACATGCACCTGATTTCCCACATATGTGAAATTACCTACATTTCAGTCCCCCAAACTGAGCAACGGAGTTCTGCAGAATGCAGAACAAGTAAAATAAGGTAAGATGAAAGGTCACACACAATAAAATAAATTAAATTCCTAGCATTTTAAGATTTTAATACTTTATTTATTTTTTAACCTGCTTCTGAGGAGAGATAGGTTGAGGGGGAAGTTTCTTGTTTCCTATTTAATAATAATAATATTTGTGAATCTCTTCACAAGGATTTGGCTACAGATCACAAATCTTACTGATATTAACTGGAACTATATAATCAAATGTTTTGCACAAATATTTGAAAATATAAGAACAAAATACCTATTTTTAGTGTCATTTTCCCCCCTCTTACTTTTTTTTTATTTGTTCATTTTGTGATTAGAAATTATCTCCTACATCTTCCAGATAAATATCACAGAATTAAGAGTATTTCTGTAGCAAACTTTCTGTAAACTGCTCAAAGACAACTTTTAAGACTTTCCAGAATACTTTCTCCAGGGTGTTGTTGCTAGAGAAGCTGTTTGTTGCTGCAACGTGCTATGGTGTTGAAGAGGTAAGCTTTCATCCAGTATTAGATGCTTCAAGTGCACCTGCAGCTCTAAGTGCATCTGAGGTTAGCTCCAAGAAATGGTAGAAGTGCACCAACCGTGATCATCTCTTTCAACTGCCCATGCTCACAAAGGAAACTATCCGAGATGACAAATCAGTGCCAGAGTTCACATTGTAAGCCAAAGAAATAGCCTTTTGGGTTGAAAGCTTCTTAGTCATGCAAAGGATGATGTTCAGATAAATTCTCAAGTCATCTGCTGACCTTATTTGTGCTAAAAAAAGTGCTGGGATGTTATGGCTACATCTATGCTAGTAAACTGAACAGTGCTAGGGCTTAGTTTTTTGTTCTCAGCTTAGCTGGCACAGTCTGGACCCCTCCTATTGCTAAATTCTCTTGTCTTCAAGGAGACTGTTAACAAGTAAGGTACAAAATGAGAACATGTGGAGAACATTCCTTGCTTTGTGTTGACTCCCAAATTGTGCCCAAGAAATGTTTGGGAAAGGCCTCATATGCTGGGCTGAAAACTATGTTAAAGACTTTTCAATTATGAACAGAATATAAAAAATGAAATTTCTAATACCAATATTTCATTTACTAGTGTATATGTTCCTTATGATTATATCCTGAAGTAAAAAGTATGCTTTCAGGGAAGAGGGCGTTATATAACATAAGCACTCCTTCCAAATCTCACCTTTAACAGTATCATTTTCCTCTTTATATGGTGTCCACAGAGAGCAAATAGCAATAAATTCACGGTGAAGAACATTTACTTATTATTCCCTATAATATGCAATATGAAATATACAGTTTTACCTATGCATCTTTAGAGGCTTCTGGTAAAGAAAAGCAGCCTGAAGTCTATGCTGGGAATATGCTAATTAAGAGATGTGATTGCAATATTAATCAAGATATTCTAAGGATGACAAAGGAAGGATGTCTTAATCCTCTGAATTACCATGAGGTCTTCCCTTGCCCAGTCATAGCAGAGAAAAAGCAAAAGAAATAGAGATGGAGGGAAGCCCTGCCCATTGTAAGCTAAGAATCTGGTCTGTGTCTCGCATATTTGCAGTCAACAATGAAAGAAAGCTAAAACAGAGCTCTGAGACTTCTCCTGAGAATGCCAGACCAAGGACAGACTTTCAAAGATAATTAGTGAACCTCAAACACTTGCAAAGACAAATTGTTAGCTGCAGCCTTAGTAATTTATTTTTTATTTAAGCTGTTTGTAGCTTTGTTCTGTTACTGCAGATCTGTTTTAAGTAAACATGCCATTTAAATCTTGACTAGTAATAAAGCAGATGCTGAATAACCTTACAAGACATTGCATTTTTAAAGATATGTTGAACTCAAAACTGTCGAAAAGGATTGGACCTCTTTTGTGGTGTCCAGTACCTGAATGCATTCATGCATAACACTCAGATGGCAAAAAAAAGATGCATTTCCACTGAGTTACATGACTTTAGGAGTTGGTAATATGTTTTTGTGGTAGAGGATCTCCATGAAAATCAGTGCTAGCCAGGCAAATTTCTTAGGAAGAAGTATCCTAATATCCTAGCATTTTCGTATATATTGATGGCTTGAAAAATGTAGGTAAGTGAATTTGTCTGTGCAGCAGCTATTCATGCAAATATTATGTATTGGGTTACTATGGCTTTGGGAGGACTTGTCATTTTGTGTTCATGAAATTTGAGGAAGACAAAATTTTACTAGCTGCTGGTTAGCACCTAAAGTTGTTTTCCTTTGCTCCTTTTTCCTCTGAGTCATGTCAACAAATACTTTCCTGTCCTAGCAGGCTTCATCTTTATGGATTGCATCTCTGAAGTGAACCTTTCAGTGTTGAGAATTCAAGTTCCAAACTACATATGTTTTCTAGGGAAGGAATATTATTTCAGACTATGCCTAATGTGGTCACATGGACTAAAAACCCACTAGCATTTGGACTGGGTTCGCTCTGCTTTTGGTGTTTATCTTCCAGTTTAATTTAATCCAAAAGGGAAAGGCCCATCTCATCCCCAAATGTATATGTTCATACACTCTTAGATTGCTATGTGGTGTGAAACAAATTATGTTGTATGTGAGAATGTTTGAGCTTTTTGCTTCAAAAGCACACTCCTGATCTGTATTAAAATATTAGTATGAACACACCCTATTCTTGAAGTTTGAAAATACAAGTTCAAAACTTATTTGAGATATCAAGGTAATTTTGATAACACTATTCATTGAAATGAACAGGAAGAAGACATCTAAATCATTTAGAAAATCATTCTGAATCATAATTCACTTTGCAGTTTTAAATCTCTCTTCAGAACTCCAAATACTAAGTAAGTTATGAACAGGAAAAAATGCAATGAAGCAGTATTACAAGTACAGAAAAAATATTAAAACCAAATACAGTCAAACTAATATGTTTATACTTGTTTAAAATTAGTTGGCACTGGTATATATTTGTTTGGAGCACTGGGATTTTCATTTGGTTCATTGAGTTGAGTGTAGATTTTTTTGTTGCTCTTCTTTGCTTTTAATTCTTTATGTAGTTGACCTTTCTGGCACAGCAGTTTGGGACCACCACTGATGAAATGTTATTAATATCTTAGCACAGCTACATTAATAATCCAAAGGAAACACAGCTAAACATGCTCTCTCCAACTTGCTCAGTGACTTAGCACCAATGGTGTGCACAGCTGGCATAGGTGACCTGCTTTCAGCAGGAGCCCTGGATACCTGCATTCCCTGTGGTGAAGAGAAGGTGATCCTGTTGGCTGCATCATTTTGGACTGAAACCATACTCAAGGCAGAAGCTGTTTCTCAGTACAACTTTTGTGAGTTCAGGGTAGCTGTCTTTGCTGGAACATCAATTGTAGTGGATGCTCAGTGCCTCTGAAAACAGTATAAGATTTATTTAGAACCCAGAACTGAAACATAGACCTCTGAGTGACTAGGCAACTTAGAAGATGCAACGAAAGAGATCTGCTTAAAACTGCCCACAGATTCTCTAGCAGGGAGACAGCACTGAGCTTTCTGCCTTCCAGTCCTCTTTCCAGATCAGAGGATAGATTGCTTCATCTGAATAGCTCATATGAACCATTAATATTATTAACATTTATTAACCCTTCCTGCAGACTGTTAATTAAATAATGCAGAGTGAAACCCTAATTCTTTTAGTGCTGACTAAATATCTCTTCCACTTGACACAATTTCATTTATCATTACCTTGTGCCCCTTGTGTTTAATTTTCAAATGGACTAAATGCCTGCGTTTGGTATTTGAGAGACAACATTAAAAATGGCTGCAAACATAACAAACATAAGCAGTGTTACCAGAAGTTGCCATGGTGAAGCCAATAAACAAGCCTGATTGTAGGAAATTGCATCCTGAAAAGTATAGGGAAAGAACCTTGAGTAAGTCTGTCTTTTAATTTAAACTTATGAAGAATAGTAGTTAATAAGCCTTTGCTGAAATGTGGCAATGTTCTCTGCATGTGACAGGTTTAAGGTTACACATAAATGCTGGAGGGAAAGGATGAGCTGATTGCCCAAAATGTGATCCTAAGTTATGGTAACCCTTTACCCCAGCTTGACTTTCTATTATATCATGCGGCTGTGAGCCATACCAGAGCTAAAGAAATGACTTGATGAATGTGCTTTTAAAGCAGTTAAGCTAACGGTCCCATAAACCTTGGGGAACTATGCAAAATTAGTGTCCTCTTCTGGATGCCGATAAAGATACTATTTATAAATACAAAATAATTGTTTGGTGAGCAGGATAACCTTTTTCATGGTGGTGTTCTACAATAAACAATATCAGAGGTTTCAAAATCCCAGTAACAAGAGCACCGGGAGAGTGGTGCTTCTCCCTGTGGAATTTTATAGTGATTTCCAGAACTGACTTTAAAGATAGGCTGTGGTTAAGAAAGAGAAGACTGGTTCCAGGATAAATAAAATCTACCTCCTAGCTGATAGCCCTCACAGCTAGGTAGGTGTGTATGGTAGTCTGTATGGTAGCTATGTATTTTTCATATCCATTTTGCCCCAGTAAATGACCTGGGGCCATGATTTTCTGTACCAAGAATGGAAGGGTTGGAGAGGAAACACAATGGGTAGTGTTTATCCGACAGGACAGAAGGCTGTCATGAAGCAAACATCTACCAAATTTAGTCTTTTCTTTCATGAGGATTACTGAGAAAGGCTTCCCCACCCCAAAAGTAAAAATACATGTGGTGAAATACTGAGAAAGGTACTACACAAAAGCAAAGCTTGTTGCATTGGTGTGTCTCACAATTCAAGATAGAAAAGGGCAGAGCAGACTTTCTTCATCTCTATAAATAACATGCTGCTTTATATCTGTCTTAAAAGATTTATAGAATCCTTTCTTTTGGTACTTGATTGCTCTAGCTGGTAGTATAAATATAAGAACTCCATGAACACAGAAAATCTGAGAAGAAAAATGGCTGTGCAGTCCTACTGGGATTCCTCAAACCATGGGCATGAGCCCTCCCATGCATTAGATATTATTTCTTGATATTTTTTCCCCCTTTGCTCCTAACACTAGAACAGTAAGAACAGAATTTAGGAAAGGCAATCAAGAGTTCAGAAATTAAGGTGAAATGAAATGTTGACACATAAGTTAACCACATCTTGCCTTAGCAGTTCTAGTCAATACCAAAGTGCCCCAGCTGTCTACACTAAAGCTCTTACTGAAATGGTGGCAAACCAAAATAGATCCTGTGGGCAGAAGAACAAGTGCACTGCTACAGAAATTGCCATATTTGGCACAGATTTGATATTAGAACTGATAGTAATGTTTTTAAATGACTATCCTATAAAATTTCAAAATGGATTTTTAAGTTTAAAAATACATTTCAGAAAAATCATAGAATCATAGAATCATAGAATGGTTTGGATTGGAAGGGAACTTAAGGATCATCTAGTTCCAAAACCCCTGCAATGGGCAGGGACACCTCCCACTAGACCAGGTTGCTCAAAGCCCCATCCAGCCTGGCCTTGAACATCTCCAGGGATGG
>JAOTQQ010000012.1:71082571-71101582 GCA_026546715.1 Gallinago undulata
TCTCCAGGCTGAACAACCCCAGCTCTCTCAGCCTGTCCTCATAGGGGAGGTGCTCCATCCCTCTGATCATCTTCGTGACCCCTGCTGGACCCATTCCAACAGGTCCATGTCCTTCCTGTGTTGAGGACTCCAAAGCTGGACGCAGCACTCCAGGTGGGGTCTCACAAGTGCAGAGTAGAGGGGAAGAATGACCTCCCGTGACATGCTGACCACACTTCTCTTGATGCAGCCCAAGACGTGGTTGGTTCTCTGGGCTGCCAGTGCACATTGCTGGCTCATGTTGAGCTTCTCATCCACCAACATGCCCAAGTCCTTCTCCTCAGGGCTGCTTTCTATCCATTCTCTGTCCAACCTGTATTTGTGCCTGGGATTGCCATGTCCCAGGTGCAGGACCCTGCACTTGGCTTGGTTAAACGTCAAGCGATTTGCATGAGCCAACCTCTCCAGCCTGTCCAGGTCCCTCTGGACAGCGTCCCTTCCCTCCAGTGTGTCAACCACACCACCGAGTTTGGTGTCATTGGCAGAGTTGCTGAGGGTGCACTCTACATCACTGTCCATGTCTCCAACAAAGATCTTGAACAGCACTGGTCCCAGTATGGAGCCCAAGGAACAGTGCAACAGTAAAATGCAACATTAAAAAATGAAATATTTTTAATTTGGCCTATATTTTTTTAAATATAAAGGGAAAGGACATTCAAACGAAGAGTTTTAGCCAACATAAAGGTTACAGAAATGCCTATTATTAAATAAAACAACCAATACAACTTAAAGATAAATATGTAAACTTCTCCCAATTACAGTGATCCTAGACTTTTATAAACTTCACTTGGTTCTGTGGTTTAAGCTGGCTCTCTTGGTTTATTCCAAGTCTATATCTTAGTCACATTTGATGCTTTTAATAACAAGAATAAAATTGTAACGTTCCTTTACTCTCTACCATAACTTCTTTCCAACAAATTTCATTGGAAGTCATACTATCAGATATCATTTCCCACTATGATTTTTTAAATTTAAACGTTATATGACAAGCATGCTGGTTCATATGATTGCATGCATAGGAAAAGATATGAAAATGAATGAGACCATGTCTTTATCAATAACTGAAAAATATTTTTCTCTTACCCAGACTTGTTACATGATATATCTTACTCACAAATTTTATAATTCATTCTGTTCAGCTGAATGTTTTCTTATCAAAATCCAGTTGTGAAGGCTGTCCAGTTGTGAATGACTGATCCATGCTGACTGGATATGCCTGTAAATCTGATGATACAGGTAAGAAACCTGTTCCTCAATTAAAACAGACACTGAAATATCTTTTTACCTATAGTGAATACAATCATGATGTCTCCCTCTCCATATTTCTTTCTCAGCTTTCTGAAATCCTCTTTTTCTATAGATTTTTCTATTTTCATAAAGTAAACTTTATCTAATATGCACATCAATTTATTGAACAATTTATTTTTCAGTCATCATACCCAAACACTCCATCCTAGATATGACAATAAGAAAATCTCACACTTATGTCAATGCTTTTTCTAGGAATTCAGTAGACACTGAGTGGTCTCACTGAGATTGCACAAGGGCTGCACACCCCTTTACACCAGAGGGCAAGTGTGTCCCTGCTTGTGAGTAACAGCCGGGGACCTTGATGGCTGCAGAAAAGGGACTCCCATCTTCCCCATGGACATAGTAATGCATCTTTCACTGTTCCCTTATATAGAACTAACCTGGTAGCAGGGACAACGTAGGAAAGAAGGATAAAACAGAACAGGAAGCATCAGCCAGTAAACACTCCTGGGAAGGGAGGGGGCTGGGAATGTTGGGAAAGGGATCTGCTGCTTATGAGACAGTTTCTGTGCCACCAAATGATATTATTTCACCTCTGTATGGGCTGAAAGACCTAGTCTTCTCTTTTGGAGAAAATATGGTTATCTTAGTGGTTTCATGAAATCTCACTTTCTAGCACAACAAGGCACTATTATTTCAGTATTACACAGCCATGAATACAAGCTTTTGAGAAATCGTATATTTTTGGACTTAAAGTCTTCCTAAGAGTGTCCGGTGTAAATGTTGGATCTCTGTTGATTTACAGCAGCTGAGATTGTAGTCTTTTTATTATTATAATTATAATTTTTATTTTTTGAACTAGCAGACCTTTAATTCAAGTATCCTGACAAGAAAACTGAACTTTACCTTTACAGTTCTTTTGTAATCACTGCTCTTTCTTGGCACTCTCTGCACTTGAAGAAACAGTAACAAGCTTTCCATCACCAAAAATATGATGCTTTTATGCTTACTTTGCCAAGACAAGTTAGTCATTATTGTTAAATTTTTAAATTAAATACCTGGATTTCTTATTTTAAAATGAACATTGTTTAATATAAACAGATGAGAAGAGTTCAAAGGATTATTGTTAGCAAAAGTAATAAACAGAATTTTTAAAATTATTAGAAAAAATGACCTTACAAATGTTCTTTTCAAGTACTGGTAATATTTATACTGGTAATATATTAATATCCTTGGATACATACCACTGTCTGGAACTAATTCCATTTAAGTCAATGAAGTATATACAATTTTTCCCTTTCCCTTGATAAAATTTAAGAGAAACTTACAGCTTGTTCAGGTGTTTCTGGTATGATTAGGGACTTTCACTAGGTATCTTGTTTAAGCACGTGCTCGTTTGATGAATATTTCATTGCCTACCTGCTAAAGTGATTTTTAATATTACTGACTTGCATTCCGAAGGATCAAGTCTAATGTTAGATATTAGTTTTTGATAACTTTGTCTTGCTGCCTGCATTAAAGATAAGTAGAGTAGGAAAACTGGTCATGACAACTTGAAAAAAAAAACAACAGAAAAAGACAAGAGAAAAATAAAAATAATAGGAAAAATAATTTCAGAAATTTGGCTGTTACAGAATAAGTTGTGGATGAAACTTCCACAGTTCAAAGACGAGACCAGAATGTTGACACATTACTGTGTTAGTAACTGTCTTGTGCCTATACAATATCCTCTTGTGCCTATACAATGTCCTCACAATTACAACAGAATTTTACACCATGGAATTAGAATAAGCCTAGAGCTATCTGTACAGCCCTGAATCAAGTCTCACAAAACACTTATCTGGAGCCATACGTTTGTTTATCAGGATTTATGCAAAATGCTTCTTCATGGTTTCAAAGAGACTAGAGCTATTATGAAAATAATCTTTATTTTGCTACTTCATCATTTCTGTTCTTACAATTGGTAATGAAAATTTACAAGAAATTAAAAAAGAGAAGTAATTAAAAGCTTATTCATATTTCCTCCTTGATTCTGAAAGTTGGAAGAAATGAACAAATATTTGGAGATAACTTTATTTCTATCTATTTTCTATCGGTCACCAAAATTCTTCTGAAAAAAATGAGGGAAAATATTGTAGAAAATGTTAATTTTGATCTAGCAGACTATGATAGTTCTGTGGCATGCTTGCTTAGAGAAGAAAGTGAAGGTAATTCTAAGTATTTTGTCTTTATTTTTAAGACAGTTTTTTGTGCCCTGGTTTTTGGAGTTTTTTGAGATAATTTGGTCAAAAAACATAGCAGCACAAAAAGTCCATTTGGATGCAGTTAGGGTTGAGTGTAAAGTCTTGCAAAAGTACAGAGGACATGCTTTCCAGAACATAATTTTATGCAAATAGCACTGTATACGTGCATTTTTTAATAAGGTGCTAAGTCTGTAATTTTAGCAGAAGAAGTAAGAACTGTACTTCTGATGCTAAAAATGTACCCTTTCAAAGATTGTTTCCTTTGGTCCTGAACTCTGAGCCTGAAATCGTGCATGTTAAGAATTTAATATTACGGGTATAATTTTTTTATTTTTAATTTTTCTAGACAATGTGTCTCAGGAGCATGTAACTATGAAATGTTACATCAATTGTTTAGCATTAACATAAGTTAAAACACTGAACCATGACATTTAAAAATATAAACAGAACTCTTGATTCCACTCAGCTCTCTACAGCTGGTAAGTGAGGGATCCAATACACTACACAGTCAGGCCCTGGTAACAGCACTAGAAAGAAATCCACAAAACAGTTGCTGGATTTGGAGTGAGGTGGGGGCTTGTTCTGGGAGGGGGGATACCAGTTTCAGCAAAAGTGAAACTTTCTGTGATAAAATCCTGATAACATTTTTCCTTAAGATCTACAATTTTCCATCACAAAAGCCAAACCAAAATGTTTTAAGAAAGACAACATTAACGTGGCCCTGAGATTTTGCAGCATCTCACAGGTGCTGCAGTTCTTGTATTTAATGCTTCCATTTTCCTCTCTGACTCACACTTGTGGGTAAGTCCATTTCCCCTTGTACAGCTCAGCCTTCTCCCAGGCTGAATGTTGATCCACACTGCAGGGCTGATGGTGGTGGAGATGTTGACTGTCAGTGCCAGGTTGAACATCATAACACGCTGGCAGCAAATATTAGGTGTGCCCAAGCCAGAAAGGCAAAGCTGAGGCTGAGTTGCTCTTTCATCCAGAGCTGGTGCAGTCACCAACATGCAGTGTGCGTTCATCTCAAATCACTCCTGTCTGTGAGAGATCAGGTTAAGGAAAATTTCCACTATTTCTAAAATTTTTAGAAATAAAGCACGACAAATTTTAAGCACCAGTTTCTGCTATTTTCTCATCAAAATGTAAGACGAAAATGAAGGTTGAAATATTTATAATTTCCCATGCAATTTGGTCTTTGGGATTTTTGAAGACCTCTAGGGTGACACATTGGTGCCACCACACCTTCCAAACTAGAAATGGGCAGAACAAGGACATACACTGCGTCACAGCCAGTGTAGGAACTTCTGTAGGGCTAAAATACAATCACGGAGATTTAGGACACAGGTTTGAAAATCTGGAGTCTTTTTTCTTTGTGCTATTTTGGAGATGGTCTAAGTCATTTACCTAAGCTATATAAGGCATATTTTTACATAGACTAGGCATTTTTAATACTTGCACATGAGTAAATAAGCTTTCAAAGAATTCTAAATATTATTTGTTTTGTCATTAAGGCCATTTAATAGTGTCACAGTGAGAAAACAGGAGTTTGAATCTAAACATTAATCTAGTGAATAGTTTTGCCTTTTCTTCTACAAATTTCACCCCAAGCCATTATCTTCTGACTCTTCAAAAACTTTCTGTGTGCTTTTTGTTGCTCTGTGACCAAAGGTGTCTTTTAGGCTAAAACTTTGCCTCTCTGGTAACTTGTGCATGTTTTTTCTTTTGCAACATCAATAAAATATATCTGTGTACCTTTTATTCAGCTTGCTTGGATATCACACTGAAATGTACACTTCTACATCTATATAAAAAATGTAGACATGGATTTTGAGATAATTTTTAATACTTTTTAGAATTTTGTCCCTGCCAGAGAGACCCAGAGTTTATATTAACTCGTACTCTATTTTTCTGATATATTGTCATGTGATGTGTACAAAGGTGACCAACATTTACTGAGTGAAAAACTGGTTAGTAAAGGAAAAAATGGTTTTAATTTTTTTATCATTCTTCCTATATTCAGGCTCTTTTTATTTATTTATGTATTTATTTTATTTCCTTGATAGTGGTAAATGGGAAGAAAAATGAGGAGTGTGAAAAAATAACGGAGGGAAGAAAACTTCAAAACCAGGATGTTAATCTTTTTGTAGGTTTCTCAGTGAAAGAAGACAGAACTTTTCAAAATCTGCAGATTGAGACCAGCCTCCTATAAAACATGTTCCTTCTCTTTTAAGCACCTCATTTGTATTTGCGCACTGTTATGAGCTGTGGTAATGCAGAGATAAAATAGAAGGTGTAGTGTTTGTCACAGTGAGGTACCAGGATTTCCTTCCTCTCCTTCTCCAGCAGAAGGTAGCTGGTTATAGCAGCTGTAGCTGCATTCCTCACTGTTTGGACTTTGTCTTCTCTGAGTGACTATTACAGTCTTCCTGCTCTCTCAGTTGGGATTTAATGATTTTCTCAGTTAAGGCAGACAAAAGAGCGGATCTGTTCTACCGTGGGTGTTTAAACACAGTGTGTGCATGTATATGGATACAGGGCATAAGAACGCCTTTCTGGGTTCGTGTGAGATGCCACCTGGAAATAGCTTCGAAAAAACCCAATGCTTTAAATTTCACATCAGGTTTCTGAATATAACTTTCCAATGTCTCTTTTCTGGCCTTCTGTTATCTCCTGTCGGACTATTTTCTTATTTTCTCATCTGGCAGCCTCTTCGCAGGCATGTGAATGGTGATTCAAATGCTTCAGAAGCTGTTGTTTTCAACTTTTATTAATGTTTCCCAACTCATTCTCTTATTTTTCTGCTGACAGGCTGCCAAAATCACCCTCTAGTGAATTCTAAAAGAGTCTCTGTAGCAGAAATTGGACCCCAAATTTTTTGCAAATAATTACTCGATCAGATCTTTGTCACAGAATATATTCAACAGCCCACACATCTCTATTTTTAACCAGTTCATAACATAAAACTGTCCAAAACTTTCTCTCTTTAAGTGCAAGAATTACATTGTTAGATCAAAGATACTTAATTTCACTGAGTAGCATACTTGATTCTGCATAATTTTTTGGTGATTCTGGAAATTCAGCTTAGGCTGGGATTCAATCCGTGACCAGGAGTGTACACACCATTCCCTCCTTCTTCTGGGAATAATACACTGTAATGGTAATCAAATCTGAGTTGTTTCATCCCAGATGTCATTCAACACAGCATTATCGGTAATAGCCTGCCACGGAATATTTCTGCCAACTTCCAAACCTAGATCTTGAATGAAGCAGAAGAAAAAAATAATGATTCCAAGAAACCGGGCTAGACATTGTGCTCTGATTACAATCTATTTTGGGATAGGATTTTAGGAATTTAATAACTGCTGCGTGAATACTCATACATATAGACATGATCAATAAAGTTCATACTTTATGTTTCCCACTTGTGAAGCTTGGTTGAGTTTGATTTATTATTTTTTCCTAGTAGCTTGGGACACAGTATTACGGATTTATAATGGACAGTCAATTTATAGTGTTTAATTTAAATGCTGCTGGGACATTTTACAAAAGTTTGAGGCCACTAAAACAAATCTTAAGTCAGTGTCAGAAAAAGAACTTCTTTCTTAAAAAAAACCAAACTGACATAAGAAAAAAATAAAACCCCCAAAAAATAGGAGAAAAAGGAACAGTTGATTTTAAGTGTGTAAAAATGAAATAATCATCATTGCAAAGTCCATCACATAGGAACTGGATAAGAAAGGGAATACACTGGTGCCTTGCAGAGGAGCATAACGATAAGGAAGAAAAGTGGGGATGAATATCTCACTCTTTAGCAACTTTCCCAAATAACCTCTTACCAACTTCATCTGACATTCTTGGAATACAAGGATTTCTCTTGGTTATGGGACTTTGGTTGTTCAGTTACAACTGGAATAAAAAAAAAAAAAAACAAAACACAAAAAAACAACCCAAAACTGAAGAGAAATGAAAAGGGACAAGAAAGAGGGCAGAAAAAGGGAGGGAAGACCCATGCAGAGTGATCTTCTGCAGTACTTATGGAAATGCCATCATTTCTTCTGGTGATTCTTGACAATGTTGTAGCTGTGTTCCACCTGGTCTTTACTCCTCACCTTCCTTGTTAATCTATTTCATTCATTCATTGCTAGTTCTTGGGAAGGAAGGTCAATTACAGCAACTTGAAGTAATTAATCTAATTTGTTTTTAAATTTATTGACCACAACTGTTTGTGTAAATGAACTTCAGCTGCAAGCTGGAATAGTCTCACTGATATGCAGATTGACATCTATGACTTTTTTAGACTCATAAATTATCTTGTACAAGTACCAGATCACTACTTACAAGCCTGTCTGTCCAGATCTAGTGCCCCCTGAAGTCTTTAATTAGGCTCTATATGTCTACATCTGCTGCGGTATTCTTTTAAACCTCATCTGTGACTAACGACATGTCAACCAGTTAAGGCCCAGTGTTTGAGTGCAAGTTAAAGAGTAGACTCTGTGCTTACTTTCAGCAGCAATGCCAGAGCTCTTGCTGTGAAGGTGAAGAAATTGTGGGTGATTCAGACACATCATGTACTCCAGAGGGCACGCATTTGCTGGAGAACCTCTTGCGTGAGATATCCCTTCATCTCTTAGTTATTCCATTGATAGGAAATGCAGCGGTGAAACCTAAGCTGCAAAGTCACACATTCTTACAGGTTAATGCTAAATCATCAGCATGCCTGTCTTCAAACAGTAACTGACAAATCCTCACAGCAGCCCTGTTTGTGAAGTACTTATTATCCTTGTTTTACAGGCTGGGCAGACGGGAAGGCTTAAATCAGTCATTTAGGACTCAGATACTGTTGGACTCCCCAGATAGAAAGATTTCTGACCAAACACCAAACCTGTAGGTTAATCTCAAAATGAGTCTTATAGAAGGAAAAATAATACTTGATGTGATGTTGGGGTAAACACTGTCAAAATGAATAATAATCACTTCACTGGAAGGTAGTAGGAAAATTATCTGCAAAAGGTTAAACAAAATAAAGAAACGCTTTGTTTAGCGTATTAAGCAAACAAAGCCTTATATGTACATAAAATTATTGTAACCCTAGGTTTAGAAATTAACCCCTATATAGGTTTAGAAGCTGCATGGTTCTTTGAAAAGAAGGAAGTAAAAGGTATCTTCATGCGTGTTTGTCTTCTAATAAGTAGTTGTGTTTGAGAAAGATCTTGGTCCTAAACTTTAATATTGCATTTTAGGTCAAATTTCCTTAGATCACACTGAAATTTAGTATTGATCAATAAAATCTGGTACTACACTGATCAAGGGGGAATGTTGGGTTTGTAAGATTCTAGAACAGAAAAATTTGTCAGATGAGTCAACTAGAAAATAACAAGAAATTCACAAGATGCCACTCACGCTGCCTCAGTGTCAGAGCTTGCAGCAACCCTATTCATACAACAAGATATCTTAATTTTTCCAGGCTCTTGCAGTGATTTGTGGCTGGCTATGCTGGTGGGGATGCTAAGTCTACAATTGTCACTGCACCCTCCACAGATCAGAAGGGCTGAAGCCTTCATCTTGTCATTGGGAGACATGCCATGCAGTTAGAGTACCATACTGTGTGTGCGCAATAAGCCTCTGATTGTCTTTTGGAAAACTCTTTAGCAGGCCTTCAACAACAGCTTGTTTTTAATCTTTGTTATTTTCATCCCTTTATTTATTTTAAAAGGCACAGTGGAAATTGGCTACATCTGGGCTCAAGGTTGCCAAAACATGTCACATACAAATTACAGTCATTTGTTTTTTAAAAAATCCCCCTAAACCTCCTCAAAATGTTCAGACTTACATTTTTCACATTTAGGATGCATCAAAATGATTTAGAAATCCATGTGTGAAAGGTGGAAAGAGGGAAAAAAGAATCAAACATCACATTTTAATCAGACTAATTCCTGTTTTCATATTAGGATAAAATGATACAACAGGGGAGCACAACACCACAGAAGGATACATCCAAGAACATTTCTTTGCATGGGTTAGGTTTACATTGTCTTTGCTCAGATTATACAAGGTTCTTAATTTGTAAGATAAAAATTTCCAGCCATCCCAAATAACTTTATACCTTAGAAATCCTTAATTTATAACACATAAGAAGGACTGAGAATTAATAATATACGTCTAGCTGGGCAATACGGTAAATAAAATGTAAACCAAAATAATAACTGGTCATCTTTTCACCTAAGAAAAGTGGTGAATACTTTAGCCAAATTCTTGTTGTTACTTTTGCTTCTTAC
The DNA here is from genome assembly GCA_026546715.1 of Gallinago undulata. NCBI lineage: Eukaryota > Metazoa > Chordata > Aves > Charadriiformes > Scolopacidae > Gallinago > Gallinago undulata. The sequence continues at coordinate 71,092,383 of JAOTQQ010000012.1, forward strand.
TTCTTGTTAGCTCTAGCTTTAAATATGGACAGAAGGCTAAGGCTTGACTTACCAGCGGGACCTTTGTAGACCACAAACCAGTGGTTTTGCCACCAGTGGCAACATCCACAAAGACCTCAAGCACTAATGATGGCAGTTCCCAAAAAGTTGATGCCATGGTTGTCTTAAGGTAGGCCAAGAAACTTCAGTGTGAGTGGGAGAGGATTATCAGAGATCTGATACTACCAGAGAAGTGAGGAAAGTTGTCAATTGATCAAGGATTGTCAAAGGCTGTGAACATAAAGAACACTTTATTATGGGAGAATTATAATTGCAGTGATTTTTCAAATGTGAATAGGAAAACAACCACCTGTTAAATCATATTGATTTAAATCACAAAAGCTATTGAATTTTCCATAAGCATCTGGATGTTCTGCTGTCATGTATTTTCTGACAGAGAAAGTAAAGTAAAACTGGAAGAGACAGAAACTGTGAGAGAAACAGCGGGGAAAGAAAGGTCTGGAGTTCCCATTATCTCTTGGGTAGATATGCCTTTGCTAGATAATTGCACTTTGGATTTATTTGTTGCCTCTGGCACTTTGTTTGGAACGTGACTTTTATTTGTCCCTCCCCAACATCTTCCACCCTGTCATTTAAAACCTAATTATCTTATGAAATACTAATTGCCAAGCTGGGCAACTTTATTTTCAGCCTGCAAAATTTCCTTTATTTCCCCTTGCCATTTTCACACAGAAACACTTGCAGGGAAGAATTTTATGACTAGTTCTCCAACCCACCATAGACAAGAACTCAGACTCATCATAAGATCCCACATTTTTGCCTGAAGCGCATACCTACATTTTACATCCCCTTTTTCTTCTGCAGGCTTTGATAGAACAAGGAACCTGATATCAGATGATGGTGAGGACTGGGAAAATAAGACAGCTCTGAAATCAGTGTGTGAAGTTTCTAGGTCTTGTTTGAATACAGCAGACGGAGCCACCTGCCCTGATGGTAAATAGCAACTCCCTGGAACCAAGCAAGTACAACAGATTTTGCATCTCTCTAATTTCCAAGATTTGTGAGTCTACATGATGCACAACCTGTGAAACATGAAATGAAACTGTGAGATTTTAATAGCTCTGAGAAGTCAAAGATAGTTTGCTTGTAGGTTGTTTTTCCCCTAGATTTTATCTCCTTTATTTTTCTTCTCTTCCTCACTTCTTTTTCAGGGGAACAAACTGTAACCTTCTGAAGGCAGATAGCCCCTGGATCCTTTTATGTCTTTTAAATAGCAGTCATATAGCCTACATCCCGCACACTTCCAAGATAAGATTAGCAAGGTAAGACTTAAAACCACTTCTATATTTTCAGCTTACATCTACTTTGATGTTAATATTTTGGTGCTGCTATGGTGTAATATAGAAGAAACCACAATAAAACCCCAGTGTGTGGCATAGTTCCCAAGTCTATTTATATGATGGGTGGACCTAGAAACAAAGATCAGACCAACACAAACAGGTTTTTTTCTATCTACGCGTAAGTCTGGGCAGCTAAATATTGTTAAGAGGGATTCATACTGAATTTCCAGACACCACCTTAAATGCAATATATTGAATCTTTTGTATATGTCTCAGCCGGTATGTTATACTGGTTTGTTTTTAAACAGCTCCACAGTAAATCCTTTCCACTCCAAAGAAAATAACTTTTATCTGAGAAAAAAAAAAAGCCAACCTATCTAGGATTATTGAAACTCTAACACTGAGAAATCAAGAGCCGATGCCTTGGTAGGGTCAATGTTCTGATGTTGCATTCCTGTGCCTATGGGTGAAAGGTGACATACTGTTTCTTTTGAAAGCCTTATCCAGCACCACTTATTCACACTCATCTTTGCAGAGTGTGTTCTCAAACAGAGAATAGAAGGACTGAAAGGCAGAACAAAGGGTGAATTACTCAAAAAGGAGAGCATGACTTCATTGGGGTAAAGTAATTTTAAGGAGAGTTTTACCAGATCACACATGCTTATGTTATCACCTGCAATATTATGTTAAATTGTGTTATATACTATTGAATTACCTTGAGCAGTTTTTCACAGTCTATGGGGTTCATATTTACCTGTGGTTTAAGCCTATGTAGCTCTGTAAATTTCATTGGCATTGTTTTACACTGTGTAAATTAAGTTAGCATCTAGCATTTGCTTTCTGTGACCTGCTCAGTTATCGTATTTCCTACTTTATGAAACTCTGACTAACGTATTTACAGTAACAGTACTCACAACACCACATGCCTGCTGGTACAGTCTGGTATTGGGCTAATCTGAGAGAGAGGGGGAGTTGACAGCACTGCAAAGTGCAGCAGCAACAAAGGGTTATTAAAAAAAATAAGCTCATAACTTTTGCGGGATGCCTCAGGTTAACAGAGCAAAAACCTTCACATTCAAAATGCAACTGTAAGGAAAGAATCTGAAAAGCAGACAAACTAAAGTTCCTTGTGTATCTGTTCCACCTGACTATATTGGATCTACCAATCAAAAGAGGATCTTCCTAAAGGACCAGTTTATAAGCTCAGCTGGAAAAGGGAAACCCAATCTGCTCTAATTAGAATCAATAAGAAATACTGCACCTGAAACTTCTCCCTTTCCATTGGAACATGGCGGTTTGTCATAAGTAAAATGTTTCTTAGGAACACCACATTTTCAACCAATTTCCCAAGTGGTTTTCTTGTCTTGAAACTCATTTCTGTTGACCAGAAACTCTGGCTGGAGCCTGCTGCTCTCAGGACTCCCGGTTTCCCAAGGGCTCCCCATAGCTAACTTGGGGAAAACAGGTGAGTTAGGCTTTCTGTGCATCCAAGTTTGTTACTTATTTATAGCTAAACAAGGGAACAGACAGATTTGGGTTCTGGTTGGGGAACCCTGTTAGACTGCATAGGGAAAACTGATATATAATGCCAGCATTTGGACTTTCTTCTTAACTCTAGAAAAGTGTAAATAACAAACTAAAAACCTAAGATTTCTTAAAATTTTATGTTAAACAAATATATTTTTTTAAATTATTGTAACTATTTCAAATTTCTTCACAAATTTTAATTTTATATATCGTTTACTCTGAGACTTAACTAGTACTGACTAATAGGCAATCAGAATTTAACCAGCAAGGTGACAATTCACATGAAAGTCTGAAATTCCCTAGAGTTCTCCTACTCCCCCCAACATTTTTGTCATTGTGATCAATTCTTCAGTATTTTCCAGTTAGCTCTGATGAGACATGAAGCAGCTATTTGAATCTCTGTTGCACTAACAGTGTTTCTAATAACTTGGGGTTGGGTTTGGGTTTTTTTTTTTGGTTTGGGTTGGGTTTTTATTTGGCAATTAGTTCTGTTTTGAAGATAGCACAATCAGTCTTTGAGTGTTTTAATCCTCAGCTAAGCCCTGGTGACCCATCACTTATTTTGCAAGCAATTGAGGGACCCTTTACTCCTTCCTTGCTTTTACGACTGAAAAGCCACTGTCACTGGCTTTAAGTAGATAGATTGAACTTTTGTTAACAAGCTAGGTGCCAAACTCCTAAGTGAAAGAAACTTCTAATACAATTTTGATTATGGGAGGCTTGTTTGGCTACTTTTGTATTTTTGTGAGCTTTGTTATAGGAAGATTTTAGCTTGGAAATAAACTGTGAGCTATGTTATAGGAAGATTATACTTGGAAATATTCCAGAGACAGGGTATTTTTCTGGATTAATAAACTTACACAGACTTCTAGAGATATAATTTTATTATGCTGTGCCTCATTTGTGGAGAAAGGTAGATTTTTCAGAGCTGTGATCTTGGTTCTTCTCTTCTGACATCCTATCTGCCTGAGCACAGTGTTTTACCCCTGGACTCTGCTTCTCTCAATTTCCAGGACTTGGCCACTTCTGCAATTTTATGAGCACTTTTTCCATGTTACGCTTGATGAGATAAAGGATAAATCCTTCCAACTAGGAAAACTCTTTATTTTCCTTGTCTAATTATTGCTAAGTAAAAGTTTACTAAAATTGATTTCATTCAAATGAAATCACAATTTAAAAAAAAAAAAAAGAAAAGAAAAAGAGAAAAATACATTGAAGCTTCATATAACTGCATGGTATTTTTCAATGTCAGAGGCAAACCTTCAGTTTGGGATCAATGTATGGTTTTACATCTACTGATATTCACATACTGACATTCAGAGCTGGCCTGAAAATATTGATATGTAAATATGCCTGTCAAGAAGTGGTGATCTCATAAGAAAATATTCTCTGTTGTTTATCAAGGCTGTAACTGTAGTAGATTCTTAATGAATGCACTTAGAAACCTTGTATTTAACATTTACTTTAATACTTAGGCACCTTCTGTGCAATAAACCAGCCTGACAGGGGAAAAAAAGGATCTGTTTAACATATTGGTGATATAATCCCTCTAAAGCTAACTTCTGTTAGGCAGAGGCTGCTAATTACACAACAGGCAAGAAAGGAGGTAAAGAGAAAAGTTGGAAAATGTTGCCAAAATGACAGTAAATGTTAATGATCCGATCACAAAAATTGTCCTTCAAACTGAAGTGAGTAGTAAATAGTGATGAATAAATGTACTTGTCAGGAAGATTTGATTTCTCTAGCAAATCCTTACTGACATATACACTCATTTACTACTATATAGCCTTTTGAAAATGCCATTCCAACAGAGCATAAAAAAGGTTATTTAGATTAAGTATAGTAACAAGATGAGCAGCATACTGAGTTCATTGAACTACAGGAACACTCATTTAATATCCAGTGCTCCATTACTCTGAATGAAGCTGTCTCTGAAAAAAAAACAATAGGAAAGAAACAGCATATAAAAACAAGCAGAACGGTTTAAAAAGAAAAATATGAGCTCCTGTGTAATGCTGTGTACCATCAGTATTTACATTCAGTCTGTGAATGATAATGCTGGAAATGCCATAAAAGTATTACATGATGCAGAAACCATCACCACCACCTCTGCCCCTTCTCCCCCGCTCCTCCCACCCCTGCTTCCTGCCAGTAGAATTATGAAAGCTAAAATCTTGTCTTCATGAGTAACATTTGAGGTCAAAAACTCACATTAAAAGGAGAAAAAAGGTCAAAGCCAACTTTACGTGGCACTGCTAGGTCTACCTTCCTCATTCAAAGGAGTTACCTGAGAGGGCCATATTCTTCACTCAGCTGTACTTTGTCTTTCCTGAAAGCATCCTTAACCGCTCAAAAAGCAATCTCACTTTTGGATTCATTAAAGCCATGTTAATATCTCATGATGTACTGTTGGCTTCTGGTTTATGCACACATACCAGCTTGTATTTTTTCCACATCTCTTAATTTTATTGACATCTTGAACCAGGTCAGGTCTTTCTATATACACTTTCTGCTGTTATAGGTTAACAGCTTCACATTCTCTTCCCTCAACCCAGCCTTTTGTCAGAAGCGGTTCAAGCATGACTGACAGGTTGGTCATTACGATGATCACTTCCTTGCACGTGGACAGTGCAGGTCAGACACAGGAAGAAACAAGGAACAACAAACTAAATCAAAATATAGAGCTGGAGGAATGCACCTGCACGTAGACACCTGCACACGCACTCACACGTGGGGGCATGCACACATACATATAGCTACAATATAAAGTGCCAGCCCTTTCACGTTTTTGAGCAGTACAATTGTACATTGTGCTAAAAATATGTGCTGAATTCTCAGACAGCAACAAGTAGATAATATATAGCTATGCCAGGGGCTTTCACTATTATTCTTTATAACACAGAGTAGCATTTTCTGGAAGCATGTAATACAGTCTTCATTTCTCCGGCATATGCAGAAAGGCAAGAAAGCCAAAAGGGTATTGCATGGAACCCCATTATCTGATAAGTAATACAGGGGCATGTTACTCAGGCCCCTGATGTCAGATGCCAAAACAAAATCTCTTCTCCTATCCATGAGGCTGGGGGGAAAATGTTTGAAGCTGGTTATCTTATGTGGTCCTTAATATGTTTTCTGCCCCACTCTGCCCAGCAGAATTCACAGGTGCTTACCGAGGGCCAGCCTTTTTGCCTAGGCAAACCAAGCATCAGTTTATGCTCAAAGACTTCCCAGAACACCTAGGCAATTGCAGCTGCATATTCTGCTTGTACCTAAGAGAAAAGTGTAATTGTTTGAGCACAGTATGTTTTCCAATTGGCTCATCACTATTGCCTGAACAGTGGAAAACAGAGAACAGCTTTCTACTTCCACCTTCACAAAAGGCAATTGCTGGAATTATTTCAGGGGATAAAGAAATACTCCCTAGAAGTTTGCATGGGCTCATTAGCCCCACTCTCCTTTTTCTTCTTTCTCGTTCCCCTGAGGTTCTTCCATTTTTTAAATCCAGGCTCGCCTTTTTCTCTTTTCTGTAGAAGAAACAGCACTGGCATGCTTGTGGCAGAGCAGAATAATCAGATCAGTTGAAAGGGCAGGAGACATAGAAGGGAGAGGAGGAACAGAGGAACATGCTCTTTCTTCCCCCAGCTTCCTTTCTCCAGATCCTGCTCTGCTGTTATTCCAAGAATGAGAACCAAATAAATTGGTTTATGCCCCTATGAAGCCTTGAATTGGTACCCCGCTGTGGCAGGAGGAAAACATTCATGTAATCTTCAACCACAATTTTAAAGTGTTTAGTGTGTCTGTAGTTTACCTGCTCATACATTCCCTGTACAGTTTATTGAAAGGTAAAGATTGGTTTTCTGTAGGACTTTTTTTTTTTTTTTTTTAAACTGATTATGGGATAAGTTATTTAAGAACAAGCTGAAACTGAATAACATTATGAAACAAAAAACGTATTAATTGTTGGGGGGTTTTGGAGGAACTAACAAAAATTGTTCATTGAACTATTATTTTTATTCAAAACCTAATTTCTATGAAAAAGCAAAAAAAAAATTGAAGAAAAGTACTTTGGTTAGTTATAATCATAAACAAAGACTCATAGAAAGCTCTTTTTTATTTTGTGCATCTTTAAAAGTTAACCTAGGTAGGCTGAGATAAAGCCTCTCCTGGGTACCTGGGTATGTCTGCAGGGGCTGATACATGTCTCCATGCATGTGAAATGATCCACAGCAATGCCTCTCTCTCTGTCTGCGTCTCTTTCCTTTTTTTCTCTCCCTCTCTGTTCATAGCAGTGTGTTTTCCTTGGGTGCTTCACTATAAAGCTGAATGATGTGCTTGTACGCAGCAAAGCATTCTAGCTTCACAATCTGAGCTTAATTGAAGGAATGGAGGTTGTCTGAGCACTCCTAGCATGAAACTTTCTGAAGATCCAAATACAAGTTATTTTGTACTAACAAGGTTACTCAGGATTCTTCCTTTCCAATGACAAAAATGTCAGGTGACACCTTTATCATATTGTCACTTCTAGCCTGAGCAAGAGAGGCACAGTTAACAGGCGGATCCAAAACCCACTGAGATAAATAAGAGCTTTTGCACTATTCAGAGCCAGTAGGATTGGGCCAATAGCTGATGGACTGTATTTGGGCTCCCTCCTTATCACCTTTATGCAGGACTATGAATCACCATTTCAGAGCCTTCTCCTCTTCAAACTGAAACAGTTGCTATTGGAAAACTGCATACAGCAATAAAGAATCCCATTCTCATATGTCCCATAATCAATAAATAACTGACTTCTAATTGAAATTATAGAAAAGGTTTTGCTCTTCAACTGCCCATTGTGAGAATACAAAACACAAAATCTTATTAAATTATTAAGCAGAAACAGATCCTTTCTAAATTCCCTGTTTAGTACTCATGGTATGATGCAAAAACCTTATTTCCCTTTAATTGGCTTATCTATAAAAATGATAATTTTCAGACAGTTGGTAGTAAAATCCCTCAGGACCTTAGGAAGCATAATTCCCTTTTCAAAATTCTCTACATTTATTAATGAACTCAAAAAATAACATTAAAAATTGCTCAGTAGTTTTTCCCTCCTGTGCATTGTACTCTCTACAGAGCTTCGTGGTGAACTTCAGGCAGTTCTTCCCCATTTTTACCTTCAGGCTACGTTCCCCAGTGCTAACCTAGATAATCGCTGTTAAATCCTGCCCATTAAATGTTGTGAGAAAATGGAAGGTTTCAGATCACATGTAGTTCACCAAGGCCAATAGATGGGAAGAGAGTGGTATGCTGAGGGGAAAAAGACATGCTCACCCTGGCTTTCATTACCATGCTTTTCAAGTCTGCGCTTTCTTATTTCATATTAAAAGAGAACATCTGTATTAATTTCAGTCTTGCCAACCCCATTTATATTAAGGGAAATGGGAAGGTGCAAAAGGAGATTCTCAGTTAACTCTTATCTACTAGGCATCTCTACAGGATCCCTGTCATTGGATTCTTCAGTGTCAGCACAATGCAAACAAAAGATGTTAACAGTAACTTGGAAGGCACAAGCCAGTCACATGTTCTATAAATGATGTAATATTCTGCAGAAAGCCACCAAGAACTGAGTGGTTTTGTTTGTAAGCTGATGGATAACAGAATCTTGATCTAGTACAAGAAATAAGAAAATATTATTGGCACACATGAACTCAGCTTAAACCAAACAAATTTAGACTCGCTTCTCGACAGAGAACATTATTCAGAAACCATTTAATACTTCAGGTACAAAATGGCACACAGAGCATTATGAGATCCAGCTGGCTGATAACACAAGCTCCTTACACATAAATGCCACTTTTTTTTTTTCTGTTATCTTATGTAGAATTTCCTTAAGTTTGACCACCAGAGGAGGTGATCCCAAAGGTTTAGAATAAACAGCAGTCTACCATTTCAATCTTTGCTTTGTCATTGAAGACTGTAACAGGGACATCACCTCAATTGCAATACTTATAATCAGAAAAGTGGATAAGATTTCATGTAGGTCATGTTTGTCCTCTGCCTAGGTAATTTTTTATTTAGTAACCTTGAAACAAAAGCTGCTGTGTGGTTATTAACAGTTCCTTATTAAAATAAGGCAGACACTGAGAGTATGGGAACTTGGAGGGCAGTCACCTTTAGTCTTGAGCAAATGAGATCAGAAAATGTTACCCAAACATTATTATCATAGAATCATAGAATTTGGGTTGGAAGGGACCTTAGAGATCATCTAGTTCCTACCCCCCTGACATGGGCAGGGACACCTCCCACTAGAGCAGGTTGCTCAAAGCCCCATCCAGCCTGGCCTTGAACACC
>JAOTQQ010000012.1:71101697-71143600 GCA_026546715.1 Gallinago undulata
AAAGAATTTCTTTCTAGTATCTAATCTAAATCTCCCTTCTTCCAATTTAAAACTGTTGCCCCTTGTCCTTTCACTACGCTTCCTGACAAAGAGTCACTCTCCGGCTCTCCTGTAGGCTCCCTTCAGATATTTATAAGGTCTCCCTGGAGCCTTCTCTTCTCCATCCTTTTCTCACTTTTCAGGAGAAGAAGGTGGAAGCTTTAATAGATTCATAGGAAATTTTACATTGGAGTAAGGTGGGGATTGTAACATTGACTGGGATTAATGACCTCCAGGCAGGATTTCACTGCTGGTCGGAGACTTGGATCTGTGAACACTGTGGTGAAGATTTTGAAATTCTAGCAGGTGACAAGGGGATGTGGTAGGCTGGGGCAGGAGCACACTAGGAAGAAAGGAAGAACCAAGCCCACAGTCATATTTGCATTTGAGACAGAAGTGAAATATGACAGAGGTGTAATTTAGCCTAACTGGCCGAACTGGGCTTTTTTTTTTTTGAAAAAAGGAGGTAAAAGTGAAGGGGGAAATCAAAAAAGCCTTTTACTTGCAATTAACATCTGCCAAGATAAATCAAGAGCAACATCACTGCATCAAATAGAATTATAAAGATGTAAAACAAGGAGATACAGAGGGAGAATAACTCTCAAGTTGTGTTAACAGCTTGGATTTATGGTTTGTGGCTGTAGAAAGAATGCAAATTTGTGATTTTTTTTTTTTTTTGCTTTTTCTGTAATGGATCAAAGAACAGATATTTATAAATATACCAGGAACTGAAAATGCAAAAAGATTCCAGTTTAGTTTAGTTTATTTATTATTGTCTTCTTAAATTAGAATGTAAAATTCATATCTTTTGTAACAGTATATTACCCTATTGCCTTAATTGTTAAGGTTTAAAAAAAAATTGTATATTTTTTTTTTATTCTTCCCGTTGTACAATTCTTAGGCATATTATGAAAGAATAGCATAGACCTGGCCAGGCAGGTGGAAGTTGCTGAAGACTGAAATCTAGAATCAACATAGTCTCTTATTTTGTCTATAGGTAGATACTATTAGATTGTAAAAAGCTTTATTGCAAAGCAGGGAAAGTGCTCATTTTTTAGGTTGGGAAATTGAAGCAAGATACAAAACAGTGATTTTACAGTAATCAAAGCATCTGGTTTTCTAAGTTTGAATACTTTGCCTACTGAATCGCACAGATAAATAAATAAGGGATGATTATCATCTTTGCATTTGCCACCCTTGCATAATCATCTGTGCTGTGAATTCCATTAAGCAATATTTAACACAGAGCAAAACCAAAATATATCAGGTCTATTGCTAGCAAGGATCCAGCACACAGTTTGAACTCTTACCAATGGCACTGTTAGCAAATCATCTATGCCACTGGATGTAGGCAGTTAGGTGTATCATGACATTTTTTCTGTTTCCTCACAAACTAAATGTTCATGTTAGTATTGCAAGCATAAATATTATCATTAAGTTTTGCCAATATACTGCCAATGCTCATCAAGCTTGAATATAAAATAAGGTGAAAACAAAGCAAAACTGATTTTATTTAAAATGTAGGCAAATATTTGCAGAAACTATTTTGCATTATTTTTCTCCTCTGTTCAACATTCTCGGTTCCCAGTTGTATGATGAGAGTTTGAAACACAGACTGTCTCCCAGGGGTGCTCAGCAAGAACAGCCCCACAGCTCATATCTCTTTGATTCAACAGCTTCAAAATAAATGAAAATATTCTAGTTTCTACTGTCACCGATAGAGATTGAATAGGCAGCAGCTATTTGAACAACTAATTAAGAGGGCTCATGTTGTTGAGTTTCGTTGCTTTCAGGTAGAGTAGTTCATCAATTCATTATTGTAATGGTTAGTATACCTGTCTATAAATGGTTCAAAAAAACCCAAAGAACACTAAATAATCTCTTTGTAGCCTGATTAACTGTAAAAATTTTCTGCATTAACTGTGACTCAGCTGTCTTTACTATACAGTCAGCTTTGTGCAGTGAAGAACACTTCTTGCAAAAAAGTGGGGTATGTTCCAAGGGACTGACAACCATTGATTATGCTGACAGAATAGATATCTAGTCCAAGATACTACAGGGAATGGACATGATTCAGCTATAAATAAAGCTTTAATTTACTATGTGTTTATCATATGTTTCTGTTGAAAGCTGAAGTAAAAGGTACTGTGGATAGAATGGGGTAAATACTTTAGGCAACAAATCTTGCTACCTATTTTACTTACTGCATGTCCATGGCAACTCGAAGTGCCTTTGTGTTTGTTAGAAGAATTTGGCCAGCATATTTATTCCCCTCGGGTTTTGGTGAAAAGATTGATGCTAATATTCAGCCCGCAGTATTCAACATTTAGATGTTCCTTAGTTATGACTGATCAGATAAATTACATCTTTTTCAATTTCCCTGGTGCAATGAGTCACTTTGTATAAATACTAACAACAGCATTTATTAGTATTTATACAAATAACTAATTGACAAATAAGTTCTAAGTATATGCATATGAAATTGCTTACTTTTTAATGATGAATGCATGCAAGTATGCCCAGCACTGTATTTCCATTGCAGAATGGGACCTTCTGTCTTATCGATGCTTTTTTCCTTGGTGTAAATTCTCAAGTCCAGGTGCAGAGGCCTGATGTATCACAATAATATTTTTATTTACAACCTCTGCAATAAGATCTTCAAAACATCTTCTCCAAAACCTATTAACAGAGGCCCTAATTTTGACCTACTCAAGAATTAATCCAGCTATTAAAATTACTAAAATATTTGCCTGTTTAATAAAGCACTCTTGAGGTTAATAACCTGCAAATCTGACCTACTCATCATTAATATCACTGCTAGTTTTTAACAAGTTTTCAGAGTCTATTTTTTTCTTCCAGAGGAAGAATTTGGTAGTATTTTATTTACAAATCGGGTGCTTAAATGAGCTTCTCTACAGAAACACATCTTGTATCTATTTAAGGGTAATGTTCTGAGTATTGTGATACATGTAAACTTTGCTAGAATATCATATGAGGTATAAAAAGCAGATTATCTGCAGAAAAATGGCTCCCAGAGGGAAATAGAAATAGCACAGCTTGAACTGCCTCGTGCTTTGTAATGTCCTTAGCCACCAGCAAGGCAAGTGTCCTGTGGAAAAGACAGATGCCTGACTTCACAGCATATACAAGGATGTAGCACAGGAGGGTTTGCTGGGTAAATATGAAAACACAAGTGGGAATTGGTTTTTCTCTCACAGCACTCCTATTGGCACGGGACGTCAAGGGAATAATCCTGAGTGGGATCTGGATAAAGAACAATGATTTATGTTTTCACTTAAATCCATAACTTGAGGGTAGGAGGATGAAGGGAAAGACACCACACTTTTCTCCCGAGGAAATCAGTACAAAATTTGCCTACAAAGGTGGGAAACCAGGCTTTTGCCGTCTAGTTAGTTTGTAGAACTGAGGCCAATAGGGAACTCTACCAGAGGCATTATACAGCTTCCCCTGAGGGACAACCTCTTAAAATTTCACCTTTTCTTCCCTCCTTTTCTCTCTCCTCAGTTTATTGTGGTGGGATCAGCCCTAAACTGAAAACCTAGATACCTTCTCATATATATTGAAGGACATTAAAGAAAAATAGTTATTACTGGTACCTGTTGACCTAAGTTTAGTAAATGACTTGCTAACAAAGCTTTAACTTGATCCAGTTAGATGCTACAGACTGGCTACAGAAGCAAACTTAGATGAGTACTAACTTAACTTTAAACCCTTATGTGCTTACACCAGTGAAAACTAGCAATTTTAGAAAAGCAGCATGCTTTGCACAAATGTAAATATCAGGAAAGTTTCCTGTCAAAACAGTATAAGGTCTTTCTCACTTGACAGCATCCAGCTTTATCCTCTATCACATCCAAAACTTGTACTTATTGTAGTAGGATTGGCCCAAATGCTTCATCACTAAATATTTACTACTTGCTTAAGATACCGTTCCAGATAATTATGTTTTATATGAATATGGGAAGTATCTAAGGTATATAGTATCTTGGGAATCCACCAAGGGTAAATACTGGTAATTAAGCTAAAACATATCAGTTTATAAGAGGACTTGTTCTATGTTTGTATGAGAGAAAGAAAGAGAGAGAGAGGCTGTGTGCGTTTTGCACAACTATATCTACCCAGAGATCTCGGACTTGCTTTGTTACTGCTTTTTATTTTACATTATATTTTGTTATGGCAGGCTAAATAAGATATAAATTCTACCAAATGTTACCAATTCGAAAAAGTAGTGTTTTATATACTTCACTAGCATATGTGTTCTTATGAGCTATAGAACAATTGTGACTCCAGTCCGTTAGCTGCATGCCATTAGCTTCACTGTCATAAACCATGCAATGAAGCGTTATGCATACCTATGATGAAGGAGATAACAAACACAAATTCCCACTATTATTACAAGAAAAGCAGGAGAAAAACTATTGCTAACAAAATGCAAACAAAAAACCTAAATCATATCTTTTATAGTTGAAGCAAAAAATAAAGCTTTAGGAATTTCTTCTGGGGAAATTAAATTTTATGCGACCCACTAATAAGCCGATGAAATTCTCATATAACAACAGGAGAAGATTCTCTTCAATGACCCTAGACCAACCTCTGAAGCAGGATCTCCAGGTTTACCAGTTTCAAGTTTAAATGTCTTCATTAATTACACAAAATTAGGGTCAATTAAATAATGGTAATGTTCAAATGATAGATTACTAGTAGGCTGAGCAAGAAAGAACACAAAAGGTTGTTATTTTGTATTATTTCAGTATTTTATAGAGCAATTCCAATTCTGTGTATGGAAAGATTTCAACATAAAAAGAAATCACAGCATGGTCCATGGCTGTTACTAGTTGGGTAACATAAAGAAATCTGATAGGAACAAATTTTCATGTTGTGGCTAAATAAGGTTGCAAAACTTAAGGCATTTCAGTCTCTAAATAGATGGAAGAAATCTCTAGTTTCCCGTAAAGGAAGATAACATTAGTCCTGAAAAGTCCTTTGTTTTATAACTCTTACTTGGTTCAGTAATCAAAGGGCTGGACCCAAAAGCTGACTTTTGGATTTCATTTAATAAGTTTACCTCTGCAGCTTTTAATTAAGATGTAAAATGTTAGGTAATTAAGACATTTGGGGGGTATAAAGAACATAACTGAAACGTGCAGTAATATAAATTTTTTCCATTACATTATGAGTATAGAATGAAGAATTTGTAAATCCTAAGTTTATTTAACATGTCTATACTCTGTGTGACATTTAATATACTTAGATTTTAATTTATTCTTCTTTAAAGACAACATTGCCAGTTTAGGTAATGTTCAATGGGTTTGTATAAAGAAAAGTCAGAGATTAGGATGTCTCAAAGTCACAAGTTTGCAGAGATAAAGGTAGAAATAAATAAAAAAAATAGATAAACAGATCAGAAAAAAAAATCATAAAAAAAATGGAGAGGGTGGATGGAAGAGAGAAGGCTGACAAAAAAGCTAATTTTGGAAGGGAAGATACTTTGTTTAAGCTTAGTGTAAATCTCAGTGTCCAGTTGAATAGCATCACAGATATTATGCATACAAAGGAACTGTGGTAAATGTGAAGTTCATTCACAATGTAAACTTTGAGTAGTATTTTATTTTGCTAATGTGAATGGAGCAGACATGCCCACTTCTCGGAGTTTTATTCTCCGCCAGTTTGTGCTGAACTTAATCCGTAAAAGTTTAAAAAGCCTGGCCCATACCATAGACCAGGGAGGTTTGTACTAATGGCTTTGAGTGAACCCAGGACAAAGAAAATTAATAGCCGTTTAAATTCTCTTGTAGGTTACAAGGGGACAATTATTGTTTAAAATTTAAATTAGATAATTGGGGATTAGGTAATAACATATCTATTTCTCTTCAATTCTTTTAGGCTGTCTCCAAATCTTGAGAAAATCAATTTTAAATATGCTCAGGGGTGCCTGAAGATTATCATGGAAGTTACCAGATTATTGGCAGTTGCCCCTATTATTATTCTTATAATCAGTATGAATATTTTAATATTCCAGTTTTAGATTTGAACTCTCCTATATGTCCAAATTTAACGGTGCACTTAATTTTTTTCATATTATTTTTTACACTTTCATTATTTCTTTAAGCTCTGTAGGGACATTTGGAATTGAACTCAGTAAAAAATAAAACAAGTCCGTACTTACTGGAAAAAAATCTGAATTGAAAATTAAAAGTGCGAATTTTCAGAATTCCTTACAGGCTTTAGTTATCTATTATAAATTTAAAAGGAAATGAATGCCAAAGGTTCTCAGACTCCCTTGAATAACTCAAATTTTAAAATCCTCTTGAAGGCAAGAAATATGTCAGAGAAAATGTTCAACTCCTTTGCCACAGATCTAAACAGATCTGATTGTTAACTTCATGCCCATCACATGCAATATTTTTCATTGCTTTATGCAAGAAACACTGGAGTAAAAGAAAGGTGATGTAGGTTTTTTGGAGAAAACTTCTCCAAAAAAAGATGTGAATTGGGGACTGTTTATTCATTAATAGGTACAGGTTGTTTTAAATATTTTGTAAAGTGTGATAAAATATTTCCGAAGTTTTTACAATAGTTAGGAATATATGTGACCTTCTAGGGCTTTGGTAACTTGAGAAAACACCTATCATCTTCTGCATTCTATCTTTTACAACTTTAATAGTAAAAAGCTCCAAAATGTTAAAAATGCCATAAAAAAAAAAAAAAAATTAGCTGAACGAGGGACTTCATTATGGTCTGGGTTTCTGAATTTGAGTCCAGACAGATTTGGCAGGTCTGCTGATGTCAGTGGAAGGCTGGATGTTTTTGTGTTTGCTCTTAGTTGGGAATGAAGCCCTCAAACAGAAGGAATGTGTCCCCTTTGTTCCTTTCAGTAGCAAAGCATTTCCAGTCTACCAATCATTACATATTTAGATAACTTAAAATCACATCTCCTTTGGTAGATAAAGAGTCATTACTTAAGGCCTGATTCCAGCAGTAGCACAAGGATACAGGCAGTAAAAGGTGCAGGCTGCAATAGCTAAAGGGCTTGGCTGTCCCACATCTCTTTCAAACAGACTGAAGCAAGATGAGAAATGACATTGCCTAGAAGATCTTCTCATGAGGGTCTTAATACATTGTCAATCAAAAAATAAAGGAAAAAAAAAAAATCATTTCCTCTTAGTGACCTCAGTGATTACGATCTATAATGGCACAAAGACGGGGAGCAGGAAAAGGAATGACCCCAAGTATCTTTTCAGTGGGGCAGACAGTGAAACACTTCCACGTATTTCCACCTTCCCTTATCCAATGTATATTATTTCCAGGATCATATACTTGTCTGGACTGTGTAGCTAAAGAGCTATTATGATATGCAGAACTGGCAATCCCAATACATTGACTCATTTTGAAGAAATACATTGTTGGTTTTTCACCAAAACCTGCATAGACAATTTACTTGAATATATGTACTTCTCTTTATTTTCAAAGGTAAGTGCTTACGACTTTAAAGAATGACACAAATTCTACTCTAAACAATGGGAGTTTTTTACTTCAATAAACTTTAGATCAGTGTCTCACATTTCTGAAGGTGTAAAAAAGAAAAAAAAAAAAAACAAAACAAAACAAACAAGCAAAGTTTCTTCCTCTTAAGACCCAAAGGTCAGCTGTGTTAAAAATGAGATTAAGTCAGCTACCTTAAATTTAGGAACATACTTGTGTGCTTTCCATTCCATCGCATACTTCAAGGTTACCATGAGACTTGTTAGAGTACACAAGGATACAAAATGCCTATTGTTTGTGGTAGAAAAAAGTGTCTTGTGGCTTTTTTTTTAGCATTGATTTATGGATACAGGTGAAAACTGGACAGAGATTTACCATCAAATGAGCTTCCCAGAAGACATATTAATTGGAGCCGCAAATATAAGTGAGCAATATAAAATATATGCTGTGAGTCAAACTAGAATTCTTGATAGGAACCATTTTCACTGCAGAAACTGGAATATTAGAGTGAAGCTAATTCTGTTAGAGAACTTAAATTTATTTTATAGGTTATAGTCATCAAACTCTCAGTTCATACAAAGCATTGCAACTTCATAGATTTTAGTGGAGCTGTGCAACTTATAATACCCAAAGATCTCACTTAGAATTGTATCCAGTAAAAGCAGCACAGATTTCAAGTACTGAGTACTTTGATAAATAAGTTCAAGAAAGTTTTTAGTAATTCATTCAGGATATTGAATGCACCTAAACACCATATTTTTTAGAAAATTAGAAGAATTTCCTTTGTCTTTTGGTATATTTATATGGACATGGACTTGTGATTAATTTCTGAATGTGGCTCAACCTGTGTCTTAGAGATGTATCTGCTGTCAGAGTTGTCCTCATCTCCCTTCAAAGGAGATGATGCTCCATAAACATTGTGTCTTTGATAGCTGTTGCTGTTGCTGCTGTTGTCAGGAGAGCTAATAAAACTGGCAAGTAGGCAGAGCTCAGCCTCTTTGAGCTATTGCCTGTTGAGCACTCACATCCTCTGTTCTTGTTTCATCTTGGACAGGCCTTGACAACTTGCTTGAACTTCTTGCTTGACTTAAGTCCCAGGTGTAGTGTTTGTGGTGGTGGACTTGTTTTTGAAGACAGCTGGTTTTGTTCCACTGAAGCTGCCCACAGCCCCTCAGACTACACACTTGTCTTTGCAGTATGTGTTTCACTGCCATGGACTTCCAGATCACCTGCCAGGTGTCAGGCAGGGCGGCCCAGATCACTGCTGGGTTCTGGAAGTGGTTTATGGGCCCGCTGGGGGTATAAGTCTCTCTTGCCACCTGTAGCTGAATGGTCAGATGAAGTTGGTGAACCAGATCTTGTAGCAGTATCTCCTGCTTGCCACCAGGATGAATGGATGTCTCTGATATCACTGGCAGGATTTGCCTTTAACAGTAGTGTCCACCCTTCCCAGCAGCAGACCTCTCTTTACATGCGGTATGGTTTTCATCCTTGTGGCCACCCAGCTGCTCTGTCAGCTATCCAGGAGTTTTACCCTGAGGATTCCTCTGAGTAGTTGCAACATCTACATTTGTTTCTTCAAGAGCACCTGGAAAAAGCTGGAGCTGATTACAAAGTCTGTCCAGATAGACATCAGCACCAGCACAGGACTTTGTGGTTGGGGACTATGTTTGGTTGGTTGGTGAACGTATTCATTCAGTGCATCCTTCTAAATTGGACCACTGTTACCTGGACCCATGGAAAATAACAGCCCGTGTTAGTCCAGTTGCTTTTCATTTGTAGCTTCCCTGTGTTCTCCAGACTTGCCCCTTTGCTCACATCTCCCTGCTACACCTGTTCAACAGGAATCCTTCCAGCCACAACCTTGACTTCTGCCTCCACTTACGGTCTAAAGCCAGAGGGAATAATGTGTCTGGGCTATTTTGGATTCTGGGATATCCCCGGATACCCTGCAGTATTTGATTGATTGGGCAGGGTATGGCCTGGAGGACCACGCTTATGCCAGAAGTGCATGCCCTGCCAAAGATTTGAGCTTTTCATGGTTTTTATTCTGCCAAGTCTGGTCCACTGGACAGTGCAGGGGCACACCCTGGGTGAGGAAGGTTATGCTTACATCCCTTCAAAGGAGATGGTGTTCTGTAAATACTGTGTCTTCAGTACCCATTGTTGCTGCTGTTGTCAGGAGAGCTAGTAAAACGGGCATGCAGGGAGAGCTCATACTCTTCAAACTACTGACTGTTGAGTCATCTCATGCTGTCTTCCTGCCCTTTGTCTTGGGACTGCCATTACTCCTTCCTAGTAGGCATGAACATCCTTTAGATTGGATGATTAGTCTACTTAGCTGTAGGCAGCTAAGTAATACAATATCAGTTCCACCCCTGATGTGTGGAAACAAACAAACCAACCAAGATGTTTTTTTTTAGCATTCAGTAATATAACATAATAAAATAGGATGCCATTCTGGCCTTCAGTACTTGTATCTTGCTAGAAGACACGTAGAGAGGCAGTAATAACTAGGCCCTTTCCCTATTAAAATATATGCATAATAGGGAAAACTGTTCTGAATGGAAGATTAGGAAAGTTGTCTGAATTTTTCCTATAGTAGCCCTCTCAGATAAAAAAGTGAGGCATACTCAGTAATCCTAATAAGGCACTAGTGAATGAAGCCCCATCTGGTTTTTCAAGTGCAGGGTTACTTTTCATCCCAGACAGATTCCCCAGTGTTGTTGTACCACACGCTATGTTCGTAAGAGAAACAACAGTAACAGAATACGTATAATAATAATAATGTGAAGAAAATGTATCTCATGAGGGAATTAGCTGAATGTATAAGCAATGAAGACTCAGTAGACATCAACCGTGTGCTGCAGATTTGCCCTGTGAGGATTCTAGCCACACTTACATAGAGTCCAGGCTATGCTATTACTGATATTCATCAAGATATTATAGTTTAAAACAGGTTTTTTGTGTTTTATAATTTTAACTACAGTTTGTTTGGGGGCTGGCAAGAAAGAAGTTAGTTGTTTGTTGTATTAAGGATCAATATTTGGATCAATAAGATTCCTTTAAAAAAAACTGACTTGTTTTGTTTGTAGGAGAACTATTTATTGTTGACTGCGTGTGTTACCTCACCATACTTACAATCACTTGGAACTGAGAAATTAGTGGCTAGGATGTCCTGCTGTTTAGTGTCTTTTTAACTGCAAGTGCAATGCTGTCCCATCCAGTTTTAAAGACACCTGTCACTTTTTTAAATATTTTTTTTTCTTTGCACCACTTTTTTGGTAGCTAAATGATTTGACAATAAGTCAAGGGAGCACAACTGGGATCTGTACAGATCTTTTTGTTGGCGTGAATAGTCTTTGATGATGGTCCCTGGTTTCAGGTTATACTCAGCTGTCAGTCTTGAGTTAAAATGAAATAACGTGACTCCCTCAGGTGAGAAAGAACAGAATCATGTTTTTCTTGCATCCGCACTATACCCATTGTCTATGCCTAGTTGATGTATCTTTTTGTAAGTATTTCTTGGAAAAGAAAGTCATAGCTTTTCAAAGGCAGTCCTCCCTTAACCTTGACCTTTCTGTATATCAGTTTGTATCAAAACTGTTATATCTTAAATTATAAAGAGCTGCAGAACTTTAGAGGAGTTGTGCTTTGCATGTCTTGGCAAAATATAGAGAAAATCAGTTGAGTGCTTTCTTTGTAGAAAGTGTCTTAGTTGCACATCACTTCCCATTCTATAATTCTATTTTTCCTCTTCCTTGGAGAGGAAGGGTATATTTTGCAGTTATCACAAGGGCATCATGAATGGTCTCATCTACCTGAGTATTCTACCTCTTGAGATCAGCAATAAACTTGAAATAGAACTCATATGAGGAATTTCAGCATTTCATAACAAAATGTTTTTACAGTTCTGATTGAAAGAAAAAAAACAAAGCTGTTTCTTACACAATCAAGTCTTCTTTTTCCTGAAGAAGATAGATATTTTTCTCACATACCATCCATATATTTAAAAAAAAAAAATCCAAAATTTCACAGTGAAACAGTTTTTACAAATAAAGTTCAGTTAAAAGTAACGAAGGTAATTAAACAGCAAACAGCTGTGAGATTCATTAGTTCAGCTAAATTCCTAAGATTAGGGCCATTATGGGTGGTCAGCTCTTGAGGATTTTCTCTGTCCTTGTCTCAGGATAGAGAATACCTGAGCATAATCAGCAGGGACAGTTGATCTGATTTTAATTGTCTTAAAAGACCAAAGGTGGGAGATAGTCATACACAACTCTCTAGTATAGTATTTCTTAGACAGTTTAAATCAATCTTTACTGTCATTTAGATATGTACAATTTGTTTATTGGTCTCTTGTATTTTTATATTTCTAGAAAGATGATGGCTTCTTACATTTGTAACTTACAACCTGCAACCCAGGTTCATTTCTTTGTCAGCTGAATCATGTTTCAGGAGACTCCCAATATTTCTGGCAAGCTGGAGCTTGATAGAGTTAAAAACAAAATAAGACACTTTAAAAGTCAGTTCTTGACTGCAACAATCCAGTTCAATTTGCAGCATCTGGAAAGAAAATCAAAACCTTCCTGGGAAGAATTAGCACAGCAATAATGAGCGTAACAGTAAATCATAATGCATATTAAGACATGTTTTGGTCTTGTGTCATTGAGCATTATCTTCACTTCAAAGATAACGTGTAAGTAACAGTATCTTTTTCCACATATCACTAACCTTTAAAAAGTGTGCATGTAACTTTAGATTTTCCCTGACCATCTGGCTACTGAAATCTCTAGTAATAGAGGCAATTAAATCCAAGCCATGGCAAGTTTCCATCTAAAATCTAGTGGGACCAAAACTTAAATGTTGCTTCATAAGTTCTGCGGCTGTTTATATCTGTTTCTTTCAAATGACAGCACTATAAGTCTCAGCATTAACCTCTCATTCTTTTTACTATCCATCAGCTAAAGAATATTCTGTTTGGATCGTTTCTGGTGTTTGATGCATGACATAAATGCCATCTTTTGTGGAAAAGAAAACTTGTTTCAGCTTTTAAAAACACAAATAATTCCTTAAAGTGACCTTCACATTAATGTTATTTTTCTGGTTTTATTTAGATGATTCCAGATCCTGTGAATCATTTCTTATTGATATGGATAACTGAACATCTAAATTTGTGTGTAATAAAAATTCAAATCCATGCCTTCTACCTCAAGATATCACAGAAAAAAAATAATATCAAGATCTGGCCTAATGGCTTTACATTAATTAGATGAATTAGGACAATCTGTTCAATCTCCAGAGGTATGCTACAGGCAAAATGTTCACGTGATGTCAAGTAGTAGACAAAAATCACTGGCTTATGAATAGGTCCTTAAATTCATGAGTCTACAAGCACCTAAAAAAATAATAAAGGCAAACATCACTCTTACAGCTGGAGAAACTGAAGTCTGTAGGTAAATGCCCTACTCGCTCTTAAACTACAGGAGACATGGACGTTTGGAAACAGCAACCAGAGCTGGACTTGAGTAATTTGTTGGGTCTGAAGTAGAAAACATCATAACAAGTACTAAATCAAAAAAGTTGTAACATTTTTACTTAGTGGCATTTGTTTAAATTATATGGCAGGAAACATAATTTCAAATGGTTTTATTTAGTCTATAGACTTTTGTGAAATAATTTTGAGTTACTGTGGTCTTTCATCACAGTTTGCTTGTGCTTTTTGTAATCTACTACAGTTTTTTAGATTTCCGTCTCTTACATCCACCACAGAGTACTCAGTGCAGGGACAAATCTGTTAATCTATTGTGAAGTAAAATTGGAGCCTCATTACTAGGTACCAGCTTATGAAAAGTGAGAAACACAAGAAACTGGGGTAAACAGAAATATGTTTCTTCAGTCAATAACCAGACTTGACCAGCAAAATTGAACTCTGAGAAAAAGATTCAAGTCTATGGCTTAATCACTTTTGTGTTTTTATGTTAGAGTAGAACAAACACCTATATGATGTTATATGCTGTATTATCATAAAGGATCAACAGCTTCAAATGGTACTGACTATAGAAAATTGTCCTTGTCTGTGACATCTGATACACAGATCAAGTGAAAGTGTATAAGAGGATCTCTTGAGGATCCAAGTCTTCCAGATTGTCTTCAGTTTATTTCAGATTTCTTTGTAACATGACTCAATCTGAAAGTTGTTTCAAAATGAGTTAATAATTTTGGAATAATTTTGCTTTCAATAGTTTAGAATGTTGTTTCACAAAAGGTCCTGCACAATTATTATTTATATAAATATGCAAAAAACTATGTTCTTTTATTAAAGTAGAAGCCTGGGAAGAGATTTGCTATGATAGTAGTCCTGAAAAGACTCGGAAATATATTTGATTTGATGCAAACCATAATTGTTTGTCCATTGAATTTTCCAAGTAAAGTCTAAAGAGTCCAGAGAATAAAAAGAAGCATCACAATGCAGTAAAGAAATAATGTCAAATACTAAGGGTTAATTTGCAGTTCCTAATGACAATTGAAATTGTTTTAACAGGAACCTGAATAAAAGAAATATTTCCAATTGATAACACCATCAGCAAAATTAAATAAGTACCTACACAGAGAATGGTATATTAGCTTTGGAATAACTGTGTTTATCATTATTTACTTTTTTCATGAGAGATATTGTATTTAATACGTAGGTTCCCATCATCATAGTACAGCTTCAGACTGTTGGTTTAAGCAGTATGTTGCAGGGTGTAGCTATGAATTTATTAAACAGAATGTATTTTGTGACAAAATAGATCATCTAGTCATGAAAAAGAAAAAAGTACTTGGCTTTAGGCAACCAAAGGCTGATCCCCAAAGGAATACTTGCAAGCAGTCAGTTTGCAATAACACAGGCTACAAGTCGCTTCTGCAGAATAATCAGCAAGCAGTTGGGAGGAACAAACAAACGGTAGCAATCATTGTCCGCTCATAGGTAATTACCATAAGAAGAAAAAGAGCTAATGTAATTGAATAAAATGTACACAGATTGTTTACTCAGCTCTATTAGCAGCAAGCAGCACACTATCATTAAAACTAAAAGACAAGAAATAAAACATTGCTTAGAGCTTCAGTGAAACAGTGATATTAGTTTCCACAACATTACCTGGCATTTTAAAGAACACTAACAGAAAACAAGAATTCAAAAGGACCCTAAAAATACATACAGCTAGCCTGTTCTGTACAGATTATGAACTATGAGTTGAATGCAGTTCCCACTGCCATTCCATTTCCATTTACTGGAAATCAGGCAACCATTTAGGAGTTGGATATCATTTCTTCTGAAGTCAAGAGCAGTGTACTTATGCCATTGATAAACCTTAGCAACTGCTATTCAAAAAAGAGAGAATAATACTAAAATCCAGTCAGAGCTGCAAGAATCTTTCAATGGCAACTTTTTAGAGAAAGTCCGGTGGCAGTTTTTGAATGTGCTTCTGCTTCTGTATTTATCTATTTATGTGGTAGGAAAACTTAAATTTTATCTTCTTTAAAGCAATATTTCTTAACCCATATGAATCTTCGTTTTCTTGTTTAAAGCAGTTTTTCTTGGCCCAAATGAATCTTCCCATTCACCCTACCACACTTTATAAGAAGGTCAAGTAATGTCTCCTACAAAAAAAAGAAAAAAAGATAGAATTGAGCAAGTCAACTTCTCTTTACTTATACAGAAAGTCTGTAAAGATTTCACTTCCCTCAGTAAGTAAGAGACACTTACTTCACTTCCCTACTTTAAGTAAGAAGGCATCAGAGAAGTGATGGGAGAGCTGTAAGGCTAGATTTATTGCTACATCATCCATTCTACTGGACAAACTACCCTTAATAGAAGTCACACAGGCCAAGTTTAAAAATAGTAGTATATTTATACAGGTACTACCTACAGCTTATACATACATGTATAACTATACATGTGTATACATACACATATGTGTGTTGACATCCACTTGTGTTTATTCTAGTTTGTCTTCATCTGCTTTCTGATGCAATTATTCTTTTGAGTATTTTAAAGATATACATTAACTTGATTACAAAGCTAAACCAAGGTCCAAAATAAAAACTTTTCATATATTAGCTAAGATTAAATTCGAATTGCAACTTTGATTTTCAAGGCAGTGTTTAAATATGTTACCTTTCTTAATTTTTAAACAACATAGACAATGAAGTCATCCTTAAAACCACTTTTACATTAGTAGATCATGCAACTGAGTCCACAGGGAGAGAACCTTATTTATTATTCATATTTCAGTAGCACACACTGTGTAAGGCTCTGTCCACAGAGACAGACAAACAGGCAGTTCCATTGATTTCCTGCAGCATTTCCAACTGCAGGTTTTCATAAAAACCCGAAAGGGCTGTATGCTGGTGTCCAAAATAAAAGAGCAAGAAGATGGTATCTGGCCATATATCTTGGTATTACAAGTGCCACTTATGCTATGCAATGTATCATGAGGCAGAATTCCCCAAATTGGTTTGAAAAGTTAGGTCTAGAACTGGAAAAACAGCTTAGGCCTGTCAATTTAGTGTATGGGCTAATTAGCCCAAATAATATCAAAGCCAAATTAGCTAGGACACTACTCCATACTAGCATGGGAAATAGGCTGTGACCCCACAACTATATTTTATTACCTAAAGTGAACTAGCACAGTCCTTCATCTTCTATTTCTCCCATTTCCCAAGTGCTCTTGCTCCAACACAAGCACCATGCATATACTCCTGCCCTTTGAAAAGCCAGTCTGATCCCGGGGTATTAGCTGCATGCCACCGTGGGGGTATCAGGTCACACAGAATAGCGTGCTGTAGATAGACGGTGAATCACTTTTACCCGTCCGGTCTTCTTGCCTGGACCACATACAAATGCAGCTTAACTTCATCCTCCTCCTCTACTCCCCTCCCTTCCAAACTTCTACAGGCAGGCACAAGTCAAAATTGTTTCATCCCTGCAACGTGTTAGCCCTGACTAAACGTCTGGACTCTGAGATCCAAGCATAGCATCAGAAAAGCTGATAGATTCAGAGGCCAGCTCTGAAGAGCTAGTCTGAAGAGGAACAGTTCTTCTGAAGAAGCAAGAGATACACTTGCTAAAGTGTAAAGACCAAGGAACCTTTACCTGTGGTCACAGTCATCTCCAGCATAGACCCTCAAGCTGCATTTACCTTCACTGTACAATGCACTTGTTTTATGATTACAGTCATGCATGGGTGGACAAGTACGCATTTAAAAATATAATCTGGTCACTGGCACATTTAGGTGTCACACTCTAGGTTAGCTTCTGCAGGAACAATCACCAGGCATGCTTGGTGACTGAAATACAACTTTTTTATTTAGATCTAAGCTCTTTTGTAAATTGCCTGGATCAAAGCTATGAAAATGCTTCAAAGAGAACCTGCTACTTGGAACCAATGATCCTAACATTCAGCTATTACAACTTGAATTCCGTAGTATTTTTCTTAAATAATATAGTCTCTAATGCATACTGTGTTTTTTTCTTATGGTGACTTCATGTAGCTGACTGCTGCTCACAGTTTTCAGATTTAACCAACTCTTGTTCACAGTGAACATTGTTAAGGGCTTGCATTTAGTGATCGGGGCAAAGAAAAAAGACTTTAATATGTCTGGCTTTTTTCCGGGTTCTACCATAAATATGTTCTGTGAATTCAGAAATCTTTTTTCTCTGCTTGGTTTTACTGCTCACAATCAGTATGAGAGAAACAATTAATTCATAATTCCAAAAAGCAATAAGAGGTTAGAGGATGTAAAGAGCTATAGTGCTGTGAAGATATGCTTCCTTTGAGAGTCAAGTAGATTTCAAACTATTAATGAATAAAAAGAATAAACAACTTATTTTTTCTTGCCCTACCTCTATGAACAGAAATATGGGATGTGCCTCAAAAGAACAGAAATAAGCACTTAAACATTAGGGATAATAAGCAAAATTGATATCAGTGATGAAAGTTATATGCTATTTACACTAATTTGACAGGAAAATGAGGTATAAAGCAAAAAGAAGTATAAAAATAGAGTCTCATGACAGGCATAAGGAAAAGACAAAGAAGGGTTTTGCCTACTCCAGGGTTTAGGAAAAACTGATTCCACTAGTGAAGTAGCACGACACTTAGCAGAGCTAGGCAGATTCATACCAGTTTAGTACGTGTTCTTCCAAGGCTGAGATTCCCATGGTTTTGCTTCAGTAGAGGAGAAAGCCAGAAAGGTGAGTTCTCCCTTTTCACTGGCTTTTTATTTTCTTCAATGTTGATTTCTTATAATTCAGTTATTCAACAGCATTTTCACCCCCACCATTCTCAGACTCTTTGCTATCCCATACCCCTCTGAAGAAGAAAGTGTAAAATGACAGACAAACGTTAAGATTAGAAAGGCTTCTGGGGATCAATTCCATAACTAGTAAGGGAGGAGAGGACATTGGTTTATGACCTGAAGGTCAATTCAATGTATTCTCCTGAGGGGCCACTTCCTGGCCCATAAATATGTAATTCAAAGTATATTATGTCAGCGGCATTTTGGGGGCATGATCCAGCAGCAGTAATTGCAGCTTTCTAGGCGACATAGTCTTTGGGTTCTTATTAGTGCTATAGGGATGTAATTCGGCACTCATTTGCCCTTCTGCTCTGTGTGATCAATCTCTGGCAGCTCACCTACCCAGCAACAGGCCAGTGTGCTGCGAACAGACGTGTGTCCCCTCCTTGCCTCCTGCCGTAACTCGAGGCCAAGTTGCTGCCACACTGTTTGAGGAAGAAAATCTTACATGAAAATGAGGTCTCTGCTTTCAGTCTTCTGATATTATCTCTGATGAATTCCTTATTTATCCTTTACCCTGTATGAGGCTGTTGAAGAAAATTGCATGGTCAAAGGACAAAAAGCATTTGCTTTGAAGTCTTATCCGCTGTGCGAGACTAGGGGTGAGAGGTGGAAAGAGAAATTAGTTCCATGAAGCCCACAAACAGATAATTGGTAGGTAGGATAAAAAGGCTGTAGCCCTGTCCATGTTACCACTCTCCTCTGTGGAATGTACATTTGCCACGTGGCTCGCAATTACATTCAGCTGCACAATTCCCTTATTCAGAGCAAAACTGCATTCATTTAAGAGACTGCATTCTTTGCTATAAAAAGAAATTAAAAAAATCCATGCCCTCTCCCCAAATGAAATTTACATTTGCATTATTTCTATGCTTAGTCACATTATTTCAAAGCACAAAGTATATGCTGGACCCACATGCAATCTGCTGTGTACATAGAGTGCGTACACATACATTTAGACATGCATATACATATGAAAATACATATTTACACATTCTGATATATCTTTATGCATTAAAATATATTTTTACACATAGGTGTATAAAACCAGAGTTTATTGTGCCTGTATCTTTATTTCCAATAAATTACATAAAATATTTGACAAACTTTGGGTCTTTTACCAAACCACAGTGTCCAAGAGATATATACTGTATTCAGTTATATTGAATGTGTATATATGTGGGTGCACATGTGCATGCACATGTGTATATGAGCATGTGTGTGAATTGTGTAATTTGTGAAGCATGCTTTCCTGTTAAGGCACTATGAACAACAAATGAAGCAGAAAGCACCCAATACTCTGCAAGTCAGATGCTATCTTGAGGCTCCAAGGATTTCTTAATTGACTAAGGTGAGGTCAGGAGCTAAAATGATTGAGCAGCAATGATGTGTGGAAAAAAAAATTTTTGCTGCTTCAATTTCCTTCCCTGACACCTAGGAAAAATCTCTCAGAGACAGGAGAAAACCTTTAAAAGGTCACCGG
This sequence comes from Gallinago undulata, assembly GCA_026546715.1. Taxonomy (NCBI): domain Eukaryota; kingdom Metazoa; phylum Chordata; class Aves; order Charadriiformes; family Scolopacidae; genus Gallinago; species Gallinago undulata. Next base: position 71,121,070 of record JAOTQQ010000012.1, read on the forward strand.
TGCAAGAGAACAGGATTTTATGCTGAATATTTGAAAGAATAAAGAATAGTCCTGATGCTAAGATTTATGCAAGAGGGCATGGGCAGCATTAGTTTGCAATTGTGAAATCAGGATACTGAGCTTTATTTCAACTTCTTCCCCAAATACCCTCTGTGATCACTTCGTTGTTCTTTATCCCTATATCTTCCAATGAAATTGGAAATGCTTTATTGCAGGCATTGAGCTCTGTACAGCTCCAAACAAAATCAAGACTCAAGCCAATGAGGAGGCAACTGAATTCCACCTGTTTTAGGTAAATGTAATAGGTTTGTAGAAGTACAGTCAAAGCTAATGATTTTAAGCCTTGTGTGGTTATTAATCTAAAATAGGAAGCAATGCTAATTAATTAAGACTAATTTTATATGTCAGTGACAGCAGTATTCCCCTAGGTTCACATCAGAAAACAAGTGTTGTACTTTGTATATTCATGTTGATTTTAATTTGACTGCTTGTTTATAAACTATTACATGAATATGTGCAGGAACAGACATACACCATGAGTTACTACCATGACATTACTTCCTATTCCAGTTTCCTACTGTCATTTGTTTAAATAGGCTTCCTTTCCTTAGTCTTCTGGACCTGTTGTGCCTGTCCTTTGGACCTCAGAGCTCAGAAACTAAACTTCTTTTAGTTAAAATATAGGGCTGCATACGTTTGAAATTACATTTTCTCTGAACTTTGCAAATATTACATTTTCATGATGGATAATGCACTCGAATGAAAAATATTTATTTGATTGCTTCTTACAACTGTAAATATCTTGAGGGCAAAGCAATATTAACAGGTATCTTGTAAGAATTTAATAGTGAATTTACCACATAGAATGTGTTCCAGTAGACTATAATTGCTCCATCTTTACCGGGACTACTATAGTTTACATTGCTCTGCTCTGTCCTTTTTTCCACACTTGTACCAGAACTTTCTCTATTGCTCCCTCTATGTTGTTGTTTTTTGTTTTTTGTTTTTTTTTTCATCAGTAACCACCTCTTTATATTTTCTATTTCTCACTCTTTCAGGCATCCTTTTCCTTTTATGACTGGTACTTTGCCTTCCTACCTCTTTCCTACTCCACAGTGTCTAGGTCCATGTCTACTTCCTCTCCTATCTGCTTTTATTCCCCAAGTCTAAGTTCCTTTTTTTCTACATGTCCTTATAATACTATCAATTCCATCTTGATTTTGCTGATACTTCACAATATCTAATTTGTGCTTCACTGCTTGGCCACCAGCTGAAATTTGATTGACTGACTGGGGAGAAATGGGACTGAATAAACTGCTATTTAAACCTTTTCATGGCCAGCTTTTTAAAGTGCCCCCCCCAGAAATGGAGATCATCAACCTTCAGCACTTGTCAGCAAATTTCAAACTCACTGTGTTTAATTGGGTTTGGAAAAATAATCTCACAAATCTTACCTCCTCTATATAGTGAGACAGTATGTCTACAGACTCACTCCCATATATTCTGGAGCACTGAACCCTGGCAGAGAATTTTGAATGCCCCTCTATCTCTCTGAAATCTTTCCTGCTGCAGCAAATCTTCAGTATCATTGAAGTCCTGGCATGCCAGTTTATTTATAATTAATATAGACCACTTAAGTTTTCATTGCAGAACACCAAAGAGCCATGGTTTCGTGTAATTTGGATGCTACCTTGCCAACAAAGATTAGGAGCTGGGGTTCTGTCAAGCATTGAGCCTTTTTTATGGGACTTGAGTAATCAGATGATGAAAAGAAGATCTTTCTTCCCAGAGAATAAATCTTTAGTGAATTCTTTGTGTTCTTTGAACATAGAAAAAAAGTAATAAAATAAAGTCCAGACTTGTACCACACACTGTGTTTACCATGAATTAACACAAATGGACAGAAGTTAAATATTTAACATATGACCCATCCAGCAGGAAAAGAAATTTTGCTTTTCATAAACACTGTCAGATTTCAAAGACTGTTCTCCTTTATGAGAGTCTTAGGGCAAATGAAGTAGTATGGATAAAACAAAAATGAGTGAACTTTTTTGTCTTCTGTCAAAGCAAACATGACCTAAACATGACCTTTTGAGAACTAGAAAAAATAAATAGCTGGATTCTTCCTAGTGAAATCAGAAAAAAAAAATGTACAAAGGTAAAACTAGTATTACAAAATGATCTTTGGTAGCACCCTGCATGTTTTCTCCACCTCTGGGTCCAATAGAGTCCAGACAGTACTTTGAGAAAGAACGGAAAGGTAGTTAGAAAAAGTAAACTTGATGTTTTGGTGCAAAGAAAAGGCATATTTCCCCCATTCTTGCAGAGAGTTTGCTGTTTCATTTCCCAGTTTTTCTGTCAGCAGAGGGTTGAGTTCATTAATCACACAGAAAAGGAAGACAACTCAGGTCCTCTAGTCAGATGGATTCCCATGGTCTGGCAGGCTCTTAGGCACTATCCCTCATTGACTATGTGAGTTGATTAAAATGTCGGCTGATTACATTGCGTGATACTCCACTGCAACAGAACAGAGAGACTTTCACAGCTTCAGGCACATCAGAAAATACAGGTGGCTATTCATACAAATGTAAAAATGAACATACAGTGTTGAAGTACCCCTTCTTTTACTTGAATTTCAATTTGGTTCATTTCTGTATTGCTAATTAACTTTAGATGTCACGTGGTGCTTTCCATGGTTAGTATTTCATGTATTATGCAAGCTGTCAGACGAAAGCTGGAGGCTTTGGCTGGTGACATTTGGAACATTTGGCAGTCAGCAAGGCATGAGAGTCAGCTTGATTTTTTGGTATAAGCTTATTAAAAGCATATGTCTTAACAATCAGCACAGAGATGGTTATGTACAATGAAGAAAATACACATTTTTGGGGTAAGACAGTCAATACTTCATTAGAAGGAAGAGATTACTTGATTTTCAGGGGGAGATAACGTCATTGACTGATGGAAGTGAGGATGATGGCAGATCTGATTTATGAGGGGTGTCAATTATAAATTCCACTAAAAAAGCCCTAATTGTGATCTGTCACAGTCTGACATAACGTCATTCACAGTGGGGTAAGAACTCGTTCAATACAGAAGAACTGTTTAGAAACTCCTTGTAAAAGTTTTGCTGAAACCAAATTGAATGAAGTATAATTTAGTCTAGTATACCTAAGGAGTGTCTGAAACATTCTCAAACAGTATTGGGATTATCTATGAGAACTTGTGGAGAACAGGTACATTTTCAGTAGATTCCACAAAGGCAGAGTATTAGTCTGTAAAGGGAGAAGAAGGAGAAATCATGAACTAGGAAATTCTAGATCAGACTTTCAGAGTTCTGAAGAAATAGATATAGGTAGATATATATATAGAAACAATATTTAAAAAAAAAACCTACCGCCACTAAAAAAATCCATCTTAAAGACTCTAAGGGATAATAAAATATGAAGTAATAGCCAGCACAGATTTGTCAAGAAGAAATTATATCAGACTAGACTGATTAGGACTTCTGAAAAAAGGTAGCTGGTAACATGTGTGATGGAGAGGCAGAAGGTGTCATAACTGGATAGATTAACAGGTATGCTTTTTATAAATCTGGAGAGTATTCAAAGAAAAACTATAATTTTTAAAATCACAAAATAGCTTATTTGAATAAACTGTTTTACTTATTCCTTGCAGATAGGACAGGAAGCAATGGGCTTAAATGGCAGCAGGAAAGATTTGGGTTGGCAATTGGCAGAAATCTTTCCTACTATAGGCATAGCAGAGCACTATGTACACTGCCAAGGGAGAATGTGCAAACTTCTGCCATTGGAAGTTTTCAAGAACTGATGAGACAAAAATCTGTCAAAAACAGTTTAGTCATAGCCATAGCTTGATGGGTTAGATGACCTCTTGGGACCCTATTTACTATGATTTCTCCAATTCCTATGTAAACATAACACTATTGACTCAAATGCAATTCATGTCTAGAAACGTCTATAACCCATTTTAAGACAAAAAGAAAAATAAAATTTACACTTAACACAAAGAAAAGTTACATGTGGAAGTTAGACAGTTCTCAGTGTTTTACAAAAATCAGAAGGATGGGGAATGCCCAAACAAAGAGACAGCTGCATAATGAACTTCTGCCTCCGTGCTGGCAGTTGGCAACAGTTATGTTTCACAACACATTTAGCTACTTGCCTTTTGCACCACCCACCATTTATATTGAGAGAAAAGTGTAGTGTCCTAGCTGTAGCAGAGCTTTCAGCTCAAACGGCTTAGTATGTGGAAAAATGACCAGAAGTGAAGACTCAAGAAAGTTATTTGTGTACTGACAGTCCTCCAGAATACATCCCCTCTACCCACAATGTCCAGAAATACCATAAGGTTTTCCCACAGCATATGAGAAGACTCCAAAAGGCCTATCCCAGGTGCAACGCTGTCAAGGACAGCGTGACAGAGGTATGACTTCTCATGCAGGCTTGACCAAACCAAGGACTCAGGCTTGGGAGCTGAGGTTGCTTTAGGAAAGGATTTTTTTAAGAGCATGAGAAGCCTGAAGAAAGCCTACAAAAGCATTGTATTCTACAAAACAGGTGCTGTTTTGTAGAATACAAGAATCACCTCCATGACTGCTGTGTTCCAAAGTTTTGATTTAATCCACCTTGCTTAAAGCATTTACCTCGAGCACAAAAAATAAAACTTGGATATCCTAATCTCCCTCTTTTTCAACTCAGTAACAGTGAAAGATTCAGAAAATTTAAGATTGACTTAAAGTGTTTTGACTACAGAGGGAGTCTAGGAGGGCCAAGCCCCTTATTCAAGCACATTGGTTAAGTATCTCAAGGTAGGAGTGATGAAGATAAAGTTCTGGTCCCAGGCTATCTGCCTAAGTCAAGAGATATGAATCTGGGGTAACTCCCCAACACTTCACTCATCACCCAGGATAACTTTGCAGTGTGTAGATTAATTGGAGATTCATCAGAATAGTACAAAGACTTTCATAACAATATACCCTCAAAACCACTCTCCTGTCTCCCTGCTCTTAGAAATGTGTGAAATGAGGTCTCTGGCAGCAAGCATACAGCTTTCAAAAATATTGAGTTCTATATAGTCACAATGAGATTTGAGGGTGCAGGGAGTAGTGAAAGTTACAGACATTGCCCTGATCTCTACTATTGTTGGATTGTTTTTCTGCACGAGTATCTTTCTATTCAAAAGCACTGCTTCCCCAAGGCTGATGGTATTGTTTCCTACCTTGCAGAAGAAAGAATTGTGTGCAGAGGGTCAGCTCTTTTTCATGTACAGTTCTCAGGAGGGAAGCAGGCTCTATAGCAGGAACTACTGAACGTCTTGCAAGGCATCTTGAGAAAGCTGCAACTGCTTTTTGCAGATGCCAAAGGCATAAAAAGTTCAGACTGAACACTTACCTGAGCTGAAATGAACTTCAAAAGCTATTGGAGATCTGGGATCATTATGGTAGATGTCTGAAAAAGAGAGATTATCATAAATTAATTTATGTGTGTATGTATGCACATTTTTGTGCAAATATAAAAACATACAGTTAGTCACTAGAGCATGTGGTATTAGCCAACTGTGAAACAGAGTGAGAAGGTTTACATATGTTTTGGGTACTCCAGCATTGACTGCAGGATCGTATGTCTATCTTTTTACTACCTACTTGTATGAAATCATGTTAGGCTATGGTGGTTTCCTGTCTATTGTGGATTGCTCACCCTGATAGACAGGCTCAAAACTTACTCAGACTGTTCAGAGCTGCCTGCTCCAGAATTCTCAACTGTGCTTTGTAGTTGCAGTGGCACTTGTAGTTGTAGCTGTGGTTGTAGTCTGAGTCATTATTTCTGCTTTTGAATGTGGTGTTCTCTAGTTATTTAAAAATAGACTAATCCCAGAAATGAGCTGGTAAGCATCCAAGTGATGAGAAGGTAAATAACCAAGCTTCGCTTTGAGTCCCATGGCTCACTCCATTTAGTATGTACTTTGATGTCTGAATTCAGCTCAAAGAAACATTTTTTCCTACCCCACGTTTTTGCATAATGGCTCCCAGGTGGCAGCAATTGCCAGGTAAGATAGGTTCTCCTTACACAAAATGGTTTAATGCTTCATAGCCCGCTGTTAAGGAACAAAATTTTAATGAAGAGAAAGAAACAAATTGAGGTTTTGATGTCTGTTTCAAAGACTATGAATTTATCATTAAATGGGGAAGATGCTGAAATGGTGCTGGGAGGAGGGAACCTCCTGGAATGGTGCTTTGACTTTCTTCCTTGTCTCTTATGGAAACATAGATACTTAAGGAGAGAATTAGAAGGGATTTTGGCATAGAAAATTTTTAGAAGTTCAGTTCTCAAAGCTCATCTGCAGCTGAAGTCCAGCATTGTCAGTGCTTGCTCGCTGCTGCTTACTGCTTGCTCATGAGCAGCTTGGTTTGATAGGGCTGGACAGTTAAGCTCCCAGCAAATACGTGCCTAAATTCCTTTGAGGTGCACGTGCTAATTTTTCTTTTCATCCTCAATGCAATGGACATTCAAAAAGTGCATCTGCCCACTCAAAGAAGCCTATTGAGGCAAGTGAAGTAGCAAAGAAGTTTCCCTAATTTCCCCCAATAGCTCAGTTTTCTGAAGACTAACACAGGATGCAAGCATACTTTTTTAACACATGCCCTGTTGAATACAGGTGTTTTTGACAACTGGACCCTTTCCTAGACTTAGGAAGTTTTGAGATAAATTGAATAATATACATTCTCTTTAGGAATTATTCTCATATAGTATAAATACATACAATGCATATCTCAATTCACCTCTGTGCTTGTAAGAATTTAATGGCTGGTGATATTTTCAAAGTACTCTGATAATTCTAAATAGACTGAACAAATGAAAAGGGCTATGAGGAAGCTACAAATATTTTGTATTATCTCCATAAAACTGCGAGATCACTGTTGTATTCAAACGTAATAACTGAATCTGAAGACTCCACTTTTGCCTTTCATATATTTTTGGTTAGTGTACCCAACATTGTTTTCCAGTTATTCTATGCTACTGAGAAATGATTAAAAAATGAGTTCAAAACCAGTATAACATATGGGTACTCAAATGAGACTTCAATATACAGTACATTATGCAAGGGAGAAGAAACATGAGAAAAATTGCCATATAGCCAGGCAATAGAAGATTCTGGGGGAAAAAAACTTTGCAAATTACATTTACTAATTTGTAATGAACTATTAGAGAAGTAACTTGGGAGGATATGTGATTTTTAAACATAAAATTAACAGTGAGGCAAGCAAGTCCATCACTTCATGTTCCCTGCTCATATTAAATGAAAAATTAAATTAATTAAATTAAATTAAATTTCTTTTGATTTGGGAAGGCCCCACACTGGAGCAGAGGAAAAGTATGATGGGGAAGGAGTGGCAAGAGAGAATTTGTTAGGGCCTGACCAAAGCCCACCGTTTCCCATGCCCCTGTGCTTCTTGTCGGGGGAGGAGGTAGAGGAGTCTGGGATGAGAGAGTGAAGTTGAGCCTGGGAAAGACTGGGATCCAGCCTCTAGTTCTTGTCTATTCTTGTCTGCTTCTCACCATCCAACTCTGTTTTAATTGGTAATTAATTTAATTTTCCCTGGATTTATTGTATTTTACCCATGACAGTAACTGGTAAGTGATCTCCCTGTCTTAAATCTTGACCCACAAGCTTTTTCATCTTATTTTCTCTGCCTGTCCTGTTGAGGAAGGGCAGTGAAAGAGTAGCTGGGCGGGCAGCTGGCAACTGGCCAAGGTCAACCCACCATAGTTTCTCCCCTTCCCTGGAACACACAGAAAAACTTGAAATCTAACAGTCAAATAATATTCTCTGTTTGAAATCCTTATATTGCGATGTGAAACTTAATGCATGTTTGTCTCCTTCAGGTTGAAAAACAAGGTCTGTGGGAAAATACTTAAACAAAATTAGCCTGCCATTAACATAGGGAAAGTCAAAGTGTATCCATGGTCCAATGTCTATCTTAAAAATATACATGTTAATTTGTATGGATACATTCCTAAAAATAAAAGTTTCTCCCGGTTTTGGTAAAAGAGGGTGTTTTTAGCCCACAGAGTTCAGCCCCTAATGTGTACATGTCACTGAAGCAGAATGTAAGCGCAGCCTGAAAGACAAACAAAAAAGTAAATTGTTTGGATGAGTGGAAAACAAAGATCTAATTTGTGCAACAAGGAATAAGAGACTTCCAGGCCAAATGTTTCATAGGAAACACATGCACACCTTCTAAAACACAGTGACAAAGTCATTGCTTCTAACAGAGCAATACTTGGTCAAGAAAAAAGTCACATGCATTCTTCTCTTCTCGAAGTAGTGACATGTACCAGAAAATGGAAAACTCTCCCAAACCTCATGCATTTGTATATGAACATGACTATTCAGAATGTGTAAGAGTAACACACAAAAATGGTGACTTTCTGAGGAGACAAAACTAGTTAGTGAGCATGCTGCTGCCAGCATGACTTGGGCTTTGGCCCTATTTCTCTTTCATTTCAGTGTCTCAGTCTTCTGTTTGGAAATATTAAATGGTCTGGATTCATTAACCAAGGGTGGCAACTCCATAGGCAACCAACCCAGCCATCCAAAGACTCATTTATTATTCATTTATTTATTACTCATTATTATTAATTCATCTATTCATTTATTAATTTATTTTTTTCACGGAGTGCATTATGTAGCTCAGCTATTGAATGTGCAGGCTTCAAATCTAAGTTCAAAGTAAGTAGCTGTTTTGTTTGTGTGAGTGTCAGAGAGAGTTATGTATCTATTTGTTATTCAAAGTCTTCTCTGAGGACTAACAACTCTGTATTGGCTCCAGTTCACATTCCTCTGCAGCGATTTTTCCTGACCATTTGGCTTCAGAGGAATATTTTCTCAAACTGTTTTGGCCATTGTGTAATAGGGAAATCTGCACACTTCTGCAGGCCAGATTCAAACATACAAAGCTTTGCCCAGTGGCACCTTTATCCCCAATATAATATGACTGAGAGGAAAGGTGATTCTAAGTAAATCTATCACCATCTAACACTGGCTTATAACATTTTAACAATGCTTTACATTTAGAAAGCAAAATACCAAATTAATGGTAAGTAGAAAAAACAATACTGATCAAATGTTTTATGTAAAACAAGTACCAGAAATTGGAAAATTTCTTCAGTCTGAAGATTTAAATACCTTTGTGAAACTCTGTTGATGGATGGACCACTTGGTGGATAAGGAACTGGCTGGATGGCAGCACTCAAAGGGTTGCAGTCAACAGCTCAGTGTCCAATTGGCGGCCAGTAATGAGTGGTGTTCCTCAGGGGTCGGTACTGAGTTTGCTGACGACACCATGCTTGGTGGCTCAGTTAACATGCTAGTGGGAAGGGATGCTGTCCAGAGGGACTTGGACAGGCTGGAGAGATGGGCTTGTGCAAATTGCATGAAGTTCAACCAAGCCAAGTGCAGGGTCCTGCACCTGGGACGTGGCAATTCCAGGCACAAATACAGGTTGGACAGAGAATGGCTAGAAAGCAGCCCTGAGGAGAAGGACTTGGGGGTGCTGGTGGATGAGAAGCTCAACATGAGCTGGCAGTGCACGCTTGCAGCCCAGAGAACCAACCATGTCCTGGGCTGCATCAAGAGAAGTGTGGCCAGCATGTCACGGGAGGTCATTCTTCCCCTCTACTCTGCACTCGTGAGACCCCACCTGGAGTACTGTGTCCAGCTTTGGAGTCCTCAACACAGGAAGAACATGGACCTGTTGGAACGGGTCCAGCGGAGGGCCACGAGGATGATCAAAGGGATGGAGCACCTCCCCTATGAAGACAGGCTGAGAGAGCTGGAGCTGTTCAGCCTGGAGAAGAGAAGGCTCCGGGGAGCCTTCAGTATCTGCCTATCGATATCTGAAGGGAGCCTACAGGGGAGTCGGAGAGGAACTCTTTGTCAAGAAGAGCAGGGACGGGACAAGGGGCAATGGTTTTAAATTGGGAGATTTAGATTAGACACCAGAGAGAAATTGTTTACAGTGAGGGTGGTGAGGCACTGGAACAGGTTGCCCAGGGAAGTTGTGGATGCCCCATCCGTGGAAGTGTTCAAGGCCAGGCTAGATCGGGCTTTGAGCAACCTGGTGTAGTGGGAGGTGTCCCTGCCCATGGCAGGGGGGTTGGAACTCGATGATCTTTAAGTTCCCTTCCAACTCAAACCATTCTATGAATCTATGATTCTAGTAACACTAGAAAGAGACAGCTGTAAGTACTATATAATTAAAAAAATACAGGAAAACAATTATATCTGACACTTTTTTCCAGAGACAATTATTCTAAGGGAAAAATTCCTAAGGAAACTACCCAGTAGCTGTTGAACATTCATGGCCAAGTTATAAAGACAAAGAAAGACGTTGCCTTAACAGAAGGAACTATGTTACCAAAGATGAAGTAGACAGACAGTACTTGACTATTTATGTGATCTGTGTAAGCAAGTGACCATTTAGGTGGAAAATACAGGTAAAAGCAAAAATGTTTGTAAATTTTGACACCCCTGGGGTATTGTCATTGCAAATATATAGTCCAAATTTGAAAGAGAAAAAATCTTTTTCAAGCTGAGGAAATTAAAAAGATCAAAAGTTATCTTGTTCTTACAAAAAAGCTAATATACAGAACTGCAAGTATTTTTAGGAAAAGCCACTCACTGTAACAAAATGAGTACTTGTGATGTTGCGTGGCAAAATGTATGAAACAAGACTCAAGAGACATTGAATCTCAGATGTAGAATACATCTGTTTATGAGTTAGAAATGTGTATTTATGAAAAATATTACTATTAGTATAAATTTGCTGCATAATAATATAATAATTTCATTTATTTGCATATCTATGAGAGGCAGAGTAATCTTCTCTTGGATAGATCCTGTTATTGCTATTCACCTGGGCCATTGGTATTGTTAAGTCTCTAAATCAACATTCTTCAAGAAAATTAAGAATCACTATTTCTTAAAGAGGCAGATGAATGTGTTCATGCTATAAAGAGAATCTAGAGACAAAGATTGTACCAAATAGTCAGTTTGGTGTATCTGAACTTTCCCTTCATTCAGAAAAAAAAATCTGTGGTCAGTATACTGTGCTGCAAGAATTCCGTGTTCACTGGCATTTTTTCAAATAAAGACTTCTAAGATAAACTAAATATTTAGGCTTTATCCTTTACACAATATGAAATTTTCATTTGCTTTCCAATTGCCTTGTTTGACAGATGAAAGTGAGATTACTCAGTTTTCTTGCAAATAAATGAAATTATGTGATTACATTATAAAAACTGAGTACTCCATGGCAGTGCTTTATACACAAGTAGAAAAACACACTAGTTTATTATCAGGAATATTAATTATTATGTCGCTTTGACACATAGCACAGACCACCTTATACTAACATATATTGATCAAAGGTTTTGGATCATTTATTGATAGAAATATCCTAAGACATTAGTAACTGCAAGGTTCTGTCATCTTTCCTTTCTTTATATTATCCCATAGTTATGCTAATATAAATACCTGAAGATTGTTACTATAACAAATATATGTAAGGAATATAATTTCATGAACGACTGAGATTCACTTGCCTTTTATAGACTTTTAGCTATAGCTGAAGTCTAAAGATAAAGTGTATCTTTAGATAGGCCTGGATATGGCTAAAAGTACTTGAAATAAACACAGTGACTAGTAGTTTCTTTAATGGAAGCTACATTTCCTTAGAGAGATTTGAGAATGAATACTTCTAGTTTAGAACTTCTGGAAATGAGAACCAAATATTTTTTCATCAGATTGTCTCTATGTTACTGACAAGGGGTGGTGATATAAACATGATTTCTGAAAAGTAAGGAAGATGCTATGGAAAACTGAACTTGGGTTATGTATTGTTTAACCTAAATTTTAAAACAAAACAAAACCAAACAAAACTACAACCAACCTACAACCTGAACATTCAAAGTAGTAGAAAATGAATAGTCTTTTTATTTGGACAAACTTTGAAAGAATAATGGAAATTATTGGTATCGTACACCAAAAATCTTTCAATTTTTCTCTAAGTAGGGCAGAAAAGCCCTACTTAGAGGAAAGAATTCTAGCCATAACTAGACAAATAACTCCTTCAAAGAGACAGTAAGAATAAATAGGGAGTCTACAAGGACTGTAAAAAGAGGGATCAGCAAAGAAAATTCCATCAGGGAGGTGTTAGATCTTGCAAAGGATGTTTTAACAAGTAAAAGCTTCTTCAGCTGTATAAAGACGAAAAGAGCAAGGAAAGCAAAAGTGGGGTCAGTGTACAGTGGGGATATGTTGGAGATTAAAAATGACCTGGGAATTACCCTCAAATAAATAAGCACTTACGCCTCAGTTTTCAGTAGAATACTGGTGTTTGGTAATGTCTGTCCCGCAGAGATCGTCTCCACTGACACAAAAGACTTTCTTTCCTCCACTAAGTAAGAAAAATGAGTGTGGTAATTATATCACAGTTGCTTATTCAAATTTATACCTATTTATGGTAACACATTAAGCTAATTTACATTCAAGCAAATTCAGTTTCACCCATTGTTAATAGCCAGGGATTACTGTAGCTTTTGAGAATTCAGATCTCCCCCGGTTCTTTTTTTTTTTGGTAAAAATATCCAAATTCACTCCATTTCTTTTGAGGGGATTATTCCTTACTTCTAAATCAGTGAAAGTATTAATCAGCTTTTCCAACTGAATGAGTTTGAATTCCTTTGTTTCCTGGCCCCTTAAAAGTCAAGTTAAAAAAAGACCAAGCAGGCTGCTAAATTGGTGATTTGAAACTTTTTCTCTTTTCCCCATAGGGGAGTGAAAAGGTATCTGGGAGGACAGATCCTTCTCTTTGTGCTCTGTGGGTTCGGCAATATAAAAGCAAAGCTTCCTGACAGCTGGAGCCTACTCTCTCAAGCGTACACCTCCTTTTGCCAAAAATACTATCTCATGCTATATTAACAGAGGTCATTAGTTATTCTTTTAACTGTTACAGAGTCTTCAGAAAAAAAGCCCCAAACCTAACACAGAGAAGTGATTATAGCACAGATAATATTATTGTACGTATGTATGGACACAAACTTCCATACAGTGTATGTGTATGCACCCATGTTATATATTCTAGAAGCGTCTGAATTTAAAAGATTACAGTAGGTCCTTGCTGCTTTATTTCAGGTTTCTTTCAGAAGAGGCAGTTTGGGTACTAAGAATTTGGATGTGGAAATTGACAATCTAATGTCAAAGCAGAAGCCAGAGAACACTAAGCATGAGCACAAACTCTGAAGGAAACTGTAACAAAGGAAATGGAAGTAGTGAAAAATGGTATAAAACCAGGAAAACTTTTTTAGTGGATTTTTTTTCACTAGACCTTTCCTGACAGCTTTTTTTTTTATTTTTTTTTTTAATTGGCATTCCTCCCTACTTGTGAGGAAGGACAATATAATAAATAAAGCAAAAGGTATGATCTGAAGAAATTTAGGATGGAAATTAGAAAGAGGATTTTCATTGCAAATAGCAGTATCTGAGAATACACCCTCCTCCCCACACCCTCAGCCCCCCCAAAAAATCAACAAAGAAACCTTAATTCATTTTAAGACAGACTTTATGGTCTACGAAAGGAATTAAAGTAAACGGTTTCCTATGACTGCAAAGAATTGTCCTTGATTACCCAGACAATCATCTGCTGCTCTATTTGGCTGAGACATGACTCACTTCAGGCGAGGTTATTCAACCAACTTCTCACCACAAGTTCCCATGGGGATTATTTCATTTGCAACTCCTCAGAGATGTCTGTATCACTCAGGAGTTTGTGGAGAGAGGCTCAGTGAGGAAGCCATGAAATCCACCATAAAATCTGGCACCAAGTGAGATCCTTGACTGAGTCAGGTAAGCCATTATCTTATTAGGTTCACTTTTTCCTTTATTAAAGACCCAGCCCCTCACAGACATCACTTTTCGAAGTGATTTTTCTGAGTTCTCTGATAACGCACTGACTTCAGTGCCAGTTGAAGGTAATTTTTAAAGGCCATACAGGAGCAGTCCTAGTCCACAGGACACCGTTTAGTGACATAAATTCATGCTTTTTTGAGATGGCCAGATGTTCTAACACTCTGTGTCCAAATCCCAGTAAATTCCACCTGGTCTTTACATTCTGAGCTGTACTACATTTCTAGAATGCTTTTAAGGTAAAACCTTTCTACCAGGACAAACAAATGTCATGACTCTTTTTCTAGAAATTGTGATTTATCCCAGTTTACTCAGACCAAATTTGTTCTTTGTCTACAGGACTCTTTTATTTATTACTGGGTTGCTTCTTTCAAGCCCAAAAGCAAATAGATTTTTATAGAGCTGTCTATACACAGTATTGTGAAAGTTCTTTGGAAACTAGGGACTTATTATTGTTGCTATTATTATTGTTAATTATTTCTTTGTCTCTTTGAGAGAGTTTAAAAAATCCTCAAAACATGTCCAGCATATCAAGCATTCATTTCTCTGCTAAGGAAATCAGATATCTAGATAGATGGGGTATTATGTTATGATATGCAACAGTGATATGATCTTGCCCAAACAGAAAACATAAAAGAAGATGGTCTGGTAAAATCTACCCACAAAGAAGGCAACATTTACCACTTGGTTCCCACTGAGTAGAAGGAAGTTGTAAGGCTGGGTAGTGCCTGCACACCAGGGTTGGGAAGATAAGGAGGCTCTTTCTGTTCCCAGAGTCTTAGATCACACCAAATGTTTTGAGTCCAGTGTAATTCTTGTATTCCCCAGAATTTGGAGTCCCCCAGAAGTAGGCTGGGACAAGTGTTTGAGGCCTTATTCCATACCAATGAGTGGTAAGCAGAGCTCATTACCTACTGAGCAGTAGGGCGAGGAGCCAAGGGAGTCCCATGTCTCCCTCCATGGTGAGCTGTTGCCTCACTTCCACTCACTCCACTGCTGACATAGGGACAGTGCCCAGGGCTCCCTTGAAATTACAATTCCCTGGGTTAAGTGATCATCTGTTTTAGAAGAAGAAAACATCAGTAAGATTCCAGGGATCCTGGTGTGGAAAAAAATCCAAACACATAAGCCCTGAGGGTTCAGCAAGTAAGGTAATTTTTAAAAAGAAAAACAGTACTATTTTTAAATGTCTTTTTTTTTTGGGGGGGGGGGGGGAAGAAGGGAAGAACTGATAACAAGAAAGATTCGTTTTGTGTTTGTTTGTTTATTTGTTTTTAAAAATCTGCAATTGGCATTCCTGCACTGTTCTCCAGAAGGCCAAGATGCATTCAAGAAGCTTCCTCTTGCATGTTGTGGCTTTGTATGTGTAAGACAGAAATATAAATGAAAAATTATTTTCCCACTGTTAGCAGTCTATGTAATTCAAATAGAGGAATGTTTTTTCCTCCTGCCTTGTGTGCAGAATCAGAGCCAGCCATTATGATTTTTCCCTTGCGTATCTAGAAAAACTCTAAAAGTCAAACACATTATTTTAGCTGTCCACTAATGTACATTTAATAATTATCTGATAAGGTGGGGGGTTTTCAGTGCTATTATTTTGTTTGAACACAGTATTCTGAGAGCACCAGACATTTTTCTCTTTGTTGACTCATTAGCACCAAAATGCCATTTCTAAAGGGACTTTTTCTAAAAGGCCTTTTACAAAAGCCCAAGAAAAACAGAATTAGTTATCTGCAGACAGTGAAAGCAGATAATTAAGAGAGAATATGGATATGTCAAAGCACATATTTGGTGGGTATGATAGATCTTAAAAAAAATTTAGGAATATGTCTGTAGAGGAGGAAATTATTTTGGAGAAAAGACAATAAAAACCCAACCTGGTAATATCGAAACCGGTCAAGTTCATCTTTTCTTGAGTGTAAGAAGGAAATTTCCAAAATTTGTTTCTTTGTATTTCTTATGAAAATTTCCTCAGGTTTTTTTAATCCTTTCATTTAAAAAATCACTAAAAATAATCTTGAAAGCAATCAGCTTTACAAGGTAAACCAAAATATAACAATAAATACCATTTATTAAAACAAAGTAATTTGACTGTTTCTTTTTCCATTCTTGTATGGTTAACGATAAGCTTGGAAGAGATAATTTTTTCTTTTCAAAGAGATTTAATTTGCAATGAATTTTGACAATGCAATATACTGTACAGACTATACAGTATAATTTACAGACTGTAAAAGTCTGTTCAGTTCTTGGAGCTTTGGATAACTCTGTATAGTTATGACAGCATATATGAGTGAATTTTAATTAAATTAGTAATGGCACTCTCTGTCATGGAATCAAACAAAACTGTACTTTTAAAATAGAATTTTAACCTGCAAGTATGATCATATTCAGCCCTCAGAAGGCAAAGAAAATAAGCATCTTCTCAGCCCTAAACAAAAAATAAGAACACACTAACATTTTGGCTTTTTGGAGGGGAAAAAATAAAGATTTTTCTACTACAATGTAGCTGTGCGAACATATCAGAAAGTAGGATTTCTACAAGGCAGCTTGCCTTTAACACAGAATAATTGATTTACCTGTCAAACTACAGCAGTAGATGTGATGCGTATGCCAAACTATCGGGAAATGCATGTCTAATTTTATACCTGTCCTATACCAGGTAAAATATGGCAGGTACAGTACATATGACCTAAAAGAACATTCACATAGACCCATAATTACATAGTACGCAAGTGGTCATGAAACTATTACTGCTTGTGAAACTCTTCTGCTGGCATTCGGTCATTTTAAATAGAAGTATGGTACCAAATGGCCATTTTATCTCTTGCACTCCTAAAGTTTATATAAGGCTGTTCTACAGGCTGATGGAGAAAAAAGCTATGATCAGACACGCTAAAACAGAAACTGAGCCAATAGCATTCAAGTCTTTTGCAGTATTAATTTTCTAATCGAAAAGTAGACTTCTTTAGAAATTTATCATATCCATCACAATTACATCAAAACTTACATCTCTGAAATTGCTTTCTTAGTTGTTTTTCTTGGTCTTCATAGGAGTCTTTGAACCCTGTACATCACAGTCTAAAAGCTTCTCTTCCATTAAATTAATTTAAAAATATTTATCTTTTTGTTTGGACTTGTTAACCAGATCATGGAATTTAGTTGAGAAACAAAAACAAGAAAAATGAATGAATGAATTCCTTCACTTAGTTCTATAAAAATATTTAACTATTAAGGTCCATTTGGTTTGAAAGTAATAGAAATTTTGAATTTAGAGAAAAAGCCTCAAAGGTTCACCTGTATTTGCTGCTATAGGATTATTTGTATGAAATAACTCCCATACTAAAATACTGATGTCCAGCTGTGAAGTCTATTTGTAAAGATTATCTCTGTTCCTAGCTGAAATGGTGATTTGTTCATGTTAGCAGTGCATGTCAGAAAATAGACATACATTAATATTTTAGAGACCAGCCTTCTCCTTCCTCTCGTTCCAACTAGAAAACAGTGTCAGCTTGTAAACAGTGATTTTTAGATTTTTAATTCTTACAGGAAAAAAAAAAAAAAAACACAACCACACCAAATTTAGAGAAGCATTTTTTCTTCCTTAACTTTGCTGAAAGTAATGGACCTCTTTCCTAGCCTGCACTGGTCAGAAAAAGAGAATTTGATCCTTACAATATTTTTCATTGAGGAGATATCATATACGTAACACTGTGATTCCCAAAAGAGGTACAATTCTCAACTGTTTAAGTTATTGCAAATGGTGATGTAAAATCCTGAGACCATTAAATTAAGCACGTATTTTACCACCAGCTTTGCACACAGATCACTCTTACTGTAGCACTGTGTGTGTCTGATGAACTGTTAGGTGTCAGAATTATGCTGTAATATAGATATTTTGCTTCCTAACCTGTTTTCCACAGTTATATTGGAGCAGAAATGCTGTATTTCTTTTCCTAGAAGTTAGGCAAATATGACTCTGAGAGTTTTATTCTAAATCTTTGAGTTAAAATGCCTTGATTCTTGAATATTGAGTCAGTAGAAACAGGCATTTAAAAGTTTGCTTCAACACTGTATTTGTTGTATAATGTGTCATGGTAAATTTTGCATATAACAATTATTCCCTGAGGTCAGATGTACAAATCAGATGATTATTGAAGATGGATTGAACCCAAGCTTTAATGTCAACCAACTGTCAAGTCCTCCAAATTGTCTCATTACAAGATCTTTTCACTCCTTTGGTTTATTGTAATGAACAACATTTGGAATCATAGAAACAATGTTGGATTAAAGTATAAGAACAGACCTGATGTCTCCTTTTTAAACAAAACACTACATGAGCACAACTCACACATTGTATTCTTGTAATACTTTACAGTCTTAAACATTTTTCTACTGAAAAAATTAAGTAAATCAGGAATAAAAAAAAAGCTATTTGGACTGAAATACATACAACATGCTACATAGACTGTGGCTAGGTGTAGATTTATGCGTAAATACTGACCAGACAAGGTCCTAGCATTCTCGGATTCTGGTTTGGAAATTAATAGCTGTTGCTACCCCATAATGTGTTTGCATTTTAGAAGGCATGCATGTGTGTGATGATCAGCTTGAAAACAGGATTTCAGCTCCGCACACATGATAATCCTTGTTGCTTCTACTTTGCTCTGTCATTTCCCTCCTCATTCCCTTCTTTTTAAATGTATAATCATATCTTTGTATTTCTTTTATTTTGTTTGAGGGTATATAGAGGTTTAGGGAAGCATTGGCTGCATCAAAGCACCAAGAAACTACGCTTTCTTTGTAGTTTCTTTTCCCCCATCACTGTGGTGCAGATACTCAGTTATTTCACATGCCAGTTTTCATCAGTCCTTCCACTGCTGTTTCCCTTTCCTTCACAATTGGAAAAATTCCTTGCAGATAACTGCAGCTGGACTTGTGATATTATTGAGCACATGGCCCCTGTTACGGACCAAGGATACATGCAGAAGCAAGCTAAAATTTGTAACCTTTGACTTTTAGGTTTAATTGGCTTAAGAAGACCACATTCTACACGTTTTTATACACATTTATAACAAAGGTAGCAACTTACCAGAAAGAGCATATCCATACACAAACAGCAAGCAGTTAAAAATTCTCATTTAAATAATAACTTTAGTATAGTTTTTGTTATTTTTAGTTACCAATATCTAAAAAGAAAAAACTATAAATGAAAAAAGGAGAAAGTTCTATTTCCGATAAATGCAATAACTCTTGGCTGGTAAATATTTATTTGTATCTTCAAGTTCCAATAGGCTGTTATTCACCATTTTTACTCAAATCTGGAGAATAACAGCTTGGTTGGTCACAAAAAGAAACCTCTAGAATGTGTCCTGAAACATAAGGCTGGAATATAGTGTGTAAAATACACATGTGGAATGCTTTATCAATTATGTGAGTGTGATGGCGCACAGACATTTGTATGTTCACAGAATACATATCTGAACGAGGATAAATAAGAAATTTACAAATTGAAAATTTCAGGTAGATATTTAGCTGCTTCTGTGCCCACAGAAATGGTTAATTGACATGAACATA
This sequence comes from Gallinago undulata, assembly GCA_026546715.1. Lineage (NCBI taxonomy): Eukaryota > Metazoa > Chordata > Aves > Charadriiformes > Scolopacidae > Gallinago > Gallinago undulata. Next base: position 71,140,630 of record JAOTQQ010000012.1, read on the forward strand.
AAATACACTTCTAATACGGTACACGCTCAGCAGATCACTGCTTCCTCTTATGCCTGCCTTAATTTTTTCTGGGTTTGTCTTTCTTTTGCTCTTGGTACCTATCTTCCACAGCCTACACAATAGAGAAGAGTTTGCCATATAGCAAACAGAAGAACAGCAGGGTTTTCTGTTTTCCAGAGCAACTATATAAAAAGGCCTTTGCTTCAGAAAGTTTAACATAATATTGATTTGAAAGAGTAGGGAGGTGAAATTTGTAGTTTATTTAGTTAGGTGTACCCTTTCCCTAAGCTGAACTACTTGAGATATTTTTAGTTTGGGTAAAGGAAAAAAAAGGGAGCTGAAAAATTAACACTATGTGAAATTCTCTCTTGTTATATTTTGATCATTGAGTTAGTAAAATGCTTCGTTATTTTCTTTTTGTCAAAAATCTGCTACCTTTTTAAATAGAGATCTCCCTGTCCAAGCTGCAGTGAGAGGGTTAATGTGCATGTTCCTATGCTCCTCTCTCCTATGGTCATTGATCTTTCAGCTGCTAGGGTCCATCAAACCAGCAGTATGGGTTCTTAACAATATTTCTGTAAAATAGTCTTGTCTAGAGAAGTCTTATGTAGTGGAAGACTACATTGACAATTGTCTCCTAATGACCTTCAAGAATTTCCTTCAGCCTTCCTATTTGCAAAGCTGGTATGTTATGTCAAAAGCCCCATTGTTTGTTCTAACATGAACATTTTTAGAAAGATATTTTTTACTGAATGTTTCTGGGTTGGATATTCAGTTTTGCTTGCAGATCTGTATAAAACAATGAGATAACACTGATACCAGAGACCAATAAGTATTTCCAATATGAGGAGTTCTCATCTTTCTAGCAGATGAGTTGGAATATAACGTTGGAATGACATATTGGAATTTAATCTGGAAAGAACTGTGTAAAAACATGCAAAAGGAACTGATACCTGACCTGTAAATGAACAACTTTTATGAATTTAGCAAATGATGTAAGTTTTGCCAAACTCTATTACACAATTTCCCGATCAATGAGTACATTTGCTGAGTACCAAAGCTTTCTGCTTAAGAGGTCTCTTCTGTAGCTTCCTCTATCTGTTACCTGACTGAAAAGACAGAAAACAGAAAACAGCATTCGCTGTTAGTTTATTGTTTGGCTCAGGGATTCTTGCATTAGTGCTAACTGCCACTGAGAACAGCAGGTGGTAATTTCCAATGGAAACGAACAGCTACTAAAGCAGACAACCCTCATTTACTTACACCCTGTGCAATGCTTCTCAGGAATATTATAAACTGTGGGCTCTTTCCCATTTGTCCTTGTTTTAGCTGACATTGTCATTCATGACTATACTGTGAGTGTAAATGATCATCTAATGTCACTTCTATAATTACTTGGCACCCTGAATAAACTGTAATCCCCCTGGGTCAATAGCTGCTCTCAGTTTGACATTCAATAAACAAGTTTTTGACAATTGCTGTAGTTTCACATATTTGTTGCTTCGTTACAGGTTTGGTTTGGGTTTTTTTTTTGTGTTTGTTTTTTTTTTTTCATTTCCTGGTGCTTTCAGTGAATGCTATTCCTGAGTAGTTCAGGACCATTCGGAAAAGAAACAACTGTATACAATACAAGACTGCTGAAGGGATGCCTCTGATTTTCAACACTTACTTACAAAGGTCTCTCACCTGTAGTGCACAATTCAGCTCCAATGGAACTTTTGAGGGAAGTGAGACCACCAGCCTGGGATGCTGCTCTGTGCCCAATCATGAACTACAGCTTAAGAGCACATATTACAGGTATTGTGATGACAGCCCTGCTCTATGCCTCAAGATTTTTGGCAGAAAATGAGGTTTGCTGCTGCAGTCTTGAAGGTGGCTCCATATAATGCAGTCCATCTAGGTGCAACAAAGCCTTTCAGTCACAAAATAAAACCACCTCTGTTATGCACAAGGATGACATCCAACAAGGACAAACCAAGCCTTGTTGCAACACTGTCTATGTTGGTTTCTGCTGTTCTTACAACCACATAACAATTCCTGCTCAATGACTATACAGAATCTACCACTGCACTGACTGCCTAAAAGTCACAGTGAACATGAGTTGAATTTTCAGTTTTCCTATTTCCTTCATCTTCAACATTATAGAAACAACACCTTCTTTACCTGTACAGTATTATGTCCTTAACTAAGTGCATGTACCATTGTCTAAGAAAAAGTAAACAAGTAGTCCTATTTCTGCCAAACCAAAGAAAGACTTTATTGGCTTGTAGGATTAATCATGGGGCAACTGCAGACACAACAGTCACTGCAAAAAATGGTATAAATTAAGATTATGATGAGGCCAGGAAACAAATGATTAATAAATGGCAAAGGTAAAGAAATATGCCAAAACTTCCATAAGATGAGGGCTGAGAAAAGAAAATCTGGAACTGCTTCAGGGACTTAACCATTCAAAAGAGACTTGCATGACATAGAAAGTCAGTCACCTTGGCTTCTGGTCTGTATGTCTTGTTTTGAAGAAAGAGGAGCAGCTGTATCAATGTATGTGAAGGAGAAGGGAAAAAGAGAAAAGCTGAGGTGGTCCATCCATTGCATACAGAATCAAAATGAACAACAACAAAGTGATTCACGTGAGAATAGGGAAGCTGTACAGAGAGACTTAGGTAGATTGGATCATTGGGACAACATTAATGGTATGAGCTTCAATAAGGCCAAATGCCAGGTCCTGCACTTGGGTCACAATAACCCCATGCACAGGTTTGGGGAAGCGCGGCTGGAAAGCTGCCTGGCAGAAAAAGACCTGGGGTTTCTAATCGACAAGCAGCTGAATATGAGCCAGCAGTGTGCCCAGGTGGCCAAGAAAGCCAATGGTATCCTGGCTTGTATTAGAAACAGACCAGCAGAAGTAGGGAGGTGATTGTCCCCCTGTACTCAGCACTGGTGAGGCCACACCTCGAGTATTGTGTCCAGT
>JAOTQQ010000012.1:71143700-71159001 GCA_026546715.1 Gallinago undulata
GAGACTTTTTGTTCAATTTGAGGCCAGTATTCCACCATGTTTTAAGGGCAGAAGGACTTCTTAAGGGACTCTTAAAAGAATAATTTTCTTTTACAAACATGTCCTGTTTATATTATTCATAATTACTATTTATTATTTTATTTATTATTTAGAGGTATGTTTTGCATGCAGCTCCAGACAGCTTTGGACAGCACTGTTGAATGTTGGTACTATAAACAGTAATAAGCCAGCTGCATCCCCACCAGCAAAACTGTGCTTCACCACTATGAACTAAAGTACAAGAGCAAATTAGCGTTTGCCTATTTTAAACACTGTGCTTTGGTGGACCAATTCTGTGCTTCTTCTAAAAAGACATACACAGCTATATTGTATTAAAATACATGTGCTGGTTCCAAATAAACCATTCAAGATCACGCTGAGAAAGAGTTAAAGGTAACATAGTTGGCACAGAGGCAAGGACTGGGAAATGGAGTTGCTTTTTTAGCTTGTGTTAGTAAGCAGCAGAAACATCCAGAAGTCCTGCATCGCGGAGCCTGCTGGTCTACAGACAAATGTCCTGGACAGTCTAGCAGATACTCTCAGGATTTTTAGAAAAAAATGCATTCTGCTCTTGTGTCCAAGATATACTTTTCAATGCCAACATGCAGTGAAATCCACGGAGATCATTTATGTACAGTTAGGTAACAGAGAGACCACAAAAAGTCTTTTAACACTCTTAGGATAAAAACTGCATCATCTACATCTTCTGTAGTAAGATCCTTAAATTGTTACCTACCAAAACACCCATAGTTTTGGACTCCTCTTAGAAGCATTTCCCCCTGTAGCTGGGAATTTAGATCACCACACAGACTACATTCCCTGCAGCTTCACAACACTTCCAAAGTAAAAGGAAGAACAAAAACTTTGATGTACCAGTATCAGTTGATGTATCAATAAAAGGATTATTATAAGGGACCTAGTATGGAGGGGAAATAGAATGTAGATGGCTTTCATCATTATTTTGTCCTCTCAAACAATCATTTTACCTTTCTTGATCAGTGTCTTTGTCAGGAACCTTTCGCAGGCATTCAAAGACTGACTCAGATCAGGAAACACAAAAAAAAAAACCTGAGTGAACAACAAGGAACTTGGAATGGAAGGATCCAATGCTGGAGGGGAAACAGAAGACCTGTGGCAGAAGGAACAGAGGACTGAAGGAAGCAGAGGAGACAGTGCCCTATGACACCATGCATCTGCAAAATGGTGCAGACAATTACATAAATTGGATCCAAGTTCTCTCCATCACTTCCAATGAGGTTGCAACTAGTCCTTGTGCTGACCTACATGTTTTCTAGGAGAGTAAACAATAGAACATGTGTCTTTAACAACTGCATGCTGGACAAGTGGAGAATAAAATAAAGCACGGAAAATCTTTGAGGACTGAAGTCTTCATAAACAGCTTACACTCTCCTCAGACTGAATTTTTAATTATTTTTAAAAAATATATTGGGAATATTGTTCAATATTTTTCATAATTTTTAACTTATTAACAGAATATTTTTAGCACAAAGATAAATCCAATTGTTCCTTTTTAAAAGACTTTTGGTTTCTTAAAACATTTTTCAAATATTTTTGTCATCAGACTAATAGGTTGCGTGTTCTATATTTGTTTTTCTTGGAATGACTGTGTTTAATTATTTTTACTTACCTTTTTGCACGCAATGAAAATGTTAAAAATAAATAATGCATGCAGTGTTTCATGTTATGTGTTAGAATATTATCCAGGTTATCCTCCCAAAGAACAGTCAACAGTACTGCATATGTGACTGATATTTATCATTCAGGCTGTACAAATAATAAAAATATTTTTTTTCATAGCATATCACTTAGTAATTTTTTAAAAACATATCTTAATCTAACAGCTTGACAGCTGACTTTAATAAATGCCCTTATTGAAGATCCCTCTGTCTATCTCCAACTGTCATCCCCCTGACAAGGCACCCTTCTAAAGACACTGAAGCATGCAGAAATACTGAGAGTATTGGCCTTCATGAGATCTAGACTACGACAAGGTCTTCCCAAAGAAAAACCTTTCTGCACAAGAGCCACATTAAAGATATACTGCGAAAAACTGTAAAGGACTGTGGACTCAAAACCCCACAAAACCTCAGGTTCAAAAAAAGCAAAGAAGAATATGACCATAATAGTCAGATTTGCACTACGCAGCATGTAGAGATATATAAGGTAGGAAGTGTAAGGTGGCAAAACTTACTGGTGTAGATATAGGCTTAGATAGTGTCCACGGTGTAGGTGTTATTCTTTGGGACACCTGCAAATGTAACAGTTCTGGAGACAATAATGTTAATATTCCTTCTGACAATGTCTTTACATGTGATCTATAGTGTTGTGTTGTAACAGACATTAAAAACCCTTCTCCACAAACTTTTTCTCAAGTCGAGGCAGTTCAGCAGGGTCCAGAGAAGCAGAGTCAATTTTTTCAATCCATTCTTTCCCTACATCTGCTCCCTACAGAGTGATCATGACATACCATAGCTCTATGTTAGATATCACTGTCTTTGCATCACTGGAATACTCTTGATTACTTTAACAATTAAAGTAAAAAAAAAAATATTTCTGAGTTTTACAATGGCTGTCAGTAAGGGATGGAAGAACAGATGACTGGCCAACATCCTTTGAAAGTGAACAGTGAGACAGTTTGCTTCCTACATTACACTGAAGTACCCTGACTATCACATGTTGCAATTTGAACCCCACCAAATAACACAAAAAAACCCAAACCAAAGCCAAATAAAATTAAATCATTTATACATGATATTGATTTTTTTTTTTTGCTCAAATTGCACGGCCATTTTGTATCTTCCTCTTATTTGTCCATCCTTTTTTGGCACAATCAAACAAGTAGTAAAAAGGTTGCTAACTGAGACGCTGTGTTTCATAGTCCCTAGTGTGCAATCAAAGCTTGAAACCGGGGGTGTGTTGCCAGCTGCACTACTCATTTCTTGCTGTATGCCTCAAGCCAAGGTTGCTCTGAATGACTGTGGTAACCATTGAAGTAGCAGCGAGGAGGTATTAGTCCCAGGTACTAGTTAAGAAAAGTGAGACTCTTCATCTTTTTGTATTGTAACTTTTATTATATTTTTAAATTTAAGTCTGCCCACTTTCTCTTCCTTTTCTTCCCCATTTTTTACTGGAGGTAACCATCAAATTTTGCTCCAACTTACAAATAGGTTTGCACCTTTGATAAATTACAGCATTTTTCAAAAACTGTCATTGTTTTAAAGCACTAATGCTCCTTTCTTGAGACACTTCCCTTCTGTTTTGCTTATCTAGAGAAGATTTATACTATATGCTTGGAAGCTAAATGTCCTTTCACCTTTCTTTACTTTGTCTAACTAAACACTTCCAATTACAGTAATTTCAAGTTGCTTTGTTCAGGCCACAGAGAACCACAGTATTTTGTCCTTGCAGGAGCACATTGCTAATTCTTACTTGAGTACTTTCCCTCCATTCCAGCAAGGTAAATAGTGCAATTTCCTCACCATAAAATATCAGGTTATTTGTATGACTGAAATCTGTAATATATCTTTAAGAAAATAAGGCCATTGGAGATACAGCCTTATATAGAAAGAATATCTACAGTCTTTGAAAAGTACCATACCATGGCTGACATTATGTGCATTTTTCTTAAAGAGCTTATTGCTGGGTTTGGTCACAAAAAAAAAAGGATCAAGATAGCCATCTACAATAGCACCATCTGCTGGTCCTTATAATTTGGTAAAAATTGACAGCCTCTGACTGAAAACTGTACTGTTTATCATGGACACTGTTTATGTACACTTACTTTTAGGGAACTGCCAGTATGAATGGAAAAAATAGCAGTAAAAAGCAGCTCATCCTAGTTCATAATTATTTTCTTTTTGTACAGTGGCCAAGAGTTGGCAGGAGTTCAAATTTCTTTTAATAGTAGGCTGTGAGGTTTAAAATAGGAATGACTGTCTCCTGCTTACATCTTAGCTTGAGATTAAAAATAAGATCTTTAAGGTGTAGTGTGTGATGTACACCATTTGTCTGAAAGGGTATTTGTACCATGTAAATTCTTTTCAGAATGTTTTCCCTTGAAATGGAAGATACATATTATGAAAACAGAGATTAGTTGTTCATATTTGGGATTACAGTTCCATTGATTAAACTCAAATAGTATTTTCAAGGCAGAGTATGACAGAGAAGAGAATTTATAAACAGGAAGAAAAAGAATGAGGTGAAATCTTAATGTTACCAACCTTCATTATCAGCATCCTTTAAAAAAAGAAGAGAAGGATGTTGAGTTTTCTTCAGACCAATTGCATATCTCCTCAGCTTCTGCTAAAGTTAAGTGAGGGTACCAAACATATAATGTCTACATATCCAATAATATAAGATAGAATCATAGAATCATCTAGGTTGGAAGGGACCTTCATGCTTATCTAGTCCAACCATCAGCATAACTCTGACAATAAAACCATCACTAAACCATGTCCCCCAGCACCATGTCAACCCGTCTTCTGAACACCTCCAGGAATGGTGCCTCAACCACTTCCCTGGGCAACCCATTCCAATGCTTGATAACCCTTTCAGTGTAAAAATTTTTCCTAATATCCAACTTCAACCTCCCCTGGCACAACTTGAGGCTGTTACCTCTTGTCCTGTCAGCTGTGACTTTTGGGAGAATAGACCGACCCCCACCTCTCTACAGCCTCCTTTCAGGTATTTGTAGAGAGTGATAAGGTCCCCCCTCAGCCTCCTTTAAGCTGAACAACCCCAGCTCCCTCAGCCTCTCCACATAAGATTGTGTTCTAGACCCCTCATCATCTTTGTTGCTCTTCTCTGGACCCACTGCAGCACCTCAATGTCTTTTTTGTGGTAAAGGGCCCAAAACTGGACACAGTACTCAAGGTGGGGCCTTACCAGTGCCGAGTACAGGGGGATGATCACTTCTCGAGTCCTACTCACCACACTGTTCCTGATACAGGCCAGGATGCTACTGTCCTTCTTGGCCATCTGGGCACACTGCTGGCTCATGTTCAGCCGACAGTCGACCATCACCCCCAGGTTCTTTTCTGTCAGGCAGCTTTCCAGCCTCTCTGCCCCAAGCCTGTAGCACTGCATGGGGTTGTTATGACCCAAGTGCAGGACCTGGCACTTGGCCTTATTGAACCTCTCAACCCGTCAATCCAGCCTGTGACGGTATATAAAGAATTTGTAAAGCAAAATAGGTTGCAAATACAAGTGTGGCTTCACCAATACCAACCTCTTTATTTCTCAAGAAGTCTGTCTTCAGGACTCTATTCACTTTTTTTGCAACAAAGGAAAAATGCTAATATTTAGTTAACATTGGACATTCTACCAATACTCAAACTGCTTCCTTCTAGCTTTTTTTTTTTAAACCCCACAAGACTTGCAGTATTTCTCTTTGTGTCAGATAACCCCCAGAACAGTCTTTTGTTCCATTACTGAACTTTGGATTCTTGCACAGAACCAAATCAGGATGGAGCTGAATGATGCATTTCATTATTTATTCACCAGGAATGTGTTAGCCTAAGTAGAAGTCCTGTGTGTGAATTTGATTATCCAGCAAGGTTTAGCCAAAATGAACAAAATGTGACAGAAATGGTGAAAGTTTATTTCAGTACTTATGAAGCATTTGTTGTTCACACGCTAGTAATAAAAGCAAAGGAAATGAAGGACTAGCTACATCAAATTAGTAGCACTGATGACAAAGGGCAAGGACGTGACCTGAAGAAAGTCTCCAAGGAAACCACTGGCAGAAACAGAAACTGAGGCTGACTTGTGGTGTCACACTGCAATGGCTATTATTTAGACTATAGAAAAGGTAATGGAATTTCTTCAAGGCTTAAACAGTTCTTTAATAAATTCTCTAAGAAAAATATGCGTGATTCTTAGTAGTAGATGACAGGACTTAGGACACCCAGATCCATGGAGGGATATTGCATATGTGAAGGTTCTGCAACATTTGACATCTTTTCATTTGCTAGAAACCCATCTTCATTTGCTATTATAATATGTAGCATACCTCTAGCACTTCAACAATTTTTTTTAAAGACCACTAACACAAGGGGAATGTTTCATGGAACTTGTCAAAACAACTTAAAAATAATGTGTTCTATTAAAAATGTCATACTGGAACTCCAGCTTTTCTCAGAAACATGCATTTTTGGTCAAAAATCTCAAAAGGAAGTATTTTATTTTAACTTTACCTTCTTTTTAAACATATTCAGACAGAATTTTCAGTCAAAATGCAAGAAAGACAAGCCTGAGGAGTCAGTATTGTTGTCATCAAGATTGTAATTTGTGAGATTCATGCTCAAGGTCATACTGTTATTATTAATATTATTCAAATATTTTTCCAGTGCAGACAGAGCAGAAGGCCATGTATCATACTCTTGCATTTACATCCTGTTCCTAACCACCAAATAACAGAGCCCAATACACTACAGTGGAACAACGAATTGAAGAGAGAAGCTGAAGTCTCATTCTGCAGCCAAGTAGGATGCTCAAGTGATTCAAGTAAATCTGAAGTGTCCTTCTTCTTCCTATTTCTTTCCACAGACATAAGCAAAGTTCATTTAAACGAAAACCAGACTAAAGCCAATGCTACAAACAAAGCATAATTTAGTACACAATTATTTTTCTCTGTTGTCTTGATTCTATACAGTAGTTATAGTATAATAGTGCTTTCATAAACAGAGGCATGTACACGTAAATTTGCTAACACTTTTTGTTCATTTTTCTCCATTTCACCAACATTCCAAAAATATGCTTCTCTTCTTTCCTAAATTCTCTACATAAAATGAACCTACTGACATCCCTAGTCATTGAACACCAAAAATACTCTGACTTTTCTGAAATAGTGAAAGGACCACTGCTTTAAACAGAAAGATTCACCAAAAAAAAAGAGTTTAACATGTTTCTCTGTGATTCATGCTAGGTATATTCCTTAGTATTTCTGCGTAGCTGGATAATTTGTTGTGAAAATTATTGAAATAAGTGATTATGTATAAGCGGGAATATTTGTGTATTTTGTCAGAAAGTTACATGGACACAGAAATCTTACATGTTCTGACATGATAGAGATGTGAATTTGCTGACACTCTTTGTTCAGTTTTCTCCATGTCTCCAAGAGTCCAAAAAGATTTCTTGGTCCATGTAGTTCTTCTTACAATGCAAAGAATCTTCTGGAAGAAAATAAAGAATAGCTATATCTAAAAGACTCACAGCATAGCTATATTTTTGTAAAATGTTTAGATTAGCTTAGAATAAGCCTTAATAATTTGAACTGTTTAGCTATAACACAATATACAATTTCCATTGACAGCTGAATAGCCAAGAATGTGTTAAAAAACAGATTAGAAAACATGCTTGTGATATTTTTGTCCCACTCAGAAGTCTTGCCATCAGTATAAAGCAACACTTCACTCCTTTATTCAGTGACACTGTGTGGTTTATTTTTTGTGACACAGATTTCATTTTACATAAACTAGTTACAACACTGCCTGTAAAAGAAATCAATCTCATCAACTCAGAGGGGGCAATTTTTTCATCTCTAGTTTGACAGGAAAGGGTACTGCAAAATGAATTACTGGAGGAAAGATGTGAGGATTGCTTCTAAGTAGTTGCTGACATGTTCCTCCCAGATATCTTTTGGCACAGTTTCATAGGGAACAGATTCAAGCTTTACAAAAAGAAGTGTTTACAGAGGACCTATAGTTAGTGTAAAAAATTTATCAGAGCAACCTGAACCAAACCTATAATATTGTTCGTCATATCATACATAATAGCTTATTCTGCCTGTAGGTTCTTCATGACTTATGGAGATTTTAATCCATTTTTGTTTGTTTGAAGCAAAGAAAGTTCAGGACTGCTGTTAGGTGATTATGATGTTGAGATGAGGATGTGGAGATAACTACAAATGCCAGTGAGCAATCCTCACTGTGAAAAGAACTCTGAACTACAGGGGCCTTTCAAAATTCCTAAAATCCGTACTCTTCATGTAAACTACATGCTACTCCCTATAGTATGACTGGCTTCTTTGCCCATGCTGAAGTTGGAGAATGGGGTCTTTGATAATTCTCTACTGATATTTTGTACATGATTACTTCCTCAGTATATGGATTCTTTCTCTAGATTGTGTTAACAGAAAGAAAAGCAGCTTCCTTCTTTGTGTGTTCATGTACATAACTGTGTAAACATATACACACATGTATTTCCTATATTTTTCATCACAACCTCTGCATCCTTTGGGTATCTGAAATGCTCTAGTATAATGGATGAGGGCATTAGGGAAAGTCTTTAAGCTTGGTATCATTTAATAGAAATCTTTATATGTTCCATTTATATTATCTAGTCTATTTCATTAATTCATGAGAGAGAATTCTGTTGTTAGGGTTGCTAACATAGTGAATGAGAGAGAAGAAGTACCCCTGAGTAAAAACCTTATTAACAGCTATTCAGTGAATTTAATTCTTTCTGGAATACTGCCACCAATTACTTTCTAGCATGCTGACTTGCACAGTATTTTATACTAGCCGTTGCCATGTGTACACGCCATCAGAATTACCCTAATTGGCTGAGCATTTTGGAAGTTTCATTTTGGCCTGACCTGAGTTCACACAGACTAGAGAAATTAGAAGAAAAAAAAAAAAAGTAAAACTTGATGTCAGTGTTATTGATAAAGGACACAGTCTGTCCACCCTCCCTGAACTGTGAAGATTTTGTTTCCCTTCTCTCTCTGCAATGTTTGAAGATTAGAGATTCTAGGTTAATATAAATAAGATTTAATTTCTAGGAAAACAAAAGCCTCATCATGGAACATTCTCAGTGGTCTTGTAGTGAATGATCCAGCAGAAGCAACATGTGTGTAGAAGGATTGAGAGGCATTTGTGTGGACTTTCAGACATGAAGTACTCATTTTACACATGAAACACCCATGAAGCCATTTTAATATCTCTAGTGAGACCAGTGAAGCTACGACCATTTTCATTCAGGAGGGGTTACTTCTGTAATAATCCTTAGTCCAGGCCAGCAAGGAAACTGTCAAGTCACACCACCTGTTTTTTCTGGCAATAACCAATACTGTATAGGGAAGAAAAAATAATAAATGATTGTGAGGAAGCTTTTCTTTATTCTAAATATCTAATGACTGGAGTGCAGCCTAGTTTTATAGACTTAATTTACATTGACTTTTCTATTGCAAGCACAGATATTCTTGTTGTCCATAAATATATTAGATTGGTTTGAATCTTATTGAGCCCTGACCTAAAAGATAATTTGTGGAACAAATTATCTCAAGCTATTGATGAACTGTGTATAAATTTATTTCCTTTCTATTCATTTGAAAGTGGTTACTTTTCTGTCTTATAGACATCACATCAAGTTATTAGAGGAGCTGATTTTGTTTGTTGTCCCTACATCATAAATTATTTTAAACACTTCTATAATTTCCTTCTTGTTGTCTTTTCCTTGACCCTATAAATTTAAAAACTTTTTTCTCTTTAAATGCTGCTTGATTTTGACAAGTATATATATGTAAGAATGTGTAAAGCGCACGTTCAAGAGTAGATGAAAGATTGAGATCCATATATGAGCTGCATAACATTAAAATAAAAAGCAACTTGCTCTATTTAATGTGTGGAAAAACAATTTTCTTTCTCATTAAGATCATTGTTAATTACTTCTATAAAATGTCATTGTTAGTCTTAATATCTAGTTTTTAAAAAAATGTTTATGTGAGTCTTAGGTCAGTGTACCAAGTCATGATTTCAAAGAAACGTACGTACCAAAAAATCTCCCTCGGTTGTCACAATCCATTGTTTCTGATGTGAATTTTTTCCAAGCTATCTTTCTCAGGTATGAAGGCCATTACAAAAACTAACACTACAGAGGTTTTTATGAAAATATCAATTAATTGTAATAGTTTATTTCTATGATCAGTAACCAAAATGAGAAAAGTCTGTGCCATCTTTATGCTGGGTATCACAGAGTGCAGTGAAGGCTTCCAAGTCAATTGGATGCAGGTACCCAAATCTTATCCAACCCCTATTTTGTTTATTTTTTTTTTTTTGCCTGTTACTTAACATTTAGAATATCATGGGTCTAAGAAAGAATACTCTCCTGAGCACTGAATGAATAGTAAAAAACAACGTTTGTCCCAAAGTGCTCACAGACTGAAAGGGCTCACAATTGAAAAGCTTTGGTTGAGAAATTGAAGTAAAGATACAGAAGTGCTGAAAGGGATTGAATCAGCTGAAAGGGAAAGAATTTGAGAGAGGGTTCACTGGAAAAAAAAATGGTACAAAACAATATTGTCTAGAAGAAACTTTAAATTCAGACACGCATAGACTACACTCACTATTCTCAGTAAGAGTTGCCCGCCTATTGCAGAGAGCAGAGTTCAGCACTCAGGCACAGTTCCGAAGTGATGCTTTGTACATTGTACAAAGCCTACATTATTCCTAGGTTGACAAAAATAACAGACAAGATTCTCCCCTGCCCTCCTTGGCTTTTTGCCATTACACCCATTACTGAAACAAATTGTCCAATCCCCATTATAAGGATGAGATCATGTCTTGTGATGGAGTTTTGGGGCTAATTTCCTGAGTGAATCAGGAATGTATAGCTCACTTGAGGCATACTCCAAAATACAGTAAAATCAGAGGGACTATGTAATGAATGTTGGATTAAGCCCTGTATCTCTTAGCAGTTAAGAATAAAGAGATACAGTCTTTTAGCACCATAGTTAAAAGCAGCAGCAAATGCCTTGCCCATGAGTTATTACAAGTAGAGGATATAAGTTAATACATAAGGGGAACAAAAATCAGAGAACATAAAATATTTGTTAATTTTTTTATAAGGGTAACAGTATTAGGTTTTGCCTTCTCTGAGGCCCTTTACATTTGCTAACATTCAAAACAATAAAGAATTTTCAAATTAAAGATCGGGAACTGAAGTATTGACTATATATAAAGAGTTGAAAGCCTTATTAAAATCTCCAGCCCCAGTTAATAATATGTTCTTTGCTTTCGGTTTCCGCAAGAGGAAAAGATTCTTGTCCTACAGACAATACTAAAATAAACAGACATCAAATATGATGTAACATTTTATATAACAATGAATTCATTAAAACAACGTGCTAATATTCAGGAATTTACCTTATATTCCTAACAAAGGAACAAATAACGGTAACAACAACAAACTCAAAGAAGTGGTCTGGAAGTGGGCTATTAAAAAGTTTCTCAGAGAAACTTGGAAGATGGTTATTTGAAGTGAGAACTTGAGAACCGAATCAGAAACTCAAACGCAAAGAAATATTTGTACTCTACTTCTGAAGTTTTCTATCTGTGTTTGCACTGACAAAGATAAAGTTCTCAGTGGAAAAAAACACGGCTGGTGTGTTGAGCCTCTGTATTTTCTATTTTCAAAAGTCCCATCTACAAGACATCAAATGAACAATACATGACACCTACCTTCAGTGTAGATGTAAGTCCAGCATTTTATAGCAAGAACAAATTTAACTGGAAACACCATCAGATATTTTGGTCAAGACTAAAGCTGACTGAGAGTTGAAAACATATCTTTAAGGAAAAGAAAGGAATTTTTAAGGTGTCTTCATGTTAAATAGACAGAAATCACATCTTCTTTTGTTTTTGCAAATGTTATATAATATCATAAAAAGATTAATTTACACTACAACAAATACTTAAAAGTATACCTGTGTGTATACATGTGCATCTATATCCATATCCATGAATATATATATGTTTGCATCTACAGAAATTTATCCTCATTTGCATACTCACATTGAACATAATAGTGAGATAAATGGGACTGACTACAAGTGAGAATGAGACTTTATGTTTTCCAGCTGCAGAGAGTGGATCACTACCTTAATGTAACATTTGACATACTGGAGAAACTGAAACACACAAAAGCATGCAGTTAAACTATTCTTTTAGTAAGAAGGAGGCACAAGGATCAGATCTCAGGGAAGTGCTGCAGGTCAAAATCCTTAGTCTACCTGGAGAATGTAAAGCTCTGCTGTTCCTGTAGTACTGCTTTGCACTTGCACTCAGGGCAGGATTTATGAGAAAATGACAGAGTCCTTCAAAGGTTCTGGCTTGCTTTTTAGGTTTCTTTCCTTTGGCATTCTCCCGAAAACAACATAACACTGAAAAGACTCTCCCTTCTGACTGAACAGATGAAAGGCGCTTTTTTTTTTTTTTTTGGTGGAATGGTTGGTTTAAAAACAAAAGTAAAATCAATTCTATCTAGAAAGAGCAAGTAAAAAGGCTTGAATTGCAGGGGTCTTAATCTCTATTTCATCATTTTGTCTGTAAATATTTACCATGAACTTTTGCCACAGACAGTGGCATTTTGGTGAAAATCAATATTGACTTCTGGTCTATAAACCACTGTATCAGATATGATAATAGATCTAGAGAATCTCAGCTCCAAAGTCTTGTGAGACGTTCTACTTTGTCACACTGTGAATATAAATCTGATGGGGTACTTTCAATTTCTAGTCAGCCTAAGCATCAGGTGCACTCAATTTATGCTCAGCACAGCCAAAAAAAAAAAGTGTAAGAGAATGAAATCTTTACATCTTATGTCTGCTTCTCTAATCTTTTGATATCCAAGACTTGTAAATGTCCTCCTATATAATCCAGAGCAGCCTAAAGTCTCACTTACTTTCAATTACACAAACTTCAGGGACTGCCTAGAAGCTGGGCAGTATCAAAAATCTTGACTTATTTCTTCTTGACAGAATAGTTGACAGGAGAGCTGGGAACCACATAAGAAAGGCATGCAGAAAAAAAGACACAGATGAGTCAAACTCTTGAGTAAAGAAGTAGAAGGTTCAAGGGTAAGAAATAAGGTTAAGTGGTATGCCTGCGTCTCATATTTCACTATGAGATGATAAACACTAATATGCTACTAAAAATAAAGATTTATAGGCAGATTGGATGGATTATCAGTATAAACAATCACCAGGACTGAGACTTTGAAAAACATCAGTTAAAATATTACTCTTTTCCTTTTACAAACCAACCAGATTCATGTGATCACTTTCCTACAGTCAACCTGACAATAAACCACTCATTCGTTGTTTTCATATGACTCACTATTATGTGTTATTTAGAATCATAGAATCATAAAATCATAGAATGGTCCAGGCTGGAAGGCACTTCCAAAGGTCATCTAGTCTGACCTCCCCGCAGTCAGCAGGGTCAGCCCCAACTAGACCAGGTTGCCCAGTGCCTTGTCGAGCCTCACCTTGAATGTCTTCAGGGAAGGGGCCTCAACCACCTCCCTGGGCAACCTGTTCCAGTGCTCCACCACCCTCACAGTAAAGACCTTATTCCTAATATCCAATCTAAATCTGCTTTTCTTCAGTGTAAACCCTTTGCCCCTCGTCCTGTCACTGCAGGCTTTTGTAAACAGACTCTCCCCAGCCTTCCTGTAGGCCTCCCTCAGGTACTGGAAGGCTGCTATTAGGTCTCCCCGGAGCCTTCTCTTCTCCAGGCTGAACATCCCCAGGTCCCTCAACCTGTCCTCGGAGCAAAGGTGCTCCAACCCCCTGATAATCCTCATGGCCCTCCTCTGGACCCGGTCCATCAGGTCCATGTCTTTCCTATGCTGGGGGCTCCAGAGCTGCATGCAATACTCCAGGTGAGGTCTCACCAGAGCAGAGTAAAGTGGCAGAATCACCTCTCTGGACCTGCTGGCAACACTTCTTTTGTTGAATCCCAGTATGCGATCGGCCTTTTGGGCTGCAAGTGCACACTGCCCAATTTCCTACATGTCAGGATTGAGATCTTTTGCACTCTATAGAGAGTGTCCTTAAAGATCTGCCAGCTTTGTTCTGCTCCCTTGTCCTTGAGGGCCATTTCCCACGGGGTCCTATTTACTAATGCCTGGAAGAGCTGGAAGTTTGTTTTTTTTTAAAATTTAGAGTCCTAACTTTGCTTCTTATGGGCTTCAAACTCCTTAGGACAGTGAACTGCATAGGGCATGATCACTGCAGCCCAGGCTGCCTTCAGTTTGACATCCCTGATGATATTGCTTGCATTTATGAACAACAGGTCCAACAATGCATCTCCTTGAGTAGGGCTGTTAATTTCTTGTCTGAAGAAGCTGTCATCTATGATGTAGTCATTTGTCATTTATGATGTAATAGTGCATAATTTTTATGACAAGGGTACAGAGCATTTTACTGTTAATGCCATGATAACAAGCAGATTTTGTTAAAAGTACAGAAAATAAAGCAAATTTCAAATTTTCTGTATATCAAGGTTTGCATCTATTTAAAACCAGATGAAGCAAGAAATGGATTTTGTCTGAAAGTTTTGTCAATTGTCTGGAATCTTAATGAGAGCCTGGAATTGAAATTAGGTTAATCTACAATAAAGGTCTCATCTAAAGTTCAAGGGAAAATATGTGAATCTTTCTATTGCAAGGAAAGGCTGCCTTGAGAAAAAAATATTGATCATCTCATACAAATAATTCCAGACAAAGTAGAAAAGACTAAGGAACCTGCAATTACTATTGCTTTTACTTCTACAGTCCAGCACTACACTTGCCCCTCATGTCATCAAAAAAATAGGAAGGTGAAAGATGGAATTTCTTTAACTGAGTAGCTTGCTTGTTGGGACAATGATTTTAATGATTTTCTTCTAACTGGAATACATATGCCACAGTGACCTATTTGTGTGGTATTGCCCATATTACAATGGTATCTGAATTTCTCCATGATATATGAGTAGCTTATTTCAACTTATGGTATGAAATGATAAAATTCCCACTTCCACCTTTAATATCTGGAGTGTATTTCAGATAGTCTGCCTGACTATGTCTACCCAAGTACAGTGGAAAAATGATGTTCAATAAATTTCAAGGAGTGTGAGGCCACAACCATCAGTAACAATACTAAAAATTATTTAATAGCAACTCTCCCACATGGCTATCCAGGAGCAATCTTCTGTAGTCTTAGGTTCCAGTCACAAAGTTCAAAGTAACACTAGCAATTACTCTCTGAGCTTGAACAGTAAATTGTGAAATCCTTTCTGTGAAGAAACATCTTATGCTGTTAGATGTAATTGTTTGTGATTAATTCAAAGAGTAATGGTCTTCTGCCTTGATAGCAAACAAGCTAGTTTCCAATTAGTAAAATTTTATTTTTATATATAAACCAACACCTCCTGAGTGTGATATCTAATACAGATATACATATATTCACAGATATACACAA
>JAOTQQ010000012.1:71159101-71243574 GCA_026546715.1 Gallinago undulata
TATGTGTGCACGTATAGGATGTGTTCATTAAGAACCAATGTTAGAAAACATAGGTACATTTGATTATGTATTTGATCAATAAAAAAAATCACTTATAACATTGAGCCCATACAGAAATGGGCATTATTTCACCCAGTACATAATGTCATAATTCTGACTGTCTAGGAGTAGTAACTGTGAGAGAATTATTTTCAAATTAATTTTCAGATGAATAAAGAAGGAATAATTTCTGCTGTGAAATTGTTCGTGCATTTTTTGGACATACATGTGTTTTAACATCATAGCTTCAGACTGTCAAGAAAATATCATAAAGAGTAATACCCAATTTCTTTTATATTTAAGAAGGTGATTTCACGGTTCTTTTTTTTAACAGGTTAGATTTGAAGAGACTTGGAAATATCATTATGACAGTATTTAACAGTGGAAATAAAAACACAAACAATTTAAAGTTTTCTGAAGTTAAACTCATACTGGCATATCTAATTATTGGCATTATTGGCATACCAATATTAGTTGACTCCTGAATGAAAAGGCGGGTGAAACTGCTGGGGGGTAGCTTTAAAATCAGATCTGGTCATCTGTACAGGTTCCATCTGAACATGCAGTATTAATTCTGCTATTCAATTAAAAAATGAGAATAATTACTATAGCAACCACAGAAATATATGTGGTATACAGTATGTTGCCCGAGAGATACCAAAAACTTTCTTGGAGAAAATAATTACTCTCAATTGGGTTTGAGCTGATCTACAATACTCAAATACAATAGAAAACCCACCAGATACTGGTTACTATTTCTAACTATACTTAAATATTAACTAAGCTGGCTCCATTATACTTGTGGCTATTACTTTTTATTGAAAAAGCTTTTGGGTTTACCCCTAAAGAAAGGCAGGCAAGATTAATTCATTCCCAAAATCATACAAGAGACAGGAGAAACCTCCATCACTGTTATGGGTCCCCTTATCAGAAAAATATTTTCCTAATCTCTGATTGTTAAAGTCTTTCTTCTACTCTGAAGCAAGAGGGCTTTCTATCCTTTCATAAATTCTCTCCTTTCTAGTCTGGATCTCACACCACTGAAGTCACAGGAAACCCATTCAATTCAATTGGTACAGGGTCAAACACTTAATCCTTAGTACTATACATTTGTATATTCTTGTTATCCGTGTAAATGTTAAATCCTGTTTTCAATCCTGATAAGCTCTTGGCCTCAGCGATACCTAGAGGCAATGAGTTCCCAAAGCTACTTGTGTGAGAATGTATTCCCTTTTATCAGTCATAAAGTTGTTGCATTTCAATTTCCCTGAATGTCTAGGATTGCAAGAGGTGGACACATCTGGGTTTTTTCTGCACTACGTTAATTTATCTGCTTCTTTTTTTCAGTCCTATTTGTCCTCTTTCTTAAGTAAACAGTTCAACCCTTTTCAGTCATATGGAGATAGAGTTTTGAGTGCCTTTTCTTTGTACTGATGCTGAGTAAGTTTGTTCTTGGTTTAACTGAACATTAGGTAGCAGGACTGCTACTTCCACATTCTGATGTAGTAATACAGCTTTTGTTGACGCTACATTTAATTTGATTTCAAAATAAGTGTTAATTTTGAGAAAGATATTAAATGATTCTGATGTACAGGGATTTTTTCCATCAGCTAAGGTTCCTAAAATATATATGAGAAAAATTTATGTAGACGAAAGACTCCAGAGTCTAGAAGCAGACAAATAAATCAGAAGGAGCTGTGGACAGATTTATACATTTTATATATTTTAATTTCACTGTTACTTCCATTTTTCTGTAATTGCACTTTAATTGCATATATTTTTCTAAATTTAAAAAAGTAGTTAAAACAGCATTGTAGTAGATGAAATAATTTCAGGCACTTACTGCAGATGTTTTAAACAATTCATGTGTGGAACAATTTCATAGTCCTATTATACAAAGCATTTAAAAATTGCATTTGAGTAACCCCATAATAAGATCCCATAATACTGTTTTTTTAGTCGTCAAAGAAAGCAAAGCTGAAATCTGAGTTGAAAGAGTCTACTTCTTTTACCTTTCGGGAGGCCTTTTGAGGCTCTGAAGTTTTGAAAATCATTTAACTTAGATGCCTTTATCTGAATTTAGGAGACTAAATCAAGGAATTCTGCTTTTAGATATGGCTCTAACTGCTTGATACTTTGGGATTATATACCATTCATATGGTATTTGTATGAATTTTAAGCCCTTAAAACCAGAATTTCTGCTAGGTTTCTTCATATGGCTGGTACTTTGGAGTCCTTTATGAGAAACACCTTATAGGACATTATTTCTTGGAAATATTGCACTTAAGTATGACCTCTACATGTAATGTGTGTCATGCTTGGCAGTGACTACAGTTAATTTGTGGAACCCGAGATCACATATTATTCTAGAAAATCTCAGCCTATGAATTATACATAATTGCAATCTAGCAGGCTGCTAACACTGCAGCAATTAATACTACAATTAATATTATTTTTGTGGCCAAAAGCCATATTGAATGTGAAGACTCATTTTGTACAAGGCATGAACATATTCTACAATTATCCTTGAAGGATTTGTTATTGAATTTAAAACTAGAGATAAATTTGGCCAAGTCAGACAAACTAAATAAAGACAGACAAGATGAAAACATCAGGTAGCGTCTCTGCCTGAAATTTATTGCTGTATATCTGTGGGTTTCATTGTACCATCAATGTTTAAGCTCAAACTCTCAGTTAATTCTTCAGAAGTTCTGCTTAAAAGCAAAAAATTACAGTCTAGCTCTTTGTGTTTGATTTTTGCTTTTTGTTTTTTTTTTTTCTTGCTGGCATACATCTTGATTTTTATAGTCCAGGGTGCTTTTATTAATATGTAGGTTACTTCTTCTGGTCCCCTAAAAAGATGAACCATTACTTATACAGATTCAGTATTGGTGAACCAATAAACTGTTTATAGGCCATTGCTAATGAGAAACAATTATTTGTAATTTTAGAGTTTGAGATGTTTATAGAGACAGCTCAGTGTAATAAAGTATATGAAATTACTAAGTTTCTCACAACCCAGTGATGTGCAACATTAGTGACTGGCACAAAGGTAGTGCAAAAAATAGTAGACAATTATAGCTGGATAAGTATTAAAATTAGAAAGTGAACTAAGAAACATTCCTGACTCAATATACACAACAGTGAAATGAATTTGCCATCTTTTTGCTTCTGAAACTGTCCCTTGGCTTTAATAATGGAAATAAATGCTAGGGCACAAAGCAAATGTTCCAAATACCTACATTTTAAAATATGAGTTATCTATACATTACCCTTTCCAAGCATAAACATAAAAAAGTAATGTGCAGTTTACTCTAGCTTAATATATAATAAATAATAACAGCAATACCATTTAGAACTTTTATAGCACTTTTCATCTAGAAATCTCAAAGCAGCTTACACAAGGGGGATAGAAGAGTAGCTCTGGCATCAAAGAGCTTTTCAAACTCACACATCATCCATTTGATGAGCGCAAAGAACACAAAGTATGAGTAATATGTTCATCCCAAAGGCAAAGTTCCAGCTAAATCTTGCATTTGTGCTATGTATTGAGTCTATTTTAGCAACAGTCTAAAAGAAGGAGAGTTGCAGCACTGAAGCTATGAAGATACGCGAAACTGAAGGCCTAAAGGGGAGCATCCAGACTTCCAGGAAATCAGAAACTCTATTCTAGGCTGGTAAAATATGCATCATAATGCTTTGAACATCAGTCACATAGGTATCTCCACACCTTCAGTGGGGGACTGGGGGATGAGGAATGGCACTAGGACTTAAATTCTACCAGTACTGACTGTGAAAGAATTGGGCAAGGAATAAATCAATAAAATTATTATATTTACAGAAAACCTTTTACATGGAAAATCAAAGGAAGGAAAAAGTAAGTTAAAAAAAGTACAACAGAAGTTTTGGCAATGCAAATTCTTGAGAAAAACATACTTTTAGGAAAAATATATTATTTGAATCAACTTTTTTTCAGGGAGGCAGTGTTGTGTAAAAAACAATCCTCACCTACACTGTCCTCCTTTATCTCCAATGTTCCTTCCCTCATCTCTTTTCTCAGCCTTTTGCACTAGAAAATTTTACATTATGAAGTTAATGGGAAAAGTTAAACCAAAATATTCCATACTGATTTTCTTTTTTGATCTAAAAATATAATATGAAAATTAAACTTGTTCATTTTTTTCACAAGTAAAAGTTTTCAGGAATAAGGATCTATAGGCTGCATATAGTATCTAGTACCTTGTGGATGATATATCGTTTGATATTTCTGTCACAAATACTTTCTGAACAACTGCATTTCTGATATTTCTGCCTCATGTCATTCAATGCTCCATCTGATGCCCACATGATTTTCTGATAACAGAAAACAGTCAGGAAAGATCACCTGCAATTTCAATCTCATTTCTGGAAAAAAAGAAAAAAAAAAGTGCTACATTCTAGCAACTTATGCCACCTTTTTCTATAATTTTCAGTTTTCTCTCTTTTGAAATACTGCCAGACAGACAGCAGGTTATATATCAATGCTTCTTTGATCTTCTACATTTAATTAGGGACACCAACAAGATCTTTCATGTTTAGAGGCCAGCATTAAGTAAAAAGCAATTTTCATGTAAAGCCTGACAAATTGTCTTTTCTCCTTTTTCTTTTTTCTTTCTTTTTTCTTTTTTAAATTTTTCTTCCCTATGGGTGGAAGACCAAGCAGTCTCTTTGTTGTCTTAACACTGTCAACTTCTGTCTCAGTGATTTAAAAAACTGAGATTAATATAAAAAGGAGAAACTTCATTCCTACAGCAGAGTGACTAGCCTGAATCTTTGCTGCTTTTTCTGGTTGAAATTGGCAGATGTGCTAGTCTGTATATGCACTGAACCCACTCCACCTATACACAAAAGTAAGCAATAAATTTTATGGTTAAGGTAAAATGAAATTAATTCCTGTTCCAGGATGTTATTTACCTTTACAATTAAATACATTTTATGAAAATTCAGTGCTTGAAAGGCTAGTCTTAGTATACTGATGAATTCCAAAGACCCAATGCAATGGAAAGGAAGGCTTTTCTTGTACAATTACCTGTAGGCAACACTGTATTTTAACATCCTTATTTGTTCTTCAGTAAAGAATGAAATTAGAAGAGAGCTTCTCAGATGAAAAAAATAGTCATTTAAATTTAATTCCATCTGATAAATTAAGATGTTACCAAACCTTTTAGGATTAGATTGCCTTGTAACCTCCAGAGTTGTACAAAGCCGTAAGAGAAATTAAAGAACTACTTTTCATTATCTCTACTTAGATCTTGGCATTGGATTTCTATGATGTTTTATACAGTGTTACATCCTAACACCAAGCAAGTGAAGGTAATGGCATATACAAAAATTAAATGAGTAGTCCTTATTTGTAGCAGATGGAACCTTCCCACATACAGAGATGCTGCAGGAAAAACCCCAAAAGATACATTGTATAGTCCACTCTTTATTGTGACATTTTTTCACTTGAGCAACAATTCTCAGCTGTTTGATCTTACTTGAGAATTATTTTAAATGATTGCTAAAACAAATAGCATATGTTTAAAGTAGGTGACCGTTTGACCAGGTAATTAGCAAGGTCTGTTTTCCTTCAATCTCTGACATATTGCTGTGCAGTCATTTGGGCTGCATTGCATTGCTCTTCTAGCATGTAAATACAAGCTACGGAATTATTTTTTAGAATAATTTTTTAAGACAAGTTTGAAGAACACCAGAAAACTATCTGTAGTTTCCTCCTTCGGTTTGAACTTTTGTTGAAGAAGCAAGATGGCCACATTCTGCTAGAACAGAATTTAACTCTTGAAGCTGAGTGTTGTTGATTAAACAATTGTTCCTGCTGAAGCAGGAGACAATAGTTGTTATATGGGATATTTGGAAATTGACCTTTTTTTATCTAGTAATCGTCAAACCTGACTGATGGGTTGTATTTTCATCTTATCTATTACTAATAAGCTTCTTTGTGTCTATCTATTTAGAATGATTATGTCTTTAAAGGTTAATTTAAAAGGTCACCTTATCATACATTTTGCTATTGACTAAAATCTGTAGTTAGCCAATTATGCTTCATTTACATGTCTGTCTACCTGTTCTCCTGTGATTTTGTCTGAAACATCTGATCACATTTTTTAATCACAATATTTAAATATTCACAATCCTGAATGTCTTTGCTCCTAACGTAGATCACATTGACTTCAGGCCATAGGAAGCTGGTGGGATTTGATTCCATATCAAACTTAATGGGTGAGATTCTAGACTGACTAAAGTAAAAAAAAAAAAAAAAGGATGAAATTTAATAAGGCCAAGTGTTCACTCACATTTGCAATTTTGAGTAAGAAAACAGACAAAACATCACTTATAGATATTTGATCTAGCGTCAATGAAGTCACCTAGAAAAACTATCACTGACTTCAAAGAAGTCATGGGCTAGTCCCAAAAGGATTCCTTTTAATTGTCTGAAGACTCCCCAGCCTTTCAAACCACTTCAGCTGGAATGTAGGTCAAATCCCAATGATTCAAAAAACCCACAACTATTGCTATAAAGGCAATGAACCTCATCTCTTTACCTTTTTTGCTATGTGGCAGGATGGAGCTCACTGGATGAGAGGGAAAATTAGTGATTCCATGTTACCATGCCCATGCTGCAAGCTTTTAAGAAATTCATGTGCACTAGCTTGTCAGAAGTGAAAATTGTCTTGCATTTGAGTCTTAAAATGAAAAGTCATTGGGCAATGTAATAACCTGTTCAGTTTTGCTTCTAAGGTTGGAAAACAGACCGTTGAATACTAAGATAAAGATGAAGTATGGTTATTACATTACTGGTATGCAAAGATCATCACCTTGCAAATGACAGTGGTTGGTCATAATCTAGGACAATAACAGGAGACAAAAAAAACATTTTGTGAGTGTATTGCAAATGAAAGAGTTTCTCATGATGGATGAACAACAAAGAAGTATTAGTTTATACTTTTTTAAACCACTTGATAGATTCAAAGTTCTTAGAGGAAAGATCACTCTCCTGATTCCTGCATAGCATAATATACAAGACCTACTTCTACTTCATCTCATGCTGTCTGTAGCATTTTGTGAGATACAACTAGATGTACTTCACCCATCTGTAAGGCAAGCATGGAAAGAAAACTGTTTGAGAAAACACTGTAACGTTGCATAACAAATCAGCATGATGTGTGAAGTCTAAACATGCAAATTTAATCACCTGAGTTGGATTTTTTGTGTGTTTTTAAAAAAAAAGAACTGAAATCCAACTTCTTTGAATAGTTTCCTTGAGAATCTTTCAAAACTCTGAAAGCAATTCATCAGGCAGCAGCTTTGGGGAACACGGCCCAGTATGTTCAATGCTAGAAGGCGGCACAGATGATGTTCCAGAAATATTCTTCCTCATATACACTACCCACATTCTTCCACAAGCGCAGACAGTTTATCACCCTAAATGCAATTACAAGTTTTAAATGTATTTTTACCTTACCAAATCAAGAATAAAACTACAGTATGGAACTAAATTACAATATTGATTTTCCTTATTCCTTTTGAATTTCATTTTAAGGATGAACTTCTATTACTATTATTAATAATAATATATAGGTAATATATTATTATTAATAATAAAAATTAATAATATACATCAAGATAAGTGTTGGGAATAAAACACAACACAGTCTCCTTGGATAGATATTACTGAAGAGCTCTGGTGCAAATTTACTATAGACTTTATGTTAGTTCCAAAGTTTGGAAAGCTGTCCATATCATTAGATCTTGCAGTCAGTATAAGTAAAGACTGAAATATACAATGGAGTAGGAAAAAAAACCCCAAGTCCTCCCCCCCCCCCCAATTCTAATTTTAAGAGAAATCGCACAGATTTATCAATACTAGTGTGTATCCTTGTCTTGCCTATGTTTCTAAAATAAGCACATACAAAATTAACATGACTGAAAATTTATTCTGATTACTCACAGCACTGAAAGGAGATTGTAGAAAAGCAGGGATTGGTCTCCTGTCCCAAGTCACAGGTGATAGGATAAGAGGAAAAGGCCTCAAGTTGTGCCAGGGGAAGTTCAGATTGGATACTAGGAAAAACTTTTATGCTGAAAGGGTTATTAAGCATTGGAATGGGCTGCCCAGGGAAGTGGTTGAGACATGTCTGGAGTCAGAAACACATGGATTGGGATCAAAGACAAACAAATGAACAGAGTCCTCTCTGGACACTGGGTATTGAAGAAAAAACTCTGACCCTTTGATCCCTCAGCTTTTATACTGAGCATGGGGCAGATGGGATAGAATATACCAGTTGGTCAGTTTTGGGTCACCTGTCTTGTCCGCTCCTCCCTGCAGGTGGAACCCCTCTACAGTTTTGTTTCCCACTCTCCAGTGAGGCAAATAACGAAATTAGCTGACCTTGGTTGTTATAGCAATAGGTGTAAACAAGAGCTTCTCTGCATACTGTTCCCTGGCATGAACTATAAACATTGGTCTTATCATTCAGAATGAATAGTTTTCTTCACAATATGCTGTTAATTTCAGAGACTTAGAAGAGGCCTAGCTAAGAAGTAAAATTACTGAACAGAAGGTTGGTTCTGTTTTACCTCAAACCAAGACAGCAACAAACAGAGCTTTTATATTTCTTCTTGGTTTTAGCTTGTTTGCATGTTCTTTCTCCCCCCACTTGGTACATTTATTATCAGTTGCAATGCCAGTGCAATAATGAAGGAAACAATACCAGCTAAAGGTGACATCAAGTACGCCAGTTCAGGTATCCTTGCCGGTGTGATCCAGTGGGGAAGCTCTTACACTGCAGAGAATGGGGTGTTCTGAGGCTTTTAAGCTTTCACACTAAAGAGCACCTATTATTACATCAGACATCCTTTCTGGAGTATGATCGGTTGTTTCTTGCATACGTATTTCACATCATGTCTTCTTACATGATTCTGAAGTCTTAAATGTGATGAAACCCTCTCGTTTTGTGACCGAATACAGAAGTAACTACTGTAAATAAAGTTGAAATTTTCAAGGCTTTTTGCCATAAGTAGACCTCAATAAATAAAAGACCACATTTATTCCAAATCTCTCTGGCCGGTGTGCTGATACAGCAGCGGACACAAATCACTGAGTATGTTTAGTACGAAGAATGAGTCTGAAAGCCATCTCAAAGGCAGTATCTTGATGATCCTTTACAAGAGCCTTAGAAAGAAATTCTTTATCAGCTGTTGCTTGGTGTTAATTTATGGCTTAAACAGCAGACCATGGCACAGTCATTACTCCAGAAAATTTGCAAGTTACTAAAGTTTCTAATATATACATAAACTCACACATACATTTACATACTAATTCATACTGTTAACACATTTTATTCTAATGTAGTGACAGTTGGTTAGAAAAAAAGGATTCAGAGCTGTTAGCATTTGGATGGGTTTTTTTTAACCTTCCCGAAATTTGAGAGAAACGTGGATAAGAAAGCTTTTCCCTTTGCTTCCTCCTCATGTCGGCGTCACACATCATCTGACCAAGGACTGAGCTTCCAGTTGGGATGGGCAGTAGACGTCTGAATTTAGGTCATCCAGCCCTTATTACACTAATTCACGTGACTGTGACACCAAATATTTGAAGGTGTTTTATCTTACCAGAAAATCACTCAAGGACTTGAGAATAGTTCATCAAAGCAAACACTTGAACCTCCCACTTACACACTGCTAACCTTTCACATTTAACATCATCACGGTACAATTACAGGAAGAAATTTTTAAATAACTAACCACATAGCTACCCTCAATATAAAACTGAAGCTTGGGGACAGCTCAGCAGACTATTTAGGAGTAATTCAAGCAGAATCTATGGGTTTCATGAGGAAAATAGTGTGATATTTTATAATTTGAATGATGCTGGAGATCATACTGAATTGTCTGATTTCATTGTATGATGTATTGTATTACGTGATTTCATGATTTAAAATGTACTGTTAAAATATCCCTCCACTAGGGAAGTCTGTCATAGTAGAAAAGTAATGCAAGTTACATACTTCCATGGAGTGAAACTTTCACAAAGCTCAATTATATATTTAAGTTGGTGTTACCACAATCTTTGTGAACTCAGGTACCAAAAGTAGCAACATTTAAAATTTTTACAGTGATGTTCATGACGTGTGCTCC
Source organism: Gallinago undulata (assembly GCA_026546715.1). Classification (NCBI taxonomy): domain Eukaryota; kingdom Metazoa; phylum Chordata; class Aves; order Charadriiformes; family Scolopacidae; genus Gallinago; species Gallinago undulata. The sequence continues at coordinate 71,169,320 of JAOTQQ010000012.1, forward strand.
ACTCTTGGTTAGTCTGCATGCCTAAATGACATTAGTTCTTCTCTCCACTGAAGTCAGCTATGGACATGTTTCATAGCTACATGAAAGCAGAAGACTTCACATTACTTTTTCTCATCACCTTGCTCTCTTCAGTTGGCCTTCTTTTGTGTTGGTGTGAGTCCATTTCTGCTTCTGACGCGCATGACTGTTTACTCCATTATATTAAATTCACTGTAGATGGCTGGGTAACAAATGGACAAGGTATAAGCTGGGGCCATAGGGGCTGGCAGTTGTCAGCAGTGTGATAAGCTACTGCTTTATCATCAGAAACAAAAGAGTACTTAAATGATACTGGCTATAGTTATGGTCATAATTTATTGGCCTCAAGTGACTACTTTCTGTACGGTGCCTTGCCTTTTTTCAATTTCTGTTTTGCTGTAGTTGACATTATGAAATCTCACTTATTTTGTACAAAATGTGTATATTTGTAATATAAAAGAGGGCAAGAAAGGATATGCAGCCCAGAGCTAGTGAGGCTAATAACACATTGTGAAGTTTTATATAAGGTCTTTATGGAAAAAAACCAAGACTCTTCAGACAAAATTGAATGAACATGCTTATCTTTCCTGACATCTCTTCCCTCTTAATGTTTTTTTAAAAGGTTGTAGTTAAACAAGCCATTTTATTGCATTTGCATTTCAATTCTACACTTAGAAAGATAATGACATGATTTTCCTAATCACTCCTAAAACTGGTCAAGAAATCATTATTTTGACAGAAATTAAACTTTTCACTTAGGTTTTCTTTCATCATTTTTTTTTGCTGTGAAAAAACCCCAGCAATATCTACAGTTTTAAAATTTTCTTTCTTCAAAGGTACATTTGGGTACATTTTCTCAAAAATTAACTGTTCTTTGGGCTCGAGTCAATGTCAAGGGATTAAATAAGCAAAGAGCTCTATAAAGTTAAGCATTACAAAGGTGATATGAAATACACAGTTCTGTCTCCAAAAAAGTCCCTTCCAACTCTAAAAATTCAGTAAAATTCAGTGAAATTCAGTGAAAGTTGGGATACTGGTTGTCACAAATATATTCTGTTTCTGCTGAACTGTTTTCAGTTGCTTTGTATTGGTCTGCTCTTGATTCTTGTCTATACAAAAACCAAAATTTTGTGTTCTTGACACTGTTCAAATATCAGGTTTACTGACCAGTAAGATCAAGGGACATCTTGGTACTTCACCTTTTGTCATTGCCTTCACAGCTGTTCAGGAGATGCAAGAAAGACAACATAATGAAAAGGAGTAATGAAACCTAGACATCTCCCATCTCTATTTAATTAATGTATCATGCAGCTTGGAATTTAGCATATAAACAATGCTTTTTAAAGCCAAGTAGACAAGGTCATAGTTTGTTCAGGCTAGTCAGTAAGTAAGTTCTTATCAATTCTTTATTCTTAAGTTGTCTTACTATATTGGTCATGAAGGAAACTGTTGTTGTGTATCTTTATATGCATCTTATGGATCCCCACAGTGTTTTGGAGAATTAAGTTACCCCATTTCCTCCGAGAGGATCCTCAGCATTATTTGTGTCTTACCTGAACTAAGACCCATATCACACAACTCATAGCACATGAGTGCCTGAATTGGGACCTCTCAGCTCCAGAGTGCCTGTCTGGAGGTAGCAAGTGAGAAAAACAGCGCTTAAGCACACCCACATATCTGTCTAGCCTATCACTTAACTTAAGGTACACTGCTTAAGTTATCATATCTTGAGAAAAATAATAATTCTGTTACTACCAATTTTATTAGCTCCTCGTATCTATTTATATTTTGCTACTGTATTTTTCAGCACAAGATATTACCTCTTTTGCCCCTCTTTTTTCTTCTACTGACCATTTCTGTCAGCAGTTGTCAAACAGTGGTCTGTGGTCTAGAAAAAAAAAAAAAAGAGAAAAATGCTATTGGCTTGGTTTAGTTTTCTGAATAATGGTGTTTAATTGTTTTGTCCCCAAAACTGAAAAATCACTGACCTATCCTATTTCAATATTTCTTTTTAAATTTTCCTATCAGCTCCATTCTCTTTTGAGATATTACTGATACCTAATTTATTCACATCCAGTTGGTTTTATTCCCACACTCATGTACAGCTTTGGTTACTGCAGCTATTGTTTAACTTCAGAACAGAGGTGACCATAGATTATTTGATCCCACAATTGCATACTAATATGCTGTCCTGATAAGGGTTTGTCTGTCATCTTTTTTTTTTCTCATTATAGTCTTTTCTAGGATTAGAGTTTTCAGGATCCTAGTTTCTTGGTGGGAGGACTCAAGAGCCTTTGTAGATTGAGACAGCCCCTACTTTCCAGGGTATCCAGATATATAAGATATCCTGTTTATGTCTCTGAAAATAAATTTGGTAGACATTTTCAGTAACTAGAATTTTGAAAGGGATTCTTGTAGCTAAAGACAAATAGTACTTGAATATGTCCAGAAGCTGCAAGATCAAGTCCTTAGTTTGCGTATTTAGAATAACTTGCATACTTGATGAATCTTACCATTTTCCAAGCTTTCTATAGAAATGACACATTTAAAATTTTGCCTTATTCTAGCCTTACCACGGTCAATAGTAGTACTGCATTAATGTTGGCAAGGAGAGATTCCAGCCATAACTACATATTAAGGGTTTCTGACAGATAATTTCTATTCTTTTTCTCAGCTCTCTGGCATAATGCTACAACAAACACAGAATCCCTGAGCAAATTCTGTCACAAGAATGGTAAAATAATGTATTAAGATTCTAGAAATAGTCCCTAGCTGTGTTACAGATTTAATGCATGAAGTTAGAAAGCGCACATAAATTTTATATTTTCTTTTTCTCGATTATAAAATGTGGATTGATTCTAACACTTGACGTGAATGGAACATCATTGTTCCATTAGATTCTGGAACAAAGCCTCTTTATTGCTATGTGTATTTGCTTGGGTGGTGTTTTAATACCAATAAAAAAACATACAGGTTTTCTCAAGAACTTAAGAAAGTTTATACTTTCTTATTTAGAGAATTCTATAGAATTAGAGCTAAACAAAGATCTGTTTTCCTATCACCCACAACATTCTAAAAAGCACAATTCTACATCTAAAAACATTACAAATATTTCATAAAATGTTACAGAGAACACTACACAACTGATTACTGCGAAGGTCTTACTATTCAAAACCCTCTTTTGCCACTTTCCTCCAGGCAAGGAGAGTGTTCTAAGTCCTCAAAAACTGACTGAGGGCCTTCTGCTCTGTTATTGTGGTTGTTCCACTTTAAGTGAACAAATCAGATAAGGGTTTAACCTTTATTTCTGAAGATCCAAACTGCTTCAAACTGACTCAAACTGCAATTTTGCTTTCTAAGCCAAATATCTACACCTTAACCAATTGATTCTTTATTTACATCAGTGTATTCCTTTAAAAAGCTTTGTCTTTGATGAATATACATTCTCTGGGGGGAAAAAAAAAGTCCAATTCTATAAAGAAAGTGTTAGGAGAGAGTCTGGTAACCAATTGCATTTGTTTGGAATATCATTAATGGGCTCTGTCATTCAACTTATGGTATAAATTTGTATGCGGAAAGACAATAAACTGCTTCTGCAGAGACTAGGCTTTAGGACTGTGAACATCAGATATAAAAACTTCACATAGTGTTCTTATGACAACATTTAAATTTAGATAATCAGATGGAACTGAAAAATCATGGATCTCTCTAGAAGAAAGAAAGGTCGGAATAGATGGTCTTGAGAAGACCAGCTATCAGAGACAGTATATCATTATTCTTTAATGTAATTAAAGATAAAAAGGTAAAATGCAGAGTTTCTCTTCTTTTGTAATAACTGTCAAGACTATCTCATATTTGAACAAACATTAAATTAAAGTAATTCTCAAAGCGGTTTGAAGATAAATGAAGGAGACATGAATATTTCTACTTCTAGGACTTTGTGAATTTTGCTCTTCAGCCTTCCTTACCCAGTTGGTTGCCTGACAGTGTGCCTACTAAAACTTCCCTTTAAAGTCTTGCAGTTTTATAAGCATAGACTACATTATCAGCTAAACTCCATCTAGAAAGTTATATGAGAATATAATATATCAAGGCATTGCAAGGAGAAGCAGTTCACTGGTCTGCAATTAAGCTCACATAAGGTTGCTTCTGTAAGATGGCTTGGGTAGATCATTTCTTCACTGCATTCTCATCCACAAACTGGGGTTCGGTGTTTACTAATAAGAAGGGCTATATAAAATTTGTCTGGCTGTTACAAAGGTGACATATACCTGATATTTACTAATACATCCATTTCTAATTATGTGTTTAAATTAAATGTTGATATTAACTCTCCTACTCTGAAGTCTAAACTAGTAGAAAGAAAGGACATAGTATTTCATTTTCTATTCACACAGTCCATAAATGGACATGGGGTTTTTATGGTACGCATGTGGCTTAACAATGAGTGCTTTATTAAGGTGATACGTCTATGTAATCTTTCTTAAAATATTATATTTAACACTTAAGCACTGACCTGGACATGCATACTGTATTTCCTTTTTGCGTCAAGAAGGTTACACATTCAGCTAATGAAAATTCATTCACTTGAAAGTCCAAGTATGCACAATTACCCCTAATCAGTTCCTCATCTTTTGGTGACCTTAAATAGGCAAACATTCCCAATAGGTTCAGTGTGGGACCAGGCTCACTACTGGCAAAGACGAAAAAAAAGGAAAAGCATTCCTGGCTCACCAGCTGTTTTCTGTCTACTAAGCTAGTGAAGATATATTTTAAATTTTACATATACAGTATCTGGTGAGAATAGGTTTTTATTTACTGCACATTTTCAGCACCTGTGCAGTATATCCAGATTTCTTTGGAATCCAGGAAGCTGAGAAGGCAAATGAAAGCAAGAAAATTCATGCCAGCCTTTTCTTGTGGCAGTCCTAGAGCTTAAGCACAGGATGTATATTCTGGCGTGTTCTGCTTGAAGGCTGGTGATTACATGTCCAAGATGAAAAGCTCCTCTGCATTATGAACCTTTTAGTTACAAATGAGCGTTTCTTGATGCATATTAAACTTGACACATTAACTCCTGGATGAATTGCTTACAAAGGGAGCTGCTTAAGACTATTAAGATATATACAGTGAAATCCTAGGTGCTAAGGAGAGTTAACATTATTTCAAAGTGTATTTGTTTTTCAAGTGGCTGGTTTAGCTTAAGTTTCTCTCTTTAATCATGCGTACTGCCCCAGGCTGCCAAAAAGGCAGCCATCAGCATTGCTTAGTGAAGGCGGCTTAGTGCTGCCAGCCATCTTATCTCCCCTGCTGCATGGGCGATAGCTTTTATCTCTGAGTATAAACATTAAAATGGAACTATAATCCTACCTTAGTCCTACAGAAGATTTCCAGCTGTTTCTCAGATATGAAGAAACTCCTCCCATTACAGAAAGGCACATGTGTCTGTTTGTGTGCTTATTTGGGTGTGTGTTTGGACAGCAAAAATCAAGATGAGCAGGAATTTATCTGGAAAATGAAATTCTACCTTAGGAACTTTTTGGAAATAACTGGCTAAGCCACGGAGCTAGTTTTATATGACAATCCCAATCAAATGTTATAGTATACAATTTAAAATATCTAAGCATACTAATAACATGTCACCACAGCATAATGTCCTTTAAAACTTTTTTCTCCTTAATGCATCGTTCGACTTTTATTTCAGGGCTATTCACGCACAGCACCTCAGAGCATCAGTTTAAATAAGGAAATAAAAGAGAGCAAAGGCACTAGCATATGAATTTTAATACTTTTGTTTCAGCATTGTTTATGAAACAGAAAGAAAACATTTTTAATAAATAGGGGAAGATAATTTCATCTTTTCTGCATGGGAACTGAAAGTTATTTCCTTCTAGGTCATCAGTTGAATATAATATTTTCCAAAGCATGTCAAGATTATGTATAACTAGAAAATATTTTTTTCTAAAATCAGGAAAAACATGCCAGATAGTTTAGAGACATACTGTCAAATCATTCCTTTAACAGCTCACTCTGTCCTCTCGTCACCGGCCCTGCCTGCAGTCAATTCATTATTAGATCTTTTTCGCTATAGAAGTACCATTAGGAACAACCTCCCTACAACCTTTTGCTGCAACAATACTTATTTTTTCTGACCTTAAATTAACAGCTTCTTACTCTAAGTTCCTTTCCTCTTCTGTTAATGTTGTATGCAACTTAACTTTGGGAATACAAGAAATGCTGTTTGTTGAGCTGGGGATGGCAGAACAGAAGAAAAGATGAATGGTACTGAGCTGTCCCTCTCTCACTTTTATCCCATTTCCTCAAAATGGAGTGTGGCTCAGATCAGGGAATAGAAAGTGTGTAGATCTCATCCATTAAGACACAAAATTCCCACTCCCAGTTGACCACTAGCTTACATTGAAGCTTTTGAGAGATTCTGAATTAAACCCAAATGCTATGCAAATGATGAAAAAGGTGGTTATATGTTTCACTCAAAAAGCATAAGTAGTTGTCTTAATGTCAACTTAAATGCTTGACCTAGAGTTCTTCCCTAAACACTTATAGGAGTCCTTAAAATATTTCTGTTGGGTTATCAAAGCTGTACAAAGGGGTTTGGTTCCCAATTATCATCAGAAATTAATTGAAACAGGGTATTGAAATCCCTTATGTACAGTTCTGTATATGCAATTCACATAATGTGGATAAGCAGAAATTAATGGGAAACGGCTGCCCCCAATGCATTGAAAGCCTTGGCTTTCAGTTATATTGAAAATAAAGTTATTTTATTTTTGAGGATTCCAACAATTGTAGTGGTATTCTCTACTTTTAAAATGACAATGAAGAGCTCAGCAACAAATAACAGAAATTTAAACAGTCACATTTTTAAATGTCAAATGTACATTTATATAGCAGATAGGGATGGTTACAACAGGGATAACCTCTGCTAATTTAACAAAACCGAAGTACATTTCTAATAAAAAAGCACACAGAAGTGCATTATTATGTTTAATAGAATCTCTTTGCTTTTTTTTTCTTCTCACTTAAGTTATTAATAAGGAGCTCTGATTGTAGCAGTTTTTAAGCTTCTGTAGAAGCATTTGACAGTCTTACCCTGGGATTTGATGCAGAAATATGCCCTCAAATCAAGACAACTCACATCAGAGAGGGATTGTTACTGTCCTTCCTCACTAAAATCAATAGTTTATACCAACTAGATTAGATCAGGCCGAGTATATGAACTGTTCCTGATTTCATTGCTAACTGCAGAGAAGTAAAAGCATGAAAATAAATAAATTTTAAAACCCCCAACTGACCGTTTGCATTTAGAATATACTCTGAAATGAAAAACGAATAAAAAAAAATGAAAAATGGATGAAAAAAACCCCAACCCACTCTATTTTCACTGAATACTCTCTATATATGAACACAAAACACAGAATTATGAAATTATTCTAGGCCTTAATAAAATCAGAAGAAAAATATCTCTTTCTGTTTCTGTAGGCATTGGATCAAGCCCCTTACAAGCAGTTCCAGTGAAAAAAATGGAATTGCTCATGACAGAATTTGGACAGAACTTTTAGTAATTATTCTGATAACATCTGAAGCAAAAATAATATAGTGGAAATTAAAAAGAGATAGGTGCTATTTTTAATCAAACTCAGGATTTTTTTAATGTAAATTTTGTCCTTGTGTAAAGATGATTGAAATGGAATAAAATGTTAAAATAGTTCCCAACTTCCTAGTGATACTGAATGAGGGAGAAATTTTACACTGAAGAGATAATTGGCATATTTAGCTAATCTTTTATTAATGTAGCACAATTGTAACATACATCTTGTCTCAGGAAAGTCAGCATGGAATTTTTTATGTCATTATGCTGTGACTCCACTTTTTAGTAATTCTCTGTAGATTCAGTTTTCCTTAACAAAAATTAGGTTGTTTTTTTTTTTCATTTTTATGTGTGCTGTATACTACACGGTTCTTTTCAGTGAAGAGCAGATTCCTTTCAGTATTATATCTTTATGCCACAGACTCCTATTGTGGGAACTATCAGAACTTTCACTGAGACATTTTAATTTAAAAAAAAATACTAATAATTACACTTTACGCTTTTGATATGTAACTTTTTATACAAAATCATGTTTTATGGAATGTGTAAAACAATACATTCTCAGAAAGTCACTAGATTACCAAGAGGTTTGTGGTACCTCAAAAAGCTATACAGAAAGGTAATCAATTATAATTCTCTTGTACATTAGTATGAAAAATTTTGCAATCAGTATTTCAGAGTAACAGATCTCTGCAAGACTGCAGCAGTGCATGTTATAAATTAATGATAGACACATAGTTGACAAACTGTCACTGGACATAAAGAATAGGCAAGGACTCCTTATTTATGGAAGGACAAAGGAAAATTCCTCTGTCACTCAAGTTTAAAGAGGGAAAGAGTATGCAATGTCCTTGAGGGTCCATTCCAATTGCTTAGCAGGATTGCAAACAACCAGAAGTGAGACAGTGTTTGCAGAATCCATTCCATATTCCATCCCAAATGTAGCCACTTAGGACAGGATTTGGAGAATCTGGTTAGTGCTACGTGAATGCTCACGCTAGATGATCGATATGATCGATAACACCAATATCATTGCACTTCTACACTGTTTTTTACCATCTGGATTGTAGTACTCATTAACTGGGAATCAAATTCTCCAAATCTCTCAGCAACCAGAAACGACACATCATCTAGGAACCTAGAATGCTTAAGCTTGGAGAAGACTCCCCTGAGGTCATCTAGTCCAAACTCCTGCTGAAAGCAGGGTCGTGATACTCCAGATGCAATTGCACAAATGTTAAGTAGAAAGGAAGGATAACTTCCCCCTTGGCCTGCTTGCTACACTCTTGCAAATGCAGCCGAGGATGCTGTAGCCTTCTTTTCTGCTAGACACATTGCTGACTCCAATTTACTGTTCACCATTCCCCGTCAGTTCTCCTTTGCCAAGCTGTTTTCTCATCAGTCAACCCCCACCTTACACTGTTGCATGGGATTATTCTTGTCTTTGTTTAATTCCATGAAGTCCCTGTCAACTCATCTTTCCCAGCTTGTCTAGACCACGTTAGCAGCGTATTGACCCTGACCCGCAATTCCGTATTTACTGTGAACTTCCTGAGGGTACATTTCATTTAATATTCTATGTCATTAATAAAGTAATTCTATAGTTTTGGTACCAGGATCAGACCCTGAGCAATATCACTAAAAGACCAGCTGCCAGAGGTCCTTCTAAATTTCCATTCACTTTGTACTCTTCTTATCCAGTCCATATCTCACCAATTTGCCTATTATGACACGATGGCAGATAGAATCAGACGCCTTGATAGAGTGAAGGAAAATAACCTCTGGTCTCTCTTTGTCCATAGAGCTGGCCTCTCATCATGATTTGCCAAGAGACTATTTATCCTTGTTTTATTCCTGATAGCTGTTTCTAATCACTGTCTTGTCATTCATTAATTTGGAAATGGCTTCCATTTGATTTCCTTCATAACATCCTCAAGGACCAAGTTCCCTGGTCCTTCCCTCTTGTTTTTGGGATGACTGTTATGTTTATCTGTTTCCAATTGCCAGCAAGTTGCCTGATGGGCATGACCTTTCAAATATAGTAAAGATCTTGCAGTGACATTGCTCAGCTCCACCAGTCCCCTTGGATGCAACCCATTGACTTCTGTACGTCTAGATGGTTCAGGTGCTCCCTAACTGTATCTTTCAATACTGTGGTTACTGTGTTACTCCCAAAGAGTCTGCTGGTAGTCTCACAGAGCTGTGTCACCTAAGGACAGACATTACCAGTTTTAAAAACAAGAAAATTATGAAGGCATAGAGTACCTTGGCCTTTTCTGTGTCCTGTGTCACTAGGTTCACCACCCTGCTAAACAGTGAATCCACCTGTTTCTTAATCTTTTTGTGGCTGTTGTGTTCATAGAAGTAGACATCCACCAAAAATAAGTAATGAGGAGAAATAATTTTCTGGGTTTTTTTCTTTCTTTACAAGGTAGAAGGAAAAAAGTTTCAGCCAACTCTGTGATCAGAAACTAGAGGTGAGGGAGAAACATATAAGCATTATATTTTTCTAGATTGCTGATGTTAAAAAAAACTAGCAAATACTCAACCACCTCATCCCAGAAAACATCACTTATCAAATACTTATAATTTTTTTAATATTACAGAAGATATATTAACATGGCTGACATGAATTTTCTATGAAGCATTCTAAATTGTTTACTTTTCTTGGTGAATCAGAAATAATTCTAGAGCAACATAAACTGATTTAAAATGAGCTACAACAGTTCCCCACTTCCATCCCTCTCCCTTTGCAGCATCTCCAGCATTCAATTGGCCTTCCAACGAATCAATTCAACTGACTGAGCTTGCATGAAATTATTCTGGTTTGGTTTTTTTTATTATTTGTTTTTAGGTTAGTCTTCTGTTGGCATTGCAAGTGAATTGACACGTCAGAGAGCCAAGATAAGCAAATGTGCCAGAGCAAATTATGCACTAACATTTAGGCTTACTTAATCTCTCATGAAGCTGCATTCTGAATATACAATATATAATGCTAGTCTAGATATCTGAGGTGGTAAGTTTGTATATATATTCTGTTTATTCTTTCTATTTATTTTTACAGCTAGAACTCAATTAAAACTCTCTGTGGGTTATTCAAATACAGAGTAAGAAAAATTCACCAGGGAAATGGATATAGCAAAGGAGAGAAAACAGAAGTACAGAATATTCTCCGAAGTGTCAGTGTTTGAATCAAAGCAGGGCTCGGGTCCTCTTCATTCAATTTGATGTCTGTCTCCTGGAGAGAAAAGAAGATTATAACTGCATTTTCTGCTCAGAAAAAGTCAGCTCCCCACATATGAATATTGGACTTGCTCTTCTCCCTGACTAGGAAGTATCTTCTAAATACTGACAAGGTTTGACAGTGAAATCTTAGTCATCAACAAAGTCAATAGCAAAACCAGTAATTCACGTCCAGCTCCAACCTGTTTGATTAAAACAGCATCAACACTTGGAGCGGAAAGAGATTCTGAGGTAGGTTTCCTTGAGCGTGACTATCAGTGGAAGGTAAAGGTTGAAAGCTAAGGAACAAAGAAAAAGCCACCATTTGTGGGAGCAGCAGAGAGGAGCTGGCAGGGTCTGACCGCACACCCCCATTCCCCTGCCCCGGTGCTGCTCTGGGGGGAGGAGGTAGAGGAGTCGGGAATGAAGGAAAGAAGGTGAGTCTGGGATGTGAGGAGAAGGTGTTTTAGTTTTTGTCTTTGTTTCTCACTGTTCTACTCTGTTTTAACTGGCAATAAATTATATTAATATATGTCAAGCTGGGTCTGTTTTGTCCATGATGGTAATCGATAAGGGATCTCCCTGTCTTTTATCTCAATCCACGGGTTTTTCAATCTTATGTTCTCCTCCTGTCCTGTTGAGGAAGGGGAGTGAGAGGGTGGCTGGGTGGGCATCTGGCAGCCAACCATGTTCGACCCACCGTGTCCATCCATCCAGGAAAGTCTAGTTGAGAACATTAACGAACATAAACAAAATGTAATCCAAAGTAAGCAATAAGGTTGCTGATTACCTACTCTTTTAGGCTCTCCTAAAAATAAACTAAACGGACTTCCTTACTACTACATTACTTATATATTATTTAAGGTCTTTTTCTGTGCTTCTCCCATTCAATTAACTCCTAAGAAAATAGACTGCCATTCTGTGTACATTTAAGTGAAACAATATGGGAAAAGGAAATCTTCTTCACTCATCTACTGATTTTCATTGTGATTCAGCTTGACTTACCTAAAAAGTAATACTGTAATGAAAATGCATAGAATTACTACACTGCAGCAATGCTAAAATATGTGTCTTTCCCATCTCCCACACATTAAGTAACTTGCACTACCACTGACCAGTAGGACTGAGCATCCTTCCTTCACCTTACTGACCTTTATGTTCTCCTGAGTGAAGCGTATGCTTCTGTGGAGCAGAGTGAACACCCAGCAAAAGGGTTGTAGGAGGTGAAAGGAAGAGCAGTTTCTGTAGCCATGCTGGAAGTCTGCCCAAAATGTTGATCCTCAAGGAAAAGGTAGCAGGGACTTTAGAAACACCAGGTGCTCTACCAGGCAGAGTGAATCTAAACAAATATGTATCCTGTAGGTGCTAAATACCTGTGTGGCAAGTGTAGCTGTGGAGTGGTGAGGGAAGCTATTAACAGGCTGTTGACATGGATGCTCATCCATCTTCACATTACTGTCACAGAAGATAACAAGTGTCATTTGGAAAATGGTGAAAATTAATGATGAAATATCCAGATACTATGGAACATTTTAAGTGCTCCAACAGGAGCTATAGCCTATACTTTTTGTTCATTCCTTGTAATATTGAGTTGGTGTGCAAAGCAGAAATTAGAAATTTAGGGTTCCTAATAGTAACTTCTATTTTGTATTTATTTTACCATTCAAAACTGAATGATACAGTCTATGAAGTCAATAGGACCTGAAACCACTTTTCATTCTTTGATAGGTAAGAATTCATTTAAGCATATACTTAAGAGATTAAGTCTATATTTAAGAGATTAATTCTTCATGCTGAATTACAGCCCTGTTGGGACTTTATGGCAATAGTATCATCGTAGATGTTTGGCAGTGATATACATAGGTAATTAACATCTTCAAGGAGCAGGTAAGATTTTCAAGCTCATCATAAGAGCACTTTCCTTAATTATTTACATCCAAAATGAAAATGCATTGTATTATATGAATACTCTGAGGTGTACATCTGTAAAGAAGATGGGCCAATCTAGCCAGGTGAGCATTAAGATTATTTCTCCTTAACAATACCCCTCTGTTTTTCCAAATCTCAGCTTACTAATGATATTGAAGGAAGCAGAACTTCATCAGTGATATAAGAGAAAAACCGTGTCCTCTTATAAACTTCTATTTTTTTTTCAGTAACACAACCCTTTGCTATCAAGCCAATGGCAGTATGTGCATTATTTTCAAGGGGGCTTAGGTTTCACACTGTAGCTAGAAATCATTGTCATAAATAAAAAAGTTCCATCTGAAATAGGAAGACTTTGTTTTTGAAGATTTCTTCCTAGGAAGGACAGTTGGCCTGGATGGCCTTTTTTGGGAAAGAAATACAGGGACAAGTATTAGAGAGTCCAGGTTCATAGCTGTTGGCCAAAGATTATTTGAGCACTACAGTAATACAGCGATAAAGAACAATTAATAAATAAATAGCAAATACTACCTGAACTTTAAAATTATGGATGGATGTCTCTCTGAAGCTTATGTTCTAATACCACAGGTTATTTGTGCAGGAATTAGAAGGTACAGCTCCTGAGGCTGAGCGGTATCAGAAAGTCAGACCAGTTCATTGCATTATTCTTACAGCACGTAAAATCTATGAGGGTATAAGGTATAAGCTTTGGAGATGAACTTTGCATACCAAAGTGTTTGTTCTCCTACATGTAAAAAAAAACCAAATCAAAACAAAAAAACCCACGTCCTTTATGAAAGAGATTTGACTTAACAGCATAAAGTGCATCAGCCTTCTTTCTGTAATGTTATCTATCAGACCCATTGAAGAAAGTTACCCTTTATGTATCTGACTGTACACATATTGCATAAATTACCAATTTTTTTTGTGTGAAAACTTCTCAACTGTTCTTTACTATGATATAGGCTGCTGTTTTAAAAGTTACTGTGTGATTTTATCTGTAAAGCCCTAATTTTGACTGTGTATTTAATGAGATTTGAGCTGAAACAATTTTAAAGCTTTCATATTTTAAAATTATTGCTCTTGAATTGTACTTGCATATTTTATTAATTACTGGTGGGGCTTGGAGGGGAGGGTTTGGTACCTGCAAGCTGCTGGCCACAGACAGTTTATACTGTATTTGATTACACAGTTAGACAAAACAGTTTAGCACAATATAGTCTAATCAACATGACTCAAAAAATCAACTTACCCCTGATCTTGTAAAATCATGAGTGGTCTAAATGTAAAATTCGCCCTTTTCAAAAAGATGTTATGTAGCAGGAATGTGCATGAACAGAGCTTTCATTTTATTCTTTCCTTCAGTAAAGAGTGAGTAAACTGAAAAGACAAGATCAATCCTGTATGAATACTCCTGTGGGACTTTTGAGAAAAATAAAAAGAAACCTGATTCATATCTGGTCCAGAGAAAAGTTAAAGATGCAGGACTGGGGACAATTAGGTCAGAAATGAGAAGCTCCAAGTAGAGATCTGTTTGGAGTTTAATTTTTGAAAAGATGTTTTTATCCCTCATAAGAAGACACCGGCTCCATAATTGTCAACATTCTCCATGAAGATACTTCAGGGACATATATCAAAATCATGTATATTCTTCGGGACTAGGATAGAACTACTTGGCTTTAGAGTCTGTTGCTTTCTCCGTCCTTATAGCTAAAAAATCAGAGTATCTGACTTTATACGTCAATGGCTGCAAAAGTCACCTGGAATGGCAAAAACAAAATAAATAAACAATAGTGAATACTTGATTGTCTTAAAGAGGTAGCAAAAGGGCTGAACAAGCCTGGCCTATAATAGTCAATCACCAGGTGGTTAGAGTACTTGTGAAGAAATTACCAAGTCTGAGTCTCCGACTTCCTAAATCAAGACTCTCCTTATCAGGGGTTTTTTGGTATTTTCACTTCCGCATAGTAAATCTCTAAACACCACAAAATGGATCACTCTTCTGAAAAACTGAAAAAGCTGTAAGGACCCAAATAATACAGAAAAGAAGTCATGTAGTGCTGGACCTGAATCACATTGCTTTTCATTAACAAAAATTTTTGCACTGGTAGTCTGAAGCAACATCTAAAGCTTTGCATTCTTTTTCAAAGTTTATCTGAGACTCTTTAATCTGGTTATGCATTTTTTTAAAACAGATTTTTTAATGTTACTCTAATTTTAATATTTCTTGTTTTAGAGTAGATTAAAAATTTAAGAAGATCAGAGTTTTCCAACACCTTATTTTCAGATTTTTGCTCTTGTCTCAGGAAGAAAACTAAGTACAACATGATTGCCTCAATCTCTAAAAACTTTAGCTTCATTTTAAAGTTCCAACGCAATTTCAACCTTACAATATTTGTTTGCTCCTTTTACAAATTTTTCCACACGTTTTCACAACTTGCAGGCTGCTGTCAAGGCTATCTACCTAACTCTAACACCAAGTAAAGCCCTGCTACATTAAAACCCTTTCACTCTTTCTTTCTCCTGCATGAGAAAGATTACAGTTTAGAAGAAAAAGCTCATTGTTTGGAAAGATACAGTTTAAAGCAACTCTTACATCTGATGGCCACTAATGGCAATTTGTGATCCTGTTTGCTCAAGGTCAGAAAATGGTTAAAGTAGGTGACAATCCTCAGCCTTATCCCAAATGAAAATGTTACAAGAAATATCTATTGTTTGAGTTTTAATTTGCCTGTGTTTTACTAACTAGAAATACAAAATCAGAATGGAAAGTCTTACATGATGTTGCATTCATGAGCTGCACCAAACTGAGTCCTCACAGTAAGTGCTTCTCATCATTTTAGAAGCAGAAATTACAGAGAACAGTTCATTTTACATATAAGTGTTAATGGCCTTTTCAATCTCTTTCTAACCCAGAGCTATAAATACAGACTAACGTGAGAAGCTGCCACCTTTTTCTCTGGAGTTATATTGGCATAACTATGCCAGCGGTGCCTCAGAGCACAGTGTGTGCACTAGAAGAGGGAATTTCTCCCTCAGTAGTTTTGCTACCTCCTTGCAAAATATGCTCTAAGCTGGCAAACCCTCTTTTGCTAGAAAAGCTGCATTTGTGCAAGGGTCTTCCCCACAGCAGAATGATTTCAGCTGGGGTATGGCTTTCTCACATTTGATGTTGACAAAACTAGGCAGCAAAAATTTGTGGATCAAGCTTAGGTATTTTCCCTTGCTCTCTTGGTCCTTTTTCATCTATATCTGCTGTCTTTCTGTCACCAAATTTGTCTAGGAAATCTCAGTATGAGGAGCCTGATTTAAAGTTAATGAAGAATAACAAAAAAAAAATGATCCATAGTCATGGTTAGGCTTTAAGATAATAGAATACTATGAATTTCCTATTTTGTACCTCCAGCAAAATGATTTCTTCCCATAAACTAAGCCATGTATATTGATGTTTCTACATATGATTCCTAAACAGTATGTAATCAAAACCCCAAAAACCTTAGTATCCCCCAAAAACCTTAGTTCCTAAACCAGTAACAGGTACAATTCATGTTGGAAAAAAAAAAGAAAAAGGAAAAAAAAGGATGGTGGGAATCGTATTGTTGTGTTTCTTCCAGCTTCTTAGAACTTTGTCTCCAGCACGAAGTTCTGTACTAACAGTAAAAAAAAAAAAAACAAAAAACAAAAAACAAAAAACCATGTACAATAACATGATCAGTGAATGGTGCTAATGTGATCCTTAGCTGGGTTACTCTGGCAAGGAGCACTGAAATACAGTCTCTGCTGTGTTTTCTTGACATTGGTATAAAGAAGAACAGGATTTCACTCAACCCAATCATGGGTAATCTTTATGCCTTTAAAGAGACTCTCTTTCTTTATATATCTTCATATATTCTAACCATAAAATTAAATGTAGCTAGTTAGTTTGTGCAGAAGACTGATGTTAGTATTGTGTGATTTTAAGTGTTTATGGCAATGTTCTAGTTATAGTATGTTGATATTTTTGTTGATGTACCCACATTTCCAGGCAGCTATCTCTCTGGTATAACACTTTTCAGAATGGCCTGCTACGTCAAGTGTGAGAACTTTGTGCAGTTTCAACTTCCAAGTGTCTCTCAACTATCTTGTATTTTGTCTTTGATACATTATTGGAGCTCTCTCATTTGATGGTATTAAGCAGTTTCCTCAGGCACAGGATGCCTTTTTTCCATATTTGTTCCTTTGAGATCTGGGCAGCAAATTTGGGTTTAATCCACTTCCATCTTCATTGCAGTTTTACTGGAAGCAGCTGTTATCCCTTCTTTAGCAGTTTGCTGGCTGTCAGGCAGCCTGAGGGACCTACCATATGACATCCGTCCTTGCTGCTAAATATACACCTGCACAATGTGTTTTCTTGGGGCAAGAGTAGAGCAAAGGGACTCTCGTTTCCTTTTGTGCAACTGTATTTTCATCTCTTGACTGCAGAACTTTTATTTATTCCCTGTAGTTGTACTTAGCAACTTTTCATCTGTTGAATAGAAGGGTTAATTCTACTTTTAGTAGTTTGAAAATATACAATAGCTTCATTGTCTGTTTTACTAGAGATAAACATCAACAAAACAAAATGCAAATCTCTTACTCCTTAAATCTCATTTTGGTTTAATACAGAAACTTTAGGCAAGTTTTGGTTAAGAGAGTGGGGGAGCCTACAGATTTACAAAATGGGCTTAATTAATTAACTAATTAATTAAGTAGTGAAGATTTCAGATGAAAATATAAAAATGTCAAAAAGTGAAAGAGAATTCTCTAGCATGATAGGGACAAAAAAAGTAACAATATAGAAACCTGTTACTACATTTTCAGTTTCCTGGGCTTACATTAGGGCATTGTATGAAAGATTGATGGGTCATAGTACTGGCATCAAGACTGAAGGCCAGAGAACAACCTTCCACTAAAAAAAAATGAAACAAACAAACAAAAAAGTAGACTAATAGTCCTTGGTAGAGAAAAAGTAATTCTGAATAGATGTGAACATATTACTAATTGCTAAGTTGAATCCTGAGTTTACATTTATCTGACATTTAGAAGGTTGTCTCAGTCTTTCAAGACAGCCTCATTTCTATACAGTGAAAAAAACATACAGTATTTTAAAGAGGGGGAAAACAGAATTTCAATATACTGAACACCTTACTGAAAAAAAAAACAGTAGATATATCAAATTAACTAGCTCTATACTAGCTAATCTAAAATGTAAATTAGTTGGGAAAATGATTACTTACAAGATGCTGATATTAAATATAGGAGACAAAACTGACCAAATTTAAGAAATTTATCTCTTTTTAACCCTGTATTTTTAGTTGTGACATGCAGATAAAACAGAACTTGTACATTTAGGTGGTTTTTTTTAGAACTTCTCTTTTATGTTAAACTAAATGTTTATTATTAAAACCAAGAATTTATTCATTCAGATAACAGATAATAATATTAATTTGAATCTTTTAAATTTATTTTTGGCAAAAATTTCTCTGAGCTATCCTGGTTAGTTGTTGCAATTTTCTATCAAAATTAAAACTCTATAAAACGCTGCCAATATCTGCTATTTAAAAGATTGCAGGGGGAAAGTGTTCATGTAACTATCTAGAAATCTCCTTGACGTTGTTTGTCTTGTTTACAAAGGTTGTCATCCTGTCAGTGAACAGAAGCAGTGTCATATGGCTTAGATGACTAGTTGCATACCATAAAAGCAGTCAAAGATAAAGGTGAAGCAAATAATTGTGGACTGCTTGAAAAAAGGTATATGAAGGTGTAGCATAGGTTAGGCCCCAATCATGCAAAAGTATAAATACTTTGCTCTGTTTTCATCACCAGGCCCAGATATTTACATAGTGTGACTGGTGTCAGAGAGCTGTAAAAATAGCTGGGAGCATGCGTCTATTCCTGCTTAAGCTCTGAGCTCCTTCGTGCATGCTGCTTATTTTCAAGAGCCTAGTAGATATCCACTATGATTTCTGAGATCCTGAAGGCACAGAGCAGGTGTTACACTCCTTTTGAAAGCTGATCAAGGGGATGTTAGATAATGTAAACAACAACAAGGGAAAGATAAAAAAATGTCCAGCACACACAAGTCTATCCAGTTGGTATTTAAAATAGCCAAAATCTAAACAACCAACCCCCCTCAAAAGAAAACAAATCAAAACCAAAAGACCCCTAAAGGAACTAAAAGGATTCTTTCGTTCTACACACTGCTCTAAGTGAATGGACAAAAAGTTCTACATAAAGAGCTGTTGCTGTATTAGATGATTGGCGGTGAACCCCAAGTTCTGCAGGTGTTCTGCATTGGGGGAATGATGTGGAACATCACTCGATTGGGAATAAATGTTTGAACACAGAAAATATTTTTGTATGCTTACTGTGAGGGTGGTGAGGCACTGGAACAGGCTGCCCAGAGAAGTTGTGGATTCCCCATCCCTGGAAGCATTCAAGGCCAGGCTGGATGGGCTTTGAGCAACCTGTCTAGTGGGAGGTGTCCCTGCCCATGGCAGCGGAGTTGGAACTCAGTGATCTCCAAGTTCCCTTCCAACTCTAACCATTCTGTGAATCTATGATAAGTCCAGCTAAGAGCTATTCAAGCAAAAGAGCATATGACACCCTTGCCGTATTTTATGACAAAGACCCATCTCTCTAAGCCACTGATGTCTTCTACCCTGGACTCTAAGCCGTCAGTTGCCCTGCTGCGATTAAGTTTACTGTGCCTCAATATGGAAGTCTATTCACCACCTCATTCTAACACTACAACCATAAGGCAGTCCTCTAACATAGTCTGTTCTGGTTCTCCTAGATTATGATTGTAAGGTGTCTTGCTCTGAAGTCACATCATAAGACTACCACATAATCTTTCATGCCTGAAAGCATGAAATAAACATGTTATTTCATGTTGTTCAACAAAGATATGTTCATTCAAAACTATCTTCAAAAGACAGGCTACATGTTTCATAAAAATATCAGATACCCTGCTTCAAGACGTAGACCTATTCTGCTTGATATCTGTAGGCATACAGGATAAATCAGATGCTATATATGCAACTACGTATTTTTTCACAAACATTTCAGAACATTTTCCAAAAAAATGAAACTTCATGGCATTATATGAAGTGGATTTATAGAATGCTTCACAAAGAAGTAGAAGCACATTAAAAATATTTTTTTTGTTTTGGTTTTGGTTTGTTTGTTTTGCTTGGAGAGAACAAATAGTTCCAATCAACTAGAAAACACAGCAGTTCCAGTTCATAGCTGAAAAAGACCTGTTCCACTGATCAGGATGCTTTCAAGAATACCAAGGAATTCTCAGTCCTTAGCATCTGTTTCCCTAAAGAGTGTGTGATTTGTAGAAGACTTGAAACTAACTTCTGCTACAAAATTTGACCCATTTAAGATAAGTTAAAGTGGGTAACAGAGAAAAAAAAGCAAGCAAAAGAAGCATCAGTTATCTGTAGCTATTCTTAAAATGGAGGCAAAAGGAGAAATAAAATATATACCTTACGGTCTAGTTACTGATTAAAAATACAAGTTCTTGTTGTTGAAGGATTTCAGTCCCAGAGTCAGATTCCAGCATGAACAAATCAAAGGAGTATTGCTCAGAACATCTGCAGTCAGATTTCTAATTTGGATTTGTGAACCTAGACGGTTAGGCTGAGTCTGTGGTCTGGAATTTTTCCACAGTTCAGTTCATCTTTTCATTTGGGCTGACTGCTAACGAAACAGGAATGCACACAATTGGCTAAATGAATTGTCATTTTCTTGTTTACCAATACTGCTAGTTTTAATAATCTAGTTTATTTTCAAAACCTACCAGCAGTATATTCATGTACTTTTTATCTCTTCACATCAGTCTAAGACTGCCAGTCAATTTGCCTTTTCCATACGTCAGATATGTAGCTGCACTATTTATTGACTCGTCACTTCCACCCACAAATGGCCTATAAAACCTCTCAAAACAAAGTGTATGATTTACAAGGCAATCTCAGCAAGAAGCAGCAAATGGTCTCATACATTCAAATGCCCCTACAAGATCAAGTAAATACATTGGGCGAAATATAAGTTATTCTGTACAATGCTGAAGTGTGCCTCAAACATTTTTTGTATAGAGAGATCACTGGGTGAACTAGTCTCAGACTTAAAGCTGGTTATTGGCAGGGACCAAATGCTTCATCGGGGTAATGAGTATTTCTTGAACAAAAAAAGGTAAAGTTTTTTGTTGTTTTTTGTTCCCCCAAACAAATGCAAGGGAAATATGTGATTGGTAGGGTCACCCTTGCCTCAGGTAGGCACCATGTCCTGCAAGAGTCACTTGGGACAATAGACTCCACTGCGTGTGGCACAGAACGGAAAACTTGACATGGTGCTGTTTTGAACAGCGATATCTGTCCCTCTACATTTTGAGATGTACATCAGAGGAGTCACAAGCTGATGTGTTGTTGTGTGAACCGAAGTGTGAGTCTGAGACCATGGATAGGTGGCAACAATGAGTATGAAGTGAGAAAAGTTTAGGAATTCTTTAGTGTTCCCAAAGGATATTCTGCACTGTGATACTCTACTTGGCCTGATAATAGTACTATCATAGCCAGCCTATGGCTCCATATGATAATAGAGAAAAATTAGACTGAAGACTATGTACATTTTTTTACTCATTGTCTAAATTCATCTTATCACATCTTTTCCCATAAAATGAAAAAATTAGTGAGGCCTGCTGCATTGTAGTCAAAATGCAGTATGTCCTGCATAATCACGGCTAACAGAACATCAGGCATTTGAGTCTTATAAGAAGCTGCTCAATGGTGCTGGTGACTAGGAAATCAAAATTGTAAAGAGTAGAAGTCTGAATTCAAGTTCCTAAACACATGTTTAGGCACCTAATAAAGGCCCATTTTTAAAAGATGATAAGCTTTCTGTCAATGAAGTGGGCTTGTGAGTTTTTTTCCAAAAAATAATATGTCTAAAAAAGTATTTCAGTGTTTCACTTTCTATAACAACTTCAGTAGCAAACTTATTTCATTTTCTTCTGTTCAGAGTAACTCCAAGCATATGTTGTTTCTTTTTTTTTGTGGCACAACAATCATGAGGTTTTCAAATCAAATCTTTACTAATTAGATTCTGGAATAAGTTTCAAGAATGTATTATTTTCCCAATTCATAGTAAGTGAACATTTTCATATGTCAGAATTTCTACAAGAATTACTTTTTTTTGTTGTTGTTACATTTCTGTTTGGTTGTATCATAAAGCTACAGTGGAATTTTAATTAACACAATGAAACTTATTAGTGCTCCTAAGAATCAGGATATTAAAAGTCAAGCTAGGTGTGTAAATAATGCACTTGATAACAGTAAGTTTAGTTAGTCCTAAGAATAATTGGTTTAACATAGTGGAATGATGCTGAAAAGGTGAAGATATAATGCAGAGGACACATAATGAAAAAGAATGTGAAAAATATGAAGAAAAATAGACATATTAATGCATCATTAAAATTTTCATTGCAGTAGATAAAGCATGTTAAACATTAGGCTATAAATACGTAAACTTATATAGCTTAATTTCACACAAGGGACTGGAGAATATTTTCAGATTTTAATTCCTAAACAGAAAATACCTTTTTTTCTTTCTTTCATTCCAAATGTCGGGTTTAATCCTGAATCATTTAGCTATCATTTAGGAATCTGTGGCAAATACAGCAAGGTATATTCGGTGATGCTTATTATAACCCAATGATTAAATGTGTTGTATAGACAAACACAAGCTGTATTCATTTATTATATGGTGTGGACTTTTTTGAATACTTCTCTTTAACTTTTAACACGAAGTGGCAAAATACATTTACAGAAAGAAACTAGATGTATATAGGGTTACGTGTGGATGAAGACAGTTACAATTCCATTTACTTTCTTATTTTAGTGTTATAAAGGGATAAAAACCAAAGGAAAACTCTCAACACTGGTATTATCAGACGATGAAACTTTTTTGAGAGAGATTATAAATGATTTATAGAGGTCAGCACCAAATAAAATTTCAAGGAGGATTTAACATTAATCAACTGTCTTAAAACTTTTTGGAAGTGTAAAAAATATATGATCTTAACCAGCTATTCCCTCTTGCTGAGTCCATCGTTTACTCACTGTTCTATATGATTGCCACTTTGAATTAAACACCTTTTCACACCATTTGCTGTGCAGATGGCAGAGTGCTCTGCGAATGACAGAGCTGAAACCCCAGGAGCTCTGAGCACTGCACTGGAAATACATCACAATAAGCAGATACCTATTATCTACTCTTGACTTGGCTGTAATCTCCTCCTCCAAATCCTTGACTGTCTGCTCTTCCCTTTGGCTTTTTTTCTCAGAATACACTACCTCTGCACCTTTTTTGGAGACCTCTGGAGAGTAGATCTCTGTGATTGTCTAGACCATCCTCCGTAAAGTTCAAGAATTCGACAATTTGCACCTCTCGCTGCCTGGCAGACAGCAGTGGGTATCGTCCCTTCTCTGGTCTCAACTGTGAACATGTTTGGCAGTGGTGTGAGAGAAAGAGCTGCTTAAAGCAGCTGTAGAGCAAGTCCTGTAATGTCCCCATGCTCCTGAGCCATCCAGATGCTGCCAATTGCTCTGGAAGGTGGGTGCATGAGCAGGGATGTCACACCACCTCTCCTGCATGTGTCCTTCTGACCCTGTGGCATGCAAACCTCTTTCACACCTGCATTCACCCCTTTCTAAGAGTTCACATCTTGGCCTCAGCTTAAATGCTTGTCACCTGATTTTCAAGTGGTCATTTCCTAGCCAGATCTCAAGAATTGTACTTTATCCACATGCTTGCTCTCCCTGTCAGCCATCTTTGACAGTTAAACAAATTATTCTCCACAACATAGTCTCCTCTGTGTTACATTGCCCTCCAAGATTGAGCCATTTCCTGTGTCTCCACCTAGCTATTTAATAACCATAGTGTATCCTTTAACGAATGTTTTCTTCTTCATGTTCTTATGTGTTTTCTAGGGTTCAGTCAGAACTGTTCATTTTCTATATCTTCATAATGTTAACTTCAGTCATAGATGCAGATTTAACTCTGAACTTTTTGCAGGCAATGTACTGCTTTAATTCCATATTCCAAAAGTATATTTTAAATTCTCAGCTTGTCTCTCTAACATAAATAACTAGCACTTCAGTGTTCTTTCTCCCAACCCATTGCCATCCCTCACCTCACTTCACACTTCAGTGCTTAGTTTGGCATCATCAGATTTTTGACAAATATAATCCAAAAATCAAGGTTATGTTAATAATTGCAGATTTTCTATACACTGTTTTCAACTTTAGACTTTGATAAAATGGCAGCTTGCCACCTCCCTGCAACACCTTTCTTATCTTTAAGAATAGAGTAATTTTAAGCCATCCTCTTTCAGACTGCATAATTAAGGTATTTCATCCTGGCTTCCCTTTTGCCCATTTCTCTGCTGGTTATGTCTTCTCCATTATATCAAACATACTCGTTTTCATTCACAGACCTCTCCAAGTACCTCTCTATTGTCATATCTAAATGGAAAACTTTGACTTCTCCTTCTGAAGTTTAATTTTCTCTTCCCCCTTATTTTTATTGGAACAGTCTATAAACATCTGGCTTTATTGTCCTTTCAATCTATATTAAAAATCCTTCTTTTTAGAGAAATCTTTAATGAACAAGGGGCTTGTTCATTAAACAAGGGGGGCAGACTTTTTTTTGTAGGGCCCGTTGCGATAGGACAAGGGGTACTGGTTTTAAACTAAAAGAGGGTAGATTCAGACTAGATATGAAGAAGAAATTTTTATACATATGCGGGTGGTGAAACATTGGAAGAGGTTGCTCAGAGAGGTGGCAGATCCACCATCCTTGGAAACATTCAAGTTGGACAGGACATTGAAGATGTCCCTGTTCGTTGCATGGGGGTTGGACTAGATGACTTTTAAAGGTCCCTTCCAATCCAAACTATTCTATGATTCCAAAACATGACAATTTTATATTTCTGCTGTACCAGGATCCCTATGTCTCATTTTATTTACGCTCTTCTAGTTTACTATCTCCAGTTGGTACTTTTGATTATATACTATAAGCTCTTTGAAGCTGGTATGGTTTTTTTTATTTTGCTTTGGGTAAGTATAATACTGATTCATGGCAATATTCTTGACCCTTCATGAATTGCCTTCAAAAATTGCTCCTTGTTACAGAAAAAGTCCATAAAATTTTTCTCATTTATTTTAAGGATTTAATTTGCTCTTTAGCAATTTTTTTTTTCAATAGAAGGACATCATTTAACATGGATTTCTAAAAGAAGTGACAATGCTTCAGATTTATTACATGGATGGCACTTTATTGTGTTATCACAAGCAACTGGAGGCACAGAAGTGAAATGCATAACAGATGCTTCTATGCCTGGATTTCAGAACAGAACTGGAAGTTAATCCTACAGAAGGAAATGAGCTCAAACAAAATGCTAAGGGAGGGGGAGAACGGTATGAAAGGTTAAACACACCCTGACACCCTTTCTGCTATGGGAGAAAATAACCAATCGACAACACTGAAGACAGAAAGAAAGAAAAGATCCTATATACAGATTTTAAGAAATGGAATAGATCTGAGTCCCCCTAAATCTACAGATAGAAACAATAAGTCAAACCTGTTACTGTGGAAAAATTGTATAAACTTAAACAAATGAAAAAATGCTTGCAAGATTATTTATGTTGCATCTAGAAAAATTGACGTAAAAAGACGTACAATAGTAAAAAATACTCTTGTTTCCAAGTACTTATGCTTAATGATCATTACACCTTTAAAAGAAATCCTTTTGACAAAAGTGGTATAAGCGTATTGTCTTACACCCCCCTCGTCCAGAATAAATATAGATTCTGAGAAAAATAATCATTAAAAAGTCATTTAAAATGTGGGATTTTGTTTGTTTTTCAGATCTGAGAGAAAATTATTGACTTCAGTTTAAAGCAAGAAAAAAAAAAAGAAGTACAACTAACATTTGTGGTAAATAGTAATATCTGTAGTAAATAGTCTGGGAAAGAAATTTAGAACTCTAACCACAGTGATTAGCAGAGACTTACTTTACAGCTAGTGCAGCAGTGAGTTAGTGAAGTACTTGGGAGGTTATTTTTATCAGACTCCTATCTCGGTGTGACAGGTTTCCTCTTCCTTTATATACCATCCATGGATCCCTGGTTGGGGATGCAAATGTTATCTACTTTCCTCATAGGAGTGTCTCCATTCTTTTCTGCTGCATTCTACCAACAGGATTCTTTTCCTAAAAAAGATCTGAGCAGGTTCAATCTGAGGTTCTCTTATGCTTAATGAAACAGTCTGCGTCTTCCTTTCAGGAAGTACTTTGTCCTGGTGCCTCATGTTGTGTAAGGATATAATTGTCAGAATTGTTTTTGATTGTCTGTTTTAAAGAAAGTAGCTAGTTTCAAGCCTCCCTTTCAGTTTTGATAAATTCTGGAAATTAATCTGAACTGTTATGTACCATTAATTTCTATCCTAACAGGAAGGAACCCCCCTTTTTCTGAGAGCCCACATCTGCCCCTTCACACAATAGGCAAGACTGATTCCTATTGCACGTAGGTCTTTTTCTCCAAGACCAGCACATAGACGATTTCAGACATGATGTACACTTACATTACATTACATTATAGTTACAGTTACAGCTGAGGCTCAAGGACAGCTAGCTTTGTACTGAAAGAAGGGAGGTGCCACTCATCGTAGCTTCATCCACAAAAATAATCTAATGGGAGAGTAGATTCCCCAGGAACAGCAGCAGGCTCTTGTAACCTCAGTGACCCAGTGCCTGGCACCTCATGCCCTGGGAAACACCAGCTCTCTTCCTCTGGCTGGCAAACAGATAGGTCTCCCCATGAGTCTCTCTCTCTCTCAGATTCTGCAACTGGAATAGCAGAGGTCAAGTAATCTATGCAGTGTGGGTATGGAATTACACACTGGTCTTAAACTAATTATTTTAGAATGTTAGCAATAATCTGAAAAATAGTGCAAGATTTGATGTGAGATGTGCTATTGTTTTTACTGAAATAAAGCCATTTTGATGTCAACGAGGAGAAATAGTATGATTTATCTGTACCTAGACATCTACTGTACTATGAAAATAATTATTTCCTGGAAGCATTTATTTCTCTTCACTGACTATAGTAAAGGAGCCTAGGGTGATTCCAAAGTAGATGTTCAGATATTAAATATTATACTTGAATCAATGAATCTCAGATCTGTGTTTAACTACACGAGTTACCTGAGACAAGCCCCTTAGTCAGATTAACCCTAACTTGCAAACTATTTTAGCAATGTTTTACTTGTAAACATTTAGCTCACACATCTGTGGCAGTGTCAATAAGAAAATAAAATAAAAAGAAATACTCCTTGCTCAGCCCAAGACTCCTAGTTGTATCATAAGAGGATCCGTGCATTGTACCTGGACCCAGCCCTCTCTTACCTGGACTCTGCACCAGACACAAATTACTGTTCAGTCATGCTCAGCTCCACAGTGGGAGGCTCTCCAGTGTTTCTGGCCAGATATGCAGAAAACCCACCTTTTTCCTCTCTTTGGGATGGGCCAGTGAAAGGATGTAGGTATCATAGATTCTATTATGTAGGACCTAGGTATCTAGCTGGGGAGAATGGCAGTAAGTTTATTAGCCAATGGCTCAGTGTTTAAGAGCATGAACTCGAGCAGAATCCCCATCTGTCAGTACCTTGTATTACTGAGATGAAACAGATGGCAAAGCTAATGGAACTGAAATTAAACTTCTCAGCCTAGGTTTACACCTAACTGCATCACCTTTTACTGCCTCATGATTGGCTGCAGAGGGCAAAAAAGCTTGTTATTCTTTAGTTGTAAAACACCTACATACAAAGTGTGGGAAGGAATACTACTGCATTCCTCAGGCCACAAAAGAGCTGTGCACCTGAGAAGAAGCCTGCCATCATTGATGAGTTCTCAGCCTGTACTGAAGCATGATCCTTTGTTTTTTCCCTGTGTGTCTACACTGAAACAGAAAATAATGTTTCTAACTCAGATAAGCCAGGCTCAGCTGCAAAATGGATAGGCACTTTCACCCGTTCCTACAGTCTCAGCCATACCATTATAAAATGATTGATTTTTTATCAGAGCTCAACATTAAACTTGATCGCAGGCAACTTTAAATAGAATAGATTTCTTTTTAAAGGGAATAAAGTTATATAAAACAAAAACAAAGCTGCTTCCTTCCACCAGTGTAATGGGTTTAGTATGTTTAACTTTGAAAAAGCACCTGGCATATGCATGGTACTTTCAACTCCCAGCAGTCTGAACAGGTTAAATTAAATTAGTAATTCCTATCAACATGAAAACATAAATGTTATTTGCAAAGGTTCCTTATCTTCCTATTTCTTAAAAATGTATACAGATGAAGAATTAACTTGTGCCACAGCGATAAATTATGTAAATTTTGAGACTGTGCTATTTCATTCTTTGCAGTGGCAATTAGACATTTTTTTATAGAAACTGAAATCGGCATTAATTTTGAGTAATCAGTAAGAGCTCTGTATAGAAGATCAATGTTTGCAAAACAAATATTTGGAATATTTATCTATAGTACAACCAGATCTTCAACATTATTAGAACCACATAAAACTTAAGCATAATAGAATAATATAATTATTAATTTATTATTAATTTTGTAATTCATGTCAGAACATGAGATTTTTTTAAAGATGTAGTCTAATGTAGGATAGTCTTGATTGCCAGAAATGTCACTGAATCTAATAATTATAAAATATGTGTGATTTTCCTTGAAAATCTAGTTTATGGAAATTAGATAATGTAAATCTATGTTTTGCTTTGGTTTTTAATAGTTTTTTTGGGGGTGTTTTGGTTTGGTTTGTTTTTTTTTCTTCCTTGTTCACAAAGAACTTACTGTAAAATTTTACACTGGCTTAAAAGTACTAGAAATACCCAGGTTTTATTAGTCTTGTCACTCTTTAAAATGAAAACTTATAGTTCCTTCTCTACCATCTCCTTCCAACAGAGTACAGCAGCACTGGGAAAAAAAAATAAAGCAGCATGGCATTTTTTGGTTTAGGTTTCTGGTGGCTCATTCTTTCTTACATCATTGGATCATTCATCTGTGTAATTTTATCATTTCTGTCATTACTGGAACAGCCTCTGAAATAAAGGACTACTCCCTGTAAGAAGATGCAAATGGTTTGGTCTTGTATTTCCTCATTGAGAAAGATCCAGTTTCATTTCATCAACTTTAGCTGCTAAAAAGTTAGATTTCTTGCCTGAGTTACTGAGATTCCCTTACTATTGAAGTCTCAAGATGCCTTTCTTCAGCTTTGAAGGAACTTAGAAAACTAAAATGGTGTAGCATCCTCATTTTGGAATGAATAAAGTCAGGAGACAATCCCATCTGGAGCCGTATTTTTTTAAAATCATAGTATCATCATGGCTTGGAGTGTAATGTTTTCCTAGTGCAACTTCTAAAAACACTCTGGATGCTACTGTAGAAGGGTTCTTCAGTATAGTGGATTTCTTAAAATTCATAGAGAATATACAAAGGAAAGTATCCAAAATAAGTAAAACATCTTTCCATATTAATGTCCGTATTTTCTATGGACATATTAATGTCCATATCAATGTCCTGCCCTCCTGCTCTCCTCAAGCGCTAGAAATTTCCCTTGAAATACAGTCTGAGATTTTGATGTAATCTTGGGATCTCAAAACACAAGTGGCCCTTGCTTTAATCTTATCTTCAGCTGGAGGGTGGAAAATTACATTGCTAGAACTGAGAATTACTGCTACTCTTGTGCTCCTGTGAAACTGTCTTATACAAGGTAATATACATTATTTTGGCTGAGGCTTCTGAATTATATCTCATACTCTTTAGATGAAATTTTTAAAATTACTGTCTTTCACTTTGTGTGCACTTCTACCATGTTATCCAGATGTACAGAGAGAGAATGCACAGCAACACATCCTGTGTAGTAAGAACAAAGTTCTAAATTGTGTACTGCAATTACTGAGTGGAGGATAAAAGAGCCATCCTGAATCCTATTAACAATAGTATGGTTTATGCTATAGGAAATACCAGCACAACACACACACAACTATAATATCTGAGCATTTTTTAAAGCACGTTATTTTTAAAAATACATATTTGATCTGATATGTTGTTACTTAATGTTTAAACCTCTTTCCCACAAAGAATCATCCATTCAACAGAAGCATATGGTTCATACCCCACTGCTCTTCTATGCAGATAAGAAGATACTGCAAAGGTGAATTCCAATGCGTGAATCATCTCAGCATTTTTTCTTAAAAAGTATCATTGCCTCCTTTTTCCCTCACAACACACAAATAGAACTCCATTAGCAAGAATTAATTCAATTTTTATTTCTTGCTGGCATTAGTTCATACCAGATCTGAAGTTGCTGTATCAATGAAGTTCTCCAATGAGTGACGTAAATGGAAGCCAAGTTCTCTGTTTATCTCTGGGGGCCTAATTCCCATTTTACAAGAGAACTTAAGTCCAGGTATTGTTCCAAGGGACTTGTTAACACAAGACAATGTGATTTATACTCAATATCTATCATACTGGCAGACTTTGGACAGATGTCGTTGTTTGTCAAAACCACAGAGGAAAACAAAGCAGAACATTTTAATCAGATTAAGATATTTGTACTTTCTTTCAAGAGAGACACCATGTGCAACTCTCTACCAGAGCTTATCATGGAGATAGAAGAACAAAGACTGAGAATAACCACTACTGCAGAGAAATCTCAGAAAAACTTGTGCCACATAAAACATTAACATTCTGTGTGCTAGGACTAAAGCGAACATAGATAACAAGTTAAATCTTGAACTCTTTCTACAAGACAGAAATCTAGCACAATCCACTATCTCTCCATACACTGTATATATATAGAGAGAGATGTGTCCCTATTGGGATGTCATCTGGTGTCTCACATCAGCTAGCTGTGCTCACTCTCACTTACATAGCAGGGACCTAGAAGAAACTAAAGCTGCTTTAATTCCTAAATAGATTTATTGAATGAAAATAAACAAACTTCAGCCAAGAACAATGGCTTCCTTAGTTTCCCTCTCACTATCTAATATCTTTTTTTGCACACATTAGTATTCTGGTTTTACAAGAAACTTGGCTTAGAAACTATCCAGGGATATAGAATACCCAAGATGCTATAGAAATTCCATCACTTTACATTGACACTCTCCAGGAGACTTTAGTATGTTCTCTTCATTGAAGAAAACTTGGAATGATTAATACAAATGAAAAAAAAATTCCACTGTGTATATCTGATATGTAGGAGGTTTTATTTTTTGTCAGATCCTGATACTTGTTGTCTGTATTTGAAGAAAGAAATTTGATTTTAATATCTGATCTTTATTTTAAAATTCAAGTGTAATTATATATATCTTATATTTTGCAGTAATTAAAAAATGGAGGTACAGGTGTAAGAATAGTGTGAGCCCAATGTTAAATCTTTATAAGACTGCTATTTAGTGAGAAGGAGGGCATCATATCTTTAACAACTGTCTAAAAGTCAGATCAAGCAGACTTGTCTGCCTCAGACACATACACATACAGAAACAACTGGAAACAATCCACTTGGAAGAGGAAAACACAAATGAAAACAAAAAAAAGACTGTAATGATTTTACACTGAGGTGATAATTCTATGGAGCATATAGGTTGAACAAGCTTTCTGGGAACAGGCTTGAACCTGACAGTTGGGTGGTTTTTTTCCCAGCCTTAGATAATTCTATTTCATCTTCCTATGTTGTTTGTTTGTTTTTGTGTTCAATAAAGCTAACATTTTTTGATAAAACTCATGATGAGTCAGAAAAAAAAGCTTTGGGGCTGGACTGTTTCATAAATCAGAAAGAGTCCAGTCCATTTCCAGAGCAAGTTCTCTATTTCTCGTTTCATGGAAGATGCACTGTCTTATTTTTTTCTACTTTTTTTTTTTTTCAGGCTTACAGTAAAAGGTATTTGAATTGTATTTTATTCTCTTACAATTTTATTCTTTGTTTTGCAAAATACAAAGTAGTTACAATTAAGTCCTTCCAAGTTTCTAACTACATACCAGTAACAAGTCTGCTCATAGCTATGGAAAAAAGGAGGAGGGTAGTACAATGTAAAATAACTGGAAAGGTTAATTTGCCTCTCATCAGGATTTGAAAGCAGAAATGCTAGATGCTGCAGCTATTGACTAATCTTAGCTTTTGTATCTGTCCATTATTAGCTCCATGTAGATGTAACTCATGACCTCTTTTAGTAGAAAATTGAGGTTAAAGGCCTTCTTTCTGTTTCCAGTCCTCTTCCCACAAACTTAAACCAATCTTGTGTTGCTGCAGCCTTGCTGTTGGAGTTCCTCATGCTCTATTTGTCTCTTTAGCTGAGCTCTATGCAATAGGTGTTCTTCACTAAGCAAGGTGGTAGAGAAGCATCTGTTATTGCAGTCTGCAGTTCTGATAAACAGACCACATGGCTGCTTTACTTATCTAAAAGGGGACCTGGGTTACTTGAAACATATATCTTTTTTTTCTTCCTCTCTGATGAGGATTCAATCATCCAGGAAATTTTGCCTAGGAACTGACTTATCAAAACACAGAAAGCTGCTACCAGAAGCTGGGAGGCAGCCAACTAGTTGACACCCATCTATAACAAAAAGTGAAAGCAACATGTAATTCAAATACCAGAAAAGGACAGAGAAATTTATTCCATCAGTGGTGGTTGTTCTTCAAGGAGAACTTGTCATGAATGTTCATCTTCTTGTCATGAGCAATCTTCATCTTAAATATCATTATACGGTTAGAAAGTTAAGAGTTTATAATGGTTTTCAGACGTGTCGGTCTCTTAAAAATTGCTGCAGGCCACTCAATATTCATACAAGTAGAAAATTGAATGATTAATGGAAATGCTTAGGAGTAAGAAAAAGGTAGTGCTCATTTGTGATATCTTCTATTATTACCACAGTGGAAAAAGAATTCTGGCAAGATCCAATGGTACATCATCTAGTTATCTATTGGGAGTAAAAAATATATGCCTAGGAATGTTTTTACTATCTTTTTAACATTGAAACTAAATTTCACTTTTTTTTTTCCTGTTCTGTTAATAAAATGGCAATGGCACTGACATATGGCAAGTGGTAGAACTCAGTAGGTGTAGTTTTCATGAGGTAAATAGTCTCATTAAGAAGGAATTCACCTCCAGCCTTGAGGCGTTTGAAACTATGTGCTAACTGTAGAGCCATGTGGAACTATGACTTCTGAGGTGCTGGGTTTGGACATTTTTGCTGGTTCCTGACCCACTAAGTTTATACTCAAACTGTGGAACCTCAGTGCATGTCCTGCTTGACTCAATGTCAGGGGGAGATCTGGATGTGCCCCAAATGCCTGTCCCCTGCTTTCTGTGATTTGGTTCTCATTGAAAGGCTACCGAGAAGAAGCTGAGCTTGCTCTGGACAGGTCTAGAAGAGTCAATCAGCATACTAGGGCACCCATGTGACCCACAAACTAGACACAGTATAAAGATCTTCCACCTTCACCTTATCAAGAATGATTACACTTAACATCTATCAAAACCATTCACAAAGCAGGGAAGCTGTGTTCTACACAGCAGGTTACTCCTGTCCTTTGTAATTTGGGATTAATAAGAAGGAGAGCTCTTCTAAATTATATTGTCAGGGCTGCCTTGTCCTTGCAGGCTGAACCAAAGCATACATTACAATCCTTCCTAGTCTTTCTCCTAACTCAAGTGTAATACCTATATGAACACTGTAGAGCTACCTATAATTCCCCAAATACTGTATTCGCAAATGGAACTACAAATTGCACCTTGGAGATAGCTCATTCTGCTGGAGAAGCAGAATCCCCGAGTGTATTTTCCAACCCACCAGCACAGATTGCTCATCCAAATATAACAATGACAATCAAAGTAGTCGCATGAAACCAACTCAGGTGGTTGTGTTCTCACCCACTTATTCCAAAATGTATGAAAATGCAGACACAGTGAGGCACAGCACACTTGGGATTACAACAAAACGGTGTTACATTGCAAGCAAAAAGTAGTAAAGACAGGGAAGTGAGAAAGCTAGATAACTTTTCCTTGCTACATTATTTTTTTTCATTAAGGACCAGGCCTATATTTGTTTTCACACTTACAAGATTATTTTAGTTGAGAACAACTTTTTCTTAACCAAAATAATGTAACCAGTACAGACAGTAGAGTGGATGCTGCTGTATTACTATAACAGTTCTTCTACCACAATAATCAAATGTGAATAAGCTATTGCAGTAGAAATCTTTGTATACCTGTCCACCTGTATCTACTCTAGAGCTTGTACCTTTTTTAACCTTACTAAGTTCAAGCTGATGTATTTAAAAAAGGGGCAAACATCACATGTAAACAATCCTCTTAAATTCTGTAGGTGAAATTATGACTCACCAACTTCAGTTTGACCAGGAATACCCAGCTGTGCTGTTTTCCCATCCATCAGATAGGATTAACAGTGTTTACTTACCTCATAACAGTTCAGGGAAGATTAATTATTGTCTGTATGTTCTCAATCTTTCGAGGATGAAAAGTGCTACACAGATACTAACCAACACAAAAGAAGCTGTAACCAACAAAAGAAGGTACTGCTTAGCTATGAGATGCTTTCCCCTGGAACTGACCGTTCACAGGCATTAATCCCTTCCTGAAATCTAGAAAGTGAATACTTTTCATAGTTTAGGGAATTTTTAGGTCTGAGCGAAACTAACTGCAGTGCTACTCAGTCTGCAGTGGGTGACAAAAATACTTATAAAATCATTAATTATGTCTCTTCCAGGGTTCAGCAGTGATATTGTGAGAAGAAAAGTTAGATTCTCTTTCCCTCTCCAAAAGGAGCTCCCAGGGCTGCCCCACATAATGCATTTGTTGCTGCACACTAGGCAGGGCTGTCTTCCCACTGAGGAGCAGTAAGTGCTTCCCCTGTGACTTATGGCAATGATTATTAGGAGCACAAATGTCACTGCTGAGAAATCTGGACTCCTCTGTCAGTATTCATCCTTGGGCAAATTTTATTTTTTTTATCACTCTGCGGTGCCATATCTTACGTATGTTTTAAATATTTTTACGTGACTTAGAAGCAAGGATCCTATTGATGTACAATGGGTTTGACACAGCAGCAGCACCAAAATAATTTAGAAATTATGCTCCATAATACTGTAAATACTGTAAATCATCAGTTTTGTTTCCCTGAAGTTTTACAATGAATAGACCTAAGAACAAAAATGGTGCATGCTCTGGATATGGCCTTGAAAATGCCATTATATGTAAACACCCTAATAGTAAAGCACAAAGGATCCAGATAGAAAATCAGCAAATTAGTGACGAAGAAAAGCAAAGGATATAAGATTATATTTCTTTCCTAATTTTTTTCTTATTTTTGAAAAGTGAAGGGAAAAGCAGGGGTGACAGGATGTGAGGTTTCCCATGAAACTACAGAAGTAGATCACCAAAACAACTGCTATATACAGAAAAAAATGTTGCTGAAGAAGAGTCTACAGAAGGAGCAGTCGTGTGTCATTTGACACTGATTTTCTTCTGCTACTGAGTAGATTTCTGCTTAGATTTATAGTTCACTGTTAATTGTTTAAAATATACTTGTTTGACTTCAAGAAGAATCTCTTGCTACTTGGGTACTGCTTCACCTCAAAGGAAAAACAATGTTTCAATTTATTATTATTTTTTTGTCTGACTAAATGTGTGGAAAAATATACACATATTTTTCTCAATATGCTTTTAATAACGGTTCCAGACAGTACTAATTTCATTCTAGATTCATTTAAAACTGCTTTTATTAGTTAAGCTCTACTGACATTGCTTTGCTTAGGGATTTTTTCACTCTTTTGAGTGTGGACACAATTTCTATTAATGCCAGTTAATGAACATCAATTAAAAAAAAGAATACCATAATTATTTCCAGTTTTCATTTTTCACAGAAATGATTTCAGCAATGTATTTGGTACTTTTACAGAGATAAAAATACATCGTTGTTAAAACTGTGTCAGCACCAGAAGATTTAGATGTGTATATTTTTCCTTTTTCTTCCCATATAAAACCTATTAAGAATGGAAATGCACAAAAATCAATGATGTTGGACTGACCATGGCTATCCCTGGCATCAGTTGAGGTGTAAATTGTGTCTATAAGATCTGAAGATATAATAAAACCTGTAATATTCATAATTTTATCATGTTATTAAAGAAGCAAGACCAAAGTTGTAGTGAAATTTGAATTACCTTGAATTCTGAAGCAAAATTCAACCAAGGCAGCCCTGGATTTCAGTACACTCCTTTGCAAGCTAACACGCAAAAAGGATGTTCTCTGCTCACACATGAGCCACCCCAAAGTGAAAATCTGAGTCCAACAAAATAAGCTTTCAGAAACTAACAAAATACCCAGCTCTACTATCTGATATTTGATTGTTTTAAGAAAGATTTAATTGTCAATTACTTCTGCAAAAATAGTCTGTGTTTAGACTCATCTGAGCAGTAGAGAGCAGGTGTTGCTTCTATAAAGAACTTTCTCTACTGCTTTTTTGCATGCACTGTTAAACATATTTACAAATAAGTGCACTGAAATGTAACAAAATTTTCAGGTGCTTCTAACAGTTTCACTTTCACATTGTTACACATTTTTAATTTTCTCCTATCTCTGAAATAAAAACAGATTGTAAGATATTCAGATTTTATCAGAAGTGTTTTTTCCATCCTTTATTAGCTCTTACATTATATATGTATTTCATACATATATTTTTATATATATAAAAATAATATTTTACACTAAGTCCAGCAGGGGAACAAGTTAAAGATCACATGGAAGTTAATTTTTAGTGTTTGTTTTAGTTTTTTTTTTTCCCCTTTGGATGTCATAAATACCACTTATTTTTTCTTAAAGAACCTACTATGCTCTTTTAAACAGAAACAATACTATATTCTGAATATATGTCTTACAATACTTTATTGACGTGTGTGCATCCACCTAAAAATATCACATATGACTGTAAAGTTATTGACATATATTCTGGACGTTCCTGAATGTTCCTTAGAATTTTCTACATTTTTACTGAATTTTTTCATTGAAAAACAATTTTTCATGGATGGAAGAGTTCTATATTAGAGGTTTTTCTTTTTTTCTCTGTCTGTTAGTTAGTTAGTTTAGTTAGTTTTTCTCATCTGTTAGTTTAAAAACTAATTTTTTGGCAGGGGACATTTCTTTGGCTAAAAAAAAACACTTTAGGTAGGCAAGAAAATTGGTGTAATTTATTCTTTTTGTCACACCGACATTAAATTGAAAATGCAGGACTAGTATATTACTAAATTATGAGTGTTAATAAGCACGGACATCTATCCCAGTTTGCAGAATATGTAATTTTACTTTTGTTATTTCAAAAGGCTTGATAAATACTCTACGCAGATTTATTGTAGAGTTCTGAAGGTTTGGTTATGAAGCATTGCAGTTGGGGGTCTGATTTATCTTAAAAATGCACAGAGTCAGTATACTGCTGGTTCTAATTGCACATTTCTCTAAAACTCAATTGAGCATCAGTGCACTACTTTAGAGTAGAAGCTGAAAATCTGTGTCAAATTTGTAGCAGTGTGTCAGAGTGGCTCAAGGTATGAATGAGTGCCATAGTATCAATCCATATTTTCGGTGTTTTTCTCAGGTTTTCAGCACTATTGTGGTTGAAATGGACATATATGTAGATGCTCTTCAGAACAATTTTTAATAACTACACTTATGAAAAAGTAGAAAAAAATTTTTTTTTCTGTGTAAAAATATAAGGTAGTAAAATGTAAATTGGAGTATACAGGCTTGGTAGATTGCTTTAAAAATTGAAAATTAGTTCTGAACACTCCCCCATCATATTTTCTATTTTCTAGCTGTTCAAAGATACTACAGTTTTACTAAAATGCAATATTATTATACTAAAGAATGAATAGAGTTTATACAGAGAAATTGCATAAGGATTCCTTAAAAATACAGTTATAAGCTTCTATATTGTTAGTGCTTTGGTTGAAAAATGCTTAAAAATAAGGTAGTTTAGATAGACAAGTGAGTAAAACTACACTATGAGCTTGACTTCTACCAAGGAAAGTGAGACCAGCATCCCATTCCTAGTTGGTCTTCTGTCCAAGAATATACTACCAACTACATGACTCATTTTCCCATCTGGGTAAACCAAACCAGCAGAAAGAAACTAAACTGATGGATCTATAACTGTTCATAAAATCCATTAACTTCTCTGAAAGGGTTATTCCTGAACAGAAAATGGCCATTTATGTGTAATCTTCGGTGTTTGTGTTTATTCATATCAGCCATAAGATTATGAAAGTATGTTTTCACTGTTACCACAGATTGTTTCTGTAAAATGTACAGATTTTATTCTAAAGAATGCATTTTGATTTCTTTCTGTCTCCTCTACGTTAAGCTTTATTTTGGAAAATAAATTAAAAAATATATACAAACAACATTTAGAAAAGAACCACCTTTTAAGAAAGGATTTTAAAGAACAAGAGGATTCACAGTCATTGTCCAGCTCTGTGGATCTTAAAATCTTACATATTCAAATCAAAATGCTGAAAAAAATATATGCATGAAATTGAGAGTCATAAAAAAGTAAAAGAACACATCTTTTGATGTGAATCTTGCTTTCTAACACGTATTACAGATACTTATTTAAATATCTTATGTTTTTACTCAGAACCCACCAAACTTTGCTGTTCTAACCCTAACCCTATCCCCTTTCAGAAAATGTAATTATAAATATTTACACCATTCTCGTAACTATTAAATGTGGTTTTCAGAAGAAATATTACATTAATTTTAACATCTTCCAACTACCTGAAAAAGTTCAGACATTTTAACCTTTTTTTTTCTTTTTTTTTTTTTTCTTTCTTCTCAATTGAAGCCATCTGGTAGCTATTCCTCTTTGGGTTTTTTCACCATTATTTGTAAAATAGTATTTTGAAGGTTTGAAATAAACTATCATAATAATAAGAAAAATAGTATAAAGTTATTCAGAATAAATGTGTCAAAAAATCTATCACATTACTAACAAAATATGGTGTATTCAGAAATCATCAATAAGGAATGATGAAGTATTTACATTCTCTAAATTTCATTTGTTCACTTGTAATAATTTGTTGCTTTGCCCTGTAACTATTGGTTAAATAATTCGATACAAGAGTAAAAGAAAAGCTAGACAGCATCTCTTCATCTTTGTGGATGAAAAAAGTACATAAGAGGACAGAGAAGTGTATTTCTATTAACCAATCATCTGAACAGCTGAACTGGACATTCAGTAAGGCTTCATGTATAACAGAAAATATGTTTGTTTCCTAACCTTCTGTGAAAGTGTTTCCTGACTTCACAGTACTGCAAGGTCTTTTTTTTTTCCCTTCTTTTTACCCCATACTGTTTCTTCTAATAATTTCTAAAGTTTTATTTTGGAGGATCAAAGCAGAGAAGAAGTAAAGAATCCCTTTAAGGTGACTGATTACTTATCTAATCAAGGTTAGCCAGGAAAAGAGGTGCAAATAATTCACTGGTTTTCAAAATAGCGGAATAATCAAACTGCATATAACCCTGAAATATAAATACAATTGTGAGTGTCCAGAGCAGGGATATCAGAAACCTTGCTTTATCTATCTAAACTATACTTTATCAGAGGATGTGAACAATTTTGTAACATAGGGATTATGCACAAAGAAGGGGATGTTCCCTAAATGTATGTGGTGATGGACATTGCTTTCCCAAACCCTTGAAGCCTCCTGCCAATCTCTTGATTATTATTTTTTTTGCAACAGGCAATGCTTTGGCTGCAGTTTTGAGTTTGTTGCCATCTTTCTGCACACACTGAGTATACCAGCTGTAGGCCAGGCACATGGTGGAACTAAGCTGTGAGATTTTTCTAAACTAATCCCTAAATTAAGACCTCTGCTATAGCAAAGCACAAAGATAAAAACTACTGAATCATGACAGGTTTAGAGCTAAAAACCTCTAGCTGATTTACTTTATCTGGTTGAAAACCATACCTGGCTCTTTAAAAAACATAGTAATGACCCATCCAACCCTCCAGGTTTCTGTGTACCCTGTCAAAACTCACGTTTGAAAACAAGGGTATTGTTATCTGGGTCACAAAAAAAAAGTTCTCCCTCTTCCACAAATCAAAACAGTGAGAGACAATTTTTTAAACCTAGGAAATAAACATTTGGGCTTCATTTGCAGGATCCCCACATACTTGCAATTGTTAATAAAAGATGGAAGTTATGCGGGCAAATGACTTCAGGGATATAACTATACGAACGGCTGAAGCTGAACATGCTTAAGACTGGAAAGCAACTCTCAGAGATAACTACAGAACTGGAAACTCCTGCTTATGTCTCTCATTTTTCATTTTCCTGCTGTCCCTCTATATTGTCCCCAAGAGAGCCAGATTCCTTTCAGCTACATAGGATTTCAGTTAGAAGAGGGATAGCAGAGAAAGAAGAAAAGTTTATATTTTCAAGATTCAAAATAATTTTTAGCTACAAACCTAAATTAAATATAGTATGCCTTCTGTGCAATTATTTTAAAAAGAACAAATCCACCAACAAAGAAACACTATCACCAAACCTTTAGTCATGCCCAACTGAGGATATTAACTTTCAGAACCTATTTAAAGCTATT
Organism: Gallinago undulata; assembly: GCA_026546715.1. Lineage (NCBI taxonomy): Eukaryota > Metazoa > Chordata > Aves > Charadriiformes > Scolopacidae > Gallinago > Gallinago undulata. The sequence continues at coordinate 71,209,870 of JAOTQQ010000012.1, forward strand.
TTGCTGGCTTCATAGAAAAGTGCATGGCATGCACTGCATAGTCCTGGTCTAATCAAAAATAATTTCATTAAAAAGTTGCTGCATACGTGTTTTTTTCCACTAGACTACACAGAGCATTTTAAGTTATCTTTTACTTTTTCCCTTTGGACTTTAGCACTTACAAATGGAGTTTCATGCTTCATGAAACAAAAACTCTCAGGCTGCTTAGGTAATCACAAGCAACAGGACAGGAAAATGCCAATCTGGGGTAGAATCTGAAATTCCAGGCAAAACCACTTCAGACTGGAGATCTTCTTATGATACCGCCAGTGCTCAGACCACAGGGGAGAGGTATAGCAACTTTCATTATTTCAATGTGAGATTTTTTACAGTTATGCAAGTCACTGGCTCTGTACGTCATGAAGACCCAACTCCTGAAGTCAAGCTACAATAGAAAAGATCGGTTCTTTTACACTCTTTTCTCTATCCTATTATTCTTTTTCAGGTGTCTTAGTATTTTTAGAATAAATTTTACTATTTTTTGTGTTTGGCAAAACAGTACTCATCCTGGTTGCATAGTCCTATCCCCAATGACTAAAAGTTTATCCCAGAGACGACTCCCTTTCAAAGGATAACAAAGAGGTCTCCTAAGAATAACATGAATGAAAAAAATTATTTCTGCCCCACTGAGCAGACCATTGCAGACCCTGAAGGCAGTGCACAATTGCTATGTTAACTTGCTGAAAAGCAAGAAAATTCATATTGTCTTGAGGGAATGAACGTCTAGGCTCCCAACATGCACATAACACATGCTTGCCCCTTTCTTATTCAATCCAGTTCACTGCCTCGTTTTTTTCCTGGAATGAATACTGAGTAGCAACTTGACTTGCATGTTTTGTTTCCTGTTAAACTAAAATTGAAAAATCCTCTGAATTCGTTCACATAGAGGAAAAAATACAACTCCCTCACACAGCAACATAAAGTCTTGAATTAATATTATCCTTTAAATATACAGATGTGTTCTATAGTCAAGTACAGCCTGTACTACTGAATTGATTGATATGGCTTTATATTAGAGTGACACTATTGAGATAGGTGAACCCTTGCACTTCTAAGCTCATGAGGGACCACCCTGGAACACAGCTAACAGGATAAATCAGAAATTACTTCAAGACGATGAGTAATTAAATTCACAGTGCTGGATAATGTAAGAGAAAGAACTGAGCAATTATGCAGTCAGAGCAATGATAATTGCTCACACAGATGCAGAGTACAGCAAAGAATTGACCTGAAGATACACAAAAAACATTAAGATCACACAGAAGATATATCTATCTTTGACATAACATAGAGTTATTGTGTGAAGGATTCTGTACAAACTATATACTATGAGTTGTTCAACGTACAAAAAAATGTGTCTATGAGTTGTCTTGGCAGTGTTAGTTCTCATCCGAGCACTAGGCTAATGCCTGGTCTCTGGAAGAAGTTCATAACTTAGCAATGCTGAGAATAAAACATGGACTGGGTACTGCTTAGGCTGTTCACAGTATTTCTTCTGGCTGCACTTTATCAGCATAACTATACCCAACTAACCATGCTCTCTCACAAGGGCAGTTATTTTTATTTATAGAGACAGTAATGTGACAGGAAGCAGACTAATCTCTTTTCCATAGTGACACCTTATGTCTATCTTCCTATAGAAGCTATTCCTGCCCTTAGAGGTCTTGCATTCTGTTGACTTCATATGATTGAAATTGCTCTCTCAACTAAGGTCTCAGATAACACATTTTATCAATAGTATTACCTATTTTTTACTTCTGCCACAGTTTTATGGGTGACTTAAATTGACCTGTGGACAACTTCTCTATGACACTGCATCCTCACATCTTCTGTATTGACACTTGAGAGCATCATGCAAATAGTGGACACAGTGTCTGGACCAAGAGGCACAGAGGCCCAATGGCACAGGACTCACAGAAAGACTCCTCAAGTGACATAATTGTGCCTATCCATAACTGTCACATTTGGGCATATCACTGGTGATAAAGTTCAGTAAATTTTGTTAAGGAAATAGATGAATTAATCAAACCACAATCACAGTCCTGCTACTTAAAATATGTCTGTGTCTATAGCAGTGCAGTATAAACCCTGGGTACTAGAAGGATTTTCATCTACTTCATTTCTGAAAAACAGAGTTTCTTTCCTGTGCCAAGTATTAAAAAAACAATCAGACTTTCACAAACTAAAGTGTAAATCTTGCATTAAACATGACTGATTTTCTGTCTTACTTCAATGGTAGAGATTTCTGGAGATTTTACTAGGAGTCTGCAGCACACATCAAAACATATATAACTACTTGTTTGGATTCCCACAGCCTTGCTTAATTCCCATTGAGTGAGTAGAAACATTCTGATTGACTTAAGTAGCTTTTTGATCCATACCAGTCTCCTTTAGAGCAGCCAAACTCTGCTGAATGAGAACTAACCCCCTAAGAGTTGTCACTGTGTGCATCTATTTCCTTGCTTCATGAATTATTTTTTTTTCCCTGTCAGCATCATTAACTTTTTGAAATGGTACTAAGAACTCTTTTGTTAAACATAAACCTTAATTTTAAATTCTCTCTACAGTTCCAAAGACAAATAGATTTTGATTAAAATGATGAGACACTTTGTACAAGAAGATCCATCAGAGAAATATTACACATTCACAAATTCCTTGGTGTCTTATAGTTAACATTATTTTTCTTAATGCTGAGCTTTTTTTCCCCTGCTTTTTTTAGCTATGGACTTTACCTACGTATTCCTCTCAAATAGAGCTAAGCATTAGGTTACTAAGAGTAATGACCATCTGCCTACTACTTCCACGTGCAAATGCAGTACAAATTGACCCAAACCAGTGTGTACACTGTGCTGTGCCTGTGAAAAGAGAATTTACTTCATAAAAATTGTACCTTTTCTATTTTAAAGAAGAAAAAGAAATCTATTATTGGCATTTTGCTGTTAGAAAGCATTACAATCAAGAAATAGAGAGGTAAGAAAATTAGTTCCTTTACTGAACATGTATCAACTTTTGCGCTTAGTTTAGTCTGCTTTCTCTAAGCAGAAATCTACATTTCGTGGCATTTCATGGTTTTTCATGACATGGAAAGTGACACATTCTATCAGATGCTAGCAATAGAAACCAATAGAAAGAATTTTGAAATATTATCATTAATGTTGTAATCCCTAAACCAATCCTTCACTTTTCATACATTATAATAATCATATTCAATAATGTGTTAATATTTTAGAACTAAAAATTTTATCTATTCAGGATTATCTCCCCTTCTAACAACAAATTTTATAAGTCAATTACAGTCTTTCTCTTCCTAAGGTCTTTGACACTAGAATCCTCTAAATAACAAGATTAATACATTTTAATTAAAAACCTTCAGAAGATTGCAGCATCCTGTAATTGTTGATGATCTGCTCTTTCTAGGCCAAGGTGATGTGACAGTTGTGTCGTGTTGGATGATATTGCTGCTTTTGATGCAGGATATTGCATCTCCTCCAAAGATGAACCTTTCACATAATGAAAACATGAACTTTGTTACCAGTTCAATTATAGTAAGTTTGTTATTTCTCTCCTTTTGTAAATATGCTGTGAACTTGCAGGATTCATTTCTTTCTTAAACACTTTTTCCTCTGCAAAACATGGCTAAATTGCATCATCTAATACTCGTTCAAAACCGCATTGCAACTGGAACTGCAAGGCCGTGTTCACAAAATATTTTTAAATGGAAGGGGAGGAGTTTTCCACTCTCCTGCAAGCATGCAGATGCACTTGATGTTCCACAAACATAAAAAGCAGCAGGTCCCTCTCAAGGAAAAGAGTGTTTTAATGGATTCTCTAGCAGATCCAGGTACTCGGCCACATCCAGACTAGAGGCCTAAATGTTAATCCCTAATATGCAGTGAAGTTTCCATGCAGAAAAGTAATTTATGAAATTTTATACATTTCTACTGGGACTTTTTGAAATGAGCTTTTCATTTTGAAATAATATTTTTAGAATTTAAGACAATTCTTTTCAATTGCAAATGAAAATATCCCTCTTTTTTCTATTTTTAGAGTTTGGTTTTACACTCTATCTTCTCTTTATTCATTTGAGTGGGGAAAAAAAAGGAAAAATAACAGAGGGTGAAAAAATAGATCTATCATACAATCTTTTTATATTTTTAAAAAAAACTGGTTTCTGGGTTATCCTAGATGGAAGCCAAAAAGCATAGAAAGTAGTTTTTTCAAGGTTCTGCCTTTGCCTTGCTTCCTTCAATAGATTGCAACTGACTTTTCCAAGATAATTAAAGCCAGGATGAGGGTGTGTGTGATATCTGTAGCGTGGATAGTCATAACATGGCCTGGAATCCCTTGTGACAACATTTTAAAAGGGCAAAGAACAGGAAACACAACACACAGTGCTCATTGCCATTCCTGGGCAGAATATCTGCTGGAAAGCTGAAGTATGTGTGGCAAATAGTAGCTGGTAGAATTTTTCAAAAACTTCTTTGAAGTCATTTATAGTCAAGTATATGACCACGATATTCTGCCAAATTATATTTATGTGTACATATATATAAAAATACTATATTTATGAGTATACAAGGCAGCCACAGGTAGAAGTAGTGTTGTGTTGTTTTGTACATACAAGAACATAATGGGCATTTTATGAAAATTTGGTCCATTAATTGAGAAAGCTTAAATATAGGCTTTGCTTTCACCTAACAGTTGTAAAAAAGTGTGATGTTAAATACTATATTTTATTTGTTTAGATTATAAAATATTAGTCCAGAATAAGGCAAGGCAAACAATAGGCTAGTTTTAGAGGTGTGATGTTTTCCCAGACATAAAATTGTTGATTTGCATACATAATGTATATTGTAAAGCACAGTTGCTTCTAGCCAATCTCAAATGTGTACCTTAGTATGCCAAAGTATGATGATATGCTTTCAGAATAAAAAAAGCATAATTACAAACAATTGCAACCTGTGGTACGCAGATCGATGCATCACAGCTGAGCTACCTCCTGCACCTATCAGCAAATGTGTATCAGTCCCCTGTGCCCCTCCAGAGCACAGAAGAGAAGGCCAAAACCCAGTAGTCCATTAGCAATACAAATTCAATATATTTCTCCTAATTGCTTTTTAATTTCCATCTCATTTATGTATAGTAGCTGCAGAAGGAAAAAGAGTTCTATTCCTTATTCTGCCACTGTCTTGCTTATTTGACCTTAGTCTTATTACAATTTCTCTGTTGCTTAATTGATTCTTCTGCATCATATGTGTAATTAAAATGACTTGCCTTTTAGGTATTAAGTGGATCTGAGCCTACCTTTTACACTCTGGGAGAAATTTTTTTAAAGAAGAAGTTCAAATTAATATTAGTTTTTAAATTTCATGTTGTCACTTTACAGTCATGGGCTTAAAATTAATTCACCAGTCTATGTATTTTTATCCACTAGTTACAAATTTCTTTAACATTTTCAATTCTAATGTAATTTAGGCTAAACATTCTGCTTAATAGCAGAAATATTTTTCTCCTTTTGTTCGGCCAATGAAAGGAAGGACCCCACAATCGAAGCACAAATTTTCCTTTCTTTGGAAAGGAGACAGAATATAATATGTAGAGACTAGCTACTAAGTATAGGATATATAAATTTAGGTAGATTGTGTGTGCCGTACTAAATGGTAAGACAGATGAGTGACTAGCACAGTTATTGTTACTTACACTTAACACTTACAGTAAATTTCACTTTGAAATGCTGAGCCTGCTATTTCTTTTGTGGGTAAATTATACCTCATTGTCAGTTCTGTGCTTGTGGCAGTGTAGAAGCAGCCTTCAAAGGAAAATATCGTTTCAGATGCCCTGTATGTACAAGAAAACGTAAATCAAATCTTCTCTCTTGATTCTCTTGCTTTTCCTCCTTGTAGTCCTGTGCAAAGCAGTGGTATCTCTTGTCAAGATAAGTCACCTCTGTCACTCAGCCTTCATCTTTTTGACAGCAGTCAAAGAATATCCAAGAGTGAACACCAGAACACTGTTATGCAGACAGGAATACAATATTGGTACCGTCTGTTCATGTGCTTACTTATCAGCTGACAAAATGTTTGCTAAATGTAGACAGAGTACACTGTGTAGTAAATATGGAGTCATGCATGAAAATAACGCATGTCAACTGGTGAAAAAGGAGAATTAACACAACTGTTAATACCACTTTCACAAGATATATGCTTCAATTTATGATCATCATGAAACTTGAGAATTTAAGAAAATTTATTCAGAAATAGTAGGCTATATATTTTCCATAACCGTTGAAAAGGCTGTGACAGGATTTTGCTGACATCTATCCTATGAAGAATGGACACTGCTCACATGACATAAAGCTTTTCTCTGGGTTGTGCTGGAATGCCCATCAGGAATCAGAGTCAGTATCTTACACCTTCACCCCTTCTCATGAACAAAATCATTCTGCATATGAGCCAAAAACTGAAAACATCCATTTGAGTCTGTTAGTGAAAAAAGCCTCCAGCATATAAATTTGCACAAATTTAATCTGATTTTTAAGTAGTTGTCCTCACCATTGAAAGAGGTACTTAACCGACTCATAATGTATGTCAGTTATCAAAGCAAATCACTAAGTTTAAGGGAAAAGTACTTGTTTTACTTGTCATAATGTTATATACTGTAGTTCCTTTAAGCTTGTATAGAGTAGAACCTCATTCAATAACTTTGTTGGATCTCCCAAATTGCCAAAGTAAAAATGATTTCTTCTAGCTATTGATACAGACATTATAGTTCCAGTTCAGTAGCTCTGATTCTGTCTTGTAGAGTTGAATGGAACATATCAGTACAAAATAGGGTGGTTTTGTTGCTATACCACAGATAGATTACTCACAGCAAACAGTGAGGTGACATAAGAATTCTGGGGGTTTAATTTAAATATGAATTATTTAACATTATGAGCCTTGCATTGCTCAGGACTTTATGGTAAAACTCATGCTCGGTCTCATTTCAGCTCCTTGAGTATTTTGAGAGTGATAAAGTTGATCTTGCTTACAAGTGAAATTTTTAATGTTGGTAGATTAGTGCAGCTGTAGGCTGGATCCATATAAAGTGCTGAAATTTTCTAGACCCACTTGTGATTAGGAGTGAAACCCCAAATAAAACTTTTCTGTAACTAGAACTTGTATAGTCACTCAAAACCCAGTTAGGCAGTGCTGCTTGAAGCAGCACTATTGCTAGCATTACCTCTAAATCTATGAGATAAGATACTTGACCTCTGTACATATAATTTCCTTATTCTGAAGAAAAAGGATATCATCATCTCCCATCCTGTTGAAAGGTTTTCAGATTTGGGAATGAAAGATTCTATTTAGACAAATAGCACCTGTTAATCATGGATATCAATTTAAGGTTTTAACTTTACCAAAGTAGAATATCACCATGTCTGTGTTCCATTGTATTATTGCATGCCCATTAAAACTGTTATTAAACTGTTATTGTGATAATTTGAGATCTGTCTTGTGACACAAATTGAAAACGTGAAGGAACCCATGTTAAAGTGTGTACTGTGGAATTCATTTACTCAACAACTTTAAAGTAGCCTCATAAAATAGTGTTTATCTAAAATAGCCTATACCTTCAAGAGTATATTCAAGCCTGGATATAGACAAATCTGTCTATTAAATTTCACTGATATTGGAAAGCAAGAGTAGTTCTGTGAAGTGTGAAAGAGGAGGATATAAAAAAAAAAACCAACCAGCATCCTTGAGTTGTCCATTCTTCATGTGTTTGGCTACTTGCTGAATTCATGTCCATGCAGTGGCTGTGGTGAACCCTTGAGGTTATGAAATATATTTTCTAAAAATTATTACTCTCCCAACCCACAAAGACAGAAACCTAAGGCCAGGACTTTCCAAGAACATAAAGTGTTTGAAAGTTCAATGGGAAGCCTAGCTTGCAAGTACTTTTAGGTTTTGGTAAGCTGCAAAGGTTGGTGTGCCTGCAGGGACATTTGAGCCGTGCCACATAGTTGTCTCTTATGTCAATGCTGACTTGCTCTAAAAGGAGTGTGGTGCCTTCCCAGACACTACTTCCAGAACAATCATATTCTGCCTCTCTTCAGCACAACTAAGTCAATTGTTTTACCAGAAGATTGGGATAGACCTCATCGCAGTATGACTGAGATGCTTTCAGACACATAAACAGTTGCCTCCACAATAACACCAATAGTGTTACTGCCTTTGTCAGAAGATTGGGTCACTAATTGATAACAGTCAAATATGGCCAGTTGATGCACCCAATTATTTTTTTCTCTACCAGGATGGATATTGTTAGATACATTCTACTGATATACTTTAGAGACACAAATTGTCTCTAAATTTATGGCATGGCCATAAATTGTCATGCATGTTCATTCTTTCTTTTCTTCTCAAGTTAACTGCTCACAGCTCTTTTTTCAGTCTTCTAAAGGCCCACATGATTCCATGATTAAGAGTTGTGGATTCTTGCCCTTAGTAAACATGAAGCTGTCTCACTTTGGAGAGAAGCTGTTTTCATCCATATCAAACAGTAGTGCCTGTGTCATACTGTCAGTGTAATAATGACCAGGAGAACTAGATGGGTTGCATCAGTCATGGTGCCATAGTCCTAGCGGTGAATTTACGGATGCCTTGTGGGCATGAGGAAATCACAAGAGTGGTCCCACCAACCGTGGCTCCCACACTGGGAAAACTGTTGAATCCTTGGGCCAGCTTCATGAGCCTTCTTTTCACTTACCTTGTGTCACAAAATGTGAGCTAAGTGAACGCAGCAGCAAAATTGGTGAGGGTTGAGCTGTAATAGTGACACAGGCTGCTAAAGGGGATCATAGGGTTACTGTGTTGTGGCATGAATGTGAGAAGGAACTGCTTTGGCCCACAGCAGAGACAGGTGTGATACTGGCCATCTATACCATTATCTTACGTGGTGTGCAGCGTGAACGCAACAGATCTTACAGGTGAAATACAGGACTGTGCAGGACTGTGGCATTGCAGTGTATGGGTCAATCAGTTTGAACTGTTGTCATGAAGACTACTCTCAAGGGCAGCCTGAAGCTACTACACCTCTCTAATAGCCAGAGAGGCCTTGTTGCACAATACAACACTAAAATAATTAATTTCTTCTTTTCCCTTCATACCAAAGGCAAGTTGTATCATACTGTCAGACTGTTTGGCATGTGTCACAGAAAAGCTGGTGCTTTTATGCTTACCTGAATTTCTGTCCTTTTTGTGTCCATTTTTAGCAGGTCCCACTGGTGCCTCAGAAACCGACCTTAGGCCTGGAGGTAGTAGAAACATCAGCAGAAGATAATGAGAAGGGCTGCACCTTTGCTGCTGCTTTGTGTGTACAATGTACAACAGCTGCTCTTGTAACAGCTGTAAGGAAACAATTAGCATACCAAAGAAACATGTTATAGTGTCACATCACAAAGTCTTGAGCAACTGAGACCTTAGCCGGACAACTAAATATATTTAAAGAGATACTGTCAAGTTGAAATCTAGTCAGTTAAAAAAAAATGAATTAAATGTAATTTCAAGTACTTCATAAGATTCTGAGTCCTCCAGCAATTTTGTTCTTTGTGCTAATCACCATCTCATTTTTATTCTTCGGCCAGCAGAGACTTGGAACAATATAAGGAAGAGGGCAAAACTTAGGATACGAAGAATATACAACTTACTTTTTCCCTGACTATATTCTGTGTTTTCTGATCAGTTTGAGGGACAAGAAAAGAAGCAGCAGAAAGAAAATCCGATGTCTGAAATTTAGCAAGTCAAAAAATTACTTTTCTTTCATTTTATTGGAATTTGTACTAGATCTTTTATGCTTAACAATTTTACGTTTCTGTCTTTCCCATTAGCACACATCACCAATATAGGATTCTCCTGTTTACTTACTTAAAGGTAGAAAAAACTAGAGACATTTTCCTTTTTCCTTATCATAACTGTGAATTTCTCAAAGTATTCTGAAAACTGTAACCTCACCAATACAGTGGTAAAAACACATTTTCATTTGATAATCACCATGTTTTACATCCTCTTTATATTCATAGAATCACAAAATCATGGAATCATTTAGGTTGGAAAAGACCTTCAACATCAAGTCCAACCCTTAACCTAACACTGCCAAGTCCACCACTAAACCATGCCCCTAAGCACCACATCTACATGTCTTTTATATACCTCCAGGGATGGTGACTCAATCACTTCCCTGGGCAGCCCTTTCAGCTTGACAACCCTTTCAGTGAAGAAATTTTTTCTAAACCTCCCATAGTGCAACTTGAGGCCATTTACTCTTGTCCTATCACTTGCTACTTGGGAGAAGAAACTGACCCTCATCTCGCTAAAACCTCCTTTCCAGTAGTTGTAGAGAGAAGGTTGTCAAATAAATTAGTCAGAGAAACTAGTTTGGGGCTTAACATTAATTAACTCACTAACGTACAGTTCTAGTTTAAATGATTAATGATAGCTTTAATTGTACAAGACCATGAAAAAACTCCCACAAATATGAAAATAGATAGAGGTAGTAAAGAGGATCTTTTCTTACAGCCTCTCTATTTCCACTTGATTTCTGGCTTTAAATAACTCTGAGTTCAACTAGTACCAGCAAAAACACCTTTCAAAACCTGAGCTTAAAAGTTCCGTGTACAATTGCCCACTGTCATTAGAGTGACCAGCAAAATGCCAGAGCATTAGGTACTTAAGGAGAACAGGTAATTTGGGAAGCCAAATGAAGCTTACTTTTTCAGTGAAGTAAGCCATCCTGTGTTGCTATAGGCTTTTGGAGACTGAGATCAGTAGTACCAAGAAAAGAAAATATTTTTTCCTTCTTTTTTTTTTCTCAAAGGTAGAATGATAGTACCATCCAGACTGGAGTCCAGGATCATTGAACAGGATGAGCAGGAGATGATAAAATGTGAGTGACACAAACTGGCACCACAGAAATGCCACTCAGCTATACTGAGTAGGATGGCCCCTTTAGGTCTCTGAACTTCAGTGGAGGGGTGCAGGATGTGGGCTCCAGCATACATGAAGCAGTCAAGCTGAGCACATGGAGCAGGACAGGAGTGTATTCCATGCTGGAATTACTGCACTTGCCACCCAGTGCCTACTCACTGACACCCCCAGATGAGTGGGCAGTCGTTACTGGATTAACGCCATCAGAATACTTCTTCCATCTTCCTCCTGACTGCCACTTCCCCCTGTTGCATTGTTGAACCCCTTCCTATGGGACAACAGCCACCTCCTGAATGACTAATTCAACTAGCTGCTTACTCTATGTGCAATCTCTAGCTGGCTTCTTTCCTCATGGTAAAAGGGGTCTCACAGGCAGGCACATTCATCGAAGGGACTGGCACTAATGATCCCAGGAACCTTTGCCAAGGATGAATCATAATAAGTGTTTACGGTCACACGTTCTCTTCTCCCTATTTTAACCAAACTTTATAGAATTATTATAGTTCTTTCCTCAGGCTAATGCCAAAGCAAGAGCAATAGCTTGTTTGTCTCATGTATAGCTTTTCCCCCAGTGTCAATAATTGCATTTAAAAAACAGAATTCTACATTTTTACTCTGAAATTAACAATGACCCTGAACAGAGACCATGACCATATATATTATTGATGGTTTGTCATGTAATTCGCTGACCATGATTTAAAGTTTATTGGGAAAAAAAAAAATCCCTAAAGCTATCAAAGCTAAAAAGCAAAAGGCTTCTGCAAAAACATCACAAATTAAAACAATATGAAATAAGCAGATAGATAGAAAAAATAAAATGTAAAACTGGCAGACAGACAGATATTCCAGGCAAAGGAAGAACTAGGTTTTTCGGTTGTTGGTTTTTTATTTTATCAAATCTGATTTTATTTCCATCCTAAAGATATCACTTCTCTGAAGAATATGTAAGAGAAAGCAGTCAAAGAAGGGTTTGGATTTTCATAGTATTTGTTCTTATGAGGGGAAAAAAAGAAAAAGGGAAAAAAAAAGTTAAATTTATTCTCTTTGAAAAAGGGAAGACTTACTTTGAGGTGACCTACTTAGCTTCAGTGGTCTTTGTTACTTGGCAACATATGAAATAAGATGGCAAACAGAATAAATGTGTTTAAGAGCCAGCAAAGACATTTTTATAGACAAAGGGGTTAAATAATATAGTTACAAAGCAGAGAGGTGAGGTTAAAATAAATCTAAAGGACACAGTCTTACTGAGGCATGAGGCCTTTTCCTGACCAGCAATCTTTTATGTCCTTCTGATAGGTTTATTAATTGAAATAAAAGAGAAAGTTTTACATGTGCTAGCTCCAGTAAATGTGCAGTAAGTGAAATGGTAGGCTTAAGAACAAAAAACCCTTAATTTTACAAAGCGTTTTTTTCATTAATTTTTACATTTTCTTTTCAGAAGAAACCATGTGGTTGCCACTGATCAGAGGTGGGGAGGGAGGCATCTTTAAATGTATTAGCGCTGACAAGACCTTGACTATTTCACACTCTGTCTGCTTCCCATCCTAGTTCTCAGCTGTCCACGAATGTCACTATTCTAATCAAAGTCTTGTGACTACTACTCTTCAGTAACCACTAATGCCACCTAGACACAGAACCATGCTTTAAAACCTCAAAACTGTGTCAAAAGCCTTTTACATCCTGTAAGAAAAACTAAGTAAGATTAAAGTGATTAAACAACAAAAAAGACTTTAAATGTGGAAGAGCAGAGATGATTGCTCCAATCCTGCTTGACATCTGTCTTCTGCATTTCGGTGTGTTTCACAGTATTTAATTCTACTCATTGTCATCTGAGATTACTCTGCAAAGCATCACTGCAGAAGACCAAGTGAAGATAAACCTTAGGACATTTTATGAAAACAATTATTTTAAAATATTTACTGTGCGGGGCTCAAGGTGAGAGGAACGGAGGTAATTCTGGAGGCAGGACCTTGTAGTGACTGTGGACAATGAAATAAAAACGTTTTCCTGCATTCAGAAACCAGGAGGGTTCTGCCTTCAGCAAGGTCAGTAGGGCTTTTGGGTGCTTTCTCTGGGAATTTACAGCAGAAGGCGACATCGGAGAGCAGATGGTGCAACCCAGAAAGTCATGGTTGTTGCCTGTGATTTAGGCATCTCTGACAAGCCCTTGGCTGCTAGCCAACCTGCCTCATTTCCTCACACCTGCTCTGAAAATAGTTACCATGTGCCCCCACTGGCACAGATACTGAAGGAAGCAGGAAGGATGAGGGCAGGATCCGTATAGATGAGATTGGTTCTTCTTGATTTTGGAAGGTACAGACTCAGACATGAGAACTCCAAGGCTTGTGTCTAGGTAAAATCAGTCTCTGTGTGTACACAAAGGTACGTATCTGTGCATATACTTAGAGTTGAAACAGCAGTATATTTTGCATTTCTTAGAACTAGTGAAAATTATTTCTTTTTGCTTGCAAGGAAGCTTCATCATAATTCTAAACAAATGTGATTAGTTTACAACAAAATATATTCTTACATTGTAGCTTCCTAGTAGAAAAAGAGATAATGGAAAGCACAATTCAATGAAAACACTGAGGTTTTCAGGTGGAATTTTATCCAATTAAGCAAATTAAAAGCCATTGCAAAATTCAAATGTAGCAGAAAATTACGTTAAAAAATTACAGTTGTAGAAAATTTTTGTAAGTTCTAACTATTTTCGCAACAACTGCTGAAAACAGTTGCCTTGGAAAAACTGATACCAGAGTACAATATGAAACAATAGGGAGAGCTGCTACACCATTCATATAAAAAATGCCAGCAGAAAAATTAAATAATCTAATTCTCTCCTTCACTACCTCCAAATGGTACCAGATTGGTATGTGATTTTTTGACTGTTTAAAGCAGATTGCCAAAGAGGGAAATGTAGTAAGGAGGATGCAATACTCTGTTGTCCTGTCACAAGGGAACAGAGAACTGTCAAATCATGACTGGTGCCTTATTGATCAACAATCCAAAAGATGAGAGAAACAATGCAGTGCAGAGCTTTTTAAAAACAAACAAACAAGCAAGCAGACAAAACACAAGTAGGAGACACAGGCTAATCTCAATTATTTCAGCTTTGGTTATCCAGACGTCAGATTGCTCAAAATTTGGACATATTGTTCCTCTCCCATTTCAAAACTCAAACAGAAACATATTTTGCTTACAATGAACTGTAATTGCCTGAATTTTTCAAAGGACTCTTGAGTCAGCTAGATAATAGGGGTTTAGCTCTATTCAGCAAATATAAGCAGAAAATACACATCCATAGAGAAGCATAATGCAGCTTTCACTGGCTCAGACAACAACAATGCTTCTTTGCTAGATGTCCAAGCTTTTATTCCATGAGGGTCTTGCTTTAAATATCTCCATGGGAATAGGAGAGATCAACTACTCAGCTGAAGAAAATTATCATAGCTTCATGGATTTTAACGAAGGTAATATACACTACTTAAGAATCTGTACCCCTTATGTTAGCAATAACCCATGGTCCAAGGAAATCTTTCTCCATCAAAGTCCATTTTAATGGTTGATTACGAGTCTGCAATATGATACCTATGTGTTTTAAGTGTAAATTGTACCTTAAATGGATTTTCTTCACTGTCATTCAAGTTTATTTTCAGCACAACATTTGTGATGAATATCTTAACTTTCATCCATTGCAGGAGAGATTGTATTTGATCCCTGAGCATGATGGTATTTATGATAAAGATGTAAAAAAGACAAAATGCTGAGATGGATCTTAAGTCCCCTGAAGGATGAATTTGTAGATCAGTAGCAGAAAGCTATGGCAAGAATTGATACAGCTACGCTGAAAAATCTGACAGATATGACTCACGCTGTCTACCTACTCACACATCCAAACTTAAATGTCAAGAGCATTTTATAATATGTTTGGATGACATGTTTTCATCTTAAAACATTAGAAATGTATCTTCTAACTCACACAACTTACAGTTAGAGGTGAACATGCATTATGACCCTCCTCTCATGCATTTACTGGCTACTAGGAGTGATGTTTTCTTGCATTGAATTGTAAGTTTGTATCCATTTATGTATAGGTACATATATATTTCCAAAACAGCAGTAACCAAGCAAAAAAAAAACCAACCCAGCTTCCTAGGAATGCTTACCTGTACCTAGTCTTGTCTTGGAAAATCGGCAGAGAAAACATCAGTGCAAAGATTCCCAACCTAAGCAAAAATAAGTTTCACACTATTTCCTTCCCTTTCTTCTTTTCCTCCCAACACCTGCCACTGCTTCATCACATTTCTTCATTGCTAATAGTTCCTCCTCACCGCTGTACTGCTTGGCACTTCAGAGCTATATTGGCCTTTATTCCAGAGCTCAACCTAAGACACATGGCAGAATTTACTGGCTTATTTTCCATCCCACCTACTCTACACCCTCCCAAAACTTTTGTTTTTTGAGCAGTTCCAATGGTGAACATACAAGAACAAAATAAATTTTATAAACAAATTACTCTAATGTGTCAGGAAATACCTTTGTCCTAGTAGGAACTTTCCATTCCCAATCAACACCACTTCTCTGTAAGGGGTGAAGGGGGAAAGTAGAGGAGAGCAGCAGTTGGCTTTTAAACTATGATTTTGTCAACAAAATCTTTGAGGATGCACAAACCTCTTTTTCTGGATACAGGGATATGTACTAGTGATACCTACAGGGAACTGCAGGTCATTTTCCTTATAAGAATGTAAAATTTGAGATATATGAATATAAATAGAATAATTCTATCACTGGCTGTGGAAATAGCAAGTACTTGGGGAAAAAGATGTTTAAAAAAAAAAGCGTGGAAATATATGTAACAACCTCACAGATTTGTATGTACAGGAGACATAAGCTATTCACTTAACATAAGCTTTTCACTACCTTTTTCACTCTAATAAGAAAAAAGTATTACTCCATAGAATTTATCTTGAAAAATAACATATCCCCTACTTAAGGCTCAAGAACCGTAATAGCAGTGAATATTAAAACCTTCTACAATCACATGCAGAAAAACAGAATACAGTTATTTTTAATGGGAAATGAAAAGTGAATTGTCATCTGAAAGGATTAAGTTAAATCTTTAATCTCCCCATTTCTCCATATGGAAAATACCACCCAAAAATTTATCTCAAAAATGATGAAAAAGCATTGCAACAGTTTTCACAGAGGTTACTCTTCCTTATAAGCAGATTCTTTTTATGGTTCATGATCTTTATCAATCATACATGCATTGCTTCTTTAACTCTGTTGTAGCATGGTGGAGGAATGGACAAAGTCTACTTATTTAAAATAAGGTTTCAAAAGTCTTAGTGTTTTAGTACATTCTCAGCTCTTGCTATGGTAGTCACAGTACCAAGAGTAAATAAATCACAAATGACCAGAGCCCCGCACACCCATCCTCCAGAAGGAACTTGGAGCTGTATCCATTAATCATATGATTCCAATTCTGCTGCAGGTATTGTCTGTCAGGTGCATGTTAGTACAGTAAAAGCATTTGGGCAAGAAGCTACACTTTAAAATTAGATGATTTTTAGAACTGTGTTTTTCTGGACTGTTTAGATCTGATGTTAAAAATAAATAGAAGTCTTATACAAGTTAAGAGGAAAAAGAAGGATGGTCCTCCTGACAGAAATTACTTCCATGAGCACTCATTGCTCCCCATCTATTCTCTAGTCCAAGAATAAATACAAGTCAGGGTGAGAAAACAGAGTCGGAGAAAAAATGTTATTTGTAGAATTAATTCTACCACACAGAGTAGCTCCCAGCAATTGCTCCACATTGACTCTGTGTGCTAGAAAAGCTTCAGGGAGGAAAAGTTTTAACCATCAGCCAAGATCTATATAGAATAGATAGCAGGATGGAAATTTCAGAAATGGATATTTCACCTGTTTTTCCATACATATTCTGAACAATTCCTAATAATTGTTGTCTATTCTTAAAAATTTCCACTGATGTAGATTCCTAATCTTGATGGATTTTGGTGCTCCAAGGCTCTTCTGTTAGGAACTACAGCACACAGGCTCTTTTGTCCTTCCTGCTGACAAGGCAGAAGAGATATTTCTTCCATCTTTGTACAGTCCCTTGCGTATTGAGAATTACTGTGCTGGCCTCTCTCCTTTGTCCAATTTCCCAAGTGCTCACTCCTTTGTTTTTTCCAGGTCTGTGGCATCTCTAGTTTGTTCATGCATTTCTTCAACATTTGCATTGCCTTCATTCAGATCAATAGCCATGATTAAAATTATTAATAGATAATTACTGCACATATTAAGTTAATGCAAAGAGATTTCCAAGAAATTGAAGAACTTGGTTTGCACAGATGCTCAGTAACAGGTTACCAGTTCTTCCAGCTGCTTAAGATCCAGTAGGGTAGGTGAGATACTACAACTAGATCATTAGACTAAGAACCAGGGCACCTATTTCTCTCCACCAGCAAAATACCAGTAGATACATTAGCTACATTATTATTAGGTACATTATTTCAGAACTGCATTTTCACAAATATTTATTTATGTATCATCCTTGGTAGCTTTACTGGACTTCAGGCTTCAGTTCCCAAACCCAAGTCCTCCAGGAATTTGTATTTACAAAGCTTGTAGGGAAAAGTTTGAGTGTGTGGCTATCCTCTTCTGAGCCTTCAGAGCTGCCTGGCTTGCTTAAGGTATGTATTCACTGGAACATGTTATATGAATAATCAAGGACTATGAACTGCTAACCCATTGTAAAATGTCTTTATGACATTGGGACAGCAGAACCTGTTCAGAGTAGTGCTGACTTAGATTAACATGCTCATTAAATCAGTAAAGCTTGTGGCAGTCATTCCATCTCCTTCCTCCCCTTATTAGTAATTTATCCAGCAAAAGACCTTGACAGGTCAAAAGCCATCTCAGCAGTGGGTGAATGAAAGACAAAGGGGAGGTACTTATTTCAACAAAACTGCTTCATGAAGCCCAGGTATTAGGTAAGTCTCATGTAACGGTAATAGGAAAGATGAAGCATTGTTTATTTTCACATTGGAGAGTCAGGGACAAACTACAAATCTTCATGTACTTGCTTTATTGAGGAATTCCTGATATTTTCATTGCAACTGAATCCTTCCTCTCCCTTGCCCTCAAGGACATTTGAGGACTTCAGTGACTCCAGTGTCCCATAAACTTGTGGGAATTCTTGCCTAATTTCCTGATAACACCGGTTCTTATCAGTATCGATAAAACTTTAGGTAGACATCTGACTTTTAAAAGCATACCTGAAGTCTTCAAATATCTTGAAGTACTCAAGCACCACATGTGTTAACGCTAGGAGTAGCCATTGTTATAAAAAAAAAAAAGAATATAAAAAAATAATATGAATCATTATTGAATAAACTTTACTATTTGTATTTAAAAGATTAAGTGTCTATTTGCAGAGTGAGGAAGAGGGAGAAGACTGAAAAAAAACATCCTAAAACTCATGTATTCTACACCTATTGTGTAAGGGAAAAAATATTATAATAAATTGTAAGAGTACATCAGCAACTGTAGTCTAAGTAATATGTTAATGTTACATGAAGACACCACAATCTTGTCTTTAAAAATGCAACTATAAAAAAGAGGGCAAATGAAGTGATCTCCAAGTCCTGAAGTGAGCAGTCTCAACTAAATCAACACTTTTTGTTTGATTGTTTGTTTTTATTTCTAAGGCATCACTGTAAATCTACAGTAATCTGCTAGAGGAAAGCAAAACAAAAAAGGTTATCTAATTTTACATTGGGTAAGTTTCTTTCGCAGTAAGCCATCATTACAGTTAATTGCAAGCACTAAATGGAAGACGAGACTGAGTCTGTTTTGCAATTTTGACTACTGCATTAGCATTTATATTTGATTCAATGTAAATGATTTTTTCTTTTTCAGTATATGCTCTTCACTTGGAAACTTTATCCACATACATATTGACAATGAATCAATTTATGAACTAAGTAGCAATCATCAACTGCAACAGCTCAAGAGGTTATATCCTATTGTGATCTCAAAGTAGTTGCTGATCAGGAGGTTGGGTAGCTTGTTCATTCAATGAGGATCTGGTTTATTGTTCAGAAAAATCTGGCCTCCCTGGTTAACTTCTACTGGGAAAATTCAGGTTTAAGTCTCCACCTTAAACAAAGAAAGTTAAGAACTGAAATCTCACTTCACCAGGAGCAGAAAACCTTTGGTGCCTGCCTAAGCTACTTGTGAGTCTTCTACTTCATCTTTCCTGTGAGTTTGGTTTCATTTTTTGATAAGCATTGATCATTGGAGGTGAGAAGCAGAAGTCCCTAGTGGCTTTTATGAGATGAATTTTCAATCCTGCATCTCCAGCCACATTCCCTTCTTTGCTTCAGACCTCTGACCTCTCTGGTATTATATATGACCAGTCTCCAGGGACATATATATGGAGACAATTAAATCTCAGGACTCTTGAATAGCGGGTTGCACAGTACCTATAGTAAGTTGAGGCTGGATGTCTTCTGATATTTATAATGCTGACAGTGGTAGGGCGTGCTATTTTTCTCATCTCAAGATAACATAAATAACTCAGGGAAGATAAATATATTTCATAGTCATTTTCATATGGATCTTATCCAAAACTCAGAATCTGAATTCTCCTGGTGTTTGAAATATGCAGAATCTGACTTTAGATCTTCATTTTACTCAGTGGTTTTCAAGCATTGCCAATTTCAGGTTTGGGTTCTGAATAGATGTTTTTAACTGTAAAGCCATCATTTCTTCCTTCAGTGTACATACCAGTTCTTAGCAAAGCCTGCAACTCTAAGCTAAATACAACCACGCCTTACATACAGAAGTTGTCTTTGGTTTTAAAGAATACTAGATGAGGAGGGCAAACAAACTCCCATTACTCTCAGGTGCTGCTGAATCTAGATATCCTTGGTAATAGCTACGTCTAATTATGTGTTACTGCCTAATCCAACAAGCTGCCCTCATAAGCGCTTCTGGCAGTAGTTTTGTTATTAATTTATATGTTAATTTTCCAGTGATGTTGAAAATTGTAGCCAAAATTTTCTTACTATACATTTCCTTGAGCAATCTTTTAATTTCAGATTCTGTGACTTCATTAAACTTGCAACTTACTGTAATCCTATGTAAGGCTTGATCCAACGTGGGTGAACAGGATTGTGGAAGAAGCAGAGACCAGAAGAAGGAATAGAAGAAGCGGGAACACTGGCAAGGGGACGCCTGTGATCAAGTCCTAACGACCCATAACCAATGCCTGGCAGCCCGACACATGGAGGGGAATTCCACCCGCCTGGCAGTTGGGGGTTGCAGGGTTGTGTCGGTTGGGAAAGGAGATACATTGGTATTATACAAGCTGCCTGTTATAATAAATAATTCTGGTTGTATCACGGACTGGGATTTGTGCCTTCATACGCTACAATCCAAAACCATCAAAATCAATGCACACCTTCATTTGGATATATACAAGCAAGCACACATGCTCATGCAATAATTTTGCTGTTGGTATTTACTTATGGATAGGAAGATTTTTGCAACTGCTAGTACTTTATCTATCACTGATATTTGTCCCAAATTTGATATCCTTAATAATTTTTTTTTTATTCCTAACATGTCAAAACCATTCGGAAAAATATTCAATAAGAACCAAATAGAAAAAAAAAAAAGAAAAAATAATTTCCAAAAGTTCAATACTGCCAGCCTTACTATTAAATTTAATATTGAAGTCTATATTTTGAAGTTTCATGTGTTACTCAACTTTACATTCCAACTTTGACCTCTTTTCATAATTTAAATCTAAGGAATCATACGGGAGTTTGGAGAGAAAATGAAAGGCAGATGAGAAAATATGAACACATTAATTACAAGGATGTTGTCCTATATAAAAGTTGGGACTGAGTAGACAGTTCTGGTGCTAATTGAGACTGGTTTTGGTCTACATGCTACTTCTTACAGAATACTAAGCAAAGATTAATTTTTTAGTCTCAGATTTTTCTATGGAAAGTTCATTGATATTATAGGGCCAGGCATTGATAGATCTTTCTCCTCCCACACTTAGTCTGCACGTGCTTAGTGCAGTATTTTCACTATTTCACTTAAAATGTTATTTCTCTGTTAGTTGTCAGCATTTTATTATGAACTCTGATTTTTGAAGATTTATAATCAGAAGTCATTTTTAAACATAGGGAATGTATGGAATTTAGTCACAGAAATATTTTATTGTGACATTTCAAAATACCTCTCTAGCCATTGTACTTAAAAGCCCGTGGTGGTGTCAAGTGGGCACAAAAAAACCACAAAGTGTTAAGTACAAGCATATATTCCTCAGGAGATATATATTAGTGCAACAAAACTGTCTCTGTGAAATTATGCAATGTCTTTTTAATAGTAATATATAATACAAACTTAGTTTGAGCATGGTCTCAGAAAATAATGTGTCAGCAACAAACTTTTAACTTGAACTGGTTAAATTCTGATTTTTGAGTCCGAAGTCCTTCTGGACTGATGCAGAAGTCAATCACAAACGCTTTGAGAAATTGCAATGGTGAACCAATGATCTACCCGAGCCTGCAATATCTCTGAAAATCTCTCCCAAAGGGAAAAAATATACAGCTAGGGAGCTTAAAAACCACTTTTGCTTTGAATTCCTCTGACAGAAACCTTCTCTGACCTATCCGCTAAAAGGTGTCTTCATGTTACATTCTAACCACAGCATGGCCTTGCCCATGACAGAAGACACTGCTGTTCTGCTGTCTGCTATTCCAGCTGTCAGCACACCTAACTCTCAACCCTGCCTCCTAAAATTCACCTAGGCCTCAGGTGAGAAAAGGCAATAATTTAGACCAAGACTCCTTGCCTTCTAAGAAATCTTCAGCCTGTTCTTATATTGTGTATAATTTTCTTCTTTATTATTACAGAGGTACTGCACCAACAGTAACTGTTACCCCTGTTTGAGTTTGAAAAAACAAGAATTGAAGGCTTTTTTAGGTTTGTTTTTTCATTTGACTAAGTGTTTTCACTTAATACTCTGCCATTGTGGATGACCAAAAGGCTAGGCTGAGAAAGGACACCACTTTAGATCACGGCATTTTATATGTCTTCTACTCACCTCCTTTCTGCTGCCATCACCAGGAGAGGAGACCTGTGATTACATAAAAGAATAAATATGAAGTACGCTGAATATCAGGGCTTTTAATATCAGTCATTGCTGTATTTTTCTAGCAAGCAGTGAGGACTGAATGAGCTGTTGAAAAGCGTAGTTTGCTGCTTGTTTCCTGTGAAGTACTCACCCGGTGCCCACCAAAGCCCCTCTAGCGCTCTTCTCTTCAGCTGGAGATTTAATATAACGAAAGGGTTGTGGGTCGAGATACGAACAGGAAGAGGTCGCTCACCAATTACCCTCACAGGCAGAACAGACTCAACTTGGGCAAATTAGTGTAATTTATTACCAATCAAAATCAGAATAGGATAACGAGAAAATAAAAACTAAATCTTAAAACACCTTCCCCACCCCCCTCCCTTCTTCCCAGACTTAACTTCACTTTTAATTTCTCTATGTCTTCCCCCGTGGGAAGATTCCCCCTGGGAAATGGGAGTTGCAGTCAGTTCATCACATGTTATTTCTGTTGCTCCTTCCTCCTCGGGTGGAGGACTCCTCACACTCTTTTCCTGATCCAGTGTGGGGTCCATCCCTCAGGAGACAGTTCTCCACAAAACTTCTTCAACATGAGTCCTTCCCTCGGGCTGCAGCTCTTTAGAAACTGCTCCAGCGTAGATCCCTTCCATGGGGTGCAGTCATTCAGGAACAGAATGCTCCAGCATGGGTCCCCCACAGGGTCACAAGTCCTGCCAGTGAACCTGCTTCAGCATGAGCTCCTCTCTTTATGGGGTCACAGGTCCTACCAGGAGCCTGCTTTAGCGTGGAGTCTCCATGGGGTCACAGCCTCCTCCAAGCAGCCATCTGCTCTGATGTGGGGTCTTCCACAGGCTGCAGGTGGATATCTGCTCCACCATGGGCCTTCATGGGCTGCAGCGGGAAAGTCTGCCTCACCATGATCTCCCCATGGGCTGCCGGGGAACCTCTGCTCTGGCACCTGGAGCATCTTCTCCCCCTCCTTCTTCACTGACCTTAATGTCTGAAGAGTTTTTATGTCTCCTATATCCTCACTCCTCTCTTCTGGCTGCTGCAGGTTGTTGTGCTGTTTTTCTTTGTCACTGAAGGGGTTGGCTTTGGCAGATGGTGTGTTCATCTTGGAGCTGGATGATTCTGTTGGACATAGGGGAAACTTCTAGCAGCTTCTTGCAGAAGACACCTCAATACAGTCCCCCCCCCGCTCCTTGTATCCCCTACACTCTTCCCCCCTGGCTCCCAGCTACCAAAACCTTGCCATGCAAACCCAATCCAACTCTCTCTGCACTGCTGCAGTAGTTGAGCTGGCAGGCAGCAAGAAAATTAACAAAGCAATGGGAATCCTCTGCTATTTACCCTGAGGATGGCCACAACAAAAGAAAAATGAGAGGTTTGACCTTACCGTTTGACTTGCTGCTCTGAGCAGGTTGCAATTACAGGCCACCTATCATTTCTCTATACACAAAAATACAGAGCACAAGTGCAAATGCAGTTAATGAGAGCTCAGAAGCAGATGCTGCCTTTCTCCAGTTAACACAGTGATAGAGGTAATACAAAGACCTCTTTATTTTCATGCTAGGGCTGCACAGCATATTCCTTACTAACTTGTGTTTGTGTTGTAGGCAGGAATGCCAGGAAAATTAAAGTGTTACAAAGGTTAATTTATAATAAAAAGTTGAGGCATATTACCTCTCAGGCAATGCCCACAAAAAGTAGTTTCTGCTCCAGACTATGGTGACTTAGATTGGGCCAAGTTTTCACCCTAGATCTTACTAAAGGATGCAGAGGAGTCCTTCTGAGATACGAATGTCTTGGATGTTACCACTTCTGAACAGATAAGTCAAGTTTGGGCTTCTGTACTGCTCATAAAGACAGGCCTGTGACGTATCTGGATTGTATCTCAAATGCCCTGTTACAGTAGCATATCCAAACTAAAATATATGCAGCTTTACCCAAAACATTTAAGATATTTATTTTCTATTCAGAAAATAAAAATAGATTAATTTCCCAAAATAAAGGACAAACAGCTTCAGCAGTAATATTTTGATCAAAACTTTTATTCAGAGACACAAGCCCATGATAGAGCATTGTCTTATTCAATTGGCCTTTAAAGACATGAGTGAAGATATTACATGTCTGGACTGAGACAAATATTCTAGGGCTTTTATTGAATCAATTTCCTAATGCATTTGTTGTTTTTTTTAATACTTCTTTCTCTTTTTATCAGAAAAAATATATTAAAAATATTTTTTAAAAATACTAAAATAACAAAATCCTCAGATTGCAGGAAATGGCAACAGTGAAGTGATCCATGCAATTATGACATTTTCTATACTACACATGGCAGTCTCTAATTATATGTTATTATTTCTGCAGGACATAATGCCTCTGTGAGGGAACTGAACAAATGGAGACAAATCGCGTAATTATAGAATTCTGAATTTCAAATAAATTTTGAAGAACATAGTCTACGTTTCATTATCAATATAAGGAAACCATAGAATTAGAGACAAGGCAGTTGCAGAAATCTCCCTTATGGACACCACATACGTAACACATTTGATCTTAACACGTAATCCTTTCTCAAATGAGAGCACATTCTACAGCTGTTGAGAACAAAATCAAATATTCATATAAGACTAGATCACTAACAGTGTAAAAATACATACCAGAAAAATCCAGTCAGATTGTGGTCTTGGGTATGGTAGGCAAGTAGCAGGGGGAATGAAAGAAAGAAAAAAAAAAAGAAATATCATTAACAATTGCATTTTACTCACTGACCTGCACTACTTAATAATATTTGCCTATTTTTTACACTGAAGAAATTATAAATCCAATATCACTCGCTTTATGAATATCTTTGTGTGAATAATAAATGTGTAACTCATTTATCTACTTCAGAATGTTCTGTAAAATAAAATTCTATAAAAAAAATCCCAATTTATTCAATAGAAATGTATTTGTTGTTTTTCCACATGAAAAAATTTAGAAAACTGAAATCTTTCTGCATATCCCAGCTTTGCTATGACCACTTATCAGTGTTTAGAGTTTGATTGCAAGAGAAAGATGTAAAGCAGCAGAAGAAACAATGCTATTGTGGTCTACTTAGAAGAAGCTACAATTCCTGAAGAATTGTAGGCTTTGAGCAACCTGATCTAGTGGGAGATGTCCCTGCCCATGGCAGGGGGGTTGGAACTCGGTGATCTTTAAGGTCCCTTCCAACCCAAACTATTCTATGGTTCTATAAGAGGGAGTAAACTGTAAGTAGCAATTAATATCCTCCTAACGTGCTACTGATGAGACACTACAACACTAAGGAATGCTCCTGAAGATGTTAGAAAGACAAGAAAAAAAGCAGAAATATAACCCATACCTGCCAGGTGGACTCATGCCATGGTGCTAGCTGGACTGCCTGCCTGCATGCAGTGTGGGGGCAGTCCGGCTCTCAGCCACACAGTACTTGTGCAGAAAAATGACAGAAAAAAGGCAGAGCAGGCTGTGCTTAACCTCTGTGGACTACTGTTTTGGAATGGTGTACGCATAGCCCTGATAGACCTTACCTTATAGATGCAATCACCGTATCATAACACTAATATCTTTCCTTTTCTTTCTCTCTCTCTTAGCATGAGCTCTTGGCCACCTTCCTTCATTTCTCCATCTCCCTACTTGATTTTGTTCTGAAGCCATCTTCCTCTTTCTGAACTTTCTCTGCCTTAATAAGTAAATACAATAGAAGTGTAAACAAGTAAAGCAGCAAAACAGCTAAGGAAGCAAACACTACTGTCATTATTTCATGTTTCCAATTAATTCAAATGAGAAATGTATTGGAAGTCAATACAGTGTATTGGAAACAAATCATTCAAACAACATGGCAAGCTAGGGAAAATAGGCTCTCTTCGTAATTGCAAAACAGGATGTACTGTAATTGATCATACAGGTAGCTTAAAGAACAGATCTATTCTATTTTGCTGTCTATAAGCTATTTTTTTTCCATCCCAGGGATCACAGAAAGGATTGGAAATGTATTGCAATGTATATTTACAAATTTTGCTAAGAAGGTCTTGTAAAAAGCAAGGTACAATTATGAAAGATTACCCACAGTGTTTACTTCCATTTTCCTTCAGTCTCTTTTTCTTTATTCACATGCAATACATGGGACTTCTTTATTACTAAGCCTACTCTGATATACCCCCATCTAGCTGTCAAAACTTACTTAGGTCTACTTAGTAAATGCAAATAAAAATAAAACTGCCAAATAAAAATTGCTGTGGTACACCCTGCTGGCCATGGACATGAAGAACCTTGTTTTCTGTAACCTTTTCTATTTGCTCTGGGCAGATTTCAATTTTTCTCTGAATAATGCTTCAGTGATTTGCAGCCTTGTTCCTCCTTCTGACCAGCCTTCTCCTACAATCCCTTCTTGATTTGAAACATCATCCATGGGTCACCCCTAGTGCCAGATAGGAGGATTAGCATTTCTTTAATCCTATTAAGTTTACTATCAATAGGTTATTTTCACAGAGGTGTCTTTTGCTAAATCTTTTCCTGTTGCATATTTAAAGTTATTCCTTGGCTGTTTGCTTACTGTGCTGCCTGGTGGGTGGGCACTCTTCTCAGAGGTAGAAGACTGATCAAACATTATTTCAGCCTGGTTTGGAACAGTGACAGGAACCAAAATCTCTGACCTTCCAGAACAATACTGTCTGCATCCAACTGCAGAAGCCAATCTCTTTTAAATACTCCTAATCAAATAGAGGTGCATCAGCAGCACTGAGACCAACCTCTGCTCAGCTCAACTAATAGTCTGGCAATTCAGGCAAGAGGAGTGGAAAGGTTAAAGAGGCGTGTGGAGAGTTTGTACCCTTTTAGGCAGAGGAGAAAACTTCACTGACTCTCTTTTATCCTGGGTGACTGCCTTAGCTCACGTTTAATCAGTTCCTGTTTGAACACTAAAAAAAAAAAAATTGCCTAAAATAAACTCATGCTTTTTCAAATGTCATTAAAATAAAAAAATATAGTTTGACTTGATTTAAATTTATTTTTATTAATAAATATACCAAATAAATATATTGACTAGTCCTTCCTGCAGTATTTCTTATCCCCATACAGCGAATACCGAGACTACCCAAAAAGCCAATAGTATCTATACAGATAAGCACAACCTTTCCACTAGCAGTTTCAATACATACCTATGTATTGATTGCATAGCTGCAATGGGTATGGCTTACTTACACCTGGAGCAGATGGGGGCCATTACTTCTTTCAATAATTCTTTCTTTTGGTTTCATCCCAGATGTAATGCAGCTAATTTCTTTCTCAAATCTGAAAGAAACCTGCAGCCATTTTACCTTTTTCTTTGGCATCCAGTCTAATCTGACTAATGACTGAGATGTTCAGACCAGAGACTTTTTCTTAGCTTGTATTAGATCTAATATATCCAGTATCCTAGAGTTTTGTTTGTTTCTTGAGACTATTTTATCAGTTGTAAAACAAGCAAGGTATCAGCCAATATGAACTTTTTGCATTTATCTATCAGAACAGCTAACTCAATTGTAAGTCAGTTTGTTTTCCCACAGTCCTGCTAAAATGTGGCAAGATATGATGATAGGATGCATTCTAAAATTAGAATTTTAATTCAGAAATAATATGCTTTCCTTTAAACCCCAATTTAGCACACGAAAAGATTCTGTGATAGCTAGCAATCTGTTATAAGTGCAAGGCAGAGCATGAGAAAAAAATGCAGAGCAAAAATTAAAAAAAAAACCTCCTCTTTTACCCACAAATATATGAGTTATATGAGATAATGAGCAAGAGTTTGCTATTGATGGGAAAATGAAGTGCTATCAGTTTCTAAAGTTGAAAGAAATGGAGAAGAAATATGAAACATCAAATTGTGAAAAGACTCTTTCAGCATGTTTGGGGCCAGGGATTGTATTCAATTTTATGTGTTCCATTTGTTTCTTAGTTTTCTGCTCTCTTCTCTTCCTGGCTCAGATCTCCTCTGTTTGTGGCTCAGGACATTAATCATTACTTTTCTAAAACAAAGATTTTAGCTAGATCTGCACAAAACTTTTGTAATGAAACTGAAGAAATTCAGACTAACCTGTTTTGGGGTTTTAATCCAGCAAGCAGGAACAAGAAATTCAAAAGTAACAGAAAAAGACTGGCAAAAGAAAAGTGAGCTGCATGCTTCATTTCTGAGTTTAACAAATGATTTCTATGGGTTCAGATATGTGTTCACTTAGAAAATAGCTAAAGTTATTTCTGATGCTACTCTTTCCTGCAGTTTGTTACCACATCCTGTTGGAAGTTTCTCCCTTATGGCAACAGAGAGCAGAGACTGGAACACAGGAGCATGTCCTTTCCCCGGCAGCACAGAGCCAGCCAATTTGACCCGTAGCCACCAATAAACTGCCATGTAAGCCAGCTGAAATGGACTTGTCTTAACCTCCAGTTGTAGGGTCATAACCTTCCATCCTTAGGCAGCGTCATTTTAACCTCTGCACAAAAAGATATTTGCTCACGTCCTCGTTCACACCAATTTCATAACAACCAACGTGGAAAGTCATGAGGCTGTGCTAGGCCTGCTGACATGTGCAAATACTGCATTGAACTATCACACTGCAAGGAGCCAAATCTCAGAAAAGAAACCCCTAAACAGTCATAAACCTAGGAATAACTCCATTGGAAACAGTGACCAAACAAAAAATGACAGGTTTTGGCAGAGTTCTGGCTTTCTGCATCTCGTACCATTGTTCCGAGTCAGAACTATGTTCTTGGAAAATTATCTGACACAACAATTACAATGACGTTTTCATGGTGAACATTGTAAAACATAATTGGAGTATAAGCTTCATCACTCCACGTTTGTATCACAGAGAAACATCGTGAAAGCAAAAGTTCATTCTGATTCAGACTGTATTGATAATTATTTAGACAGACTGCTTCATAGGACATATAAATTCACAGTTAAGAGTCAAACTCTGCATTTCTATAAGTTTACATCTCCTCTTATAGTACAAATACCATTGGTAGCAAGTGACTGGTGAACTTCAGAAAAAATATTAAGAAATCCAAATAAAATACAGATTTTGCCCTGCCAGGTATAGGAAAATGGACTCAGAAGGCTAGACAATTTTGATCTCATGTCAGAGGTCTACAGCACAGACATTAAAATATGGGTTGGCTGTTTAGACTTCTCTTATTGTCATGTTGACAAGCTGACTTGCTGCCTGGCTCCAAGACATACACTTATTTCCTCTCCTCAAAGGATAGGGGGAGAAAATAAGGCAGAAAAGCTTGTGGGTTGAGAGAAAGACAGGGAGATCCCTTACCAGGTATCATCATGGGCAAAACTGACACAAGTGGGTGAAAATTAATTTAATTTATTACTAATTAAAATAGAGTTGGATGGTGAGAAACAAAGACAAATTAAAATAATACCACCACCCTTTTTCCCAGGCTCAACTTCACTCCTTCATCCCTGACTCCTCTACTTCATCCTGCCCTCTGCAGGGAGACTGGGAATGGGGGTCTGTGGTTGGTCCATGACCTCTCCACTCTGTTGTTCCTTCATTTCAGATTTTTCCCCTGCTCCAGGGTGGAGCCTTTTCATGGGCTGCAATTCTTCAGGGTAAACCCACCGTAACACGAGGACTTCCACAGGCTGCAGGGATATCCCTGATCCACCAGAGTCTCACTGGAAGCCAGGGGGGAACCTCTGCTCCTATGCTTGGAGCACCTCCTCCTGCTCTCCTCTCAGGGCTTATGTCTTTTCTTACACTTTTTCCCTCACTTCTCACTGCCAGGCAGTGCTTTGCCCTTTCTCAAATATACTTTCCATGGGACACCACCATCTTCACTGGTGGGCTCAGCTGTTCTCTGAGGTGGGGCTGTGTTAGAATCAGCTGGCTCCCCTTGTTTCACTTGTCATAGAGACCATCCCACAGCTACCCTCTCCTCCTCCCTCACTGTTTTCTCCCCTCCCACCTTCACCAACACCTGGACAGCTAGACCCAATACAAATCAGTAGAGACAGACATAGGCTTTAAGGTGGACATTTACCATGCACATTAACAAGTCTGTATTTGGATGAGACTAATTGCACTGAAGAGGAATGCATTCTCTTCCTGCCTTTACAGAGAGACTAGAAAATTTGATCAAATGTAGATTTTCATGTAGTGGTTGTCTAAAACTAGGTGAGGAGATTGCCATCAAATAAGATCAAAATAAATTAAAAATCTTCGTATAAACATACTTGAAGATGAAAATCAATCAAACTCACCTTCCTGGGAGCTGATGATAATGCTTGTAAACACTATTTGAAAAAGAAAATAAAAATAATTGATATTAACAGTTGACTTTTGTTCAAAAAAAAAGACTAAAACAGCTTAATTTTTTTTTTTTTTGGTTGTAATATATTTAATTCAGATGCTCATTTTGTATGTTAAAAGCTATTGTGCATTTTATTATTTCTTGTATCTTCTGACAACTGAAAAGGCACTGTGTTATTAAGACATAACATCTGATTGTTTCAAAGAACTTTTTGGTAAAATTCCCACTTCAAGGAAAATTTTAGAGAAGTTAGTATTCTATTCTGATACAGGCTGCTCCCCCAACATCCCCACAAAAACAAGCATACCCAGCTTGCTTAACTCCAGTTATAAAGTATAACATGAAAATAAGGTTGAAGAACCAACAGAAAAGTTTTCAGATCTGAAAACTCATTTACTGTTCCCAAGCATACTTAAGCACATTCACTAGTTATTCATCTGTAGACACAAGAACCCATTTGAATGTATATACAAATAATTTAATCATACTTAAAAAGAATATTTTACAACACATAATGTATGCTTTGCTGTTTTTCAAACAATGTGTAGAATGTTGTTATATACAGATTGCCTGTTATATCATTTCACACTCTTTATATTCCTATTTGTTAATGTCTGTTAATAAAACCAGCAGTCCTACCTGGAATAGTTCGACTGAAGCCTCAGCTGATGTCAGCCAAATTGAGCTACATAGCAGACAAATCTTAAATAAAGAATACCTTGCTGTGTTTAAAAACTAATGAATTTTAATGCTTACTCTAATAAAGCTATGTACAGCAAATTGACTTAATTTATCTGAAATCTAGACCAATTATAAAGTTTGAGGGAACTAATAAGTCTAAGGAAAAAAAAACCAAGAAAGCCAAAAGAAACAGCAATGGGGGATGATCCATTTGAGCAATCTATTCTCAGAAATAGTTTAAGCTGTATTTTTGTGTAATTCTGGTGTTTAAAAGTCCCCTTGTTGACATTCAGACATTAGCACTCTGTAACAAGTATCCAGGCAATAGGATAATATTCCTTAACAGCCACACACACACTTTCTTTCTCAGATATACCAACCTTTGTACACTTTCCAGGCTGATCTAGCATTAAGAAAATGTCATGTCAGCTGTGTCAAAGAGCTCTGCTTTTACTGCAAGTGACATTGCCATTTATTCCCAGAGGTTAAAGGAGAAAAAGAAGAAAAAAATCATCGGTGCAAGATTTGACAAAACAGCAAAAATGTTAGTATCATCCTGTTCTAGTAACATTGATTTGAAGTAGTCTTAAAGTGTGGACATGATAGTTGTCCTATAACACTGGGACAAAAGACCTAAGACAACACCAAGAGCTTCAGTGTGTTTTGGGCAGCACTGAGCTTTAAGTGGAAGCCGGTCTGGCACGATTAGCCTCCCTTCCATCTGATCTTGGAAGGAGAAAATGTAGAGACCAGAGGGTCACCAAAGCTTCTAGCTTTAATTAAACAAAACTCTCCATTTTAACGGATATGCTCAAGAGTGAATGATATTTTCTTCTTCCTTTTCTTTTTTTATTTTTGTCATAAACAAAGGTTTCACTTTTTGCAAAACGTGTCTAATACCAAGATGTGCAAAAGATGAAAATATGGGTCCTCACCTTCACCTTCTCTCTTTTGGATGATTTGGGCTTTTTTCATTCTGTTGAACTTCAGGTATCCAAAGATTCTCCTTAATCAGAAGAAGGGCTTATAAATTGCATTCCAGTTTTCCAACTACAATGTAGGTTTGTCATTTTAGAAGATGCTTACTTAAAAGTATGTTTGCTGTCACCTCAACTCTGTCCATCATGCCCCTACTATTAAAACCCTTTTTCTTATATGTCTGTCTTGCTGATGCATTTATTATTTTCCATATGCATAGATCTGCAGAGCAGATACTGTTTTCATTTTGTGTCTTCTTCAGTGTTACAACACTTTTTATCCGTTTGCAAATAATATCATTAAGGATTAATTCTATGCCATTGAAAACTGAGCAACCTGGTGAAATAATTTGAAGAAACTTTTCAGTGCAAAGTTATTGACTATAGACTATCCAGATGGCAGTCTGTTTATGTGCTTAAAACCGGGAACTAATACTTGCTGTTACTGTTTTGCAATGTGAAAACAGATGCTATTCATACTCATACAAATACAAAATGCTTGGCAAAGCCAAATTATTTCATTAATATTGCGATCAGCAGTGAATTTTCACTGTTAATTATTTGTTGAATACACAAGCGTACCTTTCCTTTTTACCTTTATAGCCTGAAAATTTTCAACAAAAGCTTCTTTTTTATAAATTTCTTACTTCTTCCTCTCACTTCTGTAAATTTTTTTTTATAACTGAACATATTGTGTATGGTTAATCAAAATATATATTGATTGGAATGGGTAAAATCTAGTGCATTTATATAAGAAACACGTATTTATGGGGTGTACGGTTTTGCATTATCTGTATGAAAGTGCCTGACCTGGCATCGACACTCTGCACATCCATTCCCTCACGGACCTAACCTCTGGCTCAGCTTGATACAATTCCTCTTAGTTACTGGTACCAAATGAAAGAATCGCTTCTTGCAAGTCAGTTAAACAGCTATTAGATAAACTGAATTCTATTTTCGTATTTCAGACAAAACTAATTACAGGATTTCATCACTTGTAACAGGTTAACTTGTTTTATTTGGTGAAATCATTCAACAATTCACTTGTGAGCAGACTGTAAATAATCATGACAACCATTACGGAAACACCTTCATTTAATATTTGAGATAAATAGGATAATTAAACAGTTCCTGATGCAGGTAAGTGATACTTTATACAAACACACACGGATACAGCAACCACTATGTTTTTTTTTCTTTTTACTGCACAAGGATATCTGTTTGCATTTTCCTGTCTGGTAGTTTATTTGGTGCCGGGATTCCTCTCTCTGGGCCCTGTCTTTAAATCTTTTCTAAAGGAAGATTCCCTCCTCACCTGTGGCTCTGGAATGCTATGAAAATCTCATATGCCTTTTCATAGAATCATAGAATCATATGGGGTTGGAAGGGACCTCTGGAGATCGTCTAGTCCAACCCCCCCTACTGGAGCGGGTCTACCTAGAGCATGTTGCCCAGGAACTGTTCCTGTGCTGCCCAGCCTGTTCCAGTGCTCTACCACTCTCACAGTAAAGAAGTTCCTCCTCGTGTTTAGGTGGAACTTCTTATACTCAAGTTTG
>JAOTQQ010000012.1:71243674-71307199 GCA_026546715.1 Gallinago undulata
TAACCCACACTTCCTAAGCTTAGCTATGAGGATGCTGTGGGAGACTGTGTCAAAAGCCTTGCTGAAGTCAAGGTAGAAAACATCCACTGCCCTCTTCTCATCTATCCAACCAGTCATGACATCATAGAAAGCTATCAGGTTAGTCTGACGTGACTTCCCCTTGGTAAATACACATTGACTACTTCTGATAGCTTTCTTTTCCTCCATATTTTTTGGTCACATGAAGTATGTTGCAGATGACTTCAGTTAAGTAAAACTTCCATCTGATTTCAGGCATATGAGTAGCTTCTTAGGGACCTACAGAACACCCCTTTCACCCTTTATTAGCAGGATAACTAAGAGCTTGGTGAATCAATCTGAGTCAGCTATATCATATCAGAGATATAAAGAAGCTTAAGCTTTTTTTTTGTTACTTCTTGTTTTTTTCTTTTCTGAGATGGCTCCACATGCAGATTGCTAGAGTTATTAAAAAATAAAAATAAAAATTCAAAGGTATGTGAAGTTAACAATCTTATAGTTCAAGCACAGAGGACCAGAAATGGAACTGGAGAGGGAAAAAGCTTGCAATGAAATAAAGAGCAAGAGAAAGGACATTTGGGAATAAGAGAAGAAATAGGAGATGGAACAACAAACACACCTTCATGAACTTGGTCCTTGGGCAGTGGTTGCAATCATAAAATATTTAAGAAAACATGTGAGATATGTATAGAGAGACACTAACTCAGTTTAATAACAGAGTCACAAAAATGTTATTTTCCTGATTACTGCAGTGTGTCATGTTAATCACATTTTTAATCACATGCAAATAAGTCAGGATGAGAAGATGACCTAAGAAAAAGTAGTGGAGGAGTTTGAGGAAAGCTGTAATCTCATGAAGAGTGGAACTTCTGGAAGTTTTATATGGGACTGCAAAAAAAGTTTCCTTTAATCTTTTTTTTGCCACTGACTAGAAATTCAGAAGTCAGAAATATAACTATAGTATTTTGACAGCAGAGACCAGATGGTGATCCAAGAATCCACAATGACAGAGGAGACTGATGAAAGGCGGGGAGCCAGACTTAGAACTATCATGTTGTTTCAAGTTATAAAAAATTGCTCAGGACAGAAAGGTGGGAAGGCAAATCAGAGATAGTGATAGGTAAGCTGCTGATCAGCTTGAGAAGAAACTGGCAAACACTAAATACTTAGAGGAGACTGGCACAAAACTGCAATTAGTTGCAGAGGGAAGGGAAGGGAAGGGAAGGGAAGGGAAGGGAAGGGAAGGGAAGGGAAGGGGAGAGGAATCATCATCAGCAATCAGAAGACTTAAAAACATTTTAGAATAAGCTGCAATCAACAAAAGTACATGTGGATCTGCACAGATAACAAGAGTTTTACATAGCAATGGAGATGTTATACACAGGTCTAAAAATCTGAAGATAGCAATGGAGATTTTCATGAGTCATTAGGGAAGGTCAAATGAATTATAAACTGAATTCTTGTGCTCAGCCATTACTGGACATGAAAATGTTGCAAAAGAGAAAGATTCCATAACACTAAGAGGAAATTATCAATGGGACAACAAACATTTGCCTAGGAATATCAACTTTCTTAAATGGATAAATAAAATTAGTTAGGTTTATTTAGGTTTATTATGGTTATCAAAAAAATAAAAATCCGAAACTGCATTTAAAATATGCTAGGACTTATTTTAAAAGTTTCTATAAGAAAAGAAATGCACATGGTGACACAAGTTACTCACTTGTTTCTGGTTAAAAAAAAAAGAGAAGGCAAAATATGTGGAACCTCAAGAAATTTCATAAACAAAGAAACACCCATGATGTTTCACCGGGATGTTTTAAGACATAATTTTAAACAAATATTTTAAAATATAAATATATTCACATTTAATGATCAAGACCATATTGGCGCAAAATTCAATTGCATCTAAAATAGGACAGGTATTCTTATATTTAAAATTATGTATGTATATGAAAAAGTTAAAAAATGAGGTCTAACTGTACATCATAATTCTTCTAAAGTGGACTTTTATTTTACATACATTTCCTTGTATGTAAACGTCTACTGTGCAACTAAGGCAGAATACAAATTACATGACAAATGAAAAACAAGGAAATTTTTCCATGCATACTTAATGAATTTAAAAGAACAATATGATTCATTAGTGCCAACTATTATTTCAGAAATTTGAAATAGCTCTTTGAAGTTTTTTTAAAGACTGTAAAGAGCAATAATGGTCTAAAAGTGATAGCCAATGTTTAACAAGGAAACACATTAACCATTTGTGATTAGACAGGAGGACAGAATATCTTTGAAAATGTTCACTTTCACATTCTATATGGGAGAAATGTTGAAGTTCTGCAATGTTTCAGCCAGGTTTGGAGCAGTGCCACCATAAAAGGCCATAAATTAAGCTATTTTACAGCAAGGAATCATCCTCTTCTGAAGATCATAGCCCTGCTGCGTATCGAGTCTTAACTCTGACACACGGACAATTATTTTTTCCTTTCTGTAGTTTTTATTTATTCATCTCTTTGCAAGGTCATAGTTTCAAGGCTTCACTATTACTGAAATTACAGGAGGAGAAAGCGAATAAACCTCTTGTGAATTTAAGTTCCCTTGCTCTGGTACGTAAATTTTAGTGGTCAAGAAACTGTGACAAATAAGAGTAGCTAAACCCAAGTGTTAGATGATTGTCCTTTACAGTTCAACCAAAATGCTTCAGTGCTAGCCAATAACAACTCTTTTCTCCAGTGTAATAATGAATGTAGCACTCCCTGTGGAGCTACTCATACAGTACATTGTTCTTTTCTAAGAACAAAAGGAAGTTGCTTGGAAACCTTTAATCTTACTTCATGAGAGAACAAACTACGTATTGAGTCCTGATATCTTCGGAAGTGAAAGCTAATGTATTGAGCCAGTACAGCATTCCAATATGCAGAGTACCAGTTTATGATAATTACTTTTACATCTGCATTTAGAGTACCACATGTAATTACTGAAGTGTGTACTTTTCTCTCAGCAATGGCAGGCAATTTCCATTAGTGGTCTTGGCAGTCATGCACATGCATTACAAGACCTCTAAGTAATCTGTAGCCCCTTGTAATTAAATGCAAAAAGAATTACAGCCAGTAGAACACAGTGAATAATTCACAACCAATAACTTCCTGATGAATTGAAATTATTTTTATGTACCAAAACACAATCAGGTATTCTATCTTTTCTTATGTATTAAGTTACTCATTTATTACTTCCTTCATTTGCAGTCCTTTTTCAACTTTTTTGCAAAATATTTCCAAGTTGCTACTAGAACAATACGGATTGTTTACATAATTTCTCACTAAAATTTTGTATTAGAGATTTGAAGAAAGATAGTGAAATTGGAGGCTTTTCTCTATGCAAAGCCACCTGTTTGAAATATTCTTTCTGCAATTAAAGATGAAACCATTTCATTCAAAAATTCCATATCTTAAAACAGTTTTCACTAGAATTACTTGAAACGCATAGCTTCCATCCAGCAGGAAAGTCTCATAGTTCGAAATTCAAATGGTATACAAGTGGAAGGAGCCTCCTAGGTCTTAGAATAACTTCTTTCATATTGAGGGTTACCACGTTATCTCTAAAAGCTTACTTAGAACCTTCTTGAACATGTTACTTTCCTCACTACAATTTCCTCACAAATATTTTTTCACAGGCTCAGCACGCAAGCACGTTTGCTCTTCTGTCAATTCAGCATTTTACTCAAATAGCTCTTCTCTTTCTTAGATGATCATATGCCTGAGGCATTTGGAGACAGTGGTCATTTTTCTTTCAGAATTTTTTTTTAAGTTTAAATAAAGAAAAAACAAAACCTGCCTGTCTCATTTTATTTGGAAGATTCATATTTTATCTAACTGACTATTTCCCTATGTGTGTTATATCCCTTTTCTATGTGTCTTTTATTTTGCATTCATCTTTTGTTTCTCTCAAATATGAGAGATTGGAATTTTACATGGTATTAAAAATGACATTTTATGTATATCCAAACCAGCAATAAACTATCAACTATAAAACACTATGGAAGAAAATACTTCATAAAATTAATTTTGGAGCAGTTACAACAGTACATCATAATAACTCCTCTACAGAAGCAGACCATGATACTGAATTCTGTCAAGAAATTGGAGCACCCAAAAGGAACAGGGGATGGGAAGAATCTGAATTACAGCTCCAGTCAAATACTGCAACAGGATAGGAAATCTCAGAGACCAAAAAATTCTTAGTCCTTCAGTAGACTACAAAGCAATTTACAGAGTAGAAAAATCCAATTACCCCCATTTAAAACAGGTGTGGTGAAGTGAAATGACTTAACAGAGGTAAAAGAAGGTCCAGGAACCCAATTTTTCAGTCCAGCATTGTGTTTTATGCAAAGTACATTTAATCTGGATTTTCCAAAGAGAAAATTTCAATCAGTGGTTTTCACAGAAAATTTTGATTTTTGTTTGATTTTCTAGCATGAATAATAAATAAATACACTAATAAATACAATTTGAAATGTATTAAACCTGGACTACATGTATATTTAGAATTCTGTAATATTCGTGTGCCATGAGATTATCAGAATAATTTCTGAAAATCAACCAACCCCCCCTCTTTTTGTTACAGGTTGTTGTAATATTACTATCCATATTTATTAAGATCAGTAATATCTAAACTGACATTAAAAGACAGATTATTGACTGCAATTAATAAATTTACTTGTTTCAATTCCATTATCCCTGTTGTAGAAACAATGGCTCAAAATAATGAAAATGTGGGTTAGTAAAACAATGAAAGATTTCTGAGTTCTTTTTAGTTTTTTTTAACAGAAATTACATGTATCTGCCTACAGACTGCATTGTTTTGGTTTTTTTTTTTTATGTGAAGCTATTCATTCTAGGAAATGGTTGGTGTAAAAAGACTGTGATGTCTTTTTCTAGAAGGATCTCTTTATTTGTCTAAAGACAATCAAATAGGAATTTTACATTTGTTTCATCTCCTATAGTTTTTAATGTAAAATCATCAAAACATTCTTTTCACCATCACTGTTTTATAAGAAACACCTGTTTAATAGGAATTTGCTGAATTGTTCTTTAATTATTCACAAGTCCTCCCA
This sequence comes from Gallinago undulata, assembly GCA_026546715.1. Lineage (NCBI taxonomy): Eukaryota > Metazoa > Chordata > Aves > Charadriiformes > Scolopacidae > Gallinago > Gallinago undulata. Next base: position 71,248,809 of record JAOTQQ010000012.1, read on the forward strand.
TTAAAAATGTGATTCAGAAAAAAAATAATTTGGGACTTTTTGTGAACATTTTCATCCAAACATTTACTAACTAAAATATTACATGACTGATAAGTTACTTGATGTTGCTTGTGTTCTGTGGTAAATAAAAGTGAAATTCTATAAGCTATGATACAGGAATGCGTCATTAATGTGTCTTATCTTCATGGTATTTCATAAACAACTTTGTTTTTATAAGATTAAAAAATCACAAACAATAAAGATAAGGAGTTCTTTTCCATCAGCTGAGACATTTTTAATATATCTAGTATAACTGTCAAATTAAACAGAACTCACAGTTTAGGTGTATGATTACACACTGACTCAAGGAAACAGAAGATATGCTTATCCTTAAGTATGAGCAATTCTGCTTAAAATCTTATTTTAATTCAAGTGAAAAGAATTCACAAGTGCTTTGTTAGAGCAAGATTTTCTCCTATACCCACGATGCAAACTCTCAATCTAGTATTTAAAGTTACACAGAGAGGCTATTATTTTCAAAGCCTTTCTTGTTTCATTTTCATTTTTTCCCTTTTTCTTTTGTTCATTCAGTATGTCTGAAGCCGGCCTTGGGAGTCTTTCTAATTTATAATTAATTTCTATTATTAGCAAGTCATTTCAACTTGTCTGGAAATTGGAATTTCATTCTACATTCTCTAAACCCAACTCCTGGGGTAAGGACTCCCTTTCTCATGTCCCCCAAACATCACAGGCAAGGTAGCATTGAAAGAACTGATATTTCCCTCATTTCCCTCATTTTAGAAGGCCAGAGACAGTCAGATAAGGAAGGTGGGAGTCAGGAAGGAAGGCAGGAATTCAACAGTGGCAAGGATTGTTCTGCATTAAGACACAGATATAAAGCATTAAGATTAAATTCTAGGAAAGTCTACTGTTTGTTGCAATGACAAAAAAAGCAAATTTATTTAAAACTTTTTCACAAAGATCTCATATAGTGAAATACCTTTTGAATTATCCTATTCCTTTATTCCTCTACCTATCTTTAATTTTATGTACCATTTCTACATACACAAATGCATAATTAAAGATCAAATGTAGTTGTACGCAATTATGTACAAGAATCTGTTATTTACACATATTAAACTATATAATCAATGCTAAAAAGAAACATGTTGACTTACCCATAAAAACATTCAGAATTCCCAGTGTGTCTTCTACTCGCTTATATTCTTTGCTGCACAAAATGATGAAGCATGCAAGTTTGTTATTATTAACACACACCACAGTATTCCAGGCCATTTTGCCATTTCAACTACTGAATATATCTAAATAAACTGAATTCTGTCTTGAATTCAATTGCTCTCAGAACAGAGATGAAAATGTTACGTAAATTCTATACGCAATGAATAAAGAAATGCGCATGTACATATATATTGTACACGTTCTACCTCTTATGTGTAATATTTCCCAGGCCAAGGACACAACAAGCATGGTTCTATTTATTTTAAGGCACCAAAATATTGATGTATCTATTCTGTAAAACTAAAACGCCTCAAGTACATGGCTAAAGCATATCCTTAATTGCTCTGATAAAGTTTAAAAAATAATAAAAGGATTACACTCCTTTGCTTCTTTTGACACGAGTGTAAGTTATTACATCATTGGTTTTGGACCTCTACAGGGATCAAATTTCCCCACTGGAAATTGGATTAGTATTTAGAAAAAAATATTTTATTATTTAGAAAAAAATCTCTTCAATGTTATTGTAAAGTTTATGAAATAAATTTAAAAAAAGCAAACTATTTTCCTGTTTTGAATATCTGTAACAAACTGTTTTCAATAAGCTTAGTAAATGATACATGGAAATTTCATCACCTTCATTAAACTTGTTAGTGAAATAGTAGTGAAAAAGCAATTATTTTGAAGAATTTATAAAATATAAATCTATATAAATTATTATCTTTTGGGAAAAAAAAAGATGTAATGATTAATCAGTTATTTGATTACAAGACAAACTAATTATATTAATAAGATGTCTAGTGGAAACCCATTAGTAACTGGATAAATCTATTGTCATTGGGGAATTTATCAGTTGCAAGTACATAAATGTATATTGAATTCTCTTTATCTTTGGCAAGATAGTTTAAATAATTAGGATCATGAAGATGAACATTTCAGATTTTCTAAATGACAAATTAGAAGGCAAAAATATTACCTGCAGCAAATAAAGATTGTAATAATATAAGAAATTGCAAGGCAAATTTTACTAGTTCAGAAGGCAGACTGCATCTTCAGTAACCCATTCAAAAAAATAAGTGCACACTGTCTAGATATATGTAGAGGTAACTCTAACATTTGTACAGGTACATATTTGGAATTCTCTGGCAAAAAATGTGTTTTTCTGTCTCTTACCTGGAATTACTATTTGCTTTCAAAAACAAACTTAACCAAAGTTAACAGTTTCATTGGCTTTGGATCAGACTTTGTGGAGTATTATGTTCTTGAATCTCAATGCAAAGCATACATCTTATATACAAACCTTCACCTGCCCTCAAGGGTGGTACACTTCATTTCAGGCCTTGGTTTCACTGCAAAAAAATCACTTACTAAAATCGAAGTAAAGCTGTAGCTAACAATGCATGTGGAAACAACAATAAGATATATTGCACAGCATTTTCTCAAATTATTCTTTCTACCGTTGTCCATAGCCATTACTATTTATGCATTATACCTTGTTTGATTTGACTTTTTTTTTTTTTTTTTTTGTGGAAATACCTAGCTGTGTCACTAATAGGGAAATACTGCACAAGACTTTGGGAATCACTAAAATATACAGTGGGCATATAGTAATTATGTAAACTTGTCTGGATTAAAAAAATATTTGCTTTGAATTGTTGCTTAAAAACTGACAATGGTGAATCCTTCTCTGCAAGGTGACGAAGTTTGGATTAAAAAGAATGTTTCTCTAAACCTTTTTTTCCAGCTCTATTCAAACGTGGAAGTGTAAAAATATGGAGAGGATTGTCCTAAAATAGTTTCAAATCTCTGTTACTCAGCACTATTCCCACTACTATAATGCAAATAAGCGTGATAGCATTAGTGTAATAATTTACTCTATTGGGACATCCCAAATCTTTACAAAAGCATTATCTGCTTTGGAAGCATGTGATGGCAATGTTTTTGAAGAGGAGGTTAGAACAGATCATGGAAAAGACTCAAAGGAATTTTAAGATTAACCATAGGCTGTGTTATCGTGGTTTAACCCCAGTCGACACATAGGACCACGCAGCTGCTTGCTCATTACCCCTGGTTGGTACTGGTGAGAGAATAGGAAAAGTAAAAGTGGGGAAACTTGTGGATTGACATAAAGGCAGTGTAATAAGTAAAGCAAAAGCTGTACATGCAAGCACAGCAAAACAGGGAATTAATTCACCACTTCCCATCGGCAGGCAAGCGTTCAGCCATCTCCATGAAAGCCGCACTCCCTCGTGCATAGTGATTACTTGGGAGGACAAATGCCATGACTCTGAACGTCCCCTTATTCCTTCTTCTTCCCCCAGCTTTATATACTGAGCATGACATCATACAGCATGCAAAATCTCTTTGGGATCAGCTGTCATGACTGTGTCTCCTCCCAGCTTCTCGTGCACCCCCAGCCTGCTTGCTGTTGGGGCAGCAAAAGGAGCAGAAAAGGCTTTGAGTGCTGAGCAGCAACTAAAACCACCAGTGCTCTGTCACATGATTCCCATCCCAAATCCAAAACATAGCACCATACCAGCTGCTAGCAAAGAAGTTAACTCCATCCCAGCTGAAAACACAAGTATCTAAATAAAATTTCTATATGCTACAGTGCAGAATCCCGTTTCAGAGCATACTGATTCACTTACAAGTCTAACATTATGCATTTTCATGTATTACACTGAAATGTAATGCGTGCATCGTGAAATTTTCAAAAGTGCCTCTGGTTTAGGAGTCAGTAAACACTTACCTTGCTATGCTCCTAAATTCCAAATCCATTGAGATCCATGTTTATCAATGTTTAGTAAAAGACAGAATGAAGAGTTAAATGTGTATAAGTTTTATGTATTTGGGCTGAAACAAGTTCATCTAAAAAAAGTTGCTCATGGAAATATTAATCTGAGGAGATTGTAAGAAATATTGATCATATTATTTCTTCTCTTCTGAATAAGTTAAAGTATATATGATTCATGTGTTCTTATGAATTCTCATTGTGCAAACAGGAACTTTATTTCAGCTGGCAGTCTGGAAAACCTGATTTTAATATGAGTATTCACACTGTCTGATACAAAGTGTTTGATAGGCATACCATTTAAATATTTATGTGGACTGTTAAATAGTGCATGGAAAAAAAGCAAAAATATGTCTAATATTATTTGCTTTTCACACTACAAAATATTTGACACTACTCTTTTCCATATCCAGTAAAAAATTGGTTATGGAAAACACAGTGGCATTTGATAGGGTGCATGAAGAACCAGAGCCTGGTTAGATATTTATTGTAGTTTTTTTTACCCTAGTATTTATGCCAGAAGAAAAACAGATTTCATATTACAATTATTTTAATTTGTTCAAATACTGTAGACTTACGTAAGATACATTAGGTATCATTATTCTCCCTAGATATGAGTTTATTTTTTGCTTCACTTCACAAGAATCAATGTCGCTAATTTTACAGCGTAATTCACCCACATATGTTCTTTGTCAGATAAGCTTAGTTTGTAGTTGGAGATTAAGCTAAGTTCATAGAATATGTTAAATTCATGTTAAATACCATTGAGGTATTTGTAAAAAGAGTTGTATTGTCGTATGCATATTAAAAAATAATGTACTTTAAGTGCCACATTGATAAGTTTCTGCTTACAAGAATCAAGCTATTATGGAGACCTGTGAAAACAGTCAATAGATTTGCTTAGAACAGAAAAGTTAGTAAGTCTAAGTCATTCTGATCTAACAAGCTTTGAGTTTTTTAGTTAGTAATATTTGCTATCAGATCTGCCAAACACTGGATTGAGAACTCTGCAGCTTTTAAAAGCCTGTAGAATATACGAAGGGAATAAATAAGAACTCTGCATAAAAGCAGGAAAATTTTCAAAAAGGTACATTTTGCAGAGTTTTTGCATGCAACTTCCCTGCTGTTCTTACTAGCATTTCTGTGCATAAAATCCCCATTCCCTGCCTGTGAGTACCGCTATAGAGACAATTCATCCAAAGGCAGTGTGGATTCTTCTGAAAAGTGACTCTCTTCTACAGCCTCAAGCTGCAGACATTGTGAAAGAATCAGCATGCAAGTCTTTGTTTCCTTTTCTCTGAAATAAAAAAATGTCACTGAAACCCAGAAATAATATTGTCATATGAGATTACTGCCTAACTTTAAAGCCATGAATTCTACTCTCCAAATCTGAACATCAATTCGACCAACAACTCCAGGATATTTTTATTTCACACCCATGTGGTACTTTTCAGGATGTCAACAAGCCTTCCTTAGCTGATTAATACTTTAGCATTGAGAGTTAATTTATTTTCCTGGACTTAACAACTCCAGCTGCCTGCCACTGGCGATAGATATGGATGACCGTCATTCAACTAATTAACCAAATGCAGGCTTGTTTCTATGTCATTAATGAACCTTGTATTCTAAGATGAAAGTAAAATTAATCTTCTTGGATTAACTGATTGGATGCTTTTACTAAGAAGTCTAACTAGCAGGTGAAGATATGCTGTAGGTTGCATGATGATTTACTGCAAAATCTCACTTAAAACTATAGGAAACATCTAGACTTATTCATGAAGTACAAAAGATGTTCAGATGATAATGAAAAGTTAAAAATCCTTTGCATCATAGTGAAGCATGAACAGAGCCATAGCTGAGCAGGAAGTACAGGATACCGACAGGCTTTTTGTGTGGTCTTTCCTAAGACCCCAGGTTAGCAGGCCCCTTCAAGTACATGCTTAACTCCATATGCATGACTAAACAGCAGAGATTTCTGTGGACCTGAGAGACTTACTTAACTGCTTTTCCAAAAGGAAGGGGCTTAAGCTAATGCTTAAAAGTTGAACTCATCTTGAAGTGCTTTGTTAAATACAAGCCTGGGCCAGGATTTGACAGAGAAGTTGAGCATCAGGTTGATGGTTTTTTTTCAGTCTTCAAAACTCTTGTCCTGTAGATTTAAGTAACAAAATAATACAATCCCCTGTTTCTGTATTCATTTTCTGTATACTAATATGGGCAGGCATCAAGTGGTTTTTATATATGGATGTGAACAGTTACAGTGAGATGATTGCTAGAAAATTTGTGTGTGTGGCACATATGTATACCTTGCATGTGCCTTTATTGACTCACAAATACTTTCTAACCTTTTGGGAAAAGCAGTAGGGAAACAACAGAATTAATAATAGCTAAAATTAATGCAATAAAGTGATTGCCTTCGAGATATGAATTAGTCCAGGAATGCATTTTTTCATGTTAATAAACTGGCCAGTGGTCTTTGGCATCACTGTCTTTTTAATTAAAATTCCACATAAAAAAGGAAAACCCAAGGTAAAATATTCAAACTTCACTGGTCAGTCTTATGTATTAGTTAATTTCCAGTGTAAAAGAGAACATACTTCAGACTTCAGAGTCCATCAGGGCTACATAGATCTTATCAGCTTTCTAGAAATTGAAAGGAGGTTCTGCTAGCAGTAGTGATTTGATAGGTAGACAATTAAAACTGAGCTGGTTGCAGCTGAAATAAATCAGCAGAAAAATGGGCTTACGTGTGTGAACAGAATGTTAAAAAAATAACAGTTCCTCCGTAAAAGACACTGCATTTGGTCAGTTTCTAGGGTCTGCACTTGTATTTTTAAATTAAATGAAAAAGTCTAGTATAGCTTGAGATCACTAAGTAGATCTGAAAGAACTTAATACAATTTGATTTTTTTTCTTTACAAAAATAAAATCCTTTAAGAATAAATGCGTAATACCTCTTTCTGTTCCATTATGCAATTTGACTGGATTTAACAAGCCAACTGGCTCCTGGCTGCCAACACCTCTAAGTTTTTATATTGCAAAATAACACATGCTTTGTCATATTCAATTCATCAAATAATCACCTTGTAGTATAGTTTCTGATTATAGTTACCTTAAGTCAGTGCTGTGGTACTGTGAAGAAGTGCCTCCTATTTGTTTTGTCGGAACCAGCTGCTTTCACAAGAGGAAAAGTCTATGATATATCTTGCTGCAGTCACAATTTAAATAGTACTACAGGTTTATTGTACAGCTTTATAAACCAGATCATTTTTCAAGGTATATCCCATTTCAAGTAAAATCTGTGGACACACAGTACAAAGAAATGGCTCTTCAAGAATCAGAAAAAAATAATCCCTTAATAGTAAAGAATGTGCATGCTTCTTCAGCTCTAGAGAATATTCTTAAGATTGGCCACATCACTGGTGAGTGATGAGCCTTTTATACACATGGGGGAAAAAAAGGGAGATAATGGGTACAATAATCCTCCTAATAATACCAGAAGCTGAATTTCAACTATCAAGCCTCTCTTCAAAGTTAAAAGTTAGCTTCCAAAGCTTTTTAAGAGGCTGCTGCCCTTTTCAAACCACATTTCAGGTGCATTATTCTTGCTGATTTATACATACTAAATGCTATGTGCCCTATTCCTTCTGCGTAAAGCTGGAAAAGGCTGTGTAATTTCATTCTGCACCCTGACAACCTCATTCAGCTCAGGCTGGTCGAAAAGTCTTAAGGCTAATTACGAGAACATTGGTTACGGACTGAGCTGAGAATAAAGAGAACCTCTAGCTATTGCCTTACACAGACACATAAGACACTGGCAGACCAGTTCCTCCTCCATAAAAAGTTGAGACTCCCTCCCCTTCATTCAGAACTATTGAGGTAACGCAGCAGCAAGAAGGTATGGCAAGAGGAATAATGGTAAAAATCCAGGGCAGCAGTTCAGACAGTTTGAAGTATCACAAGGTTTCTTTTTTTAAAAGAATGGAATAAAACTGCTTGGGGGTTAGATGACTCTGAATTACATACGAACATATTACATAGACGTAATCGACACTATACAGAAATATGCATAAATTCATGTATGTTAAATATACATGCACACCACAATACAAGCGATGCCTAATAGAAACAAAATTTAGTTACATCGTAACAAGAGCCTCTGGAAAAAGGGACTGATAAAATAGTTTGCTTCGGTGGACAATACAGTAACTATATATCTGTTATCTTTTTGTAAAGAGTGAGACACTTTACAAAGTAGGTACTATGCTTAAACCCTGCTCTTCATCCTATTTGCACAGTTGAAACTGTTACCACAGTGTTATGATAGATTCAGGTTAAATTTCAAATTGAAGATCAAATTGAAAGGAAATAGCCCCCTTCCTTTCTGGTCACAGCTGAAATACAGTAATGTGTACAATATCAATAATCTTGCTTCTGTGGCATTATTGAAAAAAAATGTAGATTAAATTGTCAAAAGACTGCACATCCAGTTCACCAATGTATGTAATTAGAAATGAAACCAAAAACTGTTTTAAGTTTATAAGGCAGAGATATGGGACTCCTTTTTCCTGACTGATCTGACTTGCAGTCTCAGACTTTTTAAGACTTTTCATACAGCTGTTCTGAAAAAAAAAATCCCTGCTAAAGCTACACAACAATATATTCCCACCATTTTCGAAATTGTGACTTCCAGTCATGGTATCACAGAAGAATTAATAAGGAGCAGAATACCAGAACATTGTATCCACTGCTGGCCTTTTTACTCAGGAAGGATATGAGTCCTTGACTTATATGACATAACTTTTTAACTCTAACTCTCAATTTATAGCTGGCTATGCTGGTCTAGAAGACAGACTGGTTGGAGGTGTGAAGCCAGATGTTATTGCCAGTTCTGCGACCAGTCTGCTGTATCATCCTGGACAAGTCTTTAAATTCCTCTGCATCTTTGTTTCCTCTTTAACCTTCTGATTCTCTCAGGTTTCTTTATCATGGCTTCTTGCCTGTTTTTGACCTGATAAGAGCAGGCAGTGCCTACCCAAAGGAATAACTGTGGGGGTTTTTTGTTTTAGTTGGGGGGGGGGGGGGGAAGTGTGTGTTTCTTTGTTTGGTAGGCCGGTTGTGCTTTTGATTTTGTTCTTAAATTTAATGTAAAGACTTGTTGGTTTGATATTATACTGCCTGGAAACATTTTGATGACTAGAAGGAGGCTGGGCACTTGGAAGAAACTGCAACCGTTATTTGCAGTGTTCTAACAAACCTTATGATTTTTATATGAAACTGAAGAAATGACTTCAACATCACATTAACAGTGCTGCTTAAAGAAAATGTTACTGGTTGTATGGAGGAAAGAGGAATCTGCAAGCACTTGATAGACTTTGAATCTTTGCGTGACTGAGCAGAGAATGCCTTGTTCCTGTAGGTATTTTTGAGCAAAGATGTTCAGCCACAGAGCCAGCAGCTTCTCAGTTCAGAACATTGTTCTTACAGCCGGTAATGAAAACCATAACGGAAGTTAGGCTCGTAGGGAAAGGACCCTTTGAAAGCAAAGGAAAAATAAGATAAGGAGGCAACCACAAAATGGGAATTTCTGTGTAGTAATTTCTGTATATTCAGTGTGAATGTCCCTACATGACACTAGCAGGGAGATGGTTTGGATGAAATAGGACATGCCTTGCACTCTGCAATCAGCTTCCAGCCTCTTTCATCTGCAAGCAGGCAGACTTGGCAAATACCAATATTTAAGTGCTCAAAGACTAGTGCTGAGAATTTTTGCATAAAATAAATCATCCAATGTCAACTCTAATTAGAATCTCTAGTAATTTCTAGAAGGACTATCAGTTACACTTTGTTCAGCTTGATTGTAATTTTTGGACTTAGAGAAAACAAGACTGGAAGAGGAAGAAAAAAGGGGCTATTTTGGCTGTTTTCTGGTATTAAGTTTTTATCAAACAGCTTCTTCTTTGAAATGATCTGGCTGTTTCCTAAACATCTCTGGGAGTTCTTATAAAGTTATTCTCGATTACCAATTTAAGCCATCCACACCCTAAGTAAAAGCAATTACTTAGATACAGGAAAGAGAGGGAAAGTTTTCAATGAATACACTCTTGCCCCATCAGAGAAGGGGTTGACACCTTTCATCTCTGTACCGTACAGCACTATGGATTTGGAGAAAGAACAGAATGATCCTAATCTGATATAGATCCTTAGGTACTAAATAAAGTATTGGTAGCATGGATTTCTCTACTTCAGTGGGCTTTGGGTCAGGACATAATCTTGCACAACATGAGCAATGAACTTTGGAGAAAAGGCTGCAAGTGCTGACCTAAAGCACAAGAGGCAGAAAAAGTGAAAGATCCCCCCTCTCCATGCAAGCCCTGTACAATTTTCTTTCATGTATAAATAATAGTCATACTGCATAAAAGGTGCAAGATAGATCATCTGTAATGGCTTAAAATAGCAGCCAAAAATAGAATCTTGAGGGGTTTTTTTAAGTCCTTTTAGCACATTCTAGGACAAAGCCCTTGTCGGGAGGAATAGTCATTTTTGGACGAGCCAGCACATTTGTTCCCATAACCTCAAATGGAAAATCCCAACCATCCGTGAAATCAAAGAGAAGACAGGTTCCTCCTACAAGAAGACATTTGTAATTACATTGCTGGGAATCAGTATTCTCTCTCTCTTTTATACTCCTACTCCTCCTATTCTTTCTTGTGATCTCTCACCAGATCTCATTAGAGGAGAAAATCAGAAGGGGGAAAATAAACACCAGAAATGCAACACTTATCTCACTTAAGCTGACTTAAAATATGAGAACTATTTTAGTTGCATAGACAAGAAAGTTCATTTGCAATTACTGAACAAGTAACAAAATAGCATTTCCAATAAAATAAATATTAAAAAACGATTACTATATACACCAATTAATAGAGTAGCAGTCAGCAACTTTGTAACTTGAAACAATCCATAGGTCCCACATTCTCTAGACAGTTACAGAATGTACATATTCTATTATAAGTTAAGTAGATTTCTTTTTTACTATAATTTCAGGTGAAATGAAAATGTGCAGGGCTCTGTGGTTGAAATATTGTATTTACTGAATACTGACAAAACTGCTACTGCTGACCATACTTTTTATACATCACAAGCCTTTACCCTTACAAATCAAATTAGTAGCAACACACATATGCAGACTGAAGTGACCTCCATGCTATGTTTCATATCACCTGGGTAATTCAAGGGACATGTACCTATGTCCAGCCAGTGCCACACAGAAGCAGTGGCTCCCCTGAATTCACTGATGGCAAAGGAGGAAGGAGTGCATTGTGCTACTGCTTACCTCAGTTACAGGAAGAAAAACAAACACAATCTGAGTAAATCTGGGTAACATTCAGAAGTGAAAAACCCCAAAAAGTTTAAAAAGAGAAAAAATGACATGTGTGTTTGCTGGTTGAGAAGAAAGTCATCAGCATGGGGAAGAAGAAGCATTGGGAAGACTCAGACTAGGGCACTGACATACGTAGATTATGGCTAGAAAAATAACTATTACCTTGTGTTTGCCTTTCCTCATGTGTGTGTATGGAATAATGCACAGCACCTTGTAAATGCCAGGATCCATATGTTGGGACAGGCCTCTGAAGGTCTATTAACTTTATTTCAAGTTTGCAATCCATTATATGGCAAGGACAAGGGATCTGTTCTGTTAGTGGGATCTGAATCCCCTTTCAAAAGATTTTGAGGGTGTGTATTGTATTTTTTATGTGGAAAGTTATGCAACATTCTCCTCACTTTCTATATGAATCAGACTCTAGGACTTCCAGAAAGTAAGTAAACTAAGAGTTACTAAATTAGTAACTCTGAAAAGAGGAAATGCAGGCTTAAGGTGATTGTCATCCTGTGAATTATGCATAAACATCTTCAGACAATTCCCAACACAAGAAAACTTTCTTACCTCTTTACCTCCACAACCAACACAACAAATCATGAAGTAAAGCCTGTCAGGTATTTCAGAGAGAGCGCACACTCAGAAGTCATGGAATTGTCGGACTTGGAAGGGACCTCTAGAAATCATAGAATCATTTGGGTTGGAAAGGACCTTAAAGATCATCGAGTTCCAACCCCCCTGCCATGGGCAGGGACACCTCCCACCAGACCAGGTTGCTCAAAGCCCCATCCAGCCTGGCCTTGAACACCTCCAGGGATGGGGCATCCACGACCTCCCTGGGAAACCTGTTCCAGTGTTCATCATCAGTGTTCATCAATGTTCCAGATCATCTAGTCCAACTCCCCTGCTAAAGCAGGATTGCCCAGAGCACGTTACTCAGGGCTGCATCCAGGAGGGTCCTGAAAATCTTCAGTGGGGATTCCACAACCTCCCTGGGCAGCCTGTTCCAGTGCTCCGTCACCCTCACCATAAAGAAGTTTTTTATCTCTTTTATTTCCCTTTTTTCTTCTCTTCACCTTCCTTCTTGCAATCCTCCCAGGTTCTTTTTTACCACAAGCACAGCTTTGTAAATCTGCTCCTACTAATGTCTGGATCAGTTCAATACAGCTATATCTAACAAGGTGTTTGCTTCTGGAGCATTTGCAGATAATTCCCATTGGCTATGGACTGTCCCAGGAAAGACAGAGATTCTGTATTTCCCATCTTTCAGTAATCAACACACTGAAAAGACAGAAAATACACCAGGAAACCAACCATCTGCTAAAGTTTTTGGCTTTTTGTCATTGAATATGTAAGATGAATAAACAAGCTTAACATGGAATCAAATTGAAATACTAACATCAAACACAGAAGAGGTGGTTATATGTCCAAATGGGCAAAACAGATACCAGAAGGTATGTACTGAGCCAATAGTAACTGCCCTGTCTAGCAAAGATAGGCATTCAAAACAAGGCAAACAATGCCAGCTCAGCTGGTTGGAAATTGTTTTCCTCTCAACAGATAAAATGGGGGCACAATAATACATAATGCATATTTTTATTACGGGAATATCAAAAAGTTCCAGGTGAATGTTCCCCCACAGCTCTGTAACACAATTAGACAGGAAATGCACAATTATTCTCATTTTACAGATGAAAACCTAAAGTCCAGTGGCAGAATCACTTAATTTTTCTGAAAGCCTGATTTTTTCTGCAGAGCTAAGGCAAAGAAATGGGATATCTTGAATCCCAAAACTTAATGCATTGTCATCTTTCTCCGTACTTACAGCAAAAGGAGTAGGCGATTCAATTTGATGTTTCATCCTTCTGTTTCTTCATACAATACAATTAATTCCCATGATGAATTTCTATGTTGATACTCCTACTCCGGGTTTGATACATCTTCAGCTTAATCATTTCTCCTCCCTGTGTGTTTTACTAGCTGAAAGTGTTTGTGAAATCTCATCTTACTGGCTTGTGTTAGATGAAACACATTCAGGAATCAAAGATCATCCCTTTGTCTTTCTCTTGCCTTTGTGTGATCAATGAACTTCAGGATATGATTTTAAAAACTGATGCTGTGATTCATTTTCACAGCGTGATGGAGAGGTAAGTTTTCTAAAGTGTTAAGTAACTCCTTAGTGAGACCCAGATAGTTTAAATCTTTCACTGTGTTATGAAAATGTATCCCTCTTTGACAGAAAGATTTGTTTAATACATAAGAAAGCTTACGGAATCCTGAAGATTTGAATTCTTATAGCTGTACATGTTATCAAGCATACTTTTTGTGATGATAAGTAAAAGCATTTGTGAGCCACAGTTTTTTTCATTACTTTTCCATTATCTTTATGCACTGGTAGAAAACTCAAAGAATAAAGTTCAATGGGATCGCAGTACCTGGATTTACTTCCTCTTTCCCAAAGGCAGAAGATTTCTACTTCTGGAGCTATTCATCCAATGCATCAGCTCTCTTTGTACACCCTCCAGGGACGTTGGGATTACACCATCTATCATGAAGAAAGTCCACATACATCCAGATTGCTTTGTAGAATGTGGAAAGAATTAGCTTATTTAGGGAAAATCTGGAATAATTCCACTAAAATCAATGTGATTTCCTCTATTTTTTATTTTTCTTTCCAATATGAAAGAATATCTCACTTAAGTAAATTATGACATCCCTGCATTCTAACTCTAAGAAGAGCTGAAAAGCAAAATTTAAAGGTGAGACTTAATGTATCCATACCTAATGGTCTGTAATACAAATGAGAAACCCCAATAATGGTCTTCTGTGCCTGTTCTCATAGCTACTTATATCAGTTTTATACTGGCTTCTTTCATTTCTATCACTTCTTATAATGATTTTCTATCACTCTATTACAATTAAACCCACTCAATAAGCAGCTGAGCTGAAACCTGAGAGGCAACAAAAAATTATTTGAAGCAGAACACTCTTCTGGTCCACGAACAACAGTCTTCTGATTTTCTACGCTGAAATATGTTAGTGCATCTTAGGAACAGACTTGTCTCCCTTGTTGTTGTGGTTTAACCCCAGTCAGCAGCTAGGACCACAGAACCACTCATGCAGCTCTTCCCTTTCCCTCAGAAGGGTTGGGAGAAGAGGGAAGGCAAAGCAAGGCAAAAACCCTACCAGCTTGTGGGCTGAGATAAAAAGAGCTTAATAGAACAATAACAGAAAAAGGAAAATAATAATAATAACGGTAAAAGAATATACAAGATACAGTAATACAAGTCACTCCCACCACCCAATGAATTCATTGCCCAGCCTGTACTAGGCAGTGATCACCAACCCCCACCCCTGGGCCAACCCCTATTTATATACCAAACATGACATCTATGTTAGAAAATATTCCACTGACCATTCTATTGTTCTGTGTATGCTCCTTCTCAGCTTCTACGGGAAGCTGAAGAACATCCTTGAATATTATAAACACCACCTAGGAACAGCCAAAACAATATACATTATTGACATTCCTTTCATACCAAATCTGAAACACAGCACCCACTAGAAAGGAAATTAACTCTATCACAGCTGAAATCAGGACCCTTGATAACACTGCAGGGCTGGGGAAGAAATGAAGGCAAGACTGAGCTTTGCAACCCTTATCTGGGACAGCACTTGCATAATTCCCTTTATTTCATTGTGCTGCTGTGCATAATCTGCCAGCCTCTTAAAAGGGGTAGGTTGGGTATTGACATTAATCAGTTCAGCTGTATTGCCTTGCACCTGGACAGGAAAATTATAACTTTTTGCCCAGATCTGAATTTTAAGAAGATTGTATAACATTTATGTCATAAGGTGTGTGCACAGGGGCACTTTCCTCCTCAGAATACAAGTGTATGAGACGAGGATGAGTTCTGGCTTTTAACCCGTTTCATCTGCAGAGAAATTACTGTTACTTCTAACCCAGAAATCCCAGAAATAAAGATTGTAACATGGGCTACTACCAATCCTAGGAATACTATCAAGATACATAATAGAGCATTCTTCCCTCCCCACCTTCCCACCCCCACCTCGCCCTTTGGAATCCATTTCCCTGATAACATTTCCAAGTTGTTCTTCCTATGGTTGACATTCTGGTATTTTGAAAACAAACATCTCACATTCACATAGCAAAAGAACATTCCACTCTTGCAAACCCTTCACCATTCGAGTAACCTCACAGACAGTAGTAGTCACCTTGATTTCAAAGGGATGAGGTATATCAGCAAAGTAACAAACATATCCACCTGACTGTGACCAAATTCTTGCTGAGCTATATTTTAACTCATAAATAGTCCCACTGAAATCAAGAGGAATAATTCTTGTGTAAAGAGCTCAGCATAAGCATCAGAGCTGGCCTTACGCAAATAAGCCCCAGTCCTTTAATGAATTTTATGCAATTGCTACCCTACAACCACATACAGCCCCATTAGTTTCAACTAGGATCCATCAGGGACTCGTTGCAAGACTAGAGCTTAAAGGCAGGCTGCCCAGAATGAATGGTTTAACTAAAGGCATGATGTTAAAATGATTTAGATTGACAGTTAAATTAAGTGAAACTACCTGTGTAGACACACACCAGTTTAGTATGCCCCTGTAATTTACAGTTTAAAACCCCAGGAGCACCCACACACCACCTCACAGGGGCTTAATACTGCAACATAACAGCCTTTGTTTGCTAACAGCACTCGAGAGACACATTCGACCTAACAATTTCTCCCTGCTTTGTGAGTTAAGAAGTTTGCAGCATGACCTATGCCTAATGATGAGTTTCTCTCCTTTACCAGGAAGCTACACCCACTTGTCCTCCTGTCCTGCCCACCCCCTGCAATCCCTGATTGCTTTACACAGCTGTGCAGGGTGGCCCATTCATTTCCTACCACACATACACTTTTCATGATTTCATTTGATCCATAAGAAATAAGTGAACCTGCGAGTGCAGGTTTTTGAATTCTCATCAGAGGAGTTTCTAACAGAAAACAGGCTTTTTAAATCTTATGTAAGTAAAGTAAAAGATCTTTTCATAGTCTCTCTGTCTTGTACCGTCTTTGGTGAACTTTCTTCCATCTTTTGATATAGTATATTTTTTAAATTAGTTGGACAGAGCAATGTTGACCTCAAGCCTAATGCCAGTAATTTTAATGAGCTGTGGAATAGGGCCCAATAACAGCTAATTTGTTGCAGATATGACACAATCAACTATTTTTCAAATATTCCTGTTCTCTGGTTTGCTCTTTTGGATTTGGCAACAAATTGTTGGCCCTTGGTCTTGTGTTCCTTAATCTGTCACAAGCCTGTGCCAGCTAAACACAATATCCATAAACCCAGACTATGGTCTGGTAGGTAGCTCTGTAACTTGTAGATAACCTAACCTGTTATTTGGATTTTTATTTTTTTTCCATTGTAGAAAAGGCTGGACACTATTGTGTTGTGTTCTCAGAATGCATAGGGGGAAACGGTGTGGAACAGACAAGGGGCCTTGTTTTTTTTCTTTTCCCTAACCTTCCCTCAACCACCCCCCAAAAAACCACAGATGTTTTATGACCTATTTCATGTTGATTATAATAAAGATACAGAAAGATTTCAGAGTGAAGATAGGACATAACAAAGATTTAGTGGCATAATCTCAATTCTGTTCTCCCCTTCAGTGATGTGTATCTAAATCATTTATTCTCCTAGTTAGTAAGAATAACTAGAACTGTCAGCAAACATATTTAAAAAAAAACACAAACAAAAACCCCCACCCTTTAAATGTGGAGAAATAAATGGATGCATTTTTCTTTCAACTTTTTTCATCTCTTAATATTTTATTATTATATTATTTTGTTTTCTTTGATCTCTATTTCCATGTGTATATTACCTGCCTTTATTGCTGGGGCACAACACAAATATTCTCAGGTAAAACTCTGTGCTATGCAGAATGTTGTAAAATGCTCATTACCTCCAAATTATATATATCCTTCCAGGGAAAACTGGATAGTGAAATAACGGCTGGAACCCATGGTCAAAGATAAGTTGAGTTTTTCCCAGGACCAGAGTAAGTAAGTACAATTCCTTTCAGAATTACAACTGGCTTTAACAACTACATCATAGAAGGAAAAGGTAATTGAAAACCATGGTAATTAAATTGCATTAGTATTCAGTAATCAATTGTCATCCATTTATTTCTCTTAGGAATAGAAATCTATGATCTTTACATTTGCAGTAAACACTTTCCAAAATTTTTTTCTCACTAACTGCTCTTAAAAGCCCCGACTCAAGAGACTATTTACAGATCTGCTGAGCTATATTAGTAGGCTTAATATCTCTAATCTGGTACAAAATGAAGCACATGTTTAAGAACTTCCCTGAAACAGAGCCAAAGATCCTGAAACTGGCTATAGTTTTCAAGTCAACAGCTATCTAAAACTATGGAGTCCATAAAAGTCCATGAAGAACCTGATGTATAAGAGAAAAAGAAGAAAACATATATAACACAAAGAAGCAACTACCCAGAAGAAAAATATAGATAGGTAGGTAGGTAGACAGATAGATAGATAAATACAAAAGCTTTTATACTCCCTACAAAAGACAAGTCTTTTTAGGGTACTAAAATATGTGTGATCAGGTGAAAAAAGAAAAGCTGATTTTAATCCACTTGCTTTATGCAATTTTCATATTTATTGAATCATCCTAGAAAAGCCCAGCAGATAACTCATAGTGTACTATTTATAGTTAGGGATTGAACATCTTATGTTCTAGGCCTGTCTAATTCCAAATTTTTATTGACAGGAAAAGTACACAATGTTTATAGTGCTGCATTCTTTCAGAGGAAAAAAAAAAAAAAAGAAAAAAGAAAAAAAGAAAAACATCTCTTTAAACCCACTCACGTCTCATCTCATCAGTCATAACCTACATGAATGATAATAGGTTCTCAAAGCTCTCTGGTTCTCTGTGACAGTTCTAACAATGCAGTGCCAGATGTTTAAAATGTCTGAAATACCCAGAGGTTGTAGTGCAGTGACCTCCATGGTCTCCCATTCAGTGGAATTGGTTGGTAAATGTAAATATAATTACAGTGCAACCCATTTGTAATAGGCATGACTGTAATATAACAAATAAAAGCACTTACAAAACTAAATACGCTAAATTAAATGTATTGTTTTGTGATTATAACAGACACTCTCTGGGTATTATTAATGCCCCCTAAGAAGCAATCAGGGAAGGAGCCTTGAGCATATTTGAGAAATGGAAGAACATTAAGGAATGTAACCTCTATGCTTTCATCCCCACAAGCTGTGCAAACCATTGAGTTAAAACAAATACTTCTAAAAACCAAAACTGTTACTTTTTTCACTAAGCCTCAGCAACAGCAGGTCAGGCATGGTCTTACTGTCCAGAGTCCTTGACAGATAACTGAAAGTGCAGAATTCCTCTTATCACATTTCAACAGCAAACTTGCTGTAATAATACTACATTCTTGCTTACAAATCTAATTTAGTAAGCATGCGGAATTAACACATAGCCCTTTTCAAGCCCCCAAACCTAACTCAAATCAAAGGAAAAAAAATCCTCTTTATTCTGAATAATAATAATTCCTGCAAAATAAATAAATAGTCCATGCATTGGGCTGTGCAATGGATGTTAAGTAAGTATGCAAGCATGTAAGTATGTTAATTTATGTAAGTAACACCACTGATGTTGCTGAAATGACAACGTTACAGTTGTGGTCTTGCATGATGCTATTTTCTTTAATGACCTACATGTCAGTGCTTTCTTGATTGCATTAAGACATGTAAAACAAAGAAATCCAGTAGATTAGGAGGTCGGAGCAGGAATTCCCTAAACTGACTCTTCTTATCCTCCCCTTTCCTCCTCATGAAATTTCTTTGAAGCTACAAGTCGAAGCGCTTTCCCAGAACAACTCGGCAGATGATTAGCTGTTCAGAAACAGCCTGCCCTGTGGAATGCAAGGGGTTAATTTAATATAATGAAGTTTCTCTTATGTCCTAGAGGCAAAGTTCCCATGACCACGCTTCTAAAACGTTGCCCTTTAATTTTTCAAGGATTCATATTTTCATTCACTGTGGGAGTCTTTTTGTTTCATTTTAGTCCCAGCCAAGGACAGTGTGCAGATCTTTCTCTTCCTCCTTAATTTAGTTATATTCCTAATATCATGCCTCCAAGGGGCTCAGGATAGCCTCCTCCCACCTCTGCTGTCTGCCTCACTGCACAAAGCAATCACAGCTGACCTGGTGACCTCCATCTTCCAGGCCATGACTGGCTTTCACTGGCTGCCTTCCCCAACTCGCCATCGTAGTTACAGCCAAGCCAGCCTGAGTGAACTCTCAGAGCTGTCTTTACACATACATTGCTGAGAGCAGCATTTTGCCCCTTTCTGCTGTTCAGAGGCATCTAAAGTGCCTATTGTATTACATGCAGAAATGGTGAGTCATCCTTTCCCACTGTAAAGTAATTTGATATTGGGATACTTCTCAGGCCACCGATTTCCGCTATTTTTACCAAGAAACAGGCACAGCAGTAGGCTTTATTAAGCTTCCTTGCCTCAGAAGGAAATTAAAACCTTATTATGTAGAAATCTTCCAAACAGCACAAAATACTTTGAATTCCTCAACCATCCCTTGTAGTATCAGGGCTTCATTGATCAGGTTTTCCTATCTCCAGAGACAGGCATAATATATTTTTTTTATATACTTGCCCACTTGTGTTTAGAGACAAATTCACTGTATCCAAAAACTCATCTGTTTCTCAGTACCTCTTAGGTGGAAAGAGGTTTTCACATACTCCTAACACAATATGTGGATCACTCTAAAGGCAAATAACTTTTACTTTGTTTGTAGAGTAATAAACAGTCACACTGTCATAAATCTGGCACTATATAAAATGAAATTGAATATTGTTTTTACATCATTGAACTATTTTGAAAAGCTAAAGTTTGAGGGGGAAAAAAAAAGGTGTTGGGTTTTTTTTTCGAATACATCAATAATCTTCCATTTAATTTATCTACCCACAGCTGTCAGCTACCTCCAAACCCTCTTAGTGCAGTGATATGGAAACATTTTTACTGAAAACTTCTTAGGAATACCTCAGAGAGTTCACATTCATATCTATTTAAGTGAGCAGATGAATAGAATCTACCTAACCTAATTGGGGGAGAGGAAAAAAAAATCAATAAAGCAAGCTTTCTGCTTATCAACTGTATCCCATTTCTTGGTGGTTATTGCCTGCACTGCAGCTTATTTGGAGGAAACCTTTGTTCAGACTTCAATTTGCTCTGCTCATTCCATGGTCACTTCCCCTGGTTCAGTTTAATAAGTAAAGAGTAGCATCTGGGAATAAAACATTATGGAAGACATGTGTTGCTGTTGCAGTACATCCACCTGGCAAACCCAGTTTCATTTTATTACTGCAAATTCAGAAGTGTTTTGTCATTGTGGGAAAAATGTTAACTATTCTATTTAATTAATTATTGCACATCAGAGGAAATATAACTTTATGTCAGACAACAAAAGCTTCATTTTTTACAATATTGCTCCTTAATATGTTTTCAAGATCCTGCCTAGTGCACCATATACTTTCCTGTTGGAATTCAGAGTCAATGAAGCCCCGCACAAACAAATGGGATCTATCATCACCAGAGCCCACATTTTCTGTAAGGATACAGGAGAGGAAGAAGTGTCCTCACTTTGGTTTTGACAAAATCTGGTTCTCTGTGTTGTAAAGTTTCTGGAATAATTCCATGAGATATGTTACCTGACCCTGTACCAAAAGGCAGGAATTCATGTCCCCGAAGTCAAAGTTTCCATAGAATCCAAAGGAGACCATTAGCATCTGTGTTACTGCCTGCCTTCCCTGCCTATCTCCTGACAACGTTATTCTGGATTCTGTGCAAATCATACTGCTACAGCATCTGGTTTGGAGGCATTGCCTTTGTGAGGCTCCCTGAATAGAGGTGGAAGTCATACAAATGGTAGTAGCAACTCTGAATGAAGTATCCTAGTTTTGAATCATCCTGCCACTGTTTTGAGTATGCAACAACTAGCTCATAAGCTTCTACTATAGCAAAGGAATACGCTGCAGTTTAATGTTCAGATCAAACTCTAGGATAACAGCAGCCAAAGAAAAAAAGCACTATTCACCATCCCCGAGCCACACCCATGATGCAGGGGAGGAAAAATAAAAAGAAGAAAAAGGAGTAGGGAGTTCAAATAACCTCATACAATCTTTGATTATCACAGTCACAGGTGTTGCAATGCAGAATGCAATATAATGCTATAATAGAGATATTGCTTTAAGGAAATCTGTTAGACTCAGGAATGTAGTGTGTAAGTGATGAGACAAAATTGTCTACTTTGTAATTCTGAAATAGAGTTCTGGTATAGTCTGCTATTCCAAGACTGGTGATGTGATTGTTGTTATAGATAATAACTCCCAGGAAAATAAGGACTTTCACTGTGGATGAAACACAGCAGGTCATTCCCTAAATGCTCCCAGTTTCCTCTCTTGCAGTAGAGTGCATAAGTTTTTCTCTTTTTATATTGCCTGGGAAAATAAAATAAAATATTATAAAACAAAAAAGTCAAACAAATGCACGAATCCCTCGTGCATTTCTAAGGAAGAAAACTTGGTTAAATGACTTTGATTTGTGGTGCTATGAGTTTTATGAGTGATGTTGAACAATCCCATTTCTTAGGCATATGTTACACGTTTAATTACAAAGCCACTTAATTGTAAGTTTTTTTTCTCTCTTTAATAAAGAGACTCTTACATCCATTTAAAGGTTTTAAAAAAAAGAAATAAACCATAAAGTCCATATGATAATAATCCCTTGTGTTCCTATTAGGGGAACGTGTGATGAGTAATGGTATCTACTTTATCCCTTAATGTGTTGCCATGATACAAGTGTCCTTATCTCCACCTTTTTTAGCATTTAATGCAGAAGCAATTCTCTGGTACGAGTTACAATTTAGTTCTTGCTATGATATTTCCTACAGTTGGAGAAACAACCTACTCTGCCTGATTTCTATAAAATTTTTTTCTATCACTTGTCATTATGCAAAATCATGTAGACACTTTGGTCAGAAAATGGAAGAATAAAATAACTAACACTGCAAATCTTAAAGGCTTCTCCCCATTTTAGTAAATGGAGTATATTACAAACTCTAATTTATTTCTGTGTCTATTGTTAAGAAGGCTGTTTGTAGCTTATTATAATTTCTAACTCAGTGTAGTTAAAAGGACCTAAAGAGATTTTGACACATCAGGTTTCTGATAGATCTGCACCGGAAATTCACACGGGCCATTGCTTAGATGCTATCTGAAATGATCTGTTTTTATACTAATTTAATTGTTTTTATGCCAATCAATTCTGCAGAAACAGACTTCATGGCACTAGTAACACTGCTAATCCTTCTAAAGGTCTGGCTGTTTAAAGTTACTTGTTCATGCTATCTGCATAATGAATTGTCCTCTTCAAGGTGATAAATTATTTATTAGAGTAATGAACAAATCAATCAGGGATGCAGGATAACAGAAACACAGCTTTTGGCAAAGTAAGGTCTGAATGTTTACATTTATCACAGGAAAGCCTTGACTTTGATGCAGACCTTTCAGAGATGTTTATTAATCATGATCTCATTACAGTTTTGCGGGACTAATAGGTTTTTATTTGTCAGAATTGTTTCTGGTGATGTAGTGCTGTTGTCCTAAAAATACAGATCTATTTACACTATTTAACCTTCTACAAAATTGTTCAAAAGTAGCTCATTTCTAACATTGTGCTTTATATTTAAAAAAATCAAGATTAATAACTTTTGTCAGTGATTTCGGAGCTGGTGTCTGTGAAATGTTGTGGCTTTTTGGTACAAAACTTGAAAGCACCTCATGGGTTAGCTGCAGCACATAGCAGTGATTCACTGCAGAATTGAGAGCATTACTCTGGGAACAGATCCAATACTTTTAGAATATGGCAGGGAGCCTCTAACTGCAGAAAGATACATATTGGGTATATTAAGCATATTTTAGTGTTTATTAGTGAGAGATTTGGGATTTAGACTAGAATGTGCTCTGAAACTAATCTAAATACACATCTGCTGAAGGGTGAAATGGCATATACTGTAACTCATGAAAATAATGAGTGTGAATTAGTTTCTGAACCATAGCTCAACAATTTATTCAGATCAGGTTTGGCAGGAACTTGTTAAAAGGGCATATAATGAAGGGATCGCATTCAGACCTGTGTAAGAATTTAGCCACACAATTGCCACTAAATCATTGAGTTATGTTTGATGAGAAACCCTTTAACAGTTTTGCAAGTTTGCAATCAATGAGTCCTGTGATTTTTTGGCTTGGGTTTGGGGTTTTTTTGGTGCGGTTTTTTTTTTGGTGTATTTTTTTTAAGTAAATTGGACTGGAACATCATGATGAAAGAATTTACTGGAAAATGCCGTTTTGTGTTGCTATGGCAGAAGATGATTGGGAAAGGGAAATGTGTAGGGGGGGAACCTTCTAATGTCAAACCTTTAATCCGCATTATATCAAATATTCAACATAGAGCAGTTGTACCATGAAATTAAATTATCAGACTGGTTAACTATGAGACCATACATTAGACATGGGAAACTAGCCATGTTAATGGGCACAACTTTTCTGGTGTCTATGTTTAACAGTAAAATTGCCTGGTTTAGCAAAATTGCTTTTGCAAATAAACTGATACACTTAGCTGAACATGTAATTAATTGCAAACATACCAAGTGATTAGAAATTACAGCCCTCAACACCAATTCATCTGGGTGGCACATGTTATTGATGATGAAATACTGTTGATATATTCCTAGCGTTGACCTGTATTTCAATGAATATATGGAACAATCTGTTTCTTTCATGATATCTTACTGCTGGAGCTGAAATCAAATTTAAGTTTTAAGTTGGAATCAGGACATCTAATGAGAGTTCATAGGCAAAGCTCTATCAAAATGAGAGATGTGGGCATAAAGCATTGATCAATGAACTGTTCCCTCTTGAAAAACTAAATGCTTTAATCCTGAGGCAGAATATGCACTTTGTGTTGGTCTCATGCATATAAATAGCCACTTTTGAGTCCCAGTTTAATCTGATTGAAAACATGTCCATGTAACTCTGAATGTAAAAGCTTCCCACATCTTCCTTCCCCACTTTAGTGTGATCAGTGGGGAATTAAGTTTAGTGGAAGAAGGGTCTGACCTACTAATTCAATTAAACAAATTTTTGGTTGTTTGGTAGCAGGTACAAGATAACTTTTCATTTTATTTTATTTTATTTTATTTTATTTTATTTTATTTTATTTTATTTTATTAACCCACTGGACTAATTGAACATTTAAACACATTTCTACAACCTTTGAGTAGTAAAGTAAAAGAGGAATAAATCTTTATGTCCATTGTTAATTTAGGGATAAGGTGAAAGCAACCTTTTAACTCTCCTGATACTTCTGGCTAAATGTATATCCTTTTCTGACCTCTAATAAAAGCTTCATTTTGCTGAAACTTTCCTCAGAATTACAAAGTACACAACACATATCATCATTGCTGTCTTATAAGTGCTTATAGAGGGAATAATGAGATGTGGTCTTCCTTGATTAATGTGCAAAGTTGCTTTAAGAAAGAACTCATTTAGAGCACCTTGAATGGCCACAGGAGATAGTCTTGGATTGGCCGTGCTCACATACATGTGGATAAAGAGTGGAAGAGAAACAGCAGAGGAAAATACATTTTAATGCTGTTTTTTTTATTTATTTATTATTTTTTGAAGGGTAACTTATGTTAAAGAACTTACCTGACTCTCATGGAGAAACTCTGGCAGACATGACGCATCTTTACTTGACTATGTCCTTTCATTTTCAATTGCATGCTTTTTATCATTTGGATTTTCAGATACAGGTAGCTTCCATTCACTCTAGCTGAAATCAGTTGGAGCTGCACCTTTGAGAACCAAACACCAGTAAAAATCAGGCTGACAATATAGAACTGCAGACTGCAACATTAGCATTTTATTTTCCAATACCTGCACCACAGTCTCACAAATTCATTTTAGATAGTAGACCGCCCCTTTGAAAGCCTCACGCAAGGCACTATAATGCATTTTAGCCTTTTATCTCTCACACTGCAGTCACTTTAACCAATTAACACACCTCTTCTCCGCAGACTACTGCGTGGGTACATACAGGATGGGAGGGCAAAGACCCAGTCATACTCTCATGCCACCCAGATTCTGGGCTTCGCAATTCTTGCTCCCAAATACTACAGAAGTCATAAATACTAGTTCTTTTGTTAGAATAAACTTTCACTGATATTTAGTCTGCTTTAATTTTGTTCTTTCTACTGTTTCAGTGAGATACTTTGAGTCAAAAAAAAAAAATACTGGTTTACATACTGCTCAGAACCTCAATCTGCTTATCCAGGAGAAGTAGAAAAAATGGACTTTAAATGATTTGTTTCTTTCCCTCTCAGCCTCCACCATCTTTGCAGTATCTGTGTGTGGGTTTGTTTTGTTTTCTTCCTGGGTAATGAGTAGTTTCTTTTCCTCTGTTAACGATATCTCTCTTAGTTCTCTCAATATTAAATTTGATGCCTATGGAAACATATTGCTTGGTTCTTCTTTTCCTGAAGCATTTCAGAATATCGACTTATTATTTGGTCTGAAGTAGGAGAATAGCTACTGAAGTATAACTCAGAATACTGAATACTGAAGAATTCTGAATAATTATTTGACTAATT
The DNA here is from genome assembly GCA_026546715.1 of Gallinago undulata. NCBI lineage: Eukaryota > Metazoa > Chordata > Aves > Charadriiformes > Scolopacidae > Gallinago > Gallinago undulata. The sequence continues at coordinate 71,274,988 of JAOTQQ010000012.1, forward strand.
AGTTCAATTTTATTAATTAACATATTACATTACTCCATTAGTATCCAAGACTATTCTGGAGAAAGGCAAGTATGTGGTATTCATTTTACAAAGGGAGAACCTGGGACACTAACATCCCTTTTTCAAGGTAGAACAGAAAACACAGTGCTTCAATTTCACCATTCCTGCCTCAGTGCACTGCTCACAGAACCCCACTGATAACTCAATTCACTACAGTTTTGTATGTACAGCATCTTGAAGATTTAATATAGACAAAATTAACAGTGTTCTCACTGGGAGCCTCATCTATGTAGTGACTTATCTCAAATTAAATATATTAGCAACAACTCATACAACAGTGAAATGCAACAGTTTCAGTAAAATATGTCTTCTCTTTAAGTATGCAACAAAAATGTTTTGGAGTGAGGTTACGAGGGTGGACACCTGACTAGCTGACAAGGCAAGTCATGGTATTGCGTTACTGCTTTTGGGAGGGGGAAGGGCGAGGGAGAGGAGAGTCCAGAATAAAACTGGTCTTTTAAGTGATTTTACTGCATTAGTTGGCTGCAATGTTGCTTAGAAATGCTGAGGCCACAGAGATAGGTTCACGACATCAATGAAAATGTGTATAAGGTGCCTATAATTAAATCAGACATCTGTTGAGCAGTGGTATTGAACTACACCTAAGCAAATATATGGGTTGCCATAATTCTGCTTAAGTACTGTCCTGCTGAAAATACTCAGCAATTAAGACACGACTACCTTCAACCTGAAAAAAGAACCAGATTTTTGAAAGGTTATTTTTAAAGTGGTGAACTAGAAGACTACTAATTACACAAGTGCATAAATATTTGCAGGCTCATGTTTTAATACATGATGATTTAGATATAATAGTGTATGTTGCAGTGGAATAAGGTATCAAAGATGCTTATATTTATATACATATTATTATCAGTATTTTGATAAAAATTGCATATTGTTAGAATAATCAGAATGAAGGTCTCTGTGTTTCAAAATAACCAACATAAAACATGTGTCAAAACCCATATGATTCGAGCTCACCTGGATGACTATTAGAAAGTGTAAGTCTGTCCATAGACTTTAGTAAGACATACTTTATTCAAACACATAGGGTGGAAGAGACCACTAGAAATTATCTGGTCTAGTCTCTACTGGTCAGATTAGGTCCCGTCAGAGGAGTTGCACAAGACCATGTTCAGTGAAGATTGATTGACTAACTCCCATCATGGCAGTATCACTGCCTCTCTTGGAGCCTCTTGTAGTGTCTAACCACTATCAACAGTGAAAAACATTTTTATTTCCTTATTCAGAATTTATCATGTTCCAACCTGTGCCCATTGCCTCTCATCCTTCTGTTGTGCATGTCTGTGAAGATTCTGGCTTGGTTTCCTCTGCACCCTCCTATTGTACGCAGCAATAAGACCATCCTCCTCGATTTTCTCTATCTCAAGCTGGATAAACCCACATCGCTCAGCATCTCCTTGTATGCTGTGTGCTTTGGACTGTCCCTTGACCACCTTTGTGGTTATTCTCTAGTATGTCCATGTCTCTCGTACTGGGGAGCCCAGAAATGGACACAGCACTCCAGATGTGTCTTCCCAGGGCTGAGCAGAGGACAAGGATCACCTCTCTTGACCTGTTGGAAATGCTCTTCCTAATGCAGTCCAGGATGCTGTTGGCCTGCTTTGCTGCAACAGTGTATTACTGGCTCACAAACAACTTAGGTATATGGACACCCAGGCCCTTTTCTACAGAGCTGCTTTCCAGCTACTTGACCCCTAGTCTCTTCTGGTGTATGGGGTTATTCCTCCTCAAGCAGAAATCTTGGTATATCCCTTCGAAATTCATGAGATTCTTGTCAGCCTATTTTCCCAGCTTATTTAGATCCCTCTGTCAGCCCTGCCCCCCAGTGATTAGCCAATTTGATATCGTCTAGAAACATGTGGAGTCATCCAGTCATTAAGTAAAAAACATTAAACAAAAGTGGCCTCAGTATTTGCTGGAAAGAGCTTAACTAAGGAACCAACTGCCAGTTGAATCATCACATTTTGAGCCCAGAGATATAGCCAATTTTCAACCCATCTCGTACCTCCCAAATTTGACTCTAAGAACACTGTAGGAGGCTATGCTGAAACTCTTTCTTAAGCAACCTGTTGGCAGAGGGCCAACTCCAGTCCCAAATCAAAAGAGTGTGATAGCTATGTGAGAAACTGCTGGGCACTGCAAAACTCAAAAATGGGAAAGAGATTGGAGTACCCCAACATGAGGCTAAACAAGAATGAATGCAAGAAACTGCAACGCATTACAAATGGTGAAATAGGAATACTAGGAATGCTTCTGCGTGAAAGATACCAAAAGACAAGGAAGCAGAAGTCTACTGGAGTCAATGTCTAAGATCAAAATTACTTTGTAAGAGTGGAAAATCTGCAAAACCAGTTGAACAAAGAAAGAGTGAACAGGGAAGATTTTTTTGTTGAGAAATTCGAAAAAAAAACGGGAATATAGAAAAGGCAAATAATTTGATAAGGCAGTCTGAGAGTGTTAGGGTGAAGCAAGGATGGTACTGCTGCATAAAGGAAGGGGTACTGGGAGTTAAGACAACAAGACTGAAAGGACCATGCCCTTACCAACAAAAGCAGTCCCACAGTACCTGAACAAGAAGAGAAAAGTGGGATTGGAGATAGTAACCAGAGGCAGCCAGGGGTCAAGATCACAAGACATGTCCATAGTGACAAGGCAGGTCCAAGATCAAGCTGGACCTTGCTTCCCCCAAATCTCTGTCCTCCAGCTCCTTCACAGCAGTTTGATCCAAGATTCCACATCCATGTTAAATAAGAGTTGGCCTTAAGCACTGGCAGCCAAAACCTTGGGAAGGAGAGAGGAAAGAAAGGATTGCAGAGCCCATTGGTGCTCTCAAGGCCCTGATAAACCATTTAAGATCTCTGCATCTCATCAATGTAGCCTGCAGCAGGGCAATAAACCAGTTCAAACTATACCCCATGTGCCTGATTTGCTTCCCTGGTTGTGGGAACTAGTACAGTGACAAAAGGGACAGATGCCCCTAACACAAAGTAAACAATAACCAAGGCTCTTGGCACATCCCCAGTCAGTCATCTCATCAAAGATAATAGTCAGGTTAGCAAGGCATTCTTGCTAGCTGTTCCAAATCACCACTATAGCTTTCATAGGCCTAGACATGGACTTCTGAGAGATTTACTCCAGAATTTCACTAGGCAGTATGGTTAGCTCACCAGCCTGCAGTTCTCTTGATTCTTCATCTTGGCCTTTTTGAAGATGGGAAGGTATTAGTAAGAATTATGAAAGCGTGTTTTATATTTAAAAAAAACAACAACAACTCATTTAGAAGTAGTATGCCTTATACATGTTTGAAAACACCTATAGAAAAAGAAAAAGTCTCTCAAATGTCCACTCATCAAATGGACCTCTTAAATTTGTTCACCCTTTGCATTCCTCTTCTCTTTCAATAGTCTCACAGATGTCCATAGATTTCTCCCTCTATAACAAGGAGTCTGGTATCCCCGATTCTTTGCAGGTACGGGAGGATACCCATTATCCAAGGACTTTCTTTCACGTATTGCTTTTTTGAAAGGTTATGTTATATATGCCTTTTTTCTTTTTTGAGGTTTTATGTATAAAAAGTATGGTACTTTCATTCTTAACTCATGGGTAGTGTATTATAATTTTAGTATATTGACCTGAGAATGTCAGTCTTGGAAATGTCAATACTACAGATAATCTGTGAGCCCTTGATAATATTTGCATTATAACCTGATCAGAAGAGATAATTGTATTAGAAGTGCACAGAAGGTCTTCCTCTTCACATCAATGCTGTCTACCCAGCATTTTTAGGTAAAAATACTGTTCTACAAGTAAGCTCCACAACACATCCTTCACATCTGCTGGTCTACAAAGAGGGACTTGTGGTGCTCTGAGGACATCAGTAACAGACTTCCGGAGGAAACTGCAGAATCTATACTTTGGTTCACTTTTTCTCTTCCTTTAGTGTGAAGAAAAGCACATCTGCTGAACTTGAATGTCAATATTCTCCAAGAATGCAATTCCTAGGACTAGCACAAATTTCTGTAGGTTCCCTGAGTGCAGTTTTCTGGCTCAGGTTCACCATTCTCTAAAAATGTATTGCTGATGAACAGTACAAAGAAGTAAGTGTAGTATTTGTTAACGTAACTTCTTGTTTATAGTATTTTGTGTCTCAGAAGTACATTTACCTATGTAGAGCTGTGTGTATGTAGATGTAGATCTTTGATCCAAGAATTTCTTAAAATTTAAAGATGACAGATGCATGTTACACAAATCGATACAAAATGACAGTACTTCCAAACTCTGCCATTACATTACAAATACTCTATTTGTCACCCAAACTCTTCCTACATCAAAAATATCTATGAACATGCGGCTTTGAGATACAAAGTATCCAGAGCAACTCAACTGAGGAGACTCTCTCGTGGCAGCTGGGGAGAGGAGGGAAGTATGGCATATGCACACTCTGGTGACTAATATTTTTCAAAAGAAACATAGAGAATCATGCAAAACTAGACCTGTTTGTTGGGTGCCTGGTCTCCTTGACAATAAAGTTTATTGGAGCTGCATAGTTACACCCATACCTCAAGTTGTCATTTCTTCACCTGAAGATACATAAGCTTTTCTGTAAGATCACAAACATAGGCCAGTTTGGACAGGTTAGTCTCTCTCCTACCTAATTTCTGCAAATGTCAGACCAATCTCATTCAAGATTACTCTTGCCCAGATCCTGAGCTGAATCAGAGAATGGTTTGAGTTGGAGGGGACCTTTAAAGATCCAACCCCCCCACCATATCTTTCACTAGACCAGCCTTCTCAAAGCCCCATCCAACCTGACCATGAACACCTTGAACAGCTATGGAGATGGGTCATCCATAGCTTCTCTGGGCAACCTGTTCCAGTGTCTCACCAACCTTAGGGTAAAATATCTCTTCCTTATATCTGATAACCTAGGCTGTAGAGGTGAATAAACAGTGCTGTAAAGGGCTCTGCTGAGATCGCATCCGTACTGACTGAGACAGGATTGCTTGTGGATAGGAAAGACAGAACACAGAGAGAAGAAACAGGGAGTTGAGTGACACAAGCTGGTCTAACAAGCCCTATTCATGTAAGCAGTCTTTAATTGGTTGAGTAATCTTAATGAGGACACTGGAAGTGGTTGCATGACCATCTACATCAGGACTACATGCTTGGGTGATGAGAAGAGATGAAAGTAATGATTCAGAGCATCAGGCCATAAAAACATGCTGACATGGCAAATTAAGAGACCTTAACCCGCTGTGAACTGGCTCAATTACTTGTAATTTTGAAGAATCATATTGCCTGATTCAGAAGTCTCTGATTTAGATGAAATAGGAAAATATTTGGGAAATAGGAGAAACAAATAAAATGAACTAAGCATTTTTATTTCTCTTCTAATTCAACCAGGAGGCTCCATCCCTAGAGAAATTGTGTCCTGCTATCAACCTGATTCATTTTAACCTGCAATCCACAGAAAACAAACAACATTACCCTTCATCAAAGGTTTGAACCAGTATTTGAAGAACAGACAGCTGTGATCTTGTAAGCCTCTGGATTTTTTCTTGTCTCAGTGTGCTTAAGTAAACAGAAGCGGACTGTTTGCTTTGTGTAAGAAATAGAAGGATTGTAAAAATGCCTTAGCTCTGCTTGGAATTCATCCAACCTGAAGAAATTTAGTTTCTGTCTGTAGCAAAACTGGCATTCCTCCTTCTTCCACTCATCATCCTGAACCCTGAAATGTTAAAATGTCAGCTTGAGCTGCCCACCCTTACTCTTTGGAATTTTATTAGTTTAGTTATCAAAGCTGCCTTCATTTGTAGCCGCTTGATAATTCCCATGAAGTAGGAGAGGAACACACATAGTCTCCTGAGCTGCCATTCACAAGAGATGATGTACAGTTTATATAAGAAATTATTTTCTCTGCATTCTCGCAACCTAAAATATGGTCCTTTTTAATTTTTTTTTATTACAGACACATTGTTTCTTCTTTTCAAGCTTTTGTTCCCCATGAGAATACCATACTTTTTTTTTTTTTTCTACAGGGAATTGAAGTAGAATCAAACAGAAGCAGCATGAATAGAACAGTCCTTTTAACTTCTCTATTTTAACATACCAAAACCAAGCCAAACAAAACCAGTTTCTGATATTTTCATTAACGTATTTTAAAATTCTTATATTTTCAAGAATATTTTTAAAGTAAGTAAAATGAATCCCCAAAACACATTCAGCTTTCAATTTTTTTTAACTGTAATTCTATTGTGCTTGAATAAACCCCAAAGATTTTCAGATTAATCTGGAGGTGAACAGAATTAAATTCCCCTTTAAAATATATAAGAAAATACCACTGATCTGTAGGAAAATGCCACTGCTCTTCCCTAATTATCCCATCAGAGAAAGATGATCTCAGAGGGGCCCTGCCACAGCACAGTCATAGAGATGAAATCTGGTCTGTACAGGTGTATGTGTGTGCTAACATAAGTGTTGTGTCACTGTGTAAAAGTGTAAGGGGTTGTCAGTGTGCGGTGTTTTACCTGTACCACCTGGAACAGATGAGGCAATAAAATGAAAAAGAGAACATTTTCTCCCACACCAAGTCTTTGTTTGATGTAAGGGATATGAGTGTGCAAAGAATCCAGAAGGGGGTGGTCAATTTACTGATTCAGTATTACCCTTATGAAGCTTAGGTTGCTCTGAGCCATGCCATGCTTCTGAGCTGGCTTTGTGCTCTGTCATCAACAGCACAGGAAGAGTAAGAAACTCACTGTTAAAAAAAAAAAACAACACCCCAATCATGTAAAGTAATACCCATTAAAGCATACTTGCCGTTGTTTCAAGCTCTAGTTTCCCCTGGTTTAGTTTAAAAAGTCTATGCATGCTTTCAGTCTTCCCTAGCTTTATTTGTATCATCATTCAAGTGCTCTCTGTAGCAAATGCTACGCCAGCTCTGTCATTTTAAACTACTGCTAATCTTTAAATAGTCAGCCTTGAAAATTCATTTCGGGCAAGGGCTTTGCATAAAGGATCTTAGCTTAGAAGATTAAAATGAGTTGCCTACTTGTTGCATCCTCTTTCCCCCCAAGATAAGCAGTCACACACAGTTTGCTGATTCAAAGGATTAAGTTTACCAATTTTTCATATTTTACAGGTATAAGAGGGGAAAAATTAAAAACAATGTTAGACATAAGAACTGCAAAGCTTTCTTTCAACTTTTATGCTTAGCTGTTTCTAATTTTTCCAGTCAAAATATACGGACTATAATTTGGCTTTTTTTTGTTAGCAGAAATACCCTCAACCATTTAGCTGAGTATCTGACGATCACTGATACTTACCCCACAGCAGTGGCATCTGTGCTCCTCCAGAATTTTTGCGCTGTGTTTATATTCTGCAGTGTATCTTAGCAGTTAAATTATTTCTTGACAGTGAAACAAACAAACCAACAAACAGAACTTCCCCAAAATAGTGACTGCTTCAGTACCTGTGCAACTTTCTTGTTTTAAAGAAAGAAAGATACCTGAAATGAAGTATTAGTAGGTTTGCTCCTTTGGCTGAATGGTGCTACAAAACAAGAGCTGTCCCTCACCTAACACAAAATATAAATAGCAGTGACAAAAGTATTTACTTCATGATATTCACTAATCATGTTCTACAGAATGGGAAATTAATTTTTTCTCAGCCTGTTGAAGAAGACTACCCAGAAGGGACAAAGAATGCCAAGGAACAATATGCAGAGATTCTCTTGTTTATACTTATTGCTATAACAACCAAGGTCAGCTAATTTTGTTATTTGCCCTGTTCAAGGGTCAGAAATGGAAAGGTGTAGAGAGGTCCCACCAATAGGGAGAAGTGGACAGGACAGGTGATCCAAAACTGACCAACACTGGTATTCCATCTCATCTGCCCCATGCTCAGTATAAAAGCTGAGGGATCAAAGGGTCAGTGCTTTTTCTTCAATGGCTGATGTCTGAGAAGGACCCTGTCTGTCTGCTTTTGATTCCAATCCGTGTGTTTCTGACTCCAGAGCTGGAATGCAATTCTCATCTGTTGCTGAGTCCAGTCTGGGACTTCCCCAGTGCCTGTCAGTGATGTCATCCCAGGAGCTTAATATGGTTTTGTATATACTGTATCTATTTCATTATTTTTTATTTTATTATTTCATTAAAGTAGTTTAGTTATTTCTAAACTTGTAAATCTCTTTATCTCTGCTCTTCGTCTTTGTGGAATGAGAAGGGCAGAGAGCATCTGTCATCTCATAATTGGCCAATTCAGTCGAAAGCACAACAGAGCCAAACAAAGAAAATCTCTGCCTGACACAGCTCCACTTCTAATGACTCATTTCCAGCTTCTTGGAGGAAGAAAGTTCCTTTTTTCTGTCCTATCTTTCCCTTCATTTTAGCCTCTTCTATATAGTTACACTTGCTTACTAACACTTTTGCACTCAAAGGAGATTGTGAATGCTGCTGAAAGAGGTGTTAGTTCTTTAGGCAATTCTGAAAATCAACACTGTGTCTGACACTTTGCCATCCCTTTCTGAATGTAGCCTTTTGCTATGTGATAGAAAATTTAGAGGTTAATTTTGGCTCAGACTTTCTGAAGAAACTACCAGTCTAAAAATACTTGATTTAGAATTATTGCAGCAGGTGAAGAAAATGGCAACAACCATCCTTTTTTCAGCTCCCCTCTGTTCTTTCCCATATTCAAGAACACAAGTAAAGGTTAGGTCGGACAAAGGAAAACAGAGCAGGGAGGAAAATTCTGCAGGCTGTAGGTTGAAATAAGCACAGATTAAAAGAAGAAAAAAGTCAGCTGTAACTAGTCCATGGCTTTGGATGGCTTTACACCATTAATTCCTTTATTCATACAAGGATGCGAGCTGAATCCAGCCAGTAGAAATTTACAGTGTGTATTCCAAAGATTTCAACTATCTCAGGTCTTCTTTCCTATCCCAAAAGGATTCTAGAAATTCCCTTTCTGTTCTGACAATTTCCAGAAGAAGACGAATATTTTGCTCCTTATTTAGCCTGGTATCTTACTTTCTCTCCATTCCTGACCTTTCTGTGTGCAATGATCTATGGAGCAGAGAGGGGATAAGAAGAGAATGCCAAGCACTGCTCAAACAACAGAAGCAAACTTCAGCTGACCTTTCCTGTAACTGGGCAATGAGAGGATAGCTCCTTGCTTTCAGTTCACATACAAAAGGATTGGTAAAGTCTAATTATTTCATAATCTGTCCTCTCCACTATGAAAAGCCCAAAGTTTGGATAGCACCTTAAGACAGTGAAAACAGTATGTATCTCTGCAGGTGACAAGATGTCATAGCTACAGAAAATGTAGTCGTAGATAGAAAGTGACAGTTCCTTACTTTGTCACATTCAAAAGGCTAACATACTCTCCACTGTCTCACCCCAACATATCACCTGAAATTAACAGCATTGTTACCTTTCTTGCCCAGCTATAATATTCCTATCTGCTGAGGTCTCATCTTTGTTTGTGAAAGCTGAAGTCATCAGCATCCATTACTACAGCGGTGATTTTGAATTATATTTAATTGAAAATATTTTGCCTGGAGTAGCTTATTCCTTACCCCTTCCTTCCAATCCAGTATCCCGCTAGCTACATTCTCCTGAGTTCTTCTGTTGGGGCAGATGACCACATATACAGAGTAGGATGAGAACGTAGAGGCCACAAACATATTGAAGCAATTCATACTTGTGCATTTCCTCTCTTTTACTTCCCCAGCAAAAAAATGGGTCTCATTGCTCCTTTTCATATTGCCACCATTTTTGCTCTCCTAAACATTTTTGCTCTCCTTTCCTCTAGGAAAACAACCACCCTCAGCAAGCAAGCAAGCAATTTTCCAGCAAGTAATAAAGGAAAAGCAAGCAGGAGAGTGGGAAAATGGAATGAAGAAACAGATACTGAAGGTTTTCTGAAAAACTTGTCTTTGGTAATTTGTGTTCATTGTAACAGGCGAGGGAAATAGCTGTGGGAACAGATGGACTGACTTTTCTCTGTATTCCACTGGTACAAACTAGGAGCAATGAAGGTGGCCACAAGTCTGCAGAAGAGAGTTCACAGTGGTTCCAGAATTTATCAACACCTACCGAGGTGTAATAGAACAACCAGTCTTTTTCATATGATTCACACTGATAATAGCTGTAGGGTTTTTTTCATTTTCAGTATATGCATGCCACATACATTGAGTCGTTTTTCTGTTATTTATTTTATAATGGGAGACAACAGGAAAGGCAGAATTATTTGCTCAGATCCATTTCTCTTGATTCTCATGCCTTGACCAATGGATCATTTTGATTCCAAATTCAATAACCTAGAATTCTCTAATTGAATGTTACTATTAGGTCCCCAAAGTTTAATGAATTTCATGCTAGAAATATACAGTTTAATACTCAATATTGCTATTTCTTATCCCATGGTTAAAGAACCACAAAAACAGCAAAAAGTGACCTGTTAAGGTGTAGCATGATAGGTCCCAATGCAATAAATAATAAACATTATCCTGGAAAGAAAATCTGGTGATTTTTTTGCAAGCCATTTGTGAGCTAAGAGAAACACAGATATAAAAACTTGGTTTTGATCAATAATCATACTTATTCGAAGCACCAATTTTGCCTCTGAATTTGCTGAGTAGGATTGTGGAAGACTCAAATTTCTTTGCTTCATATAAATTCTAATGAAGTTTTTCTGATGGAAAATTGCTAACAATACCTTAAGCAAAAGCTGATTGTTTATTTTTCCAGCTGCAGGGGAAAGTCTTATACAATGCTAAAAAATTTATAAGGTATACTTTTAAAAATTCTGGCAGATTTTGGAAAGCGTTAGACATTCAAAGAGAATATCAAGTTTTAAAGTTGTAAATTAGACAGACTATGACTATGAAACTGCTTGGCACTTCTTAGTCTCCCCCAATTCTCTCTGGGGGCAGGTGCAAGGTATCGTGGCTCTGTTGTGGGTCTGAGAATCTTTCCCAAGGTATACAACCTTACCCCTCTCCAGGCATCTCATGATGGGATTTAGGTTTGGAAACCTGACTCTTCTCTCTAATGTGACACTGTGTTGCATAAAAATGTCTTTTCTCTCCTTTTTATTTTTTGCCCTTTTTTTTTTCTTTTTTTCTCTCTTCAGGTTTGTTCTTGTTTCACCTGTCAGCTTTTAAGGAGGAGTGAATGAATCAGCTCAGAAAGCATGAAGGAGTAGGAAATTCTTTCCTGAAGTTGTCATATTGTCTTTTTGGCCACCTGGCCTGAAATTCAGACACAATAGAGAACATTTTAGTTTGGTATTTAAAGCTAACCCCATTTCAACTTCAAGGTAATGTAAAACCTTTTCTGACTTTTGGGGAGATGGAATGGAGGAGTAAATTCATCATAGTTAAGACTCAAAAGACAGCATTACTTTGACCTTGACTAAACTTTTCATTAACCATGAGCTATTTTCAGTTCACATACCTTTTCATGTCAAAGCAGCAGGTCATAATGAATATGTTTCTTCCTTCTTCCTTTTCCCTGGAAAAAAAAACGCACTTGTTATTTCTTACTAAATGTGACTATAGGGAATCAGTTTTTACATTAAAGTAGATTAAAAGTAAACATTTAGTATTATTAATATCAGTATATGAGAAGAAAAACTACTTCAATCCCTCCAAGTTCTTGCTTTGGTAAATTGCAGTTTTGTAATGAGAAATGTGAATCTGCAATTGTTTAATTTTATGTTACTTGGTGTTACTCCTGATTTTGTTTGGCTGAAAAGACTTCAGTAGTCTTAATACTGATTTCCTCACTGTACAACAAGAGACAATAGCTCTATAATTACACTATTTCTTAGTTGAGGTTGGGATTTGGGAAGGGGTTTAATTTCTTCTAAATGCAAGTTAAGGCAGAATTGTACTTCTTTCCTCTGTGCCTAGATGAGTAAAGTGCTATACATAAGAAAGTCATAAGAGTCCAAACTGGCATCTGTGGTTGAGTATAAAATGGAAATTAAAGAATGCAACAAAAATCATTTTTATCAACTTTGATAGATTTTTAAAGAACTCCTCATCCAAATGAAGTTATTAGAACAAGAGAGTATTCATAGGCATCTATGAATCTGCCTTATTTTCCAAGAAACACAGTCCCTCATATTTTCTGTTTTTTGTCACTAAGACTAAAAGTGAGCAGGCAAATTTTATAATTACCATGTTAATTCCCTATGACTGAAATACAAGTATATATGTATATATAAAACTTTATGCTTACCTAAGAAAGATTGAGAACTTTTCTACTGAAGTCCTATGTTAAAAAAAAAAAAAAAGAAAAGAAAAGAAAAAAATAATTAGTAGTTACAATTGCCAGTAGAAAGTGTATGGTCATAAAAATATGTATTGATTCAATACTGCTGTCACTGCACATACAACCTATTAGAAAATAAATATTTAAAACACTGATGAGGTATATAATGAAGTCTGACAGAAATTGTGTGATGCTCGAGTGTGATACACCTTTAAGGTATCTTGCAAAATCTGACAGATTACTCATTGAAATAATTGCCTAAAAACATAGAGTATCACTAAAATGCTACAGAATCAATTTGCCAAATGGACTCAGGTAAAACAATACATTTCCTTAATAATTGCTTTCTTTGGTTTTGATACATGGGTATGCACAAGATAAATGTAACTAGCTAATTGCTAACAGCTAGAAAACTGGAGTGGAGAATCTGCTTATTCACTTCTTATCATTTCAAACACCGTTGATAATATTTGTGAAAAAACATCACTGAGCTATTACTTCTTTTACCAACTAGAAACACAGTAAAACACATGGGGACGGGAATCCAACTAGAACTTTTCATTTTGCATTATGAAAATTAAGAAGAAAAAAGTAGACTTAAGAATACCTATTTGGCATGATATGCATTTCATTAATGATTCTGTACTTTGCCCTACTTTGATTTGAGTGTACATGACTTGCCTTTAGTTTTAAGACACTAGAGGAGGCTCAGGAGTCAGAACTGTTGTTTTTAACAGGCTGAACAAATTAGAAAAGCGGCATTTAGATAGTGTGCTATAAGAATGTACCCATCGTTCCTTGAGGCAACTTTAGTGCTTTCAGCTGAACTACATCAACATTAAGTCTGATCTTAGAGGATTCTGGGTATGTAGGTGAACTTTTAAGGACTTCAATAACACTTTTATTTATTTTATTTATTGTTACACTCTGTAACAATTCTCATTCCTATGGAAAATGCTCTTCTTGCCTTTCTCTCTTCCTGCCTCAAAATGCCTGGGGAGGTCAGTGGCTTAGGCAGCTGTTTAGGTATACTTATTTTTTTAGTTTAACAATTTTGGCTATGGTTCTGTATTTTAGACTTCATTTATCACCCTACTTCATTGCTATGGCAGCTTCTTCTACATATTTTAGTAAACCATCATTTAAGACTAGATATATACACCTTCCATTTCTTTTTCTTTTAAATTTCATTTCTGTTTATATTGTATTTAGTAAAGCCTTATTAAAATAAAAAAAAATCCCACAGAGAGCTAGAAAAATATGTTCTATAGAGGAATTAGTTTCTAGTTGGTAAGCATTCTGTAAGAGCTTAGCAGCCAATCGTATTGGAAAGTTTTCATCCTATCTAGGAGTTAAAGTGATGCATTCTGCTCAAGAGAGTTATGGTAATTTTCTACTAACTGTAAAATGCAGACTAGATATATTTTACAACAGAATTAAAGCAAATTTGCATCCTTGTCACTATGAGTACTATCTCCCCCCCCCCCCCCCCCCATTGCCTGCCACAGAATATAATGCTTGTCTTTAGCATTTCTGCAAATCATAAGAAAACATAGGTTGGAAGGAACCTCTGGAAACCATCCAATACAATTCCCTATGCAAGGCTGGTAACACACACACACACACACCCCAGCTTGGATAAGGTTGCTTTGGATAGCGTTCAACCGAGTCTACGTACCTCCAAGAGCAGAAATCCCACAGACTGTCGGGGTACCTACTGCACCTGTTTGACCACTGTTACAATGAAAATGTTTTCCTTGGAACTAGTCAGAATTTCTCCATGTTCCAGCTTGCATCCATTGCCTCTCCTGCTTTGACTGCGCACCTCTGAGAACACCCTGGCTCCACCTTTAAATATTGGCCCAGTGGCATGTCAATGTTGTTCTACTGGAGACATCCAAGATGGATACAGTACTTCATATTTGATCTTGCAAGAGTTGAGTAGGTGACAAGATTCACTTTACTCAAACTGTTGGCTGTCCTATTGTTAATTCAGCCAAGTGTGTAGATGACCTTCATTGCTGCGAGGGTGTAGTGCTGATTCCTCAAATGTAACTGCTTTTCCCCCCAGAACCCCAAGTACTGTATTCTGCAAATCTGCATTCTAGCCAGATGGCACCAAGGCTGTAGTTCTGTGTGAGTTTATTCCATCCCAGATTCAGAAATCTATATTTGCCAAAACTGCACTTCATGGTGGTTTTGTCAGGCCCTTTCTCTGGCCTGGGTGGTCTTTTGAACAGCACCTCTGGCCTCCAGCCTGTTTTTTTCAGGTCACTATTGTCCAGAAATATATAGAAAGTATACTCTGTATAAACCTAAAGGTTTTTAATGAAGACTTGTCAAAACATGAGGTGAGGCTGACTGGCTTGTAGTTCTGTGGGTCTTCTTTTGTATCTTCAAGATGGTGCTATCATTTCCCTTTTTCCAGTTATCAGCAACCTTACAAAGACTAAGCAGCTAACTTCCCCAGCATGTTTGAGTGTGTTCTCTGATTCCTTGGCCTTGTGTATGTCCATATGGTTTAAGTGTGTCTTCACTTATCTTACCTCAATTGTCTGGTAATGGTTTTGTCCCACAGACTCTGCTAACAGACTTGAGGACCTAGGAGGCATGTGAGCAAACCTAACCAGTGAAAAAAAATGAGGTAAACCAATACTGGGTATCTTGGTTTTCTCCATGTTGTTTGTCAGTAACTTTCCAGCCCCAATGGGAAGTGGTCCTGCTTTTCTTTTATCTTTCTTTGGTGTCAGTGTGCTTATAGAAGCTCTCCTGGCTGCCCTTCACATTCCTTACTAGTTCCAAATCCAGCCAAGCTTTGGCTTTCCTAACTCCATCTCTGCAGGCTTGGGCAATATTTCTGTACTCCTCCCAGCTATCCCATCCTTGTTTCTACCTTCTGGGTTCTTTCTTTAACTAGTTACGCTCAATCAGGAGTTCCTTGCTGATCCATGCTGGCCATCTGCCAAGCTTCCTATGATAGTCCTTGAAATATCAGCTCTCACATTAGACGAGAGTCTCCGCATTTCTTTGAAATTTTAGCTCTTGATAATATGCTTCATTTTTTTTCATTTTTAAATTTTTAAAATAATTTAAATCTTATTTTTTAAAATTGTTTTCTCTTTTGTTGTTTTCTTTCATTTTAATTTCAGCTAATTTAGTTCAGCTACTGTGATAGCTACAGGGAAATCAATAAAGTTATACAACTGTGAAACAGGAGTGACACAGTAACAAATCATCTTAGTGTCACCTCTTATAATTGTCTAACATTCTCATAGCCTACTGCTCAGTAAAGTAGAACTAAAGCTCCAACATTTCTACCTCTGGTGAAAAAGAAATTCACAAAAACCTCTTTGAAAAGTTGAGAACCACAGTGGTTAGATATACAATGGGTTTATCAGATGTCAGTTTTACTACTCCCTCCAAAATCCATTCAGATATCGTAGAGGGTGAAAAAAAACTATTTCCATTGACTGAATGGTACATGCTGGTACTCATAACTCAGGCTGTCCCTTCCAATGTCAATAATGAAACAAGGAAAAGCTGAAGGTAGGTATATTTCCAAACACATGGATAGTACATAATACAGAAACAAGGTATAGCTGGCCAACATCACCTTCTGCAAAGCAAGGGCCTACTGAAGATCATACTTCCCCGTTGCTAATTTCCCTGGTGGGTTAGATGAGAGCTACTAGCTCATGCATCAGGACCCTGTTTCTCACAAATCCTGCCTGCCAGCTGAACTGGCCCCTCCACAGAATCTGCTGAATCTCAGAAGGAGCACTTCTTTTCCTCTTTGCAAAGCTGAGGCTCTGGTTGAATTCTTGTTGGCATTTCAAATATAACATTTCACAGTAGAAGTGGAAATATACTGATGTTTTCATCAAACAAAAAAAAAGTGACACATAACCATCAGAAGCACCTTCATCTCATCACTGCTGATATTTTTATAATCCATAATTATATACAGGACAGAATATTTTTTCTTATGGAGAATTAATGCCACCCCATTGTTGTTTCATGATACAATACTTCTTAAATGTGATAAAAGTTGTTTGACTTCTTAAAGCCTACTGCCAGGATGATTTCAATATCCCTTTAAAAGAAAATGGAAAGACTCACCTAGTAGCGGCTAGGTACTGAGCCTTTAAGAGAAGTAGTTGGGAATATTATTCTAATATTAAAAAAAAAATGGAGGAATTTCACTGTAATATGCTTGAACCATGGCTCATTATAAATGCACACAGATACCTAACTTTAACAAAACACAGCTTATTGACATCAGTGAGGTATTGCTAAACTACTTCACCACACAGGTGGAGGGTGTAATTTTGAAGGCTACTGAACAGTGTGAATCTCCCAATGTATCACAATTACAGAAACACCTGTGTTAAATAACTTTGCACTGATTCGCTATGAAATGCATGGTGTTCAATAGTCCTTAGAATTAAATGCCTTGCCAACAAGCCACAGGTGTACACCACAGGAGCACATGATAATGTAATTGTGAAGGATGTGATGACAGCTCTCCATCCATAATACCACCTTCCCAAGATGCACTCATGCATCTATTTTATATTTAGTTATTTTCTAACTCTAGATTTAGAGTCATCTAAGCAAGCAGTAGAAATTCCAAAAGGAGCACTAAACAGGAAAGAAACAAAACAATAAAAAGAACCCCAAAACAAAATAACAAAAAAGACATGTAATAGACATTTAAAACTGATTGAATCTAGTCCAGAAAGGGACAAAACATAAGCACCACCCCCTTGCCTCCTCAAAGAAACCCACAAAACCCCCACCCTAACACTTTAAATAGATAGCATAATTTTTATCTTCAGTATTTTTAAACTGAGGGCCTGCCAAATGCTTGCCTGACAGAAAATGCTATAATGCTATTACAGAAACTACTGATAAGATGAATACCTTGAACTTGTTGATCACTATAGCAGGATTTTATTACTCCATTATGATCTAGAGGTTTGTTTAAAAGTTCTGTGACTACTGTACATTTCTATTGTATAAAGAAATTTAGAGTGATTTTTAAAGAAATGTATTGATGTTCTTTAGACAGCAACTGATGTTAGTCCTATACTTTGAAACACTGTTTTTGCAAGGACTACCACTTAGGAAATTTGAGGGAGTTACATGATGTGGAAATTCCAGAAAGTTCCTGGAGCTTTTATTTAGAAGTTTGTAAGCAGCCTGAAAAAAATAACCAAGAACAGCTAGTGGACAACCTTCTTCTGGATGTTGTCACGGTTACAAAAAAATACTAGTATTATAATTTCATAATATATATGAAGTTTTTTGATCAATGAACAGAAAATTATAGTGTCCTAAAAGATTCTGTAGAATGATAAAGCTGTCAGTAGCAATTTTCAAATCACACATCTGTCCATATCCACAAAGGTGTACTGGCCTTTATTTTATTGGGTTTTGTGGAACACATATCCTAAAGGTTCACTGAGGTAGGCTTAATTTCCTCATGATTACAATTATGAGATCCTGCACTGCCAGAGTGGATGACTGGAGGACGGCAGACTCAGTAACTACATATGACTCAGGAATGCATGTGAGTTTGGTTAGCACTAGTAAGGGGAAGGAGGAAGTCAGATTAATTTTCCTCTTGTTCCTCTCTGCTTTTAGTATCGCTTTTGATCTGAATCTTTTCTACAAGCTTGGGTCAGCTTGTGACTACATGTACACATACAGAAATTTCCATAGCATGTAAACCATGGAAAACATTTTTACTACTTCATGGTTTATTTACTTTGTTTTAATTCCAAAAATCAAGGGTAGCATCATCCCAAGTAGCTAGAAATTTGTAACAAGTTCAGTCCAAGCTTCTTCTATTCTGGTTGAAACTTTGCCTTTAGTTCCCTGCCTTGTGTTTGCCTATTTGTGGTAATGACAGCATTCATTCACCTCTTGCTTACAGCCTTAGTATTAAAATGTTGAATATAAATTCTGTGGGGATAAGAATGAGCAAATCTGTTATCCCTCAAACTGCAGATATTCTAAAAAGTGAAGAGGATCACAGAAGAAACTCCTTCTGCTATCAATAGCCACTGTCAGATTTATGTCATTTAATTACCATAAGTGTGAGTCAGTAACTTCTTCCATCAGTTTATATCTAATTGTCCATTGAAATCCGGTGCAAACTCTCTCCTCAAAATGCTGAATACTGAGTAATACTGAGGTGTTTCCTCCCAGTCCTGGTTTGCTAATGCCCCTCCTTCTGTTCTTCTGATTCTCATACATTGTCCTGGTTTGAGGCCCAAACCATGACATACACTAAGGACAGGTAGACATTCATGCCTTTTGTGTGCACACACACAGGTGAACGCACACACACAAACACAGGGTCTTCTCAACAACAGAATCCAGACCCCGTTTTAGAAATAAGCATCTACCATGCCGTAGCCTTTAAGGTTCTACAGTTTTAATAGCTATCAACTTGATAGATACCAAGATTTAACAATGGAAAACTTCAAGGGATGAGACTGAGGCCGAAAAGCCAGGGTTTTGGGTATGACTGCAATAAGAGTCACACTCTCTGATGGGCACAGTGATGGTAGATAACACATACTGACTGGTAGATTATGCAGCTACCTCCTGATCTCTGTGGATTTATTCAGAAAACTCAAAAACCACAAAATATATTTCCCCTTATATTCAGCTCCAGGCATGGTGGATGCATCTTCTCCACTCTTTGCTTTTGCGGTATTGATATTTTCATGTAATGCAATATGTTTCTCAGCCCAGCTTCTCTTCCTGCTCGATCTTGTAGTTGAACCATAATCCTGCTCTTTTGAACACCACAACCTAAAGTAATTCAGCATTATGCGTTCCTTTCCAAGTCATAGAAGAGGATAAGACAGGTCATGAGGAAACAAATCTTTGCTGACAAGTAAATAGCTTTGATAACCTAACTGCCAAACATGACAAAAATCAGGAATGAGACAGCAATTGATTTAACTAAGCAATATTTCATTCTTTGCTTGCATGCTTCTAATCGCTGCTTTCATCAGGATATAGAATAATAGGCCAAAGCTTCTGTCCTGGATCAGATAAAAAAAAGGCCCAACTACAGGGACAGAAACTCCCATACTTATCTACATTGTAGTCCCACATACTTGAAGGTGCATGGACGAAAAGGAGAAAGTTAAGCACGTACCTAAGTCCTTTGAGGATCAGGGAGTTTTAAAAAATATATCAATGGTACTTTGAAGTGAATGCAGTTGCATCAATTTTTGTCCATATTGTCTAGAACATGCCAGTAAGATATTCTCAAAGAGTAGTAAAGGTCTGTAGAGGAATAATATTATTCCTATATTATTCCTAACACACTACTAAAATTTCAATGGTTACCACCTATCCTGAAAAAGACAATTGTTTTGGGATCTAGTTAAAACACATTGAAGAATATAACATATAACTTATATCCAAGAATACAGCCATCATGGAATTAAGTATATACTTTATAAATGTATGAAAACCATATGCTGGCTAAATTACTGAGGTGGTTTAATTTGAGATACATGAAAGCTAACAGGAAAATCCTCAGTGGTGGTAAGGTAAGTCAATTTTTAAGCAAATTGATTTATTCAAAAAAAGCTGATTTCTTAGCTTTCATAATTTTAAGTTGCCCCATCTATCCATCTACCTATTGTCACACTTGCTGTCCCAGAACAGTGGAAACAAAAATGCTAAAAATTTAAAGCACTTGAAATTAAAAGATATCTTTCTTTGTCTCAAGTAGATGATTAGTAGACAGAAAAACGGGGAAGCACCCTCAAAGGCTTTTAAAGGTTTTTCAAAAAACCCAGTGCACTCTAGATCACTATGAAAGAATCAACAATTTAAAGAGTCTTGTGTACTGCTTTCTTCTTTAAAGTAATTTTTATCTGTTTGCTTTCTGCATTTAAACAAATTTGGTTACAAAGAGTTGTCTGATCATGGTACTCATTGCTCACAGGCCTCTGCATATGAGTCAGTACAATAGATATGCATGCACTGTGTTTAACATAATTTCTGGTTTAGGACTGGTAAAAGCCTGAAAATTGGTACCTTAGTGGATGCACTTATAGAGACCAAAAGGACAACAGATGTGCAGCTAGGCCTGTAATCATGACAACAGTTAAAAATGAATTCATTCTATCTACATGACGAAAATTCATTCTGTGTTCAGGGACAACAGTGTTAAATGAGTTTCATAAGATGGTTACTTATTGTATTGTTGAATCATTTTAGGAAGACTTAATCACAAAGTTTTGGTAATTTATCCTGTGTATATAAAGATAAAAGTAACTAAGACTGTACTCTGTAGTTCATTAGATACTACATCAATTGCTTTGATATCTTATGAAACATTAGCTGCGTAAAATTGAAGGTTGATTTCACATTCCCATTAATCTAAGGCTGCATGCAGCTGTTTCTTGGGGGAAGAAAACAAGCACTGCACTGGTGTACAGGCTCTAAATACCTTTATACTGGCAGCACGCCCAATTTCTATCACTTACACCCAAAGCATTGCTTATCATGATCTTCCTTCTTACCTACTTTCCAGAGAAATTTATGAATGCTGATATCTAAACATTTTAAAGATATTCATGTACACACACACACGCACTCAAGATGATGTTAAGCAGAAGATTAACACATTAGCTGTAATATTCAGGATATCTGTGTTCAGTTTCTGCTAGTGTAAATCAGTTTGATGGCTTTATTTTAGCCTTTATTTGCATGTCACAAAATATTGATGCTATTGGCTGATTCTCTTCCACAGTTGATGAAGAGCAACTTGTGCAAATCAGGACTGAAATATGCATGCAGAACCCTGCAAGAAACTAAACAGTAACCCCATGTGAAAATAACTTTAAAAGTCAAACTCTCAGTGAAGAAAAAAATCTTGCTGCTGCATCCACAGGCAGCTCCACATTCCTGTTCTCATAACAGACTTGTAAATTGACAAGAAAGGTTTTTCTTTTGTAGGAATTTCTTTGCACTTTAACTTTAAATGATAATGTAGCAAAAAACCTGAACTCTGCAAATGTATTTTAACACTAAACTATTTTCTGTTGTTAGAACATTACAGAGAATTACACCAGAGAAGTAGGAAGGCTAACTGTGTAATCGAGACCCATCCCAATTTCCCATCATACTCAACCTTCCATGTGTCTTCTAATTTGAACCCCCAAGATTATACTTTGTTTGTATCTAAAGTGGGAGCCCAGTCATGCAACTCCCTGCCCCTCTCCCTCTTCCCCTGGACCTTGGTTTTAGAAGTGGAAAAGACAGCCTGTCTGTCAAGATTGGAAAGGATCTGCAGCACACTCTGAAAGCTTCCCAGTATGGGTCCTGCAAGAACCAAGGCTCTTCCGTGGGCCACGGTACACACCTGGAACGCAGCATAAAACTGAACTTTGTTTTCCTCTAGCTAGGCACCCATCTGCAGATGTTAATACTTGCTGAAAACAGATAAATAAATGACTGTGAAGTGTTTCAGCAACTCAACAGAACAATAGTTGAGCAATCTGGCTCAAGGTGATACACTTTTGTTTTGAAAATGTAGCATCCAATGTTAGGTAACCCAGTGTGCAGCCCAGCTGCATTTTGTGATGGCAGGTAATGCAGAAAGTTACAGGTTGTGATGTAGTAAGAGATTTTTCCTTTTCTCCCTTTTTTTGCTTAGTGTAGAAGTAAAGTCCTTCAGAACAAATGTATCTGTCTGTGTGTTTGTGTGTGTTCATAGAAAATGGTAATATGCACCTTGTTAACCTTCATATAATCTTTATGTGCTGTGAGATTTAATAGGATTTTCATGCTGATCTTGTAATGGTATGCTTTTAAGTCTTCTTGATTTTATTTTGAAGCAAATGGCTGGTGACTGCAAAAACCTGAATTTAATGGCACTAGGTTATCTCCTGATTACCCTCTAGGTTAACTTGAGACCAGATATCTGTGTATACCAAAGTAATTCCTAGAACATCACAGCTAAACACTGTGGATGCATATTGCCTTTGAGTTACAGGTCTATAACATTCATTCAAACATTTCAGTAGATACTGAAAGACAAAGGAACTATTGCAGACTGGAAAAAAATCACCCAGGTTAAGGGTACAACTCAAGGATTCATTTGAAATTAGATTAGACTAAACAGAAGACATAAGAATGTTTTACTGTAAATGAAACTGTAATGGAAGTAGACAAGCTAATTCAGTTTCATAGCTAATAGTTACAGTGCTAAGTCTGATATATTATCACAGAACCAAATCCTATTTGTTTTGGTAAGACTAAAAACAATTTGTTCTTAATATTTTTCAGTTTCTGGATACCTTCTTTTCATTGGATGACTGAAAAAGGATGCTGTCTACTATGTCTGGTAACAGTATGAGGAATGATTTAGTAGTGAGCGGGAGCTTCAGGACTTTTAACTGACAGAATTATTTCAAAAATTCAGAGTTCCAAAGACATTGCATTCCTGATACCTGTTGTAACCATTGAGACAGAAAGGACAGCCAATTTAGCACAAAACTAGCTGTAGAAGCAGATAGGTCAGAGGTCATAGAAAAAAAAAAAAAATCTGTGAAAAGGGCCAAGGTGGGCAGGGAGTATACTCTTTTCTGAAGGGTGAAAAAAATATTGAATGGAATATTGGGAGCCTGAAGGTTAGCTGAAGACCCTGGGAAGTGACAAAGAAAAAAAGGCAGCAAGAAATGCTCAATGAGAAACAGCAAGAACAGAAAACAGAAGAAAAAATACAATTTGGAAAAAGCATGTCTTTATTATTATTCCCTAGTTGTTATAGGTTGGTGAAACTTCCCCTGCTTTAAACAAGTTGGAAGTAGACATTTTCCTTGCAAACAGAACTAGTTCAGGATTTTGTAGCTCACACTTACTTTCCGTTTTCACTCTTGACAAGGACTAGGTAACATTTATCAGCTCTCTGAAAGCTTGATCCAGCAACATTGAGTCAATAGAAGTTTTTCTAGTGACCTCAATAGGGTGAAGATCAAGCAATGAACGAAATGTCTTCTGTGCATGTACCAATAATAACAAATTCATCCCATTCTCTGGGAGTGCATCTGATCCAATATCCTTCCCCTCCCCAAAACACAAAGTGAGGTGAAAGAGATTATTAGCACACAGCTGCAGCTGTGACATCTTAATGGATCTCATGTCAAAAGGTAATACAAAGCTATTAAAATGTCCCAACATAAGTCATTTGTTACTAAAGGAAACAGAACATCATTGCTTTTACTTCCACAATATCCTGTAAACAATAGCGTTGACTCTGAGACACGTACCTGGCCATTTCAGGATATTAGAATTACCATATTCCTTAGGAACCAGAGAAAGAAAACCCAATCGACAGGTGAATGCTTATTAAGTGGAAAGCAGAAGCCAACTGCAAAAGGCACTTCCAGGTAACTGCTGTGTGACACTGCCAAATCTAAAGGAGACAATTAGAAAGATGAATTAATAATGGTTAGTTCCTTAAAATGGCAACTCTGTGTGTGTTGGGGCAAGCCAGCATAGTAATTGATTCTGTTCTTCAGTTTTGCACATGATCATTAAATTGCAGACGGAAGCCAAGATTTTGCCCTTTTAATTTTAGAATAAGCCTGTAAACAGATAAATAACTGTTGTTATTCTTTATTCATGAGGTTCTAATGATATCTAACTTTGGCCATGGCTATAATATTTGTATTTGACTTCTCTGATGTTATTTAATTTTGAGAATTAAAGTCTCAAATCAAAACAAAATATTTCCTAATAAAAAGTACCATATTGTGATAACCTGCAGAAATTGTATAAAAATGATAAATTAGCAGTGATGAAATCTACAGTTCATGCACCAGTCTTGGGTTGTTCTAAAAGTTCACACATAATTTTTAAAACTCATGTCACTGAAAATCTGAGTGGCAAAGGGCCACGAGGGGACTTGACTTCATAGATAGAGATCCAAAATATATGAACTGGTTTTAAGTTGTGAGAAATAAAAGAAAAATAAAATATACTGACATTATAAAGACAATATGTACAGAAGCATGCATGTGCTCATCTACAGATAAGCACACACATTTACAGACACAATAGACATTGTTTTGTTAGAACACTACACCCGTAAGGTTTCGCTTCTGCCCTAACCAGTTGTGTGTACAGCAGTCAGATCAAAGCATCAAAATGTCACACACTTCATGCATGAAGTCTCCAACATGTTTTTCTCTGCTGAGGGTGAACAGGCCAAGCAAGATGATATGTCAGTTAACTTGGAAAAAAAATATAAAATAAAAAAAGCTTTTTTTATTCACAGACTATTGAACTGACACTGCAGTAATTAAAGAAGACAGGTCTACACCAGTTTATCATCTGACTCAGCCTGAATCCTTGCATGTCAGGGAGGTTTTGTATGAAATGTCAGAGTTTGTTTTGGATTTTGTTATTAGTTTACTTTATTCTGCTGTTTGTGACTGTCTCTCCATAATTGATTTGGAAGCTCAATAAGTATAGGGGTTTTCATGCCCTTTGTTTTACTATACTTTTCCTATCACTCTGATCATACACAGAGAGGAGTTATTTATTGCTAGCATTTCTTACCCAAAATAGACATCCTTATTTAGCTTGCTTTGTATTATTAAAACATCACTGAGGGGGGAAATATGTGAAGATCTATCTACTTTTCAATAAAAGTTAATGCAAGAAAATATAGTCCCTGAAGAGTTGCTACAGTAGGAACACAAGAATGCATGGGCTCAGAACCACACATATCAACGGATCTGGATTTTGCTTCAGTTTTTACCATGTCTGTGGTTGTATTCACACTACAGATAGATGTCTTTAGAACTGTAAACTAAAAACTTTACTGATTACTGGCATCTTCCTTTACAGAATGAAGAATAGATAAAGGGGTCTGATATGAAAATCAGCAAGTTGGAAAAACTCCCCCAAATAATCAAAGTTGTGCTGAAAGAAATGTTTATAACTCCAGGAATAAGCAGAGGACTTGGTTCATGGTCTTTCATAAAAATAAATATGTTTAATTTTACAAAAGTAAATAATTTGTAATGCAAATGTGAGTTGAGCTATCTTGTCGGATGAAGTTTTAGGCTTTCAATAGAAAAGAATCCAGTCCAATTTTTGAGGTCTTAAAGACCCTTAAAGCAATTGAATTTTGTGGGTTATATCCATGCTCCCTGGTGGATAGAATTCTATATCTCAAAACTTCATACATATATGACAAAAAAATTTCTGTCAAGCTCAGTTCTGCAGACTGAATTATCTCTCACTCAGAAAGAAAAGACAATCCCTGTAGATCAGGTTTGAATCATGAGTAGGATAGAGATGTTCTGAACCTCCCTGCCATCTCTAGTAAGCCCAAGGATAAATATAAGAGTTCAATGTCCAATGTTTTTTTAGAAGCAAAAATTTAGCTCTATTCTTTAAAAAGGAGTCAATCACACTTTAAAATAATGAGGCAAAAATGTGCTGCAAGGCCTCCAGTGCATAAACAGAGTATGCTAGGGAGAAACACAGTTTGCATAAGCAATAAAAATACTTTTGGTAGTGTAATAATGCTATTTATACTGAAATAAGTCTTCCCAAATCTGAAAGAAACTAGTTCACTCCAGTGCAGGGTAATTTCTATCCCAGGCAAAGAAAAGGGACAGCTTCTTGTTCCTGCACAGTTTCCTGTCTATCACAGCAGTTTCATTCACACAACTCTATATGATCTTTACCTGATGTAGACAGACAGCACATTTTATTTTCTAGGTAACACCAAAGGGAAGATCGCATTCCATGCCCATCTTACCCATTCCCATCATTTTCTGAGGCCATGCAGCGTTTCGTGGCAGAGAGGAAGGCACTGTGCTGGCCAAGACAAAGCGCTGGCATGCTCTTCTCTCAGGTTGCAGGATGCCTGTGCCTTTATTAGGGCATAGCGGATAATCAGATTGATATACTATGGACCGAGGAATGGAAAAAGCTTGGGGAGCATTGCTTACCGTGCATCATAGTTGTTCATTTTGGGGTTGGTTGGGTTTTTTTTTTCCCCTGTCTATTCTTTTGTTTAGAAAAAGAAGTCAGTGAAAAAAAATCTACACAAAATAAATAGTTAATTTTCATCAGAGGAAAATCTGATTTTTCATATCTTTTTTCTCAAAAATAAACTTGTTTGTTCAACTAGGAAAATACACTGTAATCATACAGATATACCTCTTCCTATATATACACACATCAGCACAAATATTCTTAGCTAGTCTCCCAAATCTCTACAAGAAGGTATTAGGAAAATCATTATATACTTACAAACACATCATCTATTGTCAAATATTATTTTACTAAGGTACTAAGTTTCTATCTAGCACAGCAGTTTATCATCCTTTGCCCTTAATACATGATAATTTCAAATCATTTAATATTTTTATCCAAGGCAGTGAAATTACAGAATGGTATTTTTAGAATTTAATATAATGGAAGGAAAGTTCAGAATTAATGAGAATAGCTAAGTGAGATATTGGAAGCAGCAGAGAGAAGCTATGTAGGGAGGTCAAAAAAAAAAAAAAAGAAAGAATTTAACAAAATGATTGGGGATCCAGAAACAGAAGGACAGCTGTTAATGGGAACATAGAAAAATGAGATCTGACAAAATGTTTTAAAATTACACTGCAACCCCCCCTCCTAGAAATCTTTAAACTCCTAAAATCTCAAAATTAGAGGAATTGAAGCATCAGTATAAGCCTTAAAAATGTTGTAGATAAACACTTTTCCAGAGCACTAAATGCAATTCCATACACATATGAAGGGGACCGAAGGAGAACAAAGGAAATAGAAAGAACAGCAAAGGTACCAAGCAGAAAAATTGTCAGAAGTAAATACATAGAAGACAAAGTAAAAACCTAAATGACAGTGAAGATCAAAGAGATAATATATTTATCTATGGAGAAAAAATTAATGGAGAAATAAATATTGAGACAGACAAGCATGAACTTGCATCAAATTAAAAAAAAAAAAAAAAAAAAAGAATTCTGTCCCCATTAGACCAAGAAATACAATGTGAAGGAGTCACCGGATTACAGAATTAAGATAGGCAGAAGGAAAGAAATTCAATATGTCCATTGCCCCAAAATACATGCATTCTTATGTTCAGCTTCAAAATAATCTAAAAAAAAAACAAACATAAAAAATCATAAAAATGGTACAGTCTTTCAAACATTTCACCTATGTTCTCTGTGGGAGTGAAATGTTGTTGCATAGCCAGAGAATCTAATGGCATAGAAATATGGTGCTTGATTATACAAATATTTTATTTTAAATTACATTAAGCAGTATTTACATACTTGAAATTCCATGACCATTATCAGAATTGAGGAAAACTTGAAATACTTTTTTACCTGTTCACTTTTTTGACAGAATAGTTATTTTTTACGTTGTGGCACCTCAAAGAGTTGAATAGGTACACATGCCTACAGGACTATGATCTTACTGGCATCACAGAAACATGGTGGGGTGGCTCCTATAACTGGAGTGCTGGAATGGAAGGATAGAGGCTCTTTAGGAAGGACAGGCAGGGGACACAAGGAGGGGGTGTTGCCCTCTATGTTAATAACAACCTGGCATGAATGGAGCTCCATCTGGGTATGGATGAGGAGCCAACTAAGAGCTTATGGGTCACGATCAAAGGGAAGGCAGGGACATGTGACATTACAGTAGCAGTCTTCTGCAGGCTACCTGACCAGGAAGTCTGAGTAGAGGACGTCCTCTACAGACAGATAGGAGCATCCTCACACTCACAGGCTCCGATCCTCATGAGGGACATCAACCACTCCAATATTTGTTGAAGGAGTAACACAGCAGGGCAAAAGGAATCTAGGAGGTTCCTGAAATGCATCATTGATAACTTCCTTCTCGAAGAGATAGAGGAGCCAATGAGGAAAGGTGGCATGTTGGACCTTGTTCTCACCAGCAAGCAAGGGCTGATGGAGCTTGAGGGCAGCCTTGGCTGTGGTGACCATGATATGGTGGACTTAAAGATCCTTAGGGCAGCGAGGAGGGTGCACAGCAAGCTCACTAACCTGGACCTGAGGAGAGTAGATCTTGGCCTCTTCAGGAATGTGTTTGGCAGGGTACCAAGCAATAAAACCCTGGAGGCAAGAGGGGCCCAAGAAAGCTGGTTAATATTCAAGGATCACCTTCTCCAAGCACAGGAGTGATGAATCCTAACAAAGAGGAAGTCAGGCAAAAATATCAGAAGGTCTGCATGAATGAACAAGGAGCTCCTGGACAAGCTCAAACACAAGAAGTAAGCCTACAAAGGGTGGAAGTAAGGACAGGTAGCCTGGGAGAAACAAAGAAATTGTCCTGGCAGGCAGGGATCATGTTAGGAAATCTAACATCCTGATAGAGTTAAATCTGGCTGGGGATGCCAAAGGCAACAAGAAAAGCTTCTACATGTATGTCCATGATAAAAGGAAGACTGGGAAAAACGTTCCTCTCTGGGAAGGAAACGGGAGACCTGGTTACCCAGGATACGGAGAAGGCTGAGGTACTCAACGACTTTTTTGCTTCAGTCTCCCCTTATAAGTGCTCTAGCTGCACCGCCCAGGTCACAGAAGGCAAAGGCAGGGAATAGGAGAATGAGGAACTGTCCACTGATCAGGTTCAAGACCATCTGAGGAAACTGAAGGTGCATAACTATGTGGGACCTGATGAGATATATCCATGGGTCCTGAGGAACTGGCAGATGAAATTGCTAAGACACTAACCATTATTTTTCAAAAGTCATGTCAGTCCTGTGAAGTTCTTGCTGACTGGAAAAGGGGAGACATAAGGTCCTTTTTTATAAAGGGAAAAAAGGAAGACCCGGGGAACTACAGGTTAGTCAATTTCATCTTTGTGCCGGGCAAGATCATGGAGCCAATCCTCCTGGAAACTTAGGCACATGGAAAATAAGGAGGTGATGGGTGACAGACAACATGGTTTCATGAATGGTTCTGACATATTTGGTGGCCTTCTATGGTGGGGTTACAGCATTGGTGGATAAGGGAACAGCAACTGATGTCATCTACCTGGACTTGTGCAAAGCATTTGATGCCATCCCACATGATGTCCTTGTCTCTAAATTGGACCCACATGGATATGATGGACAGACCATGTGGTAAATAAGGGATTGAATTGGTGGTCATACTCAAAGACTTGAGATCAATGGGTTGATGTCCAAGTGGAGAACAGTGACGACTGACATTCCTCAGGGGTCATTATTGGAACTGGCACTGTTTAACATCTTTTTTGGTGACTTTGACAATAGGATTGAGTGCACCCTCAGTAAATTTGCCAACACCAAGTTGTGTGGTGCAGTTCAGACGCTGGAAGGAAGGGATGCTATCCAAAGGGACCTGGACAAGCTTGAGAGGTGAGCCTGTGCAAACCTCATGGAGTTCAACAAGACCACGTGCAAGGTCCTGAGCCTGAGTTGAGGAAATCCCAAGCCAAAATACAAGCTAGGCAAAGAAGAGTTTGAGAGCAGCCCTGAGGAGAAGGACTTGGAGAGTATCGGTGGATGAGAAGCTCTATGTGAGCCAGCAGTGCATACTTGCAGCCTGGAAAGCCAACTATATCCTGGGCTGCATCAAAAGCGTGGCCAACATGTCCAGGGAGGTGATTCTGTGCCTCCTCTCTGCTCTGGTGAGACTCCACCTGGAGTACTGTGTCCAGCTCTGTGGCTCCCAACATAAGAAGGACATGGACCTGTTGGAACGAGTCCAGAGGAGGGCCACAAAGATGATCAGAGGACTGGAGCACCTCTCCTATGAAGACAGGATGAGAGAGCTGGGATTGTTCAGCCTGGAGAAGAGAAGACTCCGAGGAGACCTTATAGCAGCCTTCCAGTACTTAAAGAAGGTCTACAGGTAAGATGGTGAGGGACTCTTTATCAAGGAGTGTGGTGATAGGAAAAGGGGTAATGGTTTTATAATTTGAAGATGACAGATTTAGATTAAATATCAGGAAGAAATTCTTTACCATGAGGGTGGTGAGAGACTGGAACAGGCTGTCCAGAGACATTGTCGATGCCCCATGCTTGGAAGCATTCAAGACCAGGCTGGATGGGGCCTTGAGTAAACTGGTATAGTGGGAGGTGTCCCTGCCCATGGCAGGGGGGTTGGAACAAGATAATCTTTAAGGTCTCTTCCAACCTGAACAATTCTCTGATTCTATAACAGCACAACATAAATACCTCTCCGCAGACTCTGTGTGACTACTAAGGGGCATCAGAGGTGAGGAAGCTACTCCAGCTGCTTAATGTTGTAATCACCTAGAAAGAAAATAATCATTACATTCCACAGTTCACATCTGCTTAACATCACATGAGAAAATTGATTTCATGTGCAAACTAAGGCAACTACAAGTCTTAGGCTTTTTCTCAAATGATGAAAACTAGTGTTGTTCTTTAAAGTTAAGTAGTTTAAACTTTTTACGCTTTATGGGTATTGGCCCCTGTAGGTAGCACTTTTTTCAAAGTCCACATCTGTCTGTTAAAATCTCCAAAACATTCCAATATGGGCTAGATTTACAGTTAGAGTCTGTATAAGGGCAGGAAACAGCTCTCTTACCTCTGCTGGAGCCATTGTGGGATGAACAATTTCCTTCAGGCTGTTCCTAGCACAAGGGAACCAGGGAAAAAGTAGTGAGTGATTTTTCTCTCTTGTTGGATACTCCTCTAAGATACACAGACAGTCTTACGAAAGATAATCAAGAGCAAAAAAGGCTCGGAGTTGTCTGATTTATCTCCCCCTTCCCTGGTCCCAGAAAAGACAGAGGGGGTGAGTTGTCTATAGACTCCATAAGCACAAGATGGGTGGAGAGAAATACCCTGAGTAACCAGGCTGCATCTTTCTAACAATGACTTATGGTTTTGGATTTTGAATTGGCTCACATTCATCTGTTCATACTCATTTGAGAGAACTGGACTATGTGTATCATCAGCATGCAAAGGACTGTGCAGATACACCTTTCTTTCTCATTGTTCGGTCACTTATAACAACCACTCACGACTAGAATGACTGTGATATTTTTGAGCCCATATGACACTGAAAAAACAAAAAGCATTAAAAAATCTGACTTACTGAATTCACTGAGTGTTCTTGAGTGATAGATTTACTGGTTGGTTTGCCTAAATATTCAAAACTTATTAGCTAGTTATTGACAGCAGAATAAACCATAACGTTTCCTAAGTACCCCTCTGACAGTAACATTTTCTTTCAGTTTTCTCTAGTTCCCTTCTTGAATGTTGGTGAAGTTAACTCAGTTTAACTCCATCTTGAAGTTAAAATTAAAGGGTTTTCCTAATGGAGTTGAACTGTTATAATCATTGTAATGTTGGCCAAAAAGGCCAACAGCATCCTGGCCTGTATCAGGAGCAGCATGGTAAGTAGGACCTGAGAGGTGATCATCCCTCTGTACTCAGCACTGGTGAGACCCCACCTCAAGTACTGTGTCCAGTTTCGGGCCCCTTACCACAAGAAGGACATTGAGGTGCTGGAGCGGATCCAGAGAAGGACAACAAAGCTGGTGAGGGGTCTGGAGCACAAGCCTTATGAGGAGCGGC
The DNA here is from genome assembly GCA_026546715.1 of Gallinago undulata. Lineage (NCBI taxonomy): Eukaryota > Metazoa > Chordata > Aves > Charadriiformes > Scolopacidae > Gallinago > Gallinago undulata. The sequence goes on from JAOTQQ010000012.1 coordinate 71,306,962, forward strand.
TGAGGCAGCTGGGGTTGTTCAGTCTGGGGAAGAGGGGACTGAGGAGAGACCTTATCGCTTTCTACAACTATCTGAAAGGAGGCTGTAGAGAGGCAGAGGTCGGTCTCGTCTCCCAAGTCACAGGAGATAGGACAAGGGGTAATGGCTTCAAGTTGCGCAAAGGGAGGTTCAGGTTAGATATTAGGAAATATTTCTTTACTGAAAGGGTTATCAGACATTGGAATGGGCTGCCCAGGGA
>JAOTQQ010000012.1:71309751-71328475 GCA_026546715.1 Gallinago undulata
AAAGGAAAAGGAAAAGGAAAAGGAAAAGGAAAAGGAAAAGGAAAAGGAAAAGGAAAAGGAAAAGGAAAAGGAAAAGGCCTGTATTTTAATAAGACGCCCCCAGCAAAAGAAAGGAAAAAAGACACAGCACAGGTCTCCAATACAGCAGTATGTTTTGTTATTAAACATAACATACTGTGTTCAGTTTTGAGCTCCTCACTACAATGAAGACATTAAGGTGCTGGTGTCTAGAGAAGGGCAATGAAGCTGGTGAGGGGTCTGGAGCACCGGTCTTTCTACACCTAAAGCGTTGTCAAGCATCAGAACAGGCTGCCCAGGGAAGTGGTTGAGTCACCATCACTGGAGGTATTTAAAAGATGGGTTTAGGGATGGTTTTTGCCAGTGTTAGGTTGATGGTCAGACTCAATGTTCTTAAAGGTCCCTTCCAAGCTAGACAATTCTATCATTCTATGATTGCTGCCCGCTCCACTGCCAGCCAAGATCTGTTTTAACTTTTTTTCAGAATACGACTTTGTACCGGCTGCGGGTGCCCCGGCCTCGGTCCCGGGGCGCTGCCGGGCGGCCCCTGTGTTGCGGTGCCGGGGCCCTGTGGTGAGGTGCCGGACACAGCCGGTTCCAGCCGGCTCCAACGGCCCCACCGCAGGGCACAGCTGAGCCCCTCAGCCACGGGCGGGCGCCGCGGGGAAAGCCCGGCTCAGAAAGGGCCAAACGCCGCCCGGCAGCCAGGGCTGAGGGAAACCGGGTGAGAAACAGCCCTGTGAGCTGGAAACTTGGGAAAAGAGAGAGGGGAGAGGTTTCTCACTATCCAAACTATTTTAATTGGCAAAAAAAAAAAGATTTAAAAATTAGTTTTCCCCAAGTCAAGACCTGGAGGATCAGGCAGGCGTCCTGTTTCAGACATCTAGATGCTTTCTCTGTTCCACTGTTTCCTAGCTGTTGGATTTACTGCTAAGAAGTAAACGAAGCATTAGAACCATGTATTTAGGCTGCCTGAATATAGAAGGAATGTGCTCTTCAGAGCACAAAAATGAGAGTCACTTCCATGTCCTGTGACAATTTTATTCCATTTATACTGCATTACGAAGTGCTACAGGAATTAAGAATTCCTCGGACAATATTTTACCAGCTAGGGTACAGCTTATACTGCCCTACTTTTTGCTGATGTCACTCTATTTCCTTTGCTGATGTGCACGAGGTCATTTAGTTCTGGAAAGATTAAATCAGATGATAATATGAACTAGTCAAACGGCTGGTGGGTCTGTAAGTAGGTTTGTACGGCCTGCCTACAGGGATCTCAGGACCCAGTTAAGATAAATTTTCGTTCTAATGAATCAAGAATCAGGCACAGTTCATGAACCAGGGTTGCTTATTATTAATTATTGATATTGTGGCTCCATATATAGGTCCTAGCTAACAAAAGAGTTTAATTTTGCAGCATAACTATACCTATCATGCGACGCTCCTCCTCCTATGCCTCAAAGTTCAAATGGAAAGATAGATAAAGGCTAAGGAAAAAAAGGAGTTAAAAAAAACACTCAGGGGTGAAAGTACTTACACAAGACATACTCCAAGGTCAATGGCAGAAACAAGGAGAGGAACAGCTTTTTTAAGTCTTAGCCACGCAAGATTCACATTGAGCCCAAACGTTTTGCTGCACGTGAACATAAGCAGAGGCAGAGATGCCTCCCTGCCTCAACACCAGTAATTGTGTTCCAACCCTGAGATCTCAAACATCTTCATACATACCCACAGCTTCTTCAGTTTGGTCCATCTTCCTCTGCTTCCTCCAAATTAGTATGCTGTTGATGGCTTCTTCCAGTAAGCAAGTATTATCCTTCCTCTAAGACAAGACAGGGAAAACAAACATAATGCGCATAAATGGAAAATAATGCATTTTAGCTGCTCCACTTTCTGTCTATCTGCTCTGGAGCGGTGAAAAAAGCAGGTGTGTCCTGTATATACTCTTGGTAGTAATGGCCAGAAATTGTCATTGAGGACAACAGGCGTGTCTGTGTATGTCACATTCCTCTCTTTTCCTTGTAGAACCATCTAGCCTGTTCTAAAACAAGCCCAGCCACATCATTTTATCCCATTGAGGGAACTACTGTGGAGTCATAAATTCAATCTGTTACCTTCTAGAGTCAGAGCTTTGCCACTGAGTTTTGTAGAAACTGGATCTGGTGTGGAGAAGGATGATTTAGCACATAACATAGTGAATAGCTTTTAACCAGATACTTTGTAATTTAATAAAGTGTCTGTGCAATATTTCTAAGTTGACGAGGGCAAACCCTGTTAGGATTGAATTTTTAATTAAAATTGTTACTGCCTCTTTCCCCTTTTGGTGTCAAATAGATCATTTACATTTTAAACATAATTTCCTTTAATATCTAAATAAATGTTTCACTTAATGAAAGTATTTAAGCAACTTTTTAATGAAAAAGTGAAATATAATATATAGGGCTGAGACTAATTTTCTTGAATTTTAACACACATGTGGAACATGTTATGAACTAAGGAAAATATTTTGAACCTGATGGGCTGTAAATTATAACCCTTGGTGTATATTCAAATTTTAATTAATTTTCTTAGTCATTCTCCATAATCCTAATAGCTGCCTGAAAAAAACTGTAAATGCCTTTGGGCTGGCAGGGGGTGGAGGAGATTGTACATTTACATTTCTGAGATGTTTAACAAAAACTTCATAGCCAACAGTAATAAATAAAGAACATAAAATATTTCAGTTACTCATTAGAAAGTCTGTTCAGGCTATACTTCTATGTAAAGCAAGTACCTTTTTTTCGCTCTATGAATATAAGCAGAATATTATTCTTTCTTAACATCCTAGAATAAAATAGTAAAAAAATATACACTCTTTCATTGTGTTTCTTATGTTAAAGCTCATGTTTAAGAAATATCACTGCAGTGATTAGAGAAGGAATATATTATCTACCAAAATAGTCGTATTAAACTACAAGAGTGACTCAGGTATTTAAATGACTTAAATGACTTACATACATACCAAATCATAATCAGAGATAACTCAAGTCTTTCTTTTTCTATTCAGAAATTCTTCCTTAGCCAGAACGTACGTAAGCTGTAAAGAAGCATACTATATAGCTGCCTGATTTCTGAAGAGGTATAGGTTTTGGGTTTCTTATTGTTGTTTTTTTTTTTTTTTTTCCCCTGGCTGTTGTTGCATCTTCATTGGACTGTTTCTGTCCAATTACATTTTACAAATAATGCCACTTCAGATTTTTATTTTAAAACTATTATTTTTAATGACAAAAAATAGCTTGTGGAGGAATAAAGGGGATTATTTTTTTTTCCACCAAAGGGTGTATACCATACAAACATTTCTAATAAGCACCATAGTAAGAAGGTTCTATGTATAGTATAAGCTAATGTGATGCACACATCACCTGATGTGATTTTAGTTTTTCAGTGCTTGCAAGCTAGAGTTCCCAACCTGTACATTTCACCTAGCTTTTCAGGTTCACTTCACACAAATATCATGATTCAAGATGAACTACAATGCAAACAAGTTCCACTTCATCTTGAATAGTGTAATATCATCTGGGGACCAATTAAATTGACCTCTATGTGGTAAGGCTAAGACCAGAGATTCCCATTCCTTTGGCAGTAAGAAAAAGATAGGAATGGTCAAGAATCTTGTTGCCATAAAAATGTACCCTTTAGGCACACATAGGAACTGTGCACATAATGAATACTGTTCTCAAGAACAACTACATCTTTTAAAAGAGTTAAATATTTTGTTGAGTTTTAATCGGTCTTCATGTAGCAAGTGCAAAAAGTGGTTTTCCACCTGGAATTTCCTAAACATCCTAAGCTAAGGGAATTATTCAGTTACCCCATTCTGGGGTCAGGAGCAAAGCATTTTGTTTAGCCCACCTCAACATGCTCACAAAGTGCCACAACTGCCTGGAGAAGTTGTTTTGTCCTTACTTTAAAAAAAGTTATGAACACTGGGCCAGACTGACTTCTGCACAAAAGAAGCCTTTTGTTCAAGAAATCTGCAGGATGGTTTGGGTGGCTCTGGTTTTCAACACCCAGCTGTGCAAAACTGACTAGCAGGGGGTTTTACAGAACAGATCACACTGTGATCTTACGTGTCTTACATTCTGAGAATAACATGTTTTAGGAAGGGTAAAGAAATGATTGTGGATGTTATGAACTTCTTTATTGACTATTCAGAACTACAGAACAAATGTTGAAAGAAAGAATCAGTAAATGACAAGCAGAACAAAAAGCAAACATGGTTTTAGCACATGTAGGTTGTGACATTTCTCTGATACCTTTCTTTTAAAAAAAAATCAAGGACATTTCTTTGATAAGGATTTTCTAGACTAGGAAAAACTATTTAATTTAGGAAAGGAACAAATGAAATGAGCGACAATAATAGCTCACATTAAAAAGTGGTGTATCATGTTCAAAGGCACTTACAAACAAAGTTTCTGAAGAGTTGGTCTTAGATTCTGACTTAAACATTCTCATTCAGGACCCTAGTACTTAACTCAGCCTGCTAATTCTGTTGATTATATGAAGTAGAGATACGTTCCATACAGAAAAATATCAGACTCTTACTCTGGAAAAAAAAAATTAAAAAAAATTAAAAAAAAAACAAAAACTTTTTGAGGACTGGAACAAGGAAATGGCATGAGATTTCATAGCAAAGTGCAAGGTCATGCATTTGGGGATTAATAACAAGAATTTCCTCCTTCACATGGGAAGTCATTAGTTGGAAATGTCAGAGGAAGAGCAAGATCTAGGTGTATTAGTCAATTATAAGATTACTATGAACCATCTCTGTGAAGTAGCCATGAAAATGTCAAAAGCAATCCTAGGATTTTTCAGGCTAGGTATTTCACAAAGAAATATGGAAGTATTAATGTCATTGGAGCAGGCACTCCTAATATATCATCTGGAATGCTGCATATAATAGAGGTCCGTCATGTTAGAGGAAGATGTATTGAATGTCAGGTATATTTCCGCTGAATGTTAAACCTGAGCTCACTACTAGCAATCCTACTTACCACTGCTTTAAAATCCCCAACCAAGCACTGATATCACCTGTGAGGCTGAATTGGTTATTCCCAGCATCCCTCTCCTCTTGTCCCTTTATGGGAATGGTCTGATTGGATTGTTGTTAACTGCAGACACTGTTCAGACAATGTCGCGTAAGCACAACCTGGAACAGGAGCAGAGAAGAGCCACACTGATGATCAACAGAAGACAGAGCTTCTCTTGCAAAATGAGCCTAAAAGATCCTGTGTCAATTAACCTAGAAAACCTGGTGTTGTGATGGGATATATTAAATTAGCTCATTCATTCATTCAAAAGAATGAAATTAATATATTTAGGGCAGAAAATAGAATACATTTCAGCATCTCTGGAAGAGGGAAGAAAACATATTTTAAATCTGAAACTGGTCTTCCTTACACATTAGACCTTTCTGTTTTCAAACCCCTCTTTCCACATATATTGTTCCCCCTCCCACCCCACCACACACACAGTCCTAGTGTGCAGACATCAGGCTGCCTTGTAATTTTGAATTTTAAATTCTGACATTTATAAAGCTTTCAGTTGTACAGTTGACTCCATGAAAGATGGTAAGAGGTGCATTTTCCAATTGGTGTTAGCTATATCACACTGCATAACAGCTGGCATTAAAATGTCACCATTGTTTTCTTAATTTAGTGTCGTCTTCCAGCCTTAAGTCTACTCAAACACTCACACAAAGTAGGTAAATGTGGCTGTAAAATATGAAACTTGTTTTAGGTTTTATCTTTGCACATATTACCTCAAAGGAATAACAGCCTCCCCATGGAGGGATTTTACAGTGCATAAGTTTAACATTATATTAACTTAAAATGTTTGACTTCTGGAAAAACACCCACCAACCAAAGCATTTACCACTATTGGAGAGGTAGATGATGTCTGGGATGTTAAGCCAGAAGGCTAACCTTCACGATAGCATGGTATGGCCCAGATAAAAAACTGGGAATGGTGCCAATGTATTTCAGGAAGAATTTAAGTCAAATTACTTAGTATTTACTAACAGCAGCTGTTAAATTTGAATAATTTGCAGTACCTTAAATGAAAGTTACAAGACTTGAAGTGGGATCCTTGTGAACTGCACTGCTTTGGTATACATGTGGCACTAATTAATCTCTCAAGACTTTGTTCTTGAGTTTGCACAAGGCATTAAAAAACTTCAGATGAACTGTTTCAGAAGCACTTTTTTACTGCCTCCGAAGCCCTGAACAGGAATTTAGAAGAAACTTTCTTCAGGCCTGCCAACATTACTGATAGAGACCAATGCACTAATTGATATTCACAGGTCCTCCCCATACCCCTTCCCCCCCTCCCCGCCCCTGGCCCCCACCATGATTATATACATAAGAAATATTTTCATTGCACAATTATTCTCATCACTAGTGCAGATACATAATTGCCAAAAATTCCTTCCATTAATGACTCACCTCAAAGCATTTAGCAATAGTATTTTTCCGTATTCCATTCCTAGCCATTACGTTATAAAGTGTACTCTGATTTTCTTCAGTAAACCTGTGAAACTTCAAACCTCTTCCACTATTAATAGTTCTATATTTTTACAAAATTTTTACACTGAAAAGGTTATTTAACATTGGAACAGGCTGTTCAAGGAAGTGGTTGAATCACCATTCCTGGAGGTATTTAAAAGAGGGGTAGATGTAGTGCTTAGCAATATAGTTTAGTGATGTTTTTTGTCAGTGCTACATTGATGGTTGGACTAGGTGATCTGCAAGGTTCCTTCCAACCTAGGCAATTCTGTGATTCTATGATTTTCTGACTGCTGACATTAACTTTACTGCTGATATTAGAGACAAAGGTAATAGGCTTTCTATTTTAAGGGTGAAGTTAGGTCATTTAACTTTCTCATTGATTTTTTTTTTTAAACTGTTTAAATTCAAGAAGGATTGTGGACTGTAATAAACAATTTACGCTGTGTAATTAGGTTTAGCATTGTCTATGAGAATATTACATGAAAGGGGACAAGAATGCTTCCAATAGTTTAGCTTGTTCTATTGTAGCAGAACGGAAGGTTATGCAGAGTCTTCAAAAATGTACTCCATGCGGTCTAATGTTTTCTTGTACAGAATCTCTGCTTCAAAGTAATTAAAGGATATCAGTAAAAAGTTTTAAACTATTTGTATTTTTGGCATTTTTTTCAAAGTTATGTAGCATCTTTGGGTCATTAAATGATAGGCCCTGTCTGAGGTTTAAAAATGTGCATGAAGCAGTAACATTCTGATCCTGTTACCCAATCATAGTAATTGTAAAACCTATTTCTGTAGACTCTCATTCTGATTCACTGTCATTAAGACACCAAACTAATGAAGACTGAGCAAAATAGATCCATTTTTTAAAGGATGCGATCAGACCAACATGTTTTAACGTATCAAAGGCTTGTAAAGGAAAGCATTAAGAGAACAGTGTTAAAACAGAGTACCTGCATCAAAGATGAAGATTCTAGCAAGGCAAAATAAGAATAAAAAAATAGAACCAAACTTCCAAATAGCTAATTAAAAATAGCTTCTTTTTCATAGCTTATTTTAGTTACAGGTTGATTGTTGTAATATCAGATGTGCAAAACAAGGAAGGTTTCTTTTTGAAGTGTACTCTTAATGGTTAATTTCACTTGAGCTCAGATAAGCTTCAGCTAGCCACTTTAGAAGATTTCTATTAAATGTCATGCATAATTATATAAAACTTGTAAAAATTTATAATCATCATACTTTTGGATGTTTTCAGGATTCTGGAGAACCTCTCAAGCATTACTAGCCTGCTACTAAGCTTTCCTGTTAAGCAGCCAGCTGCCTTGAAATTCAATTAAAAAAAAATGGTTTTCATTCATTTTCCAAGTAACCAATTTAAACTTGAACAAAAATATTGAATTGACTGCTAAAAAATGTGGCTGCTACATTGGTAATTTGGCATGGCCCGTAATTGCAGTTGGTTTTCTTAAATAACATACAGCAGAATTTTCATTTGAGAACAGGTTGTTTGGTTCTACTTTCCATCTGTAGGATTAAGAAAACCACTGTATCTGATTATTAAGAAAAAACTGTTATTTTCAGAAAAATTACCAACAACGTGAGCAATGTCATCATCATGGTAACTCTCAATGGCTGTTTTACAAATCAGTTATCCCAAATTTCTCATCTGTCCAAACTGATCAACAGCTGGCTCCTCTGGTCTCAGCTGATATGGAATTAATAAGCTGTGTGTGTATGAATCCTATTTACATGGCAGAACAAAGGGTGATCAGGCTGCATGTTAATAGAACTGTAATGCTCAGTGTCAAAAAAAGAGCTGCTCTACAAGGCAAAACATACTGTTTTGTCTCAAAATACCTCATCAGGTTCCAACAAATTAGTAATATACTAATGAGTTAATATGCTATTTGGAGAATTGGTAATACAAAGTCTTAACAAAATTAAGAATAAAAAAGAAGTCTTAACAGTTAGGTGAAGAGGATGGTTTAGCCTGACTAAAAATTCAGGTTTTTATTCAGTATAAGTGATAAGTATGACTAAATCAATGATCTCTTCAGCAACAGAACACCTAAATTTGTCATGCTTATATAAGAATTAAATCACTAGTGCTGTCAATATACTAAAAACCAGAGAAATTCTGTCTTATATAGTACACAGGGTGAAGAGAGTCCTAATTTTTGAGAGGGAGCAATAGACAAGTGTCCTTTTCTTTATTTCTGTGTATCTGTCTCAATAGTAATTTCCATATTTAAATCTATTTATTTGATACATAAACTGTATTTTTGCACTTGTTTTTTATGTTGTGCTATAGTTACTTACCATGGCCTTCAAATTGACAAAAATTTGTTCTGAGGGAAAATACACGAGTAAGGCAGTTACGAAGTGTATGCAGGCAATGCTCTTGGGAGTACCTTGTCTTCACCCTTCCTCCTCCTCTATTTTGTCTCTTGATGGGCTGGTATATACTTTGTCGGTACCCTGCTTTGAGTTAGAAAACATGAGAATGTACAGATTTTCACACTACCTCACATACTACAAAAAAAAATATTTTAAGAGTTGTATCTGGAGGGGAAAACAATATAGCAGGTGAGGCCTCCAATTTTCAATCAGTGACAGTGGCAAAAAAAGCTGCCTTTCACATGGAGAAGTCTTTTAACTGAAGCATGTTACAGTTTAGCTGTATTCACAAAAAGCCTTGAAATTCATTAATTGGCTACACAAGAAATTGCAGTTCTCACTAAGGTTTTTTTTAATTGAGACAGCCTCGATATCCACAAAACGAAGATTCTCAGGGTCAAGACTAGACTCAATTTGGAAGATTACTGGGGAAAAATAAAGTTCCTGGCTGTACAGCACATGGCCCTAGGGTAACTGCAGGCCAGGACTTCCTTCCCTTACTCTGTACCCAAAGCCACTGTGGGATGGGGGCTGCACTGCATCCTGCTGGGTGCCCAAAGAGAAGGCAGGCAACCAGAGCTGTGAGCCAGCTCAGGAACAGATCAGACATCTCAGCCCCTCATTCAGGTAATCCCATTGGGCTCTCTGCTGCTGCCACCTAAAATCATCCCGAAGTACATGTCCAACATGTCCATGTTTTCAGTTTTCTTCAGCTACATGTGCAATATTTTTTAATTCCATCCCCCCATGTTCATTTGCCTCAAACGTTGTCATACCCGGCTGCTGTGCCGTGATGCATGCAGCAGGAGTGCTCCTTGTGTGCTGAGCACTTCAGGTTGAATGCCAGGGGGTTGTCAACTTCCAAATCCTTAAAATATGAGATCAGGATCAGTTCTGATTTCTGTTTCACCAGAATGCCTCCCTTGACTTCAGGAATATAATCACATACAGAAACTGATCTTCTGTATCACTATAACACATTATCTCACATACAGCTCAAAACAGTGCGAATGGAAACCCCAGTAAAAATATGGGGTTCGGGTGGTCTGAGCTGAGCTAGATCACCTCACAGACTGTACTGTGTTTTTGCTGTCCCCAAGGACCAGTTGTCCCTGCTCACTGCTCTTCTCCCTTTTCACTCTCAGATATAGGATGCAGCTATTCCACAGATTTGTCTTAAAATTATGGTAATCTGTCACCCGATTCTGATTATACGAAGTGCCACATGTGAGCAGCTGTTACACAAGGAAAGACAGCTACCAGCTAGCAAAGCATTTTTCAGGAGAAAAGTTAGCTTTACAAAATATTGTACTCTGACTAACAAAAGACTTATGCTGAAAAGAATCTTAAATGCCCTACTAGCTTTAGCAGAGAAAGAAGGATATCTGAACATTTCCCTGTGTACTTTTGTTTTGTGCCCTAGGATATACCAGGCAACCTACTTCTTACACTTTACCAGCTTATTTAGAGAAGCACAATATATCAGCAAGTAAATGCAGCGTCTTCCAAAGCCTGATGTTGTGCAATGATAGGCAAAGTGCAATCACAGTATGTCACTTTCTTGTATGATATTATTCTGCATAACGATGAACATACTCCCCGATGTCAGCTACAATGTACAGGGAACTGCACTTTCCTTTGAACATCTGCTGACAACTAAAACATTGAATGGGAGCACAAAGCACTTACTGTTGCAGGTTGAAGCTAGTCAAACAAATCAAATGCAAATTGAATATTTCTTGTAATTCTCCCTCCTTTCAATATTCAAACGTAGGGGGTGGGATACGGGGGGAGGGATTAATTTAGATTAATGCTTTTTCTTTTTTTTTAATGAAATATTCTTTTTCCTGAAGTGGTCTCCCAAGTCACTCAAGTGTTGTTGAAACAGAGATGTCAAAAACTTCTGACAATTCATTTCCAATATGTATTTCACCCTCTCCCTGAACCTTTGGCTTTCCACCTAATTATGAAAAAGCTGAGGTAGTTTTGTTTCGATTTCTGTTAGAGGCAGCTCAGCAGCAACGCAAGAGGAATACAGCTTTCTGCAAACCATAATGCCTAAAACTGACTCCTGATTAATTCAGAAAAAAAAAAAAAAAAAAAGGTACTAGGTGCTGCATTCTTCTTTCAACATAATGAGACAGTCCTCTGCCATGATTTAACTTTGGGTATTTTGTTTATCAAAAGAGTCATTCATACCTGGTGCACTATTTCAACACTGTCTGAAATGTAGAGACATCAGAAAGAAATGGTGGGGAGAAAGCACAGATAAAGGAAAAAAACCCGAAACTCTTCGCTTGAAAAGCCTAGTACTGAAGGTAGTTAGATAACTTAGATAACAATTTACGAAGTATACACAGACAAATTGTTCTTCCCTATTGACAAGTCAGTGTTGCTGGAAGATTGTATTTTTTCAAAATGCACTCATTCTAAAGAAAAAAAAAAAAGAGAGAAAAAGCTAATGTCTCTCATTTTATATAAGCATTATAACATTTCATTTTCATAAGACTGAAATATTTAATTGTACTTGTATCAAATTGATGTTTTGTATTTGATTATAACTACTATTATAGTTTAAATTTAGTGTCATATTCTAGCATATTGGAAAAATCGTGAAGAAATTAAATGGGGTTTTTTGGAAAACAATGCTAACACCAGTACAAAATATCAACACAAATATTATTTCACTATTAGTGTTTTCAAATCATTCATGCAGTCTTCCTTCCAATTGATGCACCTTAGAAAACTGAATAATGTATTTGCAGATTTAGCAAGTAAAAGTAGTAATTACCTTGAATTGGCTCAGCGACATCAGGTTCAGTACAGAAATAGAACCCAAATATCCACAAAATGTTGTATATGATACTCTTGAAACTTACCTGACTGATCTAGCTTCCTAGTGTATGCAAGGGTTATAATACAGCTTTATATGAAATGGCACAGGATTTAGATTTGTTTACAAAATGAGAGAACTATCAATGTTACACAATCACAGAGATTGTAACTAGAGATGTACACTACCTCATTTCCAAAATTTCCACTTAAAAAATAAAGGGCTCTGAAATATTTGGCATTACAGATTCCTAGATTCAGCTCATTCAGGCTACATTCTTCTTTTCCATCTGCTTCACCAGAACTGCTAATTATTACATAAAACCTTGTATGTTAAAAATACTGTGTTGAATAGGTTTATGATGTATCAAAACATGTAAGAAATAACAATAATTTAAAAACCCAAACATGAAAAAAACCAGTGTTAATACTGAAGTTTGTCTTACAATTTTAGGATTGCTAAATTTAGACAATTATGAGGACAGTATTCAAGTATAAGTATATTTAAATATGATCAATGACCTGTAACATCCATGAACCCTTGAGTGTAGCCATGTTTCTTAAACCTTTAGTGCCATTTAATCTGCCTGAGCTCTTCTGCAAAGATTTCCCCTGACAGACTGGCAACAAAAGAAACAACGGCCTTTCCCTAAATAAAAAAACAAAGATGCAGCTTTGGGCAGCCTGCCTTTACAAGCGCCAACAACATTTCTTTCAAAAGCACCTGCTGTTACATATCAACCCCAGCCTGCAAAGGACAGCAACAATGACAGCATTCTTTTTTCTGCTGTGAAAAATCAGAGTCAGGAATTGTATAGTGATGGCTTTAATTTATGACATGTAAACAAGTCTAGGTTTTGTTAACCTTCAAAATCACAAATCATAAACATTACCAAAGAAGGTAAGGGGGAACAAACCATTTCAGTAGAAATTAATTCACAAAAATTCATTTTTTTTATCAAAATGTTTGCTGCTTTTTCAGTGTATATAACAACTGGGTTTGAAACTGCAGTTTATACTCCCATATGAGAAAGCACAGATTAGCAGCCATTACCATTTTTGCTGCTTTAGTGTTTGTCCAGGTCCATTGAGTTTGCTTTTACATAGGGACAAAACTAATGTGACTGTAAGGGGAGCAAAGTGCCATCACCATGGCTGCATTTTAACAATGCCAATTCCCACGACAGCATGTCTGAAAAGGAACTCTTGGTGAGAACATAAGGGTTCAGCGCCACTATGCTGGCAGGGTTAAGATTATTACTGGAGCTGTCAAAGAAACTTTCAGGATTTTCTTTCTTTAAAAAGCTGTCATAATGGGGTCTTCCATCCTTTTCCTTCATTGGGACTGAGATTCTCATCAACTTTGTCCTGTGTTAGAAATGACCAGACACCTGTATCACAGACTGGTGTATGAGTATCCTGATAACCGCAACCTGCCTTACAGGGTTATTGAGGTGCAGAGGCTTAACAAAAACTAACAAAAATTGTGGAGTAACTGAGACCATATGAGTAAAGTATTCCAAAAACAAAAGCCTGACATTTAAATGCCCAGTTTTTCTGTTTTCCTTCTTAGCCTTTAGTGCCTGCATCTCAAGCATACACTGAAGGACACTGAGGGGCTGCAGTTTCTTAGAGGATGATGGTTTTGATGCCCAAGACTGCATCAGCATCCAGATGTTGGGAGACTAGTTTGGATCCCTGATTTTCTAGACAGACATTTTTCTCTTATCCCTTTGTGGATTCAGAGAGATGTATGTATCAGCCTGTTTTTCAATGGACACCTCTTCTAATTTCTCACTGGAGATATTTCTTAGTTTCCCATTTTAATTGGAACACTGTTGGTCCAATTTTTCCCCCCTCATTCATACTCACACCACTTAGAGAGAAAGCATATGCAGCAGTCTCTTAAGAGTTTAAAAATTTTTTTGTCCCTTTTGTTTGTGAAGGACACAGAAGCTGTCTCCTAAAGCACAAATGTGTTTCAGTGCAGAATTTAGCAGACGCTTTACTTGCCATGAAACAACTTCAGTGAAAAAGCAAAAAAAGAAAAACGGTAGGCATGGATACCCAGGCAAAATATTAGGCGACTCTGTCCTCAGAGCTGAACAAGTTACTCGTTTGATTAGTGCATTAAGGAGTTTCTTCAAGAGTCACAATGGTTTTCCACAGTTTAGATGGCAGAGGGGCAGAGTAAAGAAGGGAGAGCAAAGTCATTATTAGACTTTTTCTAATAGTGTTGCTAAGTGTCACAGCTGAGGTAACCACCACCTAAACCATAAGGACTTCTAGACCAGAAGAAAGCAGTGGCCCATTAATCCAGTATACTATTTATGGTAGTACATAACCCTGTAAAGCATAACTTCCACATAATGCTTTTAAGTTTTGCATTCCATGGACAGTAATTTCATTTTGATCCCAGCTCCCAATAAATTTAATCTCTGAAGCAGGAAAATTTGCTACTATGAATTGGGTAGTGAAGCCAAAAATGTTAATCTGACTTTATTTTCTTAATTTAGGTGGTTTTAGTTCATCTACACTCCTACAGTATGCAAGGAGAACTCATTCATTATTTTTACTTTCAAAGATATTAATCTATCTTGAGATTTTTAGAAGACTCTAATCTTTCATTACATCTAGCAAAAGCCCTGTAATTTCAGAGTTATTTGTTTAGCCTTTTTAGCTGTCTAGTTCCTTCTTAGCAATAGGAATTATAGTAATAGTAAAATAATGCATTTATAAAAACTACATGCATGCATACAAATGTCCATTTTAATATGGTGACATATTCTTTCAAAAAAAGAACGTTTTTGAAAATTCCCTCCTGTATCATCAGAAGACACAAAATGGGCGACCTGCACACTTTTTTTTTTTTTTCTCTGCTTCTAGTGAATATTAGCACTGTTCCTGAAAATCAGTGGATTTTTTTTGCATGTGTTTTCTTTCACTTACTAGTTGCTGTGTCTGGGATTTTTAGAGAAAAGCACACAGATAAAAGTATAGCTTTGGCTGTACAACTACAAACTTTAAAGAAAGCTAGCTCACAGGCTGATGCTTCAGTGGGATTATAAGTAAATACAGAATTACACATGTTGAACTACTGGTTGTTTTCTTTTCTAGAGCTAGTGCTGAAATACATAAATCTTAATCCTTAACAGCAAGCATCTCAATGAAAGTGTTTGAGTGTCCTGATAACTTTAAAAGCACTTTAAAGGGGTTCTTTTTGTTTTCTTTGATGAAAAAGAAGTAGTAACTACAAGACAGCAACTATTCAGAGAAGTCCAAATTATATCATTTAAGTCAATGTAAATTTAAATGCATTGGTTCCCAATAATACATCAGCAATATTGAGATACATCTGTCAGTTTTAATATTTAAAATTCAGATTGTGTGCCTGCATAGAAAATAAGGCAAATAGGAGTTATTGTTTACCTTGTATGTTGTCTTCATAGCTTTGAGTATAATACAAAGCAGCTTTTGCTCACATAGGTCTTTATTTTCAAAAGATGAAAGCATGAATATTGCCTACATTTCGTTGTCCTCTGGAAAAAAAAAAGAAAGATCATTTTAATCCTTTTATTTGTGAATGAATACTTCGACAGAAAGATCATTCCTGTATTAGGTCTTGTTTTTCCAAATCAACAGAAAGATTTTCTAGCAATAAAAGGGAAAGTGATGTATAAAACATATTCAATGTTTAGAATGCTCTGGTATTGTGAAAGACTGAAATATAAATCTTCAAAGTACTCAAGGGACAAGTTTCAGTAATGGATCATTTTGCTATATCAAAGAACAATTAACTTATTCATTAAAAATTTAGAAACGTCTAATTTTATTCCTGAACATATCTAACACTTATTAATTAACTTTCTCACTTGAGAAAAAAACTATTCAAGTATAAGCTTAAGTGTTTTCTTACATACTTACATCTCTGAAGTCATTCAAATGTAAGCAGGTGTTTTCATAACAAGAAATATTATCCTGGCTAGTGAAAATTATTTTTCAAAAGAATGACATGTAAGTACTTAGCATTTTAAGGGTTAATTATCCCTAAAAACATCAAGAGTTTAGCAAGAAAAAAAAGTCTGTGCAATTTATTTTGACTCGTATGTCAAGACTGTATTCCCTAGACCAGAACATTCATTTGCTTAGTGTGTTCAACTTGGAATTTTAACTTCATGACCCAAGTTCATCTGAGCAAGTCAGAAAACATTACTTTTCCTTGCTAATGTAGCCTCACAGTTCAGCATTAGCACAAGACTGTACTTGCCACCAGAGACAGTAAACAGTGGAAAAGTAAGCTATTACATACTGGAGATTTGTTTGAGTTTCCATTTGGTCCCTAAATCTTTCACAGCCACTTCAACATCTGTCAGATCTTCTCTGGGAATATTCCCTAGTCCCACACTGCCTATCTTTTCTATAAGTATTTTCTTCCCAGGGTTACAGCTAAATGCAATTTATAAGCCTGATATTTAATTGAGACTGATTCCACTGTTTAGTCTGCTATGATTTGCATGTCAAATCTTAGGCCAGTGTTAAATTTGTATTTGAATATATTTCTTTCCTTACTCACCAGGCAAATTTACCCAAAGAAAGGCTGTTAGTATAGTAACATATACTTCGGGAGACACATTATAACATTTTGTACCATTTTTTTGTCTCTGCTAGTTACTTTGCATGGGCTGTGTCACTACAGCTTCTGGGGTTCTACACAACAAATATGACTACTGAATCATAGAATCATAGAATGGTTTGGGTTGAAAGGAACCTTAAAGATCATTGAGTTCCAACCCTCCTGCCATGTGCAGGGACATCTCCCACTAGACTAGGTTGCTCAAAGCCCTATCCAACCCGGTCTACTGAACTGATATTCATGAAGAAGAACTTGGTTTTTTTTGGTTCACTGGTCCAGTCTGTTGCCTATCCAATAAGAGGTAACATTCACACGGCAGAGGAGATAGGAACTATCTAACTTATCTTGCTACCTTTTACCTACCTTGTCTGTGAGGCATTTCTGTCCCATATGCCACAAGGATGTATACACTTTTCAGTAGGTCACCATTTTTAAAACAAAATGTACCTCATAGTATGTATTAAGATATGTATAGCTTAAAATTAATAGAGTAAAGGTGTGTTTCCCTCTACGTTATGAGCCACATTCTGCCATAACCTCTGGTTGTGGATTGATTCCAGTTGAATTAGAAAGGATACAAGCTGCAGCAGAATGTGGCAGAGCAAAGCCCCACAAGTTTTGACTTGTCCTTCTCATGTAATAGCTCTGCATCCCTTCACTTTTGGTTTTGTTTACGGGCTATAAATATTTGGTCATTTGTACTAAGCCTCAGGGGGATGCTGATCACAGCATAGCATTAATTGTATCCTGCCCAAAACGAAGAATCCTGACGGGAAGCATAGATTATTTAAAAAAAAAAAAAAAAAAAAACCAAACCCAAAACAACAACAAAAAAACCAAACAAAGGAAAATAACTGAAGTATGTTTGGAAAGGACTTCAAAACACAACAAACTAATGGCATTGCTGTCATGCTCTGGCAATCCAATTTGACTGAAATAACATTCACAATCAGGATGCTTGAAGAGACTCAAAGCTTTTTTTCACTAGGTGGATTCCATGTATAACAGTATTTGGCTAAGTCTAGAGGGTGAAATAGAAGTGGAAATATGGTTAGTGATAAAAATCGTAAAGCCTACCATCTCTTCTAGCACCCAATATTGACAATGTGACTTTTAAATCAAATTTGTAATACTTAAGAATGATCCAACAGTTTTTTTGCATTTACTTGATGAGAACTGGGAAAAAAAAATGATTTGGGTGTAGCTGAATTCAGACCTTTACTTTAAAATATGTTCCTATTTGATACAGAACATACTTGCTGCACGTGAAAGTGTTTTTGCAAAACTTCATAATAACAAGGCTCTCAGTCTGCATCTGAGCTGGCAGAGGTACAGCATTTCTAAAACCCAATACAGTAATGTTAGTTGTGTGACAGGATATCTTAGCAGTATCTTAGCCACTCTACTCTGTTTTATCTGTGGCATTGCAAGTTTTTCATTTGGACAACCAGCTGCTATGATAAAAATTATATCTTTTGTATTTTTTTCCTTCACTTACTCAAGAACTGGTTTTCACCAATTACAGAAGACCACAGAAACACTTGATCTGGTACATCCTCTGTCACAAAACCATTTCTTCCTTGCTTCCTTTCTTTCTTGATTGTGAAGTAGTCAGAATAAGAGGTCATTGCTGAGAAGTCTTGACTTGCATGTAATGAGGCTTTTATGTACCACGTGCAGAAGAAAGTATTTCTGGACTATTTCTCTAACTATGTATTTACAGAACCAATTCAGAATGAGGCAACTTTTTTCTTTTTCATATAGAATTTAATAGCTCTATTTTTTTATTTTTTTTTAATTGGTAGCATTTATACCTACCTTGGACATAATGTTTAAAGTTTTGGAAACAGAATGTCAAGAATGTCAACAGTCTATGGGTATAAACTCTCTAAGAACTTTTTGACATCTTTTCTTTTGGCTATAGTACTATCTTGAGTAGCTACTGCTACACAGCCCCTTGCTTTCTACTAGTCTGTTGCTAGATGCTACCTCCTCAGAACGTGAAAATATGTTTATTAATCCATTTCAGTGAAAATTAGTTGAGCTAGTTTATAATTCTTACACTGTAGGACTGTTAATCTGAAACAGGTTAGCAAATGAATACAAGAGCATCTCAGCTAAAAGATTTGAATGGACTGTCACAAGCAGCAGGATGAGGTTAGGTCTGGTTAGATGCAGAGACCACTCCAGAGGGAACAGGTAGAAAACAGAATCACAGAATCACAGAATCACAGAATCACAGAATCACAGAATCACAGAATTGTGGTGGTTGGAAGGGACCTCAGAGATCATCGAGTCCAACCAC